>CM041536.1:951022-1551022 GCA_023238725.1 Scortum barcoo | reverse complement strand
ACACACCGAGCAGAGTCAGCGGACCGAGCGACGCCATGTTTGACACGTGACAGAAACCGGAAGAAAAGGAGGTGCGCCATCAAAATACTTCCGCCAGCTGGAGAAAAGTTTCGTTCAGGAAAGAGGAAAAGTTTATATAAATAAATAATAAAATTGTTATTATTATAAATAACAACAACAACAATAATAATAATAATAACATGCGTCCGTATGTGTATATTTGTTATATTCTATTTATATATGTATTTAACAATTTTTTCTTAAAAAGAAAATATTTTATGAATCCATAACAGGAACAAATAATAAAACAAAACAAAACAAGTGTATATTATTTTTAACTTATAAAAATCAATTTTTTAGATTTTTTTATAAGTTTTAACTGAATAAATGTATGTTATACATGAAAAAAATAATAAATGTTTGAATTCTTTGCTAAAAGCAAATTTATGTATGGATGGATGGATTTATGTATGAATATGGAATTTGACCAGTATACTATTTCATATTTGTATTTATTTTTACTCTCACAGGTTGGACTTGTGGTTTCTCATTCCACTCTTAAAAAGTAAAAGCATGAAAAAGTGATAATGGAAAATAATAACATTTTATTCCAATGATTTTGTTGCTTGTGATTCAGTTCATTAAAGTGATTTCATTGTTAGAGGCTGCTGGCCTGAATGCATCATAAGAGCCCTGCACAAATGATGTCTGCTGAAGATGATGAGGCCCAAAGATCATAAAAAATGATATAACTTCATCGTCAGCCTGAAAATAATGATAAAATTAATCAGATTAAAAAGTGTCTGTGACCACAAATAAACCTTAAACTCAGGTTATAAACAGCAGAAACAATTAAGGGCATCATATAAAGACAACTTTAGGTTAAAAATAGGGTTAGGATTAGAAACAGGATGCCAATTAAATTCACGCAGTCAGCAGGAAGAAAGTAAAGTTAAACTTGAGAGTCTGATACAATAATAATAATAATAATAATAATAATACGATAATAATAATAATAATAATAATAATAGATAATAATAACAATACGATAATAATAATAATGATAATAATAATAATAATAATAATAATAATAATAATATGATAATAATAATAATAATAACAATAATATGATAATTATATGCTCAGATGATTAAAACAAGACCAAGCATCACATGTCTATCTAAAATAGTTCTTTGGATATTAATCAATGATTTAAACTTTTTAGATTTTGCATCCCCTTCTACATCCCCCTATACCTTCAAAATAAAAGCTCCATCGACTGTTTATCGCCACATTAAAGGAAACTAGTTTGATCATGTAAAAATAATCAAATTAATCAAAAACGTGACTAAATACATTAAAGAGATCTCAACTGCACTTCTGACTGTGAATAATCCAGTTAATCTCCTTAAAGAAACCAGCTTTAACGGATCAGAGTTTAGTGAACACGTGATGTTTGTCGATACTGGTTATTTGTGAAGATTATCCAAAGGCAGAGTGAGGTATCTGCAGTTTTCAGGAACTGTGTGGGTAAAATAATCAGCCTAAGAAGACATAAAATGAAATCATCACAACTTTTCTCTCACTTTTTCAGTTTGCCTTTGAGCCTGAAAGTTTCGACTTGTATGGACAGAATATGATTTAAAGTTAAAGACAATTTAAAGTTAGCTGTGCACTTTCTGAATCTGATAAAAAATCCAACTTTAAACTGATGCTGCGAGTACATCAGTTAGTTAACAAACAGCTAATGCAATTGGGAAACATTATGATGATGAGACCAATAAAGACCATCTGGAAACCTAATGATGAGTTTAAATGATGGCAACTTGGGAATCATTACAAAAATGAGACACAGATGAGATTATAATAATAAAGGCAAATAAGATTTGTTGAATCACAGAGTTATGGTCTAAAAAGTTGAACATTTAAACTCGTGTCTGCACATCCACACGTTGGTCTGTTATCTTGAAATATCTAAAAACACAAGTGTTGCTTCTGTTTACTGTGTATTCAAATAAACATTATTGTATTTGTCTTTACATGTGAAGACAAACGTTAGGAAAGTTTTATGTGCAGCAGCGTTGAACTCCACGTTTCAGCAACAGCAGCAAACTGAACATCAAATGATCCAAATTAATGTTCTCAACCACAGAAATATTAAAGAAAGACTTTAGAGTTCTTCTCCACACCGACGTTTTCTTCCTCCTGTTTGTAAAACTTTTCTTCGCGTGGTTTCTAATTTGCTGCTAATTATCTCCAGCTCGATGAGCCTCTGCTTCATTAGTGAAACCACAGCAGAGTTTTTAAAGAGGCTCACTTGTGTTTTTGCATGTTTTTAGCCCATTTTACTACAAATCAGCTGCTTTTACTTCACTGCTGAGAGTTAGAGACTCTGCAGACAGTGAATCCATCACAGTGAACATCCTGCTCACTTTTATACGTTCAGGTTTCCTCTTCAGTTTCATGTCTGCCGGCAGTTTATGTTTTTAAATCTGACCTCAAAATCCATTTTTATAGATCTGCTTTCCTGCACAGCTGTTTGCTTTTTATTTCTTTTTATATTTATTTACTTTCTGTGCTTTATCTCTCAATGTTTATTCTTTTATATTGTTAGTTTTTATGGTTTTCTATAAGCTGACAAGCTATTTTTATGTTCTTCTCCTTAAATCACCCCTCACTTCCTGTTTAAAAAGTGCTGTGGAAATGAAATTGTCATATTTTTATTATTACTATTATATGACAGTAAAATACAGCAGATAGTTAAAATATCTTCAGCACCTACAACTTTAATTCAGTTGCCAAACGTCACAGCCTTCATGTCAGAAAATCACATTTTTATCACATTTTTATTCTTCAGTCATCTTCAGTTTATTTTAACAAAGGTTAAAATAAAATAAAATAAAATAAAATAAAAGAGTTCATTTTTCAGCGCTGAAGAAATGCTCATTACTCAAAATACTCCAAATGATCTTTTACTTTGGGAAAAGCAGCAAAGCCAGACTGCAAAAATACTCAAATAAAAGTTTAGCATCAAGATACATTTCAAGTACAGAAAGTAAAAGTGCTCATTGTGCATTATTATAATTATTGATTAATTATTCTTTACTTTATATTCTGCAGGGCAAGAGATCGATAAAGTTTTTTTTTTTTTACCTGCAATAATACATCAGGATTTATTCACTGTTTATATTTTATTTAATTTATTAAGTTATCAAATAAATGTAGTGGAGTAAAAAGTACAACATCATAGCAGGAAATAGAAATATTTAGGAGGCAGTTTGAGGTACTTGTATTTTACTTGAGTACAGTACTTTAGTAAATGTACTTAGTTACTTTCTGCCTCTGTATTTTCTCTGTTATCTGTTCTTTTTGTTATAAATTAAAAGATGGAAGTAAATAGTCATTTGCAGCTGTGAAACCATCAAAAATCATATTATTTTTATTTAGAAATTTAAAGTTTTTTTAGTGATATTTGTAGTAAAAAGGTCAAATTAAATTACCACTGAACTGAGCTCTTCTCCTCTGCAGGGACGATCCAACTCCTTTGACCTTTGACCCCTTCGACCCTGCAACAGGAAACATTAGCTGCAGCAGAGACGATCTGAGTGAAGCTGACGTTCAGACACCCGGCCCTCTGCAGACTGATCGATTAAATATTTTTGGATGTTGGAGATTTGAGGTTACAAATAAAAACAGATTTTAACTTTGGTTTGTGCAGCAGCATAATGTTGGTCTGAAACCGTGTCTGTATTCAGAAAATTAAAGTTTTATAAATTGATTGTTTTGGTGTCTGCACAGAAAAAGTGGCCAGTTTAAAATATTGTCTAGTTCAAGAACAAGTGAGAAAACTTCTTTTTAGTGTCTCTTTTTCTACACTGATCTCTAAAATCATCCGTCCAAGAGCTTTAAACTGAGACTGATCATCAGCGTTATTGATCAGCTGATTGTAAATAAAATGATTTAAAACTTCCTGCAGCTCTTTTATCTTTATTTTCATGTGATTTAAGTTCCTGAAGGAAATTTATTTTTGTGCTCCTTTACTTTTTACAGAAAATGTTTTGTTTGTATGTTAAAGCGTTTGTTCTTTTCAGCACACAAACTTTTTAGAAAGTCTTTACAGTCAAAGATGAAGTAATGGTCTATTTAAAGGGTGAATTTATACATTTAATGTGAAGCTGAACAATAATTCATTATGTTCTTTAATGTCTGATTTTAAAAATGTGACACAGTGAAGTGGATGTGTTTCATTATTTTAAATGACCCATAAAGTTTTTACATCTGAAAACACGGTCATGCTTTTATTGCTGCTCATGTATTTCTTCATACTGGAGTAAATTCATTTATAACATCTTGGTCATATTTTTGAGCATTGTTTGTAGGGAGCAATGAGATTTAAGAATTTCATTGCCAGTGATTGCTTGATGTATTTGGTTGTGCGCATGATTATAAATTCTTGAATTCTTGAATCTTGAAATCTTGAATGGTTCTGGTTTTTTACGCGTTGGCACAGTTTCAGATCTTTTAGTCGGTTTCCTCATCTGGACTGTTGGAGCTTCAAGCAATACATTCATAACCGGATGTTTTGAAGTGATGAACAGAAGCTTAAAATGATCCATCACATCCATGTTAATACGACGATGAGCCAATGATGAACATTTACAGAGTTATCCGTCGCAGTAAAGGTTCCTCTCGAGATAAAGAAAAGATCCACAGTTGTCATAAAGTCCAGCTGAGGTCAATATGAAGCTTCAGTAGTCTGACTTCGATCGGCCAAATCAGTATTTCATCTTGCACTTGAGGAAAGGATTTCTTTATGGCCTGTATGGATTGGTTGTTGTTTTAAGAAAGATAAAAAAACAAGTATTTTTATTGTCCAATATGATAAATCATCTTCAAGTCGCCATCCCATCCTTTAAATCTCACAACAGGCACAGAACTGTTGTTTTTAAAAAGTCCGTCATGTTATAACATTTAGATCACGCTCATCTACATGTCTTCTCACATACAAACATCTTAAATATTAAACATATTTAGATCTTTGTGAAGCAGCTTGTAAAAAAGTGTTTTAGTTTGTGAGTAAATGCCATAATATCCAAATCATCTTCAGATTTTAGTCACTTCAAAACATTTGCATCTAAACACAATTTACAAATACTTTACTTGAGTATTTCATTTTGATGCTACTTTATGGATCTATTTCACTACATTTCTTTTTCACTAATTCCTTTTTACTCCACTACACTTATTTAATAACTTTATTTATTTTGCAAATTAAGATGAATAAATATGAATAATAATATATTAAACAATACATAAAATATAATTGTGCGTAAAGATAAAATAATAAAGTGAAGATAAATTAAATCAATATAACCATAAATTAATCAATAATTATAATGATGCATAATGAGCACTTTTATTTTTTGTACTTAGTACTTAGTATATGTTTATGCAAATATTTTTATACTTTTTCTACACAGTATTTCTACACTGTGGTAACTTTAATAACTTAAATATTCTTATTAATAATACAATACAAAATATAATCAACAAATAAATCATGATGTATTTTTATAGTAAACTGCAGTATATGTAGTAAAAGCTGTAACATTAATGAACAGATTAGTGTTTCAATAATTATAATTCAGTAAGAAAACATTATTCTGCATAATGAGTGCTTTTACTTGTGGTACTTTATATTTTAATGCAAATGCTTTTCTAGTTTGACTTAAATTAAACTGAATGACAGGTTTTTACATGTAAAAGAGTATTTTTACACAGTTTTACACAAAGGTCTTTAAGTCAAATGCAAACAGATGTAAAAACAAAAAGTTCAGCTGACTCTCACAGTCTTCTTCAGATGAGGTTGAAAAAAAGCCACTAATTGAACCTTGAGTTCAGGTTAGTAGATCCTCCGGCCAGCAGGGGGCAGTCACACCTCACTGTTGTCTTCAGCTCATCAACAAGCTGCTGGAGTAATAATATTTGTCTGCAGAAATTTTTTTTTTTTTTCCTCCACTTTCAGTGTCTGTCACAAATCTCAGCACCCAGAGGCTTCTCTCAGATTACAATCGCTACTGGCAACGCGACATTATAATTTCTAATTACTATAATTATTAGAGACGCTTCAGGGGGGAAAAAAATCTTTATCTTATTCATGTCACGAAAACCACAGAGAGAATTAGTCTATTTTTTTAATGACTAACAGCACAATTAAAGAAAAGAATAAAGTATTGGTGTCTCTCATATCTCAGATTTATTTCCACATTTTACAGGCTGCACAATCTTACAGCACACTGTGTGGCAAAGTACTGTGTATAAATATTTAAAGTATAATAATGTAAAATACATTCTTATTGATTATCTATATTTGAGTGCATGCGTAATCTAGTGATGTTTAAATCTCCTGTTAGATTTGGATGTTTATTTAAAGACACTAAATGGAGTTTTTAACTGAAAAAGTTTTGTATCAATGCCTCAATTTGACCTACAGAAACAAACAAGACCAACAGAAAGAGATTGATTATTTGTATTGAATCATTATTAATGTCAGCATGTCGATGTCCAGTGAATTTAGATGAAACAGCACACAGACAGGAAGAGCAGGTTTACAGGGTGAAGTTCAGTTTAAAGGAAACAGGAGATTTTTCTTTAGAGGATTTTATTTTCGACGTTTTCATGTTCTGGCTGAAAACTGCAAGAACAAGAATGAAAAAGAGAAAAAAACTGACCGAAGAACAACAAAAAAAAAGCATGAGTCAACTTTGGTCGATCATTGAACAGATGGAGAAAACTGAAAGAAATGAATAGATTCAAAACTGATCCTGAATCGTCCCTTTTCTCGTGGACAGTTCTGTAAAATATCTGGTTTATTTAAAACTCACTGTGAGACATTATTTCACAGCCATGGAGGTCCAACATCAGGTCACAGTGGACATTAAATCGTCGTCGTGTTAAACAGATACAGATCTTTAAGACACGAGGCAGAGACGAAGCACTTCAGGGAACAACAAGATCAACACAGCGTTAAAATGACATGCTTGAATATGAAGAGCATGGAAACTTAAAAACTCAAATTTAATATCAGTTTGACATTAGTTGGGCTTTAAATCTAACAGACAAAGAGGCTGCGCTGAGCTAAACGCTAACATGATGCTTCTCACGTAAAAATGTTCAGCGTCTCCGCACTTTAATGTGCAGGAGAGTTTCTGTTTGCCAACACGAGCTCTCAGGTTCAAACCCAACATGACCCCGACTAACTCGCTCTGAGATTCATCCAGGTGTGAGGATAAAAACAGACATGACAGAGGAAATTATGTCTGTTGTGTTTCTCTTTCTGATCTCGAACTTTTAGTGAAGTATTCAACATCAACTTCTGCTGATACCTCGCTCACCTCTGACAGTCAAATTACAAATTATTGAGTCTCTTAATGAAGAAATCCTGTCAAAAAATACATTCATGTACATTCATTTCTCTTATGAGACACAGATCAGCAAACATGTGAATCTAATGTTCGTTTTATCTTCCAAACACATCCCTGCTTCTTCACCTGCTCAGGTTTTCACAGTTAAGATGCAGAGATGTGACTCAGCTCATGTTAAGTGTCTAAATAAACTCAAAAGACTGCAGGTGATAATTGTGACTTTACAAGAAAAAACTCAAGTTTATCCCCAAAACTGTCACCAACATGTACGGAAGCCAAAGAGTGCCATGCTTGCTATTTCTTTTTAATGGTGTTAGCAGTATAAATCATTTTGTGTTTTCCTCTTTTCCTTGTGACGTGTGGAATTCAACACAATTAATCCAGCTATCACCAGAAAAACAGCTTTCTTATCTTGACATAAGGACATAAAAAACGACATAATAATTGCAAGCAAGGCCGCTTTTGGCTTCCATACAACATGAATCCCATCTCCTCTGATTTAATAAAATATTTAGAATATTGACCATATGGCAATTTATAGGCTATAAATACCTATAAATGCATGTGTTTGAGCATGTGTTCATGTGTTTTTATATCTTTATTGTCCTTATAAACCTGAAATGGATGAAATTAATGACTCAAACGTTTTAAGGCTAAAAACGAGACGTGTTGTTGCACGTTCTTTAATCTTTGAGCTTATTTTCTTTTACTCTCTTTACTCTTTTACTAAAAAATCCCATTCATGCATCTCCTTATTTTGCCTCCTTGTGTTTATTTTATTTCTCATTTTAATGTCTTTTATGTCAGTTTGTCCTTTAATGTGCAGGTTGGTGGTTCGATCCCTGGCTCAGTGAACCCTGAGTTTCTTAAGTGTGTGTGTAAATGGGCTTTAAGGTAGAAAAGTGCTTTATAAATGCAGTATATTTACCATAAACTCGTCTTACCTCCAGTTTTTCTTCTTCTTCTTTGTCTGACTCTCTTTAGAAACCTGTGAACGACGTTAGAGATGACATGAATGATCTACAGGGTGAAACAGACTACTTTACTTTCAACCTTTTAATATTTTTATATGTATTTTTTTTGTACTATATTATATTTAGTCCACACAAATAAGCTGCCCACCCCGGACTTTTACACGGGTTGTGGGACTCTGCAGGTCTGAACTTTCCCATGCTCACCTACTTGTGATGCTCCGAGTAACTTCACTGACCAGAGTCCAGATCTCTGCAGGGTTTATCCGACTCCTGGTAGCTTCAACTTCAGGAGGTAAAAAGGCCCGGTGAAGGTGGAGAATCGTGGACTCCTCGATCTGTGTGACTCGGGGAGATCAGAGGCCAGCCGGAGAGTTCGGTCATGTCGTCTTCGTGTTGGTCGTTTCAGTTCGTTCTTCCTCTGTGAGTTATTCAGGACTCATGCAGCGGCTTTTTCAGCCTCATCAGTAAAGAGCTTTGAGGGGTTGAGAATAAAGAATAAAATAAAGTGAAGACATTTTGACAGAAGTGGTGCATATACAGGCTTCGTCTTGGCTGAATAATTTGGGATGAATTTCACAGAGAGTTTACTTGCAGCTGAGAAAAAGGACTTGGTTTATTGTGTGTCTGAAAGTGGTTCTGTTTCACAAAGTAAACCTTATCTTTAATTAAAAGGGCCTCAAAGGCAAAAAGGAAAATGTATATATTAAAAAACTTTTTAATAAAGTTTGTCTTTGTGTAAATTATAAAGAGTTTAGTCTTCTGTGTTTCAGAGTTTGTAGGGCTGCTTTAAAAACTGTTTTTAAAACTTTATGTGCAGAATATACTTCTCTGCTGTGTCTATACAAACAAAAGTAAGTAGACACTTATCACCACAGTGTGCTGCTCTACCTGCCTCCACTTTTCTGCCTTTTCTGCAGATGTTGAGCCTCCTGCAGTGATTTGGTCTCATTCAGACACTCGAGCATCAGCGAGGTCCAACACCGATATCTGCGATCACGTCTGGCTCACAGTCGGCGCTGCAGCTCATCCCAAAGGTGTTGATGGAGTTGAGTTCAGGGATCTGTGCAGACATGTCATGTTCCTCCACACCAAACTGAGAGAACTGTTTCTTTGTCACGCTGGGACAAAGTTAGAGGAAGATTTAAAATACATCACAACTGCAGGATTATGACTTCCCTTCAGTGGAATAAGGGGTTAAATGCATGAAAACATTGCAGCATTAAGCTCATCTGCAGCTGCTTTTAATATTCTTTCCACTCTTTCTGTTGTTTTTAAAGTCAACATACGGAGCAAACAAATGATTTAACTTCTGCTCAAGTTTCATTTAGACAGAAAATCAACAACAGTAAAACACCAAACCTGCATTAACATTAACAGTCTCAGAACTTTTAACAAATTTTTACCACTTCACATATTTCCAGGAAACACTGATTGAAATTAAAGAAAAACAAGTTCCTCTCCAGGCTGTATTTATAAAGCTGTAAGCAACGTGTGTCGCTGCAGGGGCCATCTAATAAGTCAGTTTCCTGTTTTCAGTGAGGTCTCAGAAGTACTGAAGTAAAAGCAGGAATGCTACAGTGTAAAAATACTCTGTAAGTGAAATCCTGCATTCAGAATCCTCCTAAATTAAACGTTTCCAAAGTTTTTTTAGACTTAAATAGGTGGGGTAATTATCCTATATATCCTATATATTATTATATAAGTCTTCAGAGTGAGTTTGATGAACAAACTATTCTGAAAATGTTCATTAAAAAAACTTGACAGACAGAGAAAAATGTCTGATGAGGTTTTCTCTCGCAGAAATAATTTCTAATCATGAGAGCTAATTAACAACGTGTGGATTATTTTTCTAATAAAAGAACTATAAATGATTACAATTATCATCATCTCATGTTCTTCTGAGCTGCAGTGACGGAAAAAAGGCTGTAAAACATCGACAGAGTCGAAAATCGAAGTCAGGAAGTGAAAGAAACTTTGTGCCATTAAAATGCATCATGAATTTAAACCATCCCTGTTTATTAGAAGAGTGAAAAAGGTACAAAAAAAATCAAATTATTAGAATTGTAATGTTGAATTTTTATTGTAAACACACAACACTCTCATACCAAATTTCCAGTTTTCTTATAAATTATACTGTATTATGTTATATATATCTTATGTTAGATTTAAAATGTTATTTTGCTGTACTACACTATATATTATGTTACAGTATACTTCTACATATTACCTTATATTCATATCATACTATAAATTACTGTATTATCTAATTGTATATTATGTTAATATGATTAAATGTTTTATTAATTTACATATTATGTTTATTACATTCTATTTATGAAGTAATACAGACAAAAAAAAGTGTCCCTGTGTCACTCTTGTCTTTTTATTTTCAGTCTAACTGCTCTTTTATTCTTATTTTTCTAATTTTATGTTTTATTTCCTCTTTATTTGGATTTATTTGTCTCTGTGCCGCTGAAATAACTAAATTTCCCATCTGGAGATGAATGAAAGTTGATTTTATCTTATTTCATCTTAAACTCAATACTTTTTGTCCCTGTTAGGAATAATAAATCCAGTGAGGTGATTGGTCAGCAGTCAGACCGTTCACAGGTTTTAATCTGATCCTCTGATCTGCTCCGAAGGTAGTTAGTCCTGCAGCATCGGTTACCATGGCGATCTAATGCAGTTACCATGGTGATCTACTCTGGTTAAAAGCGAGCCAGCTTTGTGACGCCGGAAAACTGAGTTAAAGTCCAAAGATAGTTGGAAACTCACTAATCTGGCGTCGTGGTGCAGGAAGTGAAGGAGTGAAACAGCCGCGTCGCTGTATTTTCCCTCCTGCTGTTCAGGTAATTCAGGTATTTCAGGTCTGAAAGAAACACAATATACCTAAAACATCTGTTAAATGCACATTATATCAAAACTTTCAGAGATATCTCAGTTTGCAGTTTGTAAAGAGCAGGATGCAGATCTTTCACCTTCTGTATGATGAAACCATCGATCATCTCTCCAGGGATTAAAACACTGAGATGAGACAAACATGAAGAACAACAGCAAAGTAATCCTACCTCAGTAAGTAAGAGTACTACAGCATCAATATTACTTGTAGTATTTTGAGTAGTAGTGCAACCATAGACCTGTGGGAAAACATGAAAACTTCAGAAAACTATTTGATACTGAAAAGTGATGATTTCGCGGAGTATTTCTTCCAGCTGCAGTTCTGTGGTTTGTACAGTTTATGCTGCAAAATACTTCATGCTGGCAACACTCACAAATCAGGAGGTCCCTGTGGTGAAGCTGCTGAAGAGGCGTTCATCGTTTGATAAACTCCTCTATCCAAAGCAACACAGCAGCCTCACTTTATACATTTTCACTGTTTATAGCTCCGGGGAGGGGAAAGGATAGTTCGACCCCAACGGTGAGAGCGCTGGGCTCAACTTCCTGAGCTGCAGACTCAGAAGAAGCACATAACTCTGAGCGCCTTCTGCTCCGTCAGTCTGTTTTTTTCCTTTTTAAGGGTTGGAGGGCATCTCCTCCAGTCAGAACAGAACAGTCAGTGCCCATCTTCTGCCTAATGCTCGAAAATCCTCAAGAAATACTTCACATCCCTCCTCCGCTGAGTCTTCACTTCCTTAATTAACTCTGGAGTACAGAACATAGAAATCCAATGTACTTGCTTCTTAAAATAATCTCCGCAGTAACTGAGGTTTCTGTCCACTTGGAGGCAGAAAAAACAAGTTTTCTTTTTGAGTGAATTTATTTTTATTTTACAAATTCAGCAAACACAGAGCAACATGACCCTGTCAGCTGATGAATCTAAGTCTCTCTTTCAGCTCCATGTTTGGTCTCCTCCACCTCCTCGAGGGAAATATCTGTCTCTTTAGCAGCTAAATGCTCCACCATGTTCAGCAGCTGCTCGTAAACTGAGTCTGTTTGATGCTCAGCAGGTCGAGTAATGTGGCTTTTTACAGCTTTTATTCTGAAAATGATGCACTGAGGGTGAAGCAGAACAGTAAATTCTTTGATGGATCAACAACGAGCTGCAGAAACTCTAAAGTAGTTTTTCTGAAAAATGAACATTTCTTTTACCGTGCTCCTGCTTAGTTTCTAGCTACTTTGCAAATTAACGACTCTGCACACTGACTGAACATCTTGTCTGATTTAAGTTTGGTGGAGTTATGAAGTCAAGAAGTCAAATACAAATTGTATAATACCTTTAAATATATGTTGGATTACCTCTAATTAAACAGAATAACAAGTAATAAGATTCATTATTCATCAAAATACTTAGATTTAAACAAATCACTAATATATAATAATACACTCTGCATGAGGAGTACTTTTACTTTTTATACCTTAAGTGCACTTTTCTGATAATACTTAAACACTTTTGCTTCAGTAAAATTTCAAATGCAGGACTTTGACTTCTAACAAAGTATTTTTACACTGTGATATTAATACTTTTACTCAGGTAAAGTATCTAAACATTTATTCTGCCATCGATTAGATGTTGTTTTCCATATATTGATGACTGATCAGATCAGTGTTAACACCTTAAAAAAAAAAAATTCACCTCCTGACTTTTTAAAAGGAAAATTTCAAGGTCGGATTGTATCAGAGAAAACTGAGTGGAGGTGTTATAACAAGGTCTTTCTTCAGCACATATAATCTCTGTCTCACATGCTCCTGAAACAAACAGGAAACGTCGACGAGCGTCCGTTTATAGACGTGTTAATAAAGGTTTTTTAATTTGCTTACAGCTTCAGATGGCTCTCATTGCAAAAAACCTGAAGTTTTGGTGTTCCTCTCACATTAATCCACTCAGAATTTAAATTAAAACAGCAGATGCAAAGTCAATGTTTGAGTGATTCTGCTCTCTGTCTTCTTTTCCACCTGCAGCTCATCTCGACGTGGTGGCAGACGCCCTGAGGGGAACAACAAACATGATATGAAACGTGTCAGCCAACGCCACGCAGCACATTTGTTAATTACCCTATATAACCTCCTACAAATTGCCTGTTGTTGCCACTGGTGCTGGAGATATAGTCCGGGTCGGAGTGGCGTTCCTCAGCAGGAGAGGGAGCTTTTGGAGGTGGTGGTGGGGGGATTGTAATACAGAGCGTCTGAGCCGCTTATCAGCTCGTCCACGCCATCACTCTCTCAGCGGGACTTTGAGCTGCTGAATTGAGTTTTTTAATTGGTTCGGCTACGTACCGGGAGCCTCTGCGGGAGCGGCCATGTTGGCTTCATTTTTGAGAAACAGCCTGCTGGGACCTCTGTGTGTCGATACCGTTGACTCCCCGCCGAGAGGTTCAGTCTGTCAATAGCCGGGTCCATTTAACTGCCACAGGTTCAGCTCGGGGGCAGAGTAATAAAGGAGAGCGCTGTCAGGCAGTTACAGGCGGGCAGGGATTTATTATTAACTGGGGATTAATATTAATATTTCATTTAGGATTTTTCAAATATTTCTATTATTATGCAGAAAAAGACGCAGAGGTTTGGGGCAGCTCTGGATTTGAACTTCCCCAGTGAACATTTTATACTGAAGAAGAACAACTACGACAACAACATGTGTTACCTCTGATGGAAATCATCTTTTTTTTTTTTACGGGTATGCACAAGACATGTTTAATCCATTAATCAGCTCCAATCAACAACAACAACAACATGGCGT
Source organism: Scortum barcoo (assembly GCA_023238725.1). Lineage (NCBI taxonomy): Eukaryota > Metazoa > Chordata > Actinopteri > Centrarchiformes > Terapontidae > Scortum > Scortum barcoo. The sequence goes on along the minus strand of CM041536.1, from coordinate 1,536,950 downwards.
CTCCTCTGCTGCCACCTGCAGGCTGCTGTCTACTAATCAATGCTACTCTATTGTACTTAAAGGTTTAATCCTGATGCCTCCGTATGAAGCAAACAGACCAGCAGACAGCAGGTTGTCTGTTTCTATTAGTTTAGTAACAGTTCTTATTCATGTTGCCACCGGCTCACATGTTTCCATCACATCAGACTAAACAGGTGCTGCGGTTTGTTCTGGATCAATTCAGCTTTCTTCAGCTGCTAACTGAAGGTCTACTTTTCTACTTTTTTTTTTCTACTTTTACTCCACAACAGATGGAAATGTTAGTCTTCCTCACTTAATTACAGTTGTCTGACAGTCACATTATCCATGAAACTTGTGTGTTTTTTTACATTCTTCACATACACTGAATACTTTATTTATTTCCAGCTTTAGTCACTACTTTCTACATTCTGGTATTGCTACTTTTACTTAAGTACAAGATCGGAGTATTTCTTCCATCTCTGAAGTGTGTAATCTCAACACTGTGGAGTATCTCAGAGCCAGTTTAAAACCATCTATCGAGCTGCTCCGGTCAATAAAAACCAACATCAAACTCATAAAAAAAATCAAAACCCGTAAAAACACGAGAGCAGAAGCAGCAGCACCGAGACGCGTCTCAACAGTAAAAACAGGATAAAATGCATCTAATCTTTGTAACAGTGAGTCAATAGAGATTGATGCACATGAGATAAAAAAAAAACTGATCTCAGCTCCTCGTGCAGCTAAAAGGCCGTTTTCAGCTTCCAACAAATCTCACAAAGTGCCGTCTATTATTGAACTCCTCTTTCATCTGTGCGACCTCCAGCTCTGCTCCTCTGAAGGGCTCAGCTGAGGGGCCCGAGGCTAAACACACTCCCGACTTCCTCTGTGTGTGTGTCTCACTTGTCAGATGATGGTAGATATCAGAATCCATAATGAAGATGGAGGATGCCTCCCAGGGGACGAGCTGGTTCAAGAGCTGCTGACCTGCATCTCTAAGCAGCAGCTCAGCCGCTGTCACGACGCCTCTGAGTTATCACACTTCATGAATTGGTAATCTCTGAGGGGGGCCGGGGCCCCGAGGAGCAAACAACGGAGCCTCCTCCTGAGACAGAGACCGTGTGGCCCAACTACACCCGTTTATCTCCTAATTTTGATTCTGAAAACTGATTTTTACAGATTTCAGTGGACCTGAATGATTCATTGATTCTGCTTCAGGAGTCTTTAACACAACAAGAAATTTCAAGACCAATTAAATACGGTTCAATGACAAATAAGGCTGGAACAATGTGTTCAAACAAGTCTCATAATTATCATAAAATATCATTGTTAAATACTTTTGCTAGTCTGTTCATTTGGTTTTGCACCAGCTGATATTTTAAGGGTATAAGATGCCAAAAAATAAAATAATTAAACAAACACATTATTTGAATGTACTGAAAATGTATTCAAACCAAATTTGTCTTATAGACTAAAGTGATACATGTCACGATTGATTAAATTATTTGAAAAGAAAATAATAGACACAGAAATATGCATGTCACGTCATTGACCCATAGAAATATTTTCAGCATTATTAAGAGTAAAAGTTTTTTTTTTTCAGTCAAATGTGTCTCTCTAATCCAGATATTTCAATAAATGACAAAACTTTTTTAAGTTAAGTATTCGTTTTAATTTATTAATTTAAATAAATTAGAGAATATAATCATTGACAGGTAGATAAGATAAGATCCTTTATTGATCCCATGATGGGGAAATTTCACCGTTACAGCAATAAATAGCAGCAAATAATAGTACAGCATATAATAGAGACAAAATAAACACAAAAAAACAGTATGTACAATAAATAGTAAATAAATAGTAATAATAAGAGAAAAAGAAAGAAACAGTATTTATATACACAGCCTCACCCAGTTAGATGTGCTGTGGTGAGGTTATTGCACAGGTGAATATGGATATGTAGCAGATATGAATTAACCGTATAAGTAAATGAGTGGAATGAAAAAAGACCATAAAGTGCATAGCTAGGACCTCAGTAAACATCAGTAAACATCAGTGCATTGATGAAACATCAGTAAACATCAGTCCTACTGTGATATGAAAATGTTTGTTGCAATAACAGAATTATAGTGCAGCATTAAACAGTCTGATGGTGTTTGGGATGAAGGACCTGTGGAAGCTCCTTCCTACACCTTGGATGTTTGAGTCTGTTGCTGAAGGAGCTGCTTAAGGGCCCCACAGTCTGATGCAGAGGGGGGGGAGGTGTTGTCCATGATGGTGGACAGTTTGGCCAGAGCCCTCCTCTCCCCATCACCTCGATGGAGTCCAGGGGGCAGCCACAGACTGAGCTGGCTCTTTTAATCAGTCTGTTGAGCCTCTTCTTGTCCCGCTCAGGAGGGAGGGGGTGGAGGAGAGGAGCACTGTAGAGATGGTGGTGAAGGCGGGGGGGATGGTGAGAGCCCCAGAAATGGTGGAGGTGTTGATGGTGGTGAGGGGGCGTGCAGGCAGAGGGAGCTGGAGGTGGGCTGGTCTGTGCTCAGGCTGAGGGGGGAGGAGGTGGGCCCAGTATCAAATCTGTTGAAGAACAGATTTAGCTTGTTGGCCCAGTCTCTGTCTCCAGGCTCAGGGTTCTTCTTCTCGTTTTTACCCTGTCCTGAGATAGCTTGGAGTCCTCTCCAAACCTCCCTCGCGTTGTTTTGCTGCAGGTGGTTTCCTCCATTTTCCTCCTGTAGCTGGCCTTGCACTCTTTGATCTTCCGTTTAAGATCCCTCTGCACCCTCCTCAGTTCATCTCTGTCTCCTGACTGGAAAGCCGTCCTTTTCTCCTGCAGCAAGGCTCTCAGATCAGGAGTCACCCAGGGCTTGTTGTTTGAGAAACACCGTACCCTCTTGGTGGGCACGGCTGGTTTCTACACAGAAGTTAATGTAATCTGTGATGCAGTCCGTTAAACTGTCGATGTCCTGTTCATGTGGCCCACAGAGCACCTCCCAGTCCGTGGTGTCAAAACAGTCCCTCAGTGCATCTCTGGCCTCCTCAGACCTGCTTCACACGCCTTTTGTTGGGGGGCTGTCTCTTCACCACAGGTGTGTAAACAGGGCGCAGATGGACCAGGTTGTGGATCTGAGCGGCCCAGCGGGGGGAGGGGTGATGAGCTGTAGGCGCCTGCTGTGTTTGCATACAGCAGGTCCAGAGTTTTATTGTCCCTGGTGCAGCAGTTCACGTACTGGATGGAAGTTGGGGAGAGTGGCAGACAGGGAAGCGTGGTTAAAATCCCCGGTGATGAGGAGAAAGGCTTGAGGATGCTCTGTCTGAAGCTGTGCCACAACACTGTGGAGAAGCTCGCAGGCTGCATCAGCGTGCGTTGGCTGAGGGAGGGATGTACGTCGTTATAATGATGACATGTGAAAACTCCCTCGGCAGGTAATGGTCTTTTTATTATTTCTTATTATAATTAAACATTGTGTGAATGAAAAACAATCTACAAATTGGTTAAATTTCTTTTCCAGATGTGTTTCTTCAATCACACTTTTTAAATAAATGATCAAAACCTTTTCATTTTTTTACATTTATTTTTTAGAAGATAAATGGAGTCCAAAATGTGCCGCCTAAATAAAGACAAGCCAAAAAAAAAAAGAACAAAATAAAGTAAAAAAGTTCAGAGAAAAGTAAAACATAAATATCTTGAAATGTAATTTTGTGATTCCATCCAAAAATGTAATTATTAGTTTTTAATTATTATTGTTTTGGCACACTCTAATCTCCATAAAAAAATAGACTTGTGTAAAAAAATACAAAATAATTAAATTATCTCCAAACTGATACAGTATCTGGGATAATTTTCCTGAGCATCTGTGTTATAACAAGGAATTTATTTTTGTCTGTTTAAATCAAGACTGGAATAAAAATATACTTTACTAAATGGCACCGACACTTCACATACTGGAAGTACAGTAACACACACATAGAAAAGAAAGTACTCACTGTTTGTCTCGATGTCCTTTAATTTCAAATATTCTCATAACAACAGATGCTGATTTTCTTTTTTCTGTAGATGTGATTAAAATAAGTACTTTTTTCTTTATAAATATGTTAGCATCTCAATTTTTCTTTACAGACCTTTACTGTCGGAGGAGCAGATCAGCAGGTGCAGGTTGGTTGTGAAGCGTCCCAGCTTTGATATCCGTCCACAGAAGTAACACAGAAATAACGACTCCTTTTCTCTAAATTCACTTTCATGCACGAAGGGAAAAAATGGGCTCAAAACGGCACTTAAAGCTCTCAGACAAACGCAGACAAAGACGATTCAGAAGATGCTTCGACGTGAATAGATGGAGCCTGTTTATTTGAGCCCCAAAACAAGTAGCAGATCCCGGTTTTCAGACAATGGCACAATCCCCTTTTTGTTTCTGCTGATTTATGTGCTAAAGTAGGATTTTGAGAAGTGCTTTGGCCGTGCAGCGAGACTGAACGGAAACAGAAAAATACCCCATTCTGCATTTTTATCTCATGTGAGTGCAGCTCAGGGGCAATAAATAGAAAATGCTTGGAGGCATAACTCGAGCCAAGGTGAATGACTCTGACTCACTAATTCACTACTTCAGATTGAGATTTCTGACATTTACTAACAATCCTCAACTATCCTCACCACTAAAGTACAGAGCATTGCATCCTGGGATTGTTAGCAGAGGGTCGTGTACAGCTGTAAAGTGGCGAAAGCAGCTATTTCAGGCGCTCCTCATTCCAGAAATGCCGCTCATTTTCCCAGCAGATGAAGTGAGATGAGTCACAGTTTGAGCGCTGAATCATCGGCGTAAAAGTTGAAACATCTGATCACCTGTTATATGTGCAGGTAACGACACCCTAAAGTTTAATTAAAGTGACGATACTACAGGAACTCGTTCTGTTGACTAATTAAATTCACCTCTGTCACTATAATTGTTTTACTTCACACAATCTACAAATTGCATTTTATGACACATATATTTATTAATGACATTTTTAACATATTCATATCATGTGCAATTCATTTATCTGTTGTGCAATAACAATTCATGGGTATATATGTGTACATGGAGGATGTATATAATGCATTTATGTCATTTATGTCTTATATTTTTATATTTTGTACTATTTGTCTGACTATTGAGCTGCTGTGATGAGAGAATTTCCCCAATGTGGGGTTAATAAAGTTCATCTTATCTTATGAAGACATTTCGCTTTCAGCACTGACTTAAACTTTGACAGACGAGGCTCATGGGTACTGAAGTGTTTAGAGCCGAACTGATGAGAGAAAACACGATATCACAAAAATAACGTTGAAATCATGAAACTGTCGGTCATGACACACAGCTGTGGGGTAGTTTCATCATCAGGTCGAGTCCTGTGTCTCTTTGTGAGGTAACATCATGAAAAACAAAATAAAATACTAACCGGGAAAACTGAGATGTCGGCATCAATCAGAGTCCAGATTCATCATTCTTTTAACATTGCACATTTCTATAACGTAAATTTTGCGACATTTTCAACCTCTAATTTGAGCCTCAGAGTCTTTGTTTCATTAAACTTGAATCCACGATTAATATCACAATATAAAATCATTACTTAAGACAATAAAGATTAGGATTTTAAGTTTAAGTCTACTCCCACTGAAATATTAAAATGCAGGGTTCCTCTTTCATGAACGCCTTTAATGAATCATCAATAAACGGTGGAGGTCGGTCACATTTTTCCTAGCTGCTGACTGTGCTGAGGAGAGCTCAAAATGACATCTCCTTTAAGATTAGGACCCGTTGTGCTCGTGTTTGAACCTCCCCGTTGCTGGGGGAGATAAATGAGAGGAACTCGGAGGCTTTCTATCCTCCCAACCGAAGACGGTTTGCTCAAGGACAACAGCCGCTCACTGACACCGTGGATGCAATCAGGACTCTTTCACAAAGTAAAAGGACTGAAGAGGAAGAGCCAGAAACTTCAGCGCCACCTGTAAAAGTCAGGTGTCACATTCAGGGGACAAATAGCAGAGTTGCGTACATTTACGAGACAGTTATAATACATTTAATTACGAAGCTAAGATATGTATTTCATTATCTCCCTGCGATATTATATCATGGCTTACAACTTATGAAGGATGTGTAAGAAGACTTTATGTAATTAGAGAGGATTTATTCGAGGCGAGTGTCGTGCAGATATGGATCTCTGAACCCTAATTCAACATGGATGGTAATACTGGCACTTTAATGTTATTACTAGAGGCTTTAAAGTCCAATAAGGGGCCATTTTTTTCTCTTTCATTTACTTTATCTAACCAGACGGTGACATCTGGAGATAATGAACTTTAATTTCTGTCACAGCCGGGGAAAAAAAAAGGGAAAACTTTATCGGTGGACTTGTTTTAAATATTTTATTTTTCTACACAATTTTCAAATTATTCAAGGGGAGCTCATCAGTTGTTATCTCCCTAAACCAATATTTTTTTCATTGTCGGAGCATAATGTGTCGAGAAGAATTGGCCATGGTGCAGTCTGAGGAGTTCACAGGGAAAAACGTATCAAATATAGCGGCTTAGGAAACCGCTGGAAGCTCACAGAGAGACAACGCGGCACTTTAATCTCTCTAATACACCCCGTTACATCATGTCCTACTGCTGCTGCTGGCTGTGGGAACCTTTCAACCTCCTCACTTTACTCGGTTGTGGCAATCGACGTCCGTTTGACCCCCGACGTCAGGAGCCATCAAGAGCGTGGCCCCTCCAGCTTTTTTGCTCCTCTTCAAACAGGAGCAACAGTTGGGAAGTGACCAAATCGCCGTGGCTGAGGACTGTTTTGAAAGGTCTTTCCGTGTATTTTTCTGTGACAGTTGAAGGTTTTAAGTTTCTGCCTGCAGTTTTATCAGCACATTTCGGGTCATGTCCACTGGATTTGTTTTATGAAGCCAAATGTTCTTGCAGCCCAGTCTGTGGCCTGGTTTGCAGTTATTTTTTAACGCTGTTACCTCGTGATCTCAAGAATCGAGCTTTGTTATCTCAAGATAATGAATCAGGAGAAATCAGAGTGTGTTTCCTCTTGTTCCTTGTGATGTTTGTGTGTTTATCTCCAGTTAGTTTCCATCAGCAGGTGTCTGTAGGCTCTGTGGAGATGCTGTGGGGGTCATTATGTACAGTGGGACGGCAAACAGGATGAGCTTAATAATGTCTTCATTATTTCTATATAATATATATAACGGCTTTATTTGAGCAGCTGCTGGCTGAAGCAGAGAGATGGGTCAACCTCTCATCTTTGGAGACTATAAAACCAGATTGTCTGCTCCAATGAAGAAACTGCAGCAAAGCAAACTCCACATTTAGGCCTTAATTATTGATCAGTTATGGATCCTCCCTGACAGTCATCACAGTGATCTTGAAGGTTGAAATCAGCTGTGCTCAAATGAACCACACACTCATTTTGGAGTTCAACACAATTATCCAGTTATCACCAGAAAAACAGCTTTGATATCTCGAGATAACAACATAATAATAAGCTGATCTCGGCTTCTGTAACGCGCCAACAGGTGCTAGTACTTTTAAATACTGAATTATCTTATTTTATCTATAGTTTACATTTGCAAAACTTCTTTCTTTACAGATTTCAGAGGACAAGTGCCACAAACAAGTAGAGATAGCATGTTATAAGTAAAATGATTTATTGAATATTCATTTTGTGCTAACAGTCTGTAAATACAGGCATCTATATACTGTCACTGACTTTCAGGCTGCAGAGACACAATCTGCCCAGCCAAAAAAAATTCTTGCAATATAAGCAGAGCAGGAAAAAGAGCCTTAAATGAGATGTTTGAGACAGTTTCTACACAGAGACCAGAAAACTGAAGCTAAGTCAGGCTTGAGCGGCTCACACCTTTTCTACACCACTCAGACTTCGTGTTTGTCTCATAAACTCGCAGCAGAATCCACCATGTTTACTCTGCTTCTCCGGGTGACGTTTGAAAGCTTTCTGGAAGAAATAAGAAATCTATCTGAAGAAGAAACAGACAACACAGGCTGAGAGAAAGAAGAGAAAGAAGAAGCAAATTAAACTTTTTAAATAATTTCCAGTTAGGGTCTCCTAAACCTCCTGAAATAAACACAATTATAAAACTTGGACTGTTACGAACTAAACGACTCAAAACTTTGTGAAGCTGCATGCAACTTGTGATAATGTATTGTCCTAATCTTGCTGTGGAGGGTTTGGTAATTTAAGTCCTCTGAAATCCGCAGAGTCAGCCTGAATAATAGACTTTAATTAGTAAACAGTGAAATCTTCTCTGTGTCGAGGCTGATGGTTTGTTAAGTTGCTTTTGTTTTAAAGCATTTCTTAAGTGCCACACAATTATTGTTATCATTAAGAAGGTAATGACATAGCACTGCAATTAAAAAAAAAAAAAAGACCTGCCGGCGTAACCTCTCAGAACATGGGAAGGTCGTCAGCAGCTCCCTCGCTGAGCAAATCTAATCCAGGCGTTTGAACTCACGCAGTGTGTTTGGCCTCACTCTGACACCGAAATAATGAGTCAATGGAGGAGTTTCTCATCCGATAAAGTGAAGAGTGAAACCTTCTTTGGCCAAATAGATTAATTATTATACTTTTCCTTGCAAAGAAGAAACACTGTTATGAAATGAAGCAGCAGACAGTGATGCTGCCTGTCATTCGGCAGTAAAGAGATAACTGCAGTTACTCATCCCACTAATACTCTGTGACTTAATTTGGAGGTTGTCTCACTTTATTATTGTTTTGCCATTTGATGCTAACAGCCAAAATTTCAGAGACAGATATCTCAAAATCTGGAGAAATCCATACATCCATGGGGGCATCCGAAACAGATGCCCAAGACACCTCAGCTGACTCCTCTCAATGTGAAAGAGCAGCGGCTCTACTCCGAAGCTCCTCCCTGAGTGACCTGAGCTTCTCACCCTATCTCTAAGGGAGCGCTGGAGCAGGGTGGGGCCCCCAGTTACACCAATCCGGGCGACGTAACGGGTCCTTGTTGGTCTACTGTTCATGATGAGCTTCTGAACCGCTCTTAGTTCTGGCCCATCACCTAGGACCTGTTTGCCATGGGAGACCCTACCAGGGGTGTAATGCCCCAACAACATAGCTCCTAGGATCAATTGGGCACACAAACCTCTCCACCACAGTAATGTGGCAGTTCAAGGAGGGGAATCTGGAGAAATGAAATGCCAAAATATGTGTTGATGATTTGAGACTTTAAAGTGATTTTATTCAGGCAACAGCTGTAAAATCTCTGAGGGGGGCAGTGTGACAAAACAGCAGATGTTCTTCTTCTTCAGGAGTTCTTCATGCTTTGACATCAGCAGGTTGATTCAGAATCACACAAGCATCAAGTTGCTGCTGTTTCCCCGGGCGGCTCAAAGTGACCTCGGACCTGCGAAGGTTAATTTCCATCGCTCCCCAACACGCATCAGCTGAGCACTATTTAATATCTATTAGAGGGCTGGATGAAACGCCTTCATCCACACGGCTCCAGGGCTCGGCTATTCACGGCCACGGTAAAGGCCCAAAGTGCGGGACTGACCCTGCACGGCGCTCCGATTAGCATAATTGCATTTCAAACTGGTCAAGATCGCCATGAGAGAGGAGCAATCAAACAGTCAAATGAGCCATTGAGGGTTCATAGACAGCTCCAAGATTTCATTAGGGATCCAGAAAAACCTGGTGCAGGGCAGTGATGGGGCAAACTGTTGTAATATACATGACCACGTGACACTGATATGAGGATAAATTTCAGCCTGATGATTGATTTGATTCATTCTCCCACTGACGCTTTCATATTGTGTTCAAGGAGTCGAATGTAGGCCAGGTAAGGCTGCACAGTCAAAGTTGGAGATGAAGAAACTATAAAATGGCAACAATAAGATAATCAGAATGAGGAGGATAATCTGTGATGATTCACATCATATTGACATGTGCAAGAAACTCAGTTCAAATTATTGCTGGATTTACTGCTGGATTTCTTGCTAAAAAAAGTCTTCGAGAAGATTTAATGCACAGAATGAATGCAGTGAAACAGCGGTAAATAAAACTAAACTTCCACAGAATAACTCCACATGATGATCTCTATTAATGAATCCATCAGTTTATCATTGAAACAAAAGCTGCTTCCAGGTTCTTGTAGGATGAAATTTGCATTGTTATTGGAAGATTTTAATAATCTCTAACTAGCTAATAAAGTTAGCTTTAGCTAGCTAGCTTAGATTTAGCTCCATGAGCTGGTTTGCAAACATTTTCATGTTTTAAAAGATAAACCCTTCACAAGAACCATAATATTCACCTGATGGCTGCACACTGGGTTAGATCGGGAACAACGTGAGGCTCGACAATCGATCGTTTTATACCGCGTAGTGAATTACAACCTATGCCACGTCTGTGACGCCTCATGACATCCCAACAGAAAGACTAGCTGAATTTCTTTCACCTTCCATGACATGTTTCCATGAGGAACTTACACCATGTCTTTACAATCACAATCATTTTGACTAATCTCCTATTGTAACACATAAAAACGTTGTGTATGGTTTGGCCACAGCTGTAGTGTGATGAAGAAAAATGTAAGACTTCATTCGAACAACTCTGTTTGAACAAGCAAGATAAAAGTTAGATTTATGCTTACATATACAGATGGGTGACAAGCTAAATTAAAAAAACACTTCATAAAGTGTTAGTGAGGTGTTGGTCCACCATGGCCCACAAAAGTAGAGAAGTGGAGTTCTCCAGGGCTCCATCCTCGGGCCTCTTCTGTTCAACATTTGCAGAAATAAATGAAAGCAAACATCATCAGAAAGTGTGTCAGTGAAGTGTTGGTCCTCCTCCAGAGCAGCTTCAGATAGAAAAATAGAAAGATATTCCCTCATTTGGTGTTTTTGATGATGGTAGTGGATGCCTCCCTCCGAGGGGACAAGTGGAACCAAACCAGGCCAGAAAAATGTTTCACCTGTATGGAAATATCTAGATTTATTATATTTTCCTCCTCGTTCTTTAAGGTTTTTTCCTTTAATTTATCCTCATCTGTATTCTCAAGTTGGATGTTTGGCTGTTACAAAAGAAAAAGTCTTTAAGGATTTTCTAAAGTGTTTAATAACTCAATATCTCAGGTAACGTTGGTTGGAGTTTCTGGAGCATTAACTTCTTCTTGAATCCAATATGGAGCAGGACAGAGTCGCTAACAGCAGACGATGTTTTGGTCCTGAACAAGGCCTTTTTTCATATTCCCACATATGAATGCAGTTAGGAAGCTAGCGATAGCTGTGGCCTTATAAGAATTTACGAAGTCCTCACACTTTAGCTTGTGTCTTTGGTTTTAGAAAGGTTTAAACTAAGCTAACGACCTCCTGTTCCTCACCACAGTTGCTAAAGGTGTGTAAAGTCAAAGAATGCTGCCCGGTCTATGAGTATTTACAGATGTTGTAACTTCTTTGTTAACGTGTTGTCTTACTCATTTATTTTCTTATTTTCTTAATAATGATGGTGGTGGTTAAAAGATGGTTGAAAATTCTTTAATTAAGCAGAAAAAAATCAAATAAAAAAAAGTGTTGATCTTATGTGTGACTAATTAGTTTCCATATTATGATTCTGATTATTGACTGTTATTTCATATTCTAAATGTACTGTAGTCGAGTAGGGGTGTCCATGAAAAATTAAATAAAGAAAGAATTAGATTAAAAAAACAACCAATACAATAACAATAAAGAAATCATATGTGTCCATTAACTGATGGAGGATGCGGTTTCTTTCCTGTTGGCGTGGTGATCCTGCATGTCTAAACAAGGCCATATCTCGCCACGGAAACGGCGGTATCCTAGCAGCTGCAGCCAGCAGCGTTTGTTGGCACGGCAACAGAACAGAAGCTTAGAGACACACACACACACACACACACACACACTGATGAGTCTTTTCAGCTCTCTGTAAATAAGGTAAATGCAGGATGTAAAGTACCAAGAGATGTGCAAACACAAGCTTTATTACCCAGAGTGGATATTACTCAGTCAGAGCTGACTAGTATAACAGCTAAGGCTTTAATTTCCAGTGCATAGACATCATTTTGCTCTGCAGGCTGCAGCTTAATAACCTCAAACATAAACCTTAAATGTCAGATTCAATTGGCACAGAAATGCACATCACATCTGAGTGAATTAATTATGCAGATGTGAGCCCGCTGCTGTGCGTTGCCTCAGTGGGAGGGTTGAGTACACCTGCATTTAGCCCCACTTGTGCCTTCCAGGGTCCCATTACGCCGCGACACAGCTGTTAGCATTGCACAATCAACAGCTACATCTGAGAGCTCCATTTGGCTGAATTTACCACAAGTGCTCCCTCAATTTGATTTATGCAAATCAGCTACGAGTCTCTTAAAAGACGGAGCTTTTCAGCTGTCTGAAAGACGAACAGAAGTCAGCTGTATTGTCTTGTGTGGTTTCCCTCTAATTAAGACTTCAGATAACCTGGTTGATGTGGGAGGGTAAATGCTCATTTCTCCTCTTGGCATTTAATAAAGACGGGAATATTCATGGGTCCATGTGAACTATCAACAGCCCTCCACTCAGAGGTGACACCAGCGACAGAAACAAAAGCACAGTGAAAATAGATTTTTCAATAAGGACGCAGACATTGTTTTATCCCACCAGGGGAAGGTAATTGAATTCACAGTGTTATACTCAAGTGCACTTAAGAGGTCATGAACATGGAGGTCGCACTGAAAGAAAAGACATGAAAGAAGCTTTGCTGTAACAACCTCTTTAAAGGGAAGTGCTGTTCAGTTCTGTTTATGCTTTAAAATATTTTCATTGGACGGTCTGAGCGGCACCTGTTGACATGAACGATCGCGTCAAAGCAGTCAACATCAGCCGACGTTTCTCCATTTACAGAAAATGCAAAGAGTCTCCTGGTTTGTGAAGATAAAGGTGAGTGTTTGTACAGCAAAAGAAGAAGCAGGTTGTTAAATAGATGTTGAAGTCAGAGCCGTTTCATGGGGGATTTGGAAGGAACCGTCGCAAAAACACAACAACTTCTGGATTCTGCTCCTGAAATAAGAAAATCAGTGATATTTGTAATAACACGACATTACAGAACAATCCAGTCCTGCAGCATGACCTTTCTCAACGGTCTGTTGTAGTTAACTCAAACTGGAACATCTCCTGAACATTATATACTACAATTTTATTCCTTTTTGGTGATGCTTCTACTGGAGCATGGTTAAACCAGGTCTGTGGAGTTTTTATTTGGAAATGAATCAGTCTCAGTTTAATCCTGATGCCTCTCTATGAAGCAAACAGACCAGCAGACAGCAGGTTCTCTGTTTATATCAGTTTCTAATAGTTCATCTTAACGCTGCCACTGGCTCATGTTTCTGTCACATCAGACTAAACGGTGCTATGGTTTGTTCTGGATCAATTAAACTTTCTTCAGCTGCTGACTCAATACCGCCTTTGACCACAGGGAGCGCCAAAACCAAAATGAAAATATCCACTGAGCTGCTTAAATGTTTTAATGTTTGCTTTGTTTAAGAACGTGTTTAAGGTTCAGGAAAGATTGCAGTATTGAAAATGTCAACACTGAGATGCATTCTTTTATAAGATTTTCCAGAAACCACAATCTTTCCCACAAGCTTCAAGCAAAAGTTCAACATACAACAGGTTAACTCCCTGTTTCCAGTCTTTGTGAAGCTGAGCAAACCAACTGTGTCATAATTTAACAGACAGATGAGAATGGCATCAACTGTCTCATCTAACAGAAAGTGAATAAACTCATTTTACACCATTTTAAATTATGATTTCTGCACTGCTCAGTTGCACAATCCAACCTGACCACCTTTAATATTTCAGTTTGGACAGAAAAAGTGTGACTGGTGTACATAATGGAGGCAGCTATTACATTTAGTAATATATAGACATATTTTTAGGAGTCTGGGCAGGGATGGTACAGTTTTAAAATATAATGCAATAGTTGTTTATGTAATATTTCTGGTTTTAGAGAATTTCCAAAAAGCCCAAAAGCGTGGCAGGTTTAAAAGGATGCTACTCGACTGACGGAGGATAGTTCAGTTCATAAATAACAGAGATTACAGCTGATAAATTGGAAATTTGACATCAGGATGCTGGAAAACCTTCATGGGAGCTGTTGTGTTTTTAAACTCTATCAAATGAATCAACTTTGCTAAAATGTTAAAATTCTGATATTAAGATCAGTATTTGATCAGAGTACGGACATTAAACCACAGGAAAACACTCACTTTTTATTATTATTCATTGATCTGCCAAGTATTTCCTCAATTAATCAAATAATTGTTTGGATTATAAAATGCCCGAAATTATATAGAAAATAAATACTTTTCACATGTTGCTGAGGCCCTGTTTTCAAATCAAGTTTTATTCGACCTACATTCCAAAAACCAAGAGATAATCACTTTACAATGATACAAAACAGAGAAAAGCAGCAAATCATCACATCTGGGACCCTGGATCCACAGAAGATTTGGCATTTATTCTTTATAAAAACGATTATCGACTTTCAGGACTAAGTGAGGACTTAAGTTCTGAATGCGGCTGTAGCTCAATAAACCTGCAAATGTCACATGTTAGAGTCCCTGCTGTCTGGACTTTCTAGGAGAGAAGATTGTTCATGTCACTGGGGATGACTGGACTGTGGCAAAATGAACAAAACACAAAATCAATACGCAGACTAACAGTTAAGATAACAGAAGAAGAACAATCAGAATCTGTTTTCTCCTGAATTTTTCTGTGCAGCCGCGTTCACGTCTGTTTGTCTGTCCGCTTCACACTGCAGCTAACAGACATCTTATTTCTTATTTTGTCTTATTAAAACTGTCGTCATCCCTCCTCTTCCTCAGTGTCCAGCGGTCCTCGGTTTGGGGGTAGTGACGGTTTGATTTGCTGCCAACGATTCGGCGGCCAGATGATGTGAGAGGCTCGGCCGTGAAGCAGCCCCACTGACACCTGGGAAAAAAAAAAAAAAGATAATGAACTAATATAATAATAGTGATAATGAACATTTTCCTCCATATTAGACGTACCTTCGATTTCATGCTCTGCACCAACAAAGGAAGTTATGTGACTTTTATGTAATGAAGCAGAAATCGAGGATGTGAAGGTTAGGATGCTGCTCTGTCTGCCAAAAATGAGCTTTTTCACGATCGTTGAACATAATTACAAAATCATCCAATGTCAAATTTCTTATGCAGGGTTGTTATTTTCAGTATCACAACATCTGGAAAACATTCAATCAAAAAAAAAAAGATTGTTCTTCTTCTTGTTCCTTGACAACCTTTCCTATGAATGATGAGAACTTTTGCATTTTTGTAGGAACAATTTGTTCCTGAAGTGCATTTAAACACACAAAAAACAACTGACACGTGATTTGATTTTGGGGAGGATTCAGGGTTTTTTGTTTTATCTTCTATATCCTGTCGCAGGCTGCAACATTTGAATGAAAACAAATCTGGCTTATTTATCACAGGATCAATACTTTATATGTATTAGTTAAAAATCATCACATATTGAACTTTATGAGTAGAATTTAGTGAAACCTCTGAAATATTCTGTTTTAAAGTAATGAGCCACTTTGAATGATTTTTCTTGGAGCTACAAAAAAATGAGGACAACATATTCAGAGGAGCGTCACTGTATGCAGGGAAAAGATTATTTGGAAGATTTTAAAACAGTTTTTAAATTTAGATGCACGCTCAGGTCCGGAGACTCGCAGACATCAACGGCAGAGATAATTAAAACTGGCGCGCTGACAGCTGAAGATCTGATCGCTCGCTGTTGTCCGACATCGTCCTGGATGCATCAATTAGGAGCTGTTTTACATAAGGTCGAACCCACACACACACATGCGAATAATGACGCCTGTTATCGCTGAAAAGATGGCATTCGTGTTAAAAAAAAAAAAAAAACATCATGCCGCGTTTATCTCCGTCTTCAGAGTAACCTTTGGACAGCCGATTATTGCTCCGGCTCGTGTGTGGCGATGCAGAGAGACGAGAAGGTGTCTGATTTGACATCTCGGGCGTCCTCGCGGCTGAGGCGGGGCTGTCGTCTGGGCAACAGAGAGAGAGAAAAAAAAAAGTCTCCACCCTCACAACAGCTGCAGGTCAAAATCCAGTTTAATAACATGAAGTAATCAAGTAGCCGATTAATATTCATCCGCTGCGGTTGAAGAGCAGGTCAGCGGGCTGTTATCTGCCGAGGCGATGCAGCAAGACGTTAAGTAAAAATGTGATTAAATTTTATTTATATTGAACGTTTTGTTACAACTCCAGACACAGAATGAGGAGTCGGATCTAAAAGCGAGTGCAGACATTTTTCCTTCTTTTAATCTCAGGAAATTGTGTTGGTTATTGATTATTTATTGGTTCTTTCACATGTTTCTTGGTTCTGTGGTTTTTTCAGGGATGTCTTTTGTCCCTCTTCTTCCTCACTGGTTCCTTATAAAGCTCCTTTTTTAACTCCTTTAAATCTTGCAGTTCCTCCTTCGTGTGCCTGATCTTCAGCTCATTTTGCTCATTTCGTTTGTCATTGTCTCAGTTCTTTGGATAATTATTTGATGAAGTAATTCCTTTTCCATGTCTTGGCTCCTTTAGTGGTTTATTTATTGGCTCTTTGGTTCCCTGATTCCTTCTTTTAGCTGCTTCATTCCTTTGGTTCCCACTTTGGTCAATCCTGTGGCTCTTCCTCGGATGTTTCCTTTCCCTTTCAGCTTATTTTGGTTCCCTACTTGGTTTAATCTTAATTTTCTTGGTTCTTTGGTTCCTTCTTTTATTCAGTTTATTTTGGTTTTCTGGTTCCTATTTTAGTTCCTTGAATGCTCTTTAAATTCTTTCTTTGGTTTCTTTTTCTCTTGTTAAATAATCT
Organism: Scortum barcoo; assembly: GCA_023238725.1. Classification (NCBI taxonomy): domain Eukaryota; kingdom Metazoa; phylum Chordata; class Actinopteri; order Centrarchiformes; family Terapontidae; genus Scortum; species Scortum barcoo. The sequence goes on along the minus strand of CM041536.1, from coordinate 1,520,041 downwards.
TTTGTTCATTTATTCATTCTTCATTTTTGAGTCGTTGGTTTCTTTCTTTTAACTCCCTTTATGGTGCCTTTTTTTTTTGGTTGCTTATTTTTATTTAGTTGGTTAATTTGTTCCTTCTTTGCTTCACTTGCGACTTGTCTTGTTCTTTGGTTCGTCCTTTTGGTGTAGTCTTTCTTGTGTTTTTTCTCTTCAGCACTTCCTTTGCCTCACTGGTTCCCTCCTTCCCATGTTTCCTTCTACATCAGGATCAGGCATTGAGCTCTGAAAGGCAGAAACCTCAGCAGCTGGCCGACTCACTGGTATCGATCAACACCCCCCATCATCCCCCCACAGATGTATTGTGGTCATTTTGCTTTGGGCTCAGTAAAAACCTTATTTATTGCACCTTTAAATGCTTTAATAGGCCATACTTCCCACGGCGTGACATCGACTGACATGAAATCTTGACTCGTCTGTGTATTGCATTCAGAGTTTTCCTCCAATTCACATCTTTCAAAGTTTTGAATTTCCTGCAAAACTATTTTCACCTCTCAACCAAAAAAACTTTGAGAAGAGTAAAAAAAGCGCACAGAGTTTACATCATACACTGTATAGATACTGTGGGTGTGTTTTTGTTTGTTTTGGCCTGTTTCTGATCGACCCACAGGCTGATGTGTTTCTGAGTGAAAAGACTGCATGGTGGGTGGCAGCGAGCTCTGCGGGCCAGATTTAAAAGAAAGTATTATTGAAATGAGACCTCGTCACTGGATAGGATATATCCTGAATACACCCCATTGATTTAGCAGTTTTAGTCGTGTTTTCTCCTGGTTTTAATATCTGCTGCTGACATTAAACTGATGCAGGTTCGTGGTGTGACGTGACGTTTTTTTTCCCCCATAAAAAGAAACCAAGCCAGATGCCGCTGCAGCTGCCATCATTCTGCAAGAATAAAGAGGTAATGTTATTTTATCAAGTGTGCGATGGTGACGTCTGTTAGCAGGGATGGAAACTGACAGCAGCTCTTTAACCCCGCTTCAAAACGCCGTCCGATAAAACATAAACTACAATGATAAAGAGACACAAAGACAGAAAGACCACCATGTTTACACCTCCTGAAGTACAAATCACATGTCAGTGTGTAAAGGGGGAAAAGTCAGCATCCTGCGACAGACAAAAATAAAGTGGTAACGAGAAAACGTTAAAATGTGAAAATGGAGACGAGATGGACGCAGCTGTACATGTCAACTTACAGAAATAACAACTCTTAAATTAAAATGCATGAAAAGTGTTGAAGAAGCTCCTCCTGTACAACCGAATATAATGTTTCTCTGGATGGATGCCACTCGCTAATGATTTATCAGGAAAAAAAAAATAACAACAGTGATGATGACGTGTAATGAAATGGCGAAGCAGTGAATGAAAAAAAACTGAATGAACAAATCATTTTTCAGTTTGATATGTTGTGGATCTGTGTGCTTACCGAGTTGAGGTCTCTAAATGTTAATAAAGTTTCTTGATTTATTGACTCAAATGTGTTGTTTACCTTTTATAAACCTTCGGGAGAAGCAGACAGGTTAATCCAGGAAGTGTAAATGATCATTATAAACAGATTAGGTGACACAGTGGAGATTTATTACGATTTATATTAAAAGTCCTCAACATGAGAAATGAGCTCCAGTTTTAAAGACCTTGACTGAAGTTGCACAACTGTAAAGTCTGTTACTGTCTTAAAGCTATCACACAAATGTTAGGTGAGAAGACAGTGGGTAATTGTCTTTCTGTCAGATGTCTGAGATGTCTTGGGAATAAACCTTAAAGCCGGAGAAGCTCGTGTGTTACTTCACGTGATGTGGGTTTCAGATCTGGGGGGATTTCTTCTGAGCTCCTTGGCTACTTCCCTTTTCAGCTGGAGATCCGGGCCGTCCTCTTTTGGCCTGTTATGCGCCGTCCATAGCAAACAGCACCTCCTCTGCTGAAAATTTTATAGCGCTCAAACCCAAGAGGGGCAAACTACAGACGGAGCGGCGAATGAGAGGATGTTAATGCTGTTTCTGCACCGGGGTGACGAGGAGGAGCCTCAAACGCAGCGTTAATGAAATCTTTATGTCCGGAGGAGAGAGGCGGATGCTGCAGTGTCTGTCAGGATGGACAAACCACGCGTCCACATCCATTAACACACTCGTCTTCTGTCGAAATACTGACAACACACACACAGAAAATTCACAATCTGTCGCTTCACTTTGCTTCACAATACTGTAAATCTTTGCTCCAGTCTGAAAGGAGGACTTAAGTAAACCCGGCTCAACATCAGACCTGATAAAACCCTGACCTTTGACATCCAACACACAAACATTTATTTATCATGGATTTTCACAAAGCTCCATGTTCTCTTCCAGCCCGTCTCCATCGTACAAACTTGGTTTTTCCACCAGGTTGAGGCTCAGATTCTTCCTTTTTTTTTTAAGCTTCACATGAATCGATGGTGTTAAAAATGGGTGAGATGTTTGTGCTGTTTTAAAGCGTCCACTTTTTTAAACACACAAATATAATGAGGCTGCTGCTCTGAGTCTCCATCAAGTCGGTCACTATGGTAACAGTGTTTGAAAAGAGACGTGTGTTTCTTCCACCTCTTTACACCTCAGTTACAATATTATGATTATTTTATTGTTATTTATTGTTGTGTAACTGTGCAGCGGCTCTGTATTTGTAATGAAATGATAAAACTGTCACTTGTATTTAACTTCAGGGACGCCCAGTGTGTGCACACTTTGATCGGGCTGATGATGTGCGTTCAGCTCGTACCGGTCCGAAGCTGTTGCTGTCCAAACTGTGTCCGTGATGATCCCCCTCGATCCAGAAGTGACCATCAGGGACTCGAACGTATCGGTTCTTGTAGCCCAGAGTCCTGCAGAGAAGAGAGAGAGAGGGAAAGAAAATATTCAGTTTTTAAAAAAGTCAGATTTTAAAACAGGTGAGAGTTTTTGTGGTCCAAATTCCAACATTTCCTCTCAGGTCACCGAGTGTTGAGCTTCACAATATCAATACTTTTACTGGAAAGCCTTCAGTGGTGTTTGCTTTAAAAACACATACAAAAGCAGCATTTCAAAGCATTTTGATGTTTAGCAGGTTTAATGTTCATCTTATTAAATAAAATCAGCCCTGTGTCAGAGAAAAGGTGGCGCGGTCGAGTTGTTTGTAGAGAAATCATGTTTGAGTGTCTGCAGAGTGAACAGAAGCATCAAAGCTGATCAACACAGAGAAACAGATTTTAACTTTCCAGATGGGTGAATAAATGCCTCCGACATGAGAAAGATTGGAGATTTGGAGGAAAAAATTGCGGTTAAGGTTTCTCGTCGATGGCAGATCAAATCTCCAGGACAATTATTGCTTTCATTTCATTATCGTCGGCCTCTAAATCATCCCTGCAGCATCATTTCCCGCCGCCTTATCGCTGAAACAAAGATCTGATCTGAGGACACGCTGAGACTAATAAGGGGGCGGCGGGGGGGGGGCTTCAATCAGGTCGTCATGTTTATGAGGAGAAGGTCCCGCGCCCTTCATCATCCCTCTGGACTGTTATGGGCCTGTTCCAGCCCTGACTTATCATTTTGCAGGAGAACATTGTGAATTATAGCCTCCCTCAGTGACTTTTAAATGGAAATTTTTAAATGGAAATTTGTCTGTGACTGTTAATGTGTGTGTGTGTGTGTGTGTGTGTGAACGGGAGGCCAGGACTGAGGCTGACATAAATATGATTGAAGAGGCCTTGGATACATAAATATTGATTCATATTGACAGCTGAATTTGATTCAGCCACAGCAGCTACATTTACTGACCTGGAAAAGAAGAAGAAAAAAAACAATTTACTACAGAAGAAGAAAAAAAACACAGACTCACAAAAAGAAGAAGAAGAAGAAAAAAAACACAGACTGGGACCTTTTTGCAGAAAAATAAAAAAAAGGTCATCATTTAACAATCACAGACACTCTTTACCAATAAGACAGCGACACTCTTTACACAATGAGAAGGACTGACTGCGATTGACTGAGTGTTTAACCAGGTTTAACCAGGTTTCTCTAAAGAATCTGAGCTCATCATCATCCTCTTAAATCTTCAGAGCGTTCTTTCACGTGCATTCATCGTTCATCATCATCCCTCTTTTAAATTCAGTCAAGCAGTTCTTTTGTGATGTGTTTTAACTGTTTTTTTGCATATTTCTTCCTTCATTAGCGATTTTCACCCTGTCAGGACTCAGGACTTCAATAGTCTCCACTGGGTGCTCAGACACACGTCTCAGCACGCGGCTACAGTTCAAGAGCAAAAACAGCAGCAAGGAGGAAAAAAAATCCCCCCACATCCATTTCAACAAAAAAAAGAAAATCTATTCACCTGGTTTGCTTCAAATTCAGTGAGAAGAACCACTCGGATGTTTTACTGAAGTAAAAACTGCAATATCACCGTGTAAAAGGCATTCAAAGTGAAAAAGTATTAGCATTACAATATACTTAAAGTACCAAAAGATAAAGTACTCATTATGCAGAATGGCCCATTTCATTAGATTATAATTATTCATGCATTAATGTGTTACACTGCCGGGTAGCTTAATCTATAATAATAAATCATAACTTATCCGTTGAATTATAATTTGAAATCTGCAAAGTACCTGATGTTATCAGATAAATACAGTGCAGGAAAAAAAGTTCAATTTTAGCTTTCAACAGTTGTAGAATAGATGTATAAAATGGCAGGTAAAGGTAAAGTACAAGTCCCTAAAATTGTACATAAGAACAGTCATTTACTTGATGTAACTCATACATGCTGCCAACATCAGAGAAAAGACCTTTTCTCCTCTTTTCTGTAAATGCAGCTGGAAGAGAACAAACAACAACAGCAACAACAACAACAACAACAACAACATGTGTGTCGTCTGTTTAAAGGTCTGAAATGTTATTAACACCACAAAACCTCAGAGATCGTGGAGATGATTGAATTGTATTCCTCCGACAGCGAACACTCTTTTCTGTTTACCGAGAAGTCTCAGTAGTAAAAAAAAAAAAACAAAACAAAAAAAAAACACTGACATGACGTTGGCCTCGTGTATTTTTAAGGTTTCAGAGAGCTCTGGGGTCGTTGTTATGGTTGTTTCTATGATACAATTTTATTTATTAAAGAGCTGAATAAAAAAAAGCTCCTTTGTCTCCTCGTGTCGTCTGTTTTATGTTGTCTGTCTGCTGATGTACTAAAATAACAAAAAGACAAACAGCGACGCTTCACGGAGCGTCCAGATGCTCCAAACTGCTCCATCATCACTTTCCGAGCTCACGTGAACCCGGGCCGCTCCTGAGCGAAGGCTTAGAGAGGCGACGACGGCTGAAAACATCCAGCTTTTATGAGGAGAAATTTCAAACCTCGCAGAGTTTTCCATGAGATTTTTTTCCAGCTGACAGGGAGACGACGCGTGTGTGAAGCATCATTCCTGACATGGCCGACGCTCACTCCAGCCACGGCTCACTAGACTAGATTTTATCATGCGTGAATTACTAAAATGGTCCATATGTCAAGAACAGGGTCAAATATATTTGTACTAATGCTCCCGCATAGTCGACTGAATACAAGTGCAAAGCTTATTATTATTATTGTTATTATTATTAATCAACAATAATTTTATAATCGATTGATCATTTAAGTTATTTATCAAGCTGGTTCCTGTTTTATACCGTAAATTGAAAATCTTTTGTTATTTCGACCTCACACAGTGTTTTTGTCTCCCCCTTTAACTTGTCCTGCTGCACGTCCGCGTCTGTTACAGATCACAAGTCGAAATTTCACCTTGGTTATAAATCTGTCCACAACGATGAGTTGAATTACGAAGAAGCACGATGAATATTTCGTTCTGCATCTTCTCCTGTTCTGCCAATCAATCAAAACTTTCGAGTGTTAGCATGTCGGCACGTTAAGTGCTAATTAAAGTTTGACCTGATGACGCAAGATAAAAGATGTCAATAAAGTTTGAGCAATTTTTCGGAGATGAACCTCCAACTTTCTGAACAAAAACACCTTTGCTTCAGCAGTGGACGACAGACAGACTTTGTTCTGTGAGAAGAAACCAAATTTAATTTTGGTTGCCACAATTAGGAAACTTTGATAAAACTGACAAAATGGCAGACTGCTTCAGTTTACTGGTCTAAGTGCAGATTTTTATTTCCACACGCAGATGAAACCCTCCCTGTTCCGTGTTCAGTTTAGACTTCACTTCCCTCACAGGGTACATTAGTTTATGTGTTTCTGTGTCACTTTGTCAGAGCAGGAGTGACTTTTCGTGTCAGGTGGCTGGAAGGGGACCTATATAATGCTTTAACAGACAAATAAACTTTATTTATGTGTTGCCATTAGTTCATTGAAGATCCTCCTGCGCCATGCCACAGTCAACACTTTGTTTCTCCAGCCTGACAGCACCCGTGGGAGATTTACGCCCGGTGTAAGCCTCTCTGTTTGGAGATGAATCTGTAAAACAATCCTCTTTCTGCGGCCGACGGTTATGTGGCAGGCAGACGGTCTGGCCCGCGTGGCCAAATTGGCCAAATTAAAACCCGGAGCCGTGATTTATGTCGGCCTTGCCGCCGTAAGACAACACAGGCTGACAGCCAGCGCCGCCTCCGCCAGGGAGCCCATCACAGGCCTGTTAATTATTCATCCCCTCCCCAGCCGGTGACCTGTAATTTGCACGGTGGCACCCGACACAAACAGCTGCTGGGATGAATCACATGATGATGGCGTGTTATGATACTGTGAACACGCCTCTGTCGCTCTGATGCGCTGCCACTTCCTCTCAGCCTCGCCAGCACGGCTGCAGGGTCGGACTGTGGATACGAGATCTGATGTGTTTGCTGGTTCGCCGGGTGGCTCACGCTGTCCGTGACAAGCACTGTTCCCTCTGCGAGTCACTGAGTGGGATGATCTGTTTTGATGCATCATGTTGCTGCTTAACATCTCGATCATGCAAGTAGAGGACATGTCCTCAGTGGAGTTTAAATTTTATAATTTAAAGATTTCCTCCATGTTTAAAGACGAGTAAAAATGCTTTGATTTGATTCTTAAAATGAAATCTCTTCCTTCTCCCGGTGCACTGAAAAGTCTGTCCTCAGTGTTTGTGACCTTCAAGTTTCCACATCACGGCCCGCAGACTAGCTGTGATGTCATAAATCCTGCAGGTACTGCTCCAGGTGTTAAATTAGAGGTGAGCTCAGAGAAACTTTCCTCCTTCAGCAGGTGAGCGTGAAGACAAACGTCAGCACAGTGAAGCTCGAACATCCTGGTGATGCAAAATGTGGGTGGAGAGGACGAACAGGGTTTCAGAGCAGACTGAGGAAAATATAAGAAATACAGAAATGATAAATATAGAAATGAATTAAATAAAACTCTTTACGGTATTTTAGATCATGAAGCTTTTCACAGACTGTTTCAGGACCATCTGCAGCCCTGTTGAGACCAGAATAGTCATTAATTTTGTTAAATACTAAAGTAATTAAAAAATAAAAAACAATAATAAACATCTGCCCTGTCTCAACCTGCCCTGGTGTCATGGAAGCATTTTGGTTTTATATGCAGTTTTAAGGAGGATTTCATCAGTAGTAGTTAATAGTTCGCAGTCTGTGTGGGTTTTCCACAGTAACACATGAAGAGATGCTGCTGTTCAATGTTTTTTCAGTGAGCCCCACAAATTAATTTTAATCCACTTCCATTGTATTGCAGTGGAGACAGAAATTTTGTCTAAAAACTTGGACAAATAAAACCCAAACTACCTCCATGATCAGGAACTTCTAAAGGTGATAAAACATGTTTTTTTGTGATTTGGGGGAACAGATCCTTCTGTATTTTCAATAAAGTTGAGCATTTTTGGCTGTTTAAATTTGCTGTGCGATCGAGGAATCAAAAGATGCAACAACTACAATGATGGAAATGAGCGAGAAACTTAAAGTCAGTGAAGCAGTGTTGGCTTTTATTTTCAGGTTGTTTGCATTGGTTGTCTCATTCTCTAACAAATGTGGAGGCTTTACGGACTCTCGGCCTCTGTGTCAGCAGAGGTGACAGCTCATCAAGATGATTGACAGGTGTGGGAGCAGGAACTTGATCGAGCTGATTTGAAGGGTTCATTTAAATAAAGAGAAACTCAGCTCAGTCACATGGACGGTTTGACGCTCTGCTGCTCTCGTGTCGCTGACAATTTCATCTTTGGATGTAATAAAAAACACCTGCTGTGATGTCACTAATCAGGGCGTGGCCACAGATTAACCTGAAGATTAGATTTTTTTGTCAAATAGATGCGAGATTTGAGAATAAAATGTTAAATTGTACCCTGATTAGCAGCAAAAAATCACTTCTGTCAACACATTACAGGATTTCTGTGTAATTAAATCCTTTAAACTTCTTAAATGGAAAAGTGTTACTTGACTGATTTCACCTCCGAACAGCTCAAGCCTTTTATAAAAATGTAAAAACAAACCTGCTTTTCCCCTCCTTGAACCGCCACCTTAACTGTGGTGGAGGGGTTTTGTGTGCCCAGAATGATCCTAGGAGCTATGTTGTCGGGGGCATTACGCCCCTGGTAGGGTCTCCCATGGCAAACAGGTCCTAGGTGACCGGGCCAGACTAAGAGCGGTTCAGAAGCCCATCATGAAAAGAAGAATATCAAGGACCGTTACGTCGCCTTGGATTGGCGTTACCACTGGGGCCCCACCCTGGAGCCAGGCCTGGGGTTGGGGCTCGCAGGCGAGCGCCTGGTGGCCGGGTCTTTGCCCACATGGGACCCGGCCGGGCTCAGCCCGAAATGGCGACATGGGCCCGCCTTCCAGTAGGCTCACCACCCTTGCAGGAAGGTCCATGAGGGGCCGGTGCAATGTGGTTTGGGTAGCAGTCGTGGCGGGGGGCCTCGACGACCCAATCCCTGGGAACAAAACTCTGGCAATAGGGACATGGAATGTCACCTTGCTGGGGGGAAGGAGCCTGAGCTTCGTGCGGGAGGTTGAGAGGAGGTACCGGCTAGATGGATAGTCGGGCTCACCTCCACGCATAGCTTGGGCTCTGGAACCCAGCTCCTTGAGAGGGGCTGGACCCTCCACTACTCTGGAGTTGCCCAGGGTGAGCGGCGGCGAGCTGGTGTGGGCTTGCTCATAGCTCCCCAGCTCAGCCGCCACGTGTTGGAGTTCACCCCGGTGGTGAACAGAGAGAGGTCGCTTCCCTGCGCCTCACTCGGGTTGGGGATGATAGGTCTCTTGCTATTGTTTGTGCCTCACGGTGGGCCGAACAGCAGTACAGAGTACCCGGCCTTCTTGGAGTCCCTGGGAGGGGGTACTTGATAGTGCTCCGGCTGGGGACTCCATTGTTCTACTGGGGGACTTCAACGCTCACGTGGGCAACAACAGTGATACCTGGAGGGGCGTGATCGGGAGGAACGGCCTCCCCGATCTGAACCCGAGCGGTGTTCTGTTATTGGACTTCTGTGCTAGTCACGGTTTGTCCATAACGAACACCATGTTTGAAAGCATAAGGGTGTCCATCAGTGCACATGGCACCAGGACACCCTAGGCCGGAGGTCGATGATCGACTTTGTTGTCGTTTCATCTGATCTCCGGCCGTATGCGTCTTGGACACTTTTCGGGTAAAGAGAGGGGCTGAGCTGTCAACCGATCACCACCTGGTGGTGAGTTGGCTCCAGCTGGCAGAGGAGGAAGTTGGACAGACCTGGCAGACCCAAACGTATTGTGAGGGTCTGTTGGGAACGTCTGGCCGAGCCCTCTGTCAGGGAGGTCTTCAACTCCCACCTCCGGAAGAGCTTCTCACAGATTCCGAGGGAGGCTGGAGACATTGAGTCCGAGTGGACCATGTTCTCTGCCTCCATTGTCGACGCATGCAGCAGTTCGAAGTTGTGGACGCAAGGTCTCTGGTGCCTGCCTGTCGTGGTGGCAATCCCCGAACCCGGTGGTGGACACCGGAAGTAAGGGATGCTGTCAGACTGAAGAAGAGGAGTCCTATCGGACCATGTTGGCCTGTGGGACTCCTGACCTGGCGCGTAGTTGACAATTGACAGGTACCGGCAGGCCAAGCAAGCCGCAGCCCGGACGGTCCTGGAGGCAAAAACTCGGGTCTGGGAGGAGTTCGGTGAGGCCATGGAGGAGGACTATCGGATTCGGCCTCGAAGAGATTCTGGCAAACCGTCCAGGCGCGCCTCAGAAGGGGGAAGCAGTACTCTGCCAACACTGTTTACAGTGCGGGTGGGGAGCTGTTGACCTCAACTGGAGGACATTGTCGCCAGACGGTGGAAGAAATACTTCGAGGATCGAGGATCTCCTCAATCCCACCGACTTGCCTTCCAATGAGGAAGCAGAGGATGGGGACTCTGAGGTGGACTCGTCCATCACCCAAGCCGAAGTCACTGAGGTAGTTCGTAAGCTCCTCGGTGGCAAGGCGCCTGGGGGTGGATGAGATCCGCCCTGAGTACCTCAAATCTCTGGATGTTGTGGGGCTGTCTTGGCTGACACGCCTCTGCAACATTGCATGGAGGTTGGGGACAGTACCTCTGGAGTGGCAAACCTGGGGTGGTGGTCCCTCTTTTTAAAAAGGGGGACCGGAGAGTGTGTTCCAACTACAGAGGGATCACACTTCTCAGCCTCCCGGGAAGGTCTCACGCCAGGGTACTGGAGAGGAGAATTCGGCCGATAGTCGAACCCTCGGATTCAGGAGGAACAATGCTGCGGTTTTCGTCCTGGTCGTGGAACACAGTGGACCAGCTCTATACCTCTCCGCAGGGTGCTTAGAGGGTTTATGGGAGTTTGCCCAACCAGTCCACATGTGCTTTGTGGATCTGGAGAAGGCATTCGACCGTGTCCCTCGTGGTATTCTGTGGGGAGTGCTCCCATGAGTATGGGGTCCGGGGCCTTTGCTAAGGGCTGTTCGGTCTCTGTACGACCGGGCCGGAGCAGGAGCTTGGTTCGCATTGCCGGCAGTAAGTCAGACCTGTTCCCTAGTACATGTTGGACTCCGGCAGGGCTGCCCTTTGTCACCGGTCCTGTTCATAATCTTTATGGACAGGATTTCTAGGCGTAGCCAGGGGCCGGAGGGAGTCAGGTTTGGGAACCACAGGATTTCATCTCTGCTTTTTGCAGATGATGTTGTCCTGTTGGCTTCATCAAGCCAGGACCTTCAGCATGTGCTGGAGCGGTTTGCAGCCGAGTGTGTGAAGCGGCTGGGATGAGAATCAGCACCTCCAAATCCGAGGCCATGGTTACTCGACCGGAAAAGGGTGGTGTGCCCTCTCCGGGTGAGTGGCAGAGGTCCTGCCTCAAGTGGAGGAGTTCAAGTATCTCTGGGGTCTTGTTCACGAGTGAGGGAAAGATGGAGTGTGAGATTGACAGGCGGATTGGTGCAGCGTCCGCAGTTATGCGGTCGGTGTACCGGACCGTCGTGGTGAAGAAGGAGCTGAGTCGAAAGGCGAAGCTCTCGATTTACCGGTCAATCTACGTTCCCACCCTCACCTATGGTCATGAACTTTGGGTAATGACCGAAAGGACAAGATCGCATCGCGGATACAAGCTAAGCGGCCGAAATGAGTTTCCTCCGCAGGGTGGCTGGGCGCTCCCTTAGAGATAGGGTGAGAAGCTCGGTCATTCGGGAGGAGCTCGGAGTAGAGCCGCTGCTCCTTCCGCACATCGAGAGGAGTCAGCTGAGGTGGCTTGGGCATCTGTTTCTTGGATGCCCCCTGGGACGCCTCCCTAGGGAGGTGTTCCAGGCGTGTCCCACCGGGAGGAGGCCTCGGGGAAGACCCAGGACACGCTGGAGAGACTATGTCTCTCGACTGGCCTGGGAACGCCTCGGGAATCCCCCTGGAAGAGCTGGAGGAAGTGTCTGGGGTGAGGGAGGTCTGGGCATCTCTGCTCAGACTGCTGCCTCCGCGACCCGGTCCCTGGGACCAAGCGGATGAAAATGGATGGATGGAACCTGCTTTTCTCTTTTGTTAAAATGGATAAAATGACATGTTTACCTGACGAGGACCTCTAGTGGTCCTAGTGGTAAATTATGCCCAACAGGAGGAAACATGGAAGTAGTTTGATAGCTGGATTAGCATCACAAATATTAGGGTACTGGGGCTGATAGACTAACTGACAGACTAATAAGTTTTTTTAATAAGACAAAGTTTTTCATTTCTATCTCATGATCAACAAGCAGACCTTCATCCTGCATGAAACTGGGAGACTTTTGCTTCTCAAACAAAAGCTCATCGTTAAGTTATGTAGACGTCAAACCAACAAGTTTCATCCTTTAGTTCGTTTTTTTCTATTCAGACATTTCAAATAAAGCTTCACCTCTGTGTCTCTTGTCTAATGAAGTTTTTAGCGTGGCATACACTAAGCTGTGAGCTCATTACTGCCCCCTAAAGGCAAAGGATGGAAAACACCCACTGATACCACCCCAAAGAGGGGCAGCAAAGAGCCCCTTCAGACAAACCTGGACAGGCCACATAAAAATGAGTTATATATTCCAGCGAAAGAGCATGAAACAGTGTGATTCAATTTTACATGAGAGAAGACTTCAAAGGTGACAACTGGTGGAAAATGGTTTTCAGGAAGAAGCATGAGTGGATGAGAAAACTTCACCACACTGATGGCAGATTAACAGTCATGTTAATTATTTGTGTTACAGCAAACGTGTAACAGCACTGACAAACTGTCGTCCTTGTGAAAATCAGAAAACGCTCACGTGTCGTTTGGAAGTCAACAACAAATAGTTTGATTGAATTCTTATATTCTCATCATGTGTTGTTTATTTTCTCCAATTCTTTGTGTGTAAAATCATTCAGGGATTTTAAACTTTATCCGGCTTTGACAGATTTTCCCAAATAAAAGGAGAAATAATAGCTGGCTCTTCAAATGGTGTAAGGAGTTAAATAACCTTCAAAAAAGGTCAGGCTTTTTGGGCGATGAGTCTCTCTTAAAAAATGCATGAGAATAAGATTATTGAAAGCTGTGACTTCAGAAGGTTCAGATTTGACCTTGTAGTCTTGAGAGTGTGATACAGAACAAAGTTTGAAGTAAGAATTTGCAGAAATGTGTTAAAAAAAAGGTTATAACATAAAATTTTTACCTGTGACTAATGATTCATAACCACACAGTATCTCCAGTCAGCGCCTGCATCTGATAATGTTCCACAGCGATGACACAGTAATAATGTCCCATCAGTCATCAGTCACAAGTTTAGTGAGAGTTTGCAGAGAGTCTTCCAGAGTTTGGTGTTCTGATGCTCCTGATTAAAAGGTAAAAATGAAAGAGAGTGCAATGCTAATGAGCGGCGAGACAGACTGGGAACATAGTGGTCTCTGTAATAAATAAATAAAAAAAAAAAAAGTCCAACAATCAGACGGTGAGCTTTGGAGAAGTCGCTGTATCGGAGCCAGCAGCCCGGCTCCGCTCTGTTCTCCTGCTGCGTCTCATTATCTGAACTGTGGAGCTCATTTCCTCACGAGAACGCGGCGTAACAGGGCCGAGAAAAGCTCCCACCTCTTCCTGAAGGAAATCCAGGGAGAAGAGCATGACTCACACACACACACACACTCCATGCTATCCAATGCACTCACACTAAGAATAAAAATAGCTATCTGCAACCTAAGCTTAATTTGTTCTTAATGCCAGTTCAAATGCAATTCAAGACCAATTTCAAGCCAACATTAGGCCTGAAAAGTGAAAACACTCCAGTGAAGTCTGCTTCAGAGCAATCACACAGATCTCACACGGGGGAAATAACAAAAAGCTTAATCTTTAGACTCCGAAAAACACATTCAGCGCTGAAATTCAACATTTTATAGAATGCCAAGTTTCAGATTAACCAAATTAGGATAAAACTTTAAAAGCCCTGCACAGCCGCACGTGTTTCCTCTTTGTCTGAATCATGAGACCTCTGCTCAGGTTGAAGGTGGACGGAGACGTGCATTATGTGAGATCACCTGACTCTGCGCACCAATAACAATGATTACGGTGTAATTTGTCCCACCCTGACAGGTGCAACAAAGCAAAAAGGAGAGTGAGGAACTTGTCAATCAAACTCTGGTCACGTCCACTCACTGCAGAGACGAACTCTGATCAGCTAAAATAAGTGAAATACCTGTGTGAGGGACATTTCTGATGACCTTAACCTGAAGAAAGTCATGAAGAGTTCCAACTTCCACCATATTACTGAATAACAATAAATGTACTTTTTAATCTATTGAGTTGTACGTACATAATGACACTGAGGTGCAAAGCGATGGGTGTTTCTCAAATGTCAAGGATGCTTCCTTGGTAGGACAGGTCCTGCAGAGGCTATCTAGTTAATTATTAATAGCTAATTATACTGCCATTCATTTTCTTCACATATGCGGTATGAACAAATTCACAAGGAAGATACAAACAGCACTGTTGGCCGTCTCAGAAATGCATCGGTGCCTTCGCCTTACGAAAGTCGGAACAAATCTTTATATTAGACCTTGTAGATCAAATATGAGGGAAGATTCAGCAAATGGAGTTCTTATTTCTCGCTTCAGATTTGTTTAGGAACAGATTTTGGAGGTGAAATAACTGAAAGTTTACCAGCATATTTAGTTTGTTTCCAAATCGAGGGATTGTGGGAGCTTCAGGAGCAGCGAGGATAGAAATCGTGGATCCTTGAAAAGTCTCTGAACGGAGGATTCGGTCCTCTGCAGAGTTTCAAGGATGCTGGACATCGAAACAATCCTTCGGTGGGGTTCGATGACGGAGTGTCCTTGAAATTAAGCTGATTGAGGATCCTTGCTTGATACCGAGAAACATCTCACAGTGTCACAGCCACTCTGATCTGGGCAGCCTCCACATTTAAGTTCAACAGACGTCAGATAGTTGAGGCCAGCGCCGATTCGTACATTTGATGTTTATCAGATTGACAGTAGTATAAGTGGTAGTTGTGCTTAAATAAAGTATTAAGGGCAAATCTTCATCCGCTTTTCTGTCATTTTCTTTCTGCTGCATCTACTGAAGCCTTGCTAACGTTAGCCACAGTTGCTGTTTTAACAAGTACAGTACTGGTAGAAAAGGTAGAAAATCGGAGGTCAGAGATCATCCTCTTAAAATAGTCACATGCTGTACTGGTGTCACTGTTACTGCTTTCCACATCAGATTAAAAAATTACCTGAGTGACACTCAAGCTTTTGTACAGCGTAATGGGCGACAATCCTGCAGAGAGTCAGTTGCTGTTGAGCAGATAAAACAAAATTCATGATCCAAATGTGAGTAAAATGATTGGAACCATTATAAACACAAGAATCTGTGTTTATAATGTTCAATGATGTTATGAAAGCTTTACTTCAATTGGCAATATGTGTGAACGTTGGTATCAAACAACCTGTATTTTATTTTATTTTATTTTATGACACACTTGGTTCTCCAGCTGCTTGTTTACCATTTTCAGAGAAAACCAATGTATTTAGGCCAACTTGTTAGTCTGATTTATGGCCGCTGACGTCACCTCTGATTTGTTTTATGTGAGATTCCTTTGTTTTTATTCCATCTGTGTTTTAGAGGCACAAAGTTGTTTTCCAGTTTGAAGGATATTTGCTCATCTTCCAGTTGAAAATCAGCTCTCAGCTGTTTGACATGTTGGTTTCATGGTGTGCTGCACAAAAAATCCTTTCTGTAATTTGTTCACCCACCTGGCAAACACGAAACACACAATGTCGGCAGTGATTGGCCACTTCATATCTGCTTTTGTCATCAGTGTGGGGGGCTGATCATTCGACCGTACAGATGCACCACAGGTATCAGCGGGACAAAGTCACATGTCTTGTACACAACAAACTGGTGAAAGTCACCTTAAAAACAAAAAAGAAATCCAAAGACTCTAAATTTAAATCTCAGTCTGCTGCAGGAATGTGCTTTAAGGATGCAGCTGATGGAGGCCTGTCCATCACCTGCCTCAGTGATCGGCTGGACAGGATCAGCTGTCACTCAGACTCAGAGTCTCCTTTAGTGTCTCATCACGGCAACTTTAACTTCCCCTGAACCTGACAGAGAACCAAAAACCGTCTCGACGTGGAAGGATAATCGTCACTTATGCTGTGAAACGATGGCGGTGAGAGCGACGAGAGGTGGAGAAGGCTGTTATGTAAATTTACATGAGGGATGTCGAGGAGAAGGAGCACTTCCATTGGTTCACTAATCCTCCGACTGGTTGCTTTGTTAAGGATGGTTAACAAAATAATTTATACAGCCATCTACAATATGGAGGACAAATCAGGCCAAAACAAAAAGGTCAGTTTTTCCAAAATAATAAAGGTAACTACACAAATATGGTCAGATAGAAAATACTTTGCGTTGGCATTACTTTAAAATGTAATAGTGTTATAAAAAATTAATTCCAGGCTTGATTTATGGAGGTGGTCGCTGAGGGATTTTTAATGCATATAATCCATGATTGATTAAATTGCACTCAGTTTGACAAGTGTTGGTAGTTACTTTGATTGCTATTATTAATCAGTCTTGGGCTGAGGTGGTTATATTTTAAACTGAGAAGTGTGTGAATGGGAGGCAAATTATAAAATGTTTTCAAAAATGTTTAAGACTTAAAAATCCATTTTCAAATATCTTCCGTTTCTGCAAAATATCAAGAGTGATCTTTCATTAAAAATGGTTAAGCTGCTATGACTTTAGAAAGTAATAGTATGATAGGCCAAAACAGAATTTTAAAAAGGACATTTGCTACTTAAAAAATGTCTAAAGACCTAAAAATGAAATTTTAGCATGAAGCTTCCTTGTGTTTGCCGCAGTCATAAGCATTGTGTGAATCTACAAAGTGCTGTAGTGTTACGCAGATTTAACACCCAACACAATCAACTCGGTTATACACGACTGCACACACATGATCGAGGCTAATATCGTTAGCAATATGACCGCTCACACAACTACACAACTACTACACGCTGCAGCAGAACTCACACACACACACACACACACTGACCGAATTTCGTCTCTCACAGTTCAGTCAAAGCAAAAATAGTTAAAGATTGAAAAATATTCTAATAAAGATTAAGTGAATTTGAAGCTATCAAGTAATTAACTTTGCTTTCTCTTTGATATATTTTCCCAATTTGATGTGAACTGAATGTTGTTAACTATGATGTCGAAGTAGATAAAAAATCTTTTGGATTTAGCTTTTCCGCACGTGTTAGGAGTAGATCTGCTGTATCTCGTGGCAAAACCGATGATGAGCGTTGTGTTTGTGTAAGAACCAAGCAATGATTTATTATTGCCACAAGGTGATGCCAGTTAATCTGATTAGAGATCACCTGATGGAGCGTTGCGATCAGAAGTGAGACAGGTGTGTGCTCGTTCTGACTAACAGGCTGCTGTCTCGCATCAACCTCAGGACACTTTTACTTTATTACAACAGAGCTGCGATAGAAAACATATGAGTTCATTTTCTAGTGTCGGTTTGTTTCTGCAGGGGGAGGGCGGCTGCTTCCTACCTGATGAAGTCTCCCTCCAGACCAATGACCCGCTTGATGATCTTCTGCTTGGGATTCCTGGGCGACCTGAGAGAACAATAAAGATATAGAAGGCAATGAGCGTAAAACCCAAACAGGAAAACGAATAAAAAACGTAAAAGCGTGACGTGGTAAACTGTAGGAACAGCTCTGTCAGATCTGAAGATGTTTCTCTAAAGTCTGAGGACTCTTTGTGTTGATAAAACACCGTGTGCCCTATTTAAACAATCTCTAATGCATCATTTAGGGCGTGTCCAACTTCACTTTTACTGGTTAAATGATGCATCATCTGGGTGCAAAGTGAGGCACAAAGCGTGACGAGTTTGTATTCAGTCTCTTAATTCATCATAGGTGAACATGAGTGAAGTGGCAAAGTGACAGTAGACCATTTCCATCCATGTGTGTGCAATAAGCAAGAACCCCCCTATTAAGGCTAATTTTACAGTGACTTTTTAAACAGCAGGGAAATACTTCACCTTTGAATTTAGACCAGATTTTTGTCGGTCAACAGCGTAATCGCTTTCTGCTGACTCAAGATTTCAATAAGCCAACAGTGCATCTGACCACACCTTGTGGACGATGATATGGACAGGAGTACATTTTCTACTCACACAACTTTTCAGTCAAACTGACTGCATCTGTCGGAAACTGACAGACGCAGTCAGTTTGACCTGTTGGATCAAACTCAAGGTAATTATTGATAAAGCAGAAGTTGAGGCTGTTTTAATGGCTTCATTGGATAAAAAGGTTGATAATATGCAAGTTATTCAGAAGGAAGGAAAAACAGCTGAAGGTGTGGCACCTTATATACTGTATACATCAACGCTGGTCTCCTGCTCCATTTTACACTCACTTCTATACTTGAACTTCTTCATTTGGTGAAACATTTCATTTCTTCCCAAAGGAGATCATTCAGTAATTTACAGCATTCCCGCAGAGCACCGTGGCCTCAGACTCAGAGGTATCAATCCCCATCCCACTTCACTTACTTCACCCTCACCCGGAAAAACATCATGTGTACTTGGTGTGTGAGAAACCCAGAGAAAAAACTTCCTTAAAAAAAAAAAAAAAAAAAAAAATGCATCCTGAGGTCACTTAACTGAACAGATGAGCCCAGAGACAAAAAACACAAGCAGACAAAGCAAAACTCAAAGATGAAGCTCAAAGTCCAGGGATATAACGCCCATCAACCCTGCAGAAATAAAGAGCAGCTCCACTTCTCCATGATCAGGATAAAATTTGCATCACTCCTGACTGTCAGTTCTCCTCTTGAGGTTCAAAGGAGGAGGCCTAATAATCAGGTGATTTTCATTTTTATGACATCAGTCTGACGTCGCGCTAACGTTAGCCAATCACTGTTTGTTGGGGAGTTATTCTGCCCTAAATGATCAGTATATGACATTTCTGTCCCATCAACTCCATTACTTGATAGCTTGAAAACCTGTTGAGCAACTGCTTGGAGGATGAAATGTGCTGACTTTAAAAACTGATCAGCTGTCTCATCTGCACCTGTTGCCATTTTAGTCCGATATCGACTCTTTTGTCTGTGGATGAGAACAACACCACACATCTTTGGGATGTTAAACATGGAGTTGATTTAGATGTCTGGAAACAGGCCGTGCAGAAGTTTGTTGAACATCCGGAGGTTTCTATCGCCCAGATATTTGTTTCCTGATCAAGCCGAGCCCCGTGATATCTGGATAATTGGATCCCAGTCGTCTAGTCCTCTTTAGAAACAGGAACCACCGCAGACATCGGCCGGGCATACGGTGCTTGATGCATAATGCTGCGATCACGTGGACAGCATTTCTTTTCAATGTTGTTTAATTTTTGCACGTCTGGTTCAGGGGAAGTCTTCCTCTGATCTGGACTGATTCGACATTTGGCACTTCCCTAACCCTGACTTCGAACTTTTTAACTTCCTCTCTGACGTCTGCCAAGGAGATGGACAAGTCTTCATATCTCTCTCCCTTCCTGTTTGAGTTTGTCTTCCTCCTCTTCCTCTCGACTCCCACATTTCTTCCTCCTTTCTCCTCCTCATCTTCCTCCTACGTCTCCTTCTTTTCTCTTTCATTCTTCTGCACCCCCCCTCCCCTCTCCATCCCCACACACTCCCACCACCCCCTCCTCCCCGTTGTCGTGGGGATAGAGGGGCTCATGACTGACTGACAGCTCGCAAAGCCAATCAGATTCACATACAGCTGCAGAGCTGAGCCCTCATTGGTCGGTCTCTGGGGAACTGGATTGTATCAATGTGTGTATTAGTGTGTATTCATCCTGTGTTTCTGTGTGTGTGTTTCTGTGTGCGTGTGTGTGTAATAGAGTGATGGATGATCTCCTCTCCAACAGCAGAGGAGAGAAAGGATGGAGGAACGACAAACACAACCTATCATTCACTCTCAGTGTCTCTCTCTCTCCCCTCTCTCCTTCTAATTCCCAATCTCTCTCTGTCTCTCTCTCTCACACACACACACACTCAGCCTCTCTCTCTCTCTCTCTCCCTCCTCCTCTCTCTCTCTCTCTCTCTCTCTCATCTCTCTGTCACTGTGGAGAGGGAAAGAGAGGAGACGTTTCTTGGAGATACTCGAGGAAAACAGGAAAATAGCTGCTGCTGCTGGATGTTAACATGCAGCGCTGCATGCCTAATAAAAATAAAACACACACACTCACACACACACACACACACACACACACACACTCTTTGCTGCTGCAGCCATGCCAGGAATACCTGCTGAATCTCTGCTGCTGCATGGGACGTGATGGATGCTGCTGCTACTGGCTGGTGAGTGTTTCATGCTCGCTGTATGACTTACTGTGTGTGTGTGTGTGTGTGTGTTTGTGTGTTGGGAGGACTGCGGTAGTCCTTGAGCGCTGTGGCGGCTCAGCCTGCGGTTCTGACAGCTGAGGGGAATAAGAAAACAGGGCTGTGGATTTTTTTTCTTCTCGTTGTCGCAGGTTTTAAATACTGCTGCAGCTCCTCGACTCCTTTTTGCTGTTGATGTCAGTTCGGCTGCTCGTGTGTCGCCTCTCGGAGAGATAAAGAAAATGTGTTGGAGTCATGTCGGTGTCACTCCACAGGTTCATCCCCTGAAGTCAGAGAAAAGGCAGAATGTGCAACAAGACCAGATGAAGGAGAGCTTGAAGAAATGGGGAGGAGGGGATGGGGCGTTTTCGTCTTTATCAGGCAGGTCAAAGTGAAGAGATGCGACAAAGTGTCCTGATCCAGGTTTAAATCACATTAACAAGCGACATGCCCCTCAGGAAACTGAGCCACCGGGACGCTTCCGGAGCGCTAACGAGGTGAAAGTGTGGGAGGGTCGTTGGAGCCGGTGTGGATTAGATGTGCAGGTCACAGGATTGGCTGCAGGGCGATCTGCTCAAACGGGAGGAAAGATGCTCTCACCACTGCCTGCCTAATTTACCAGAACCTCAGTCTCTCTCCATCTCCTCCCTCCCTCCTGCTGTATTTAAGCCTGGCTCATAATTAACAGCAGCGCACTAAGGCGTCTTTAAATGCACGCACACTCAAATTCAGCATGTTTCTACCCAGGCTAAAACAGGGGTCAGATGGAAAAAAAACAACAACACAATGCTCAGTTTTCTCACGTCAACATGCAGCAGCGTCAGACTCGCAGAGGCTGAGCGTCGGCCGAGGAGACTTTAAAGACGCAGCCCTCTCCGGGGCTCCACAAGTAATACGTCAACGTTCATCCTTAATTTTCATCACATGATTTCTCAGAGGGCTCGCAGCACATTCGCTCCGATAAGGCTGCACGAGCAAAACAGCCCGTTATTTTTATTTAATTGACCAATAGCAGGAGGATTACTCTGATGTGACTCAGTGCTAATTTAATAATTTAGTTTAGTTTTCTCTGGATATTCACTCCCGGTACGAGACGAGAGCAGAGGAGGGAACGCTTTTCTTTTAAATGAGCTCAAACACACATATTATGTTCAGGTGATGCTTCTCCTTCAAAATTTAAGATTATTTTAGGCAGCACAGATCTGACACACAGTTTGAACCTCTTCATTAGAAGACAATATTTAAGTTTAAGTTTAGACAGAAAAATTGGTGCAAGTTGGATTAAACTTATAAAAACTTTGTGGATCTAATAAGTTTGCACGGAGTAAGAATTGCATCATCTCCTCCACAGTCTAACCAAAAATGACTTCCTGTTACTAATAAGACTTAAGATTTTCCTGTTTGAGTCTGACTTAGTAAAACTTCTCATTAGACAGGATGCTTAAAGCAGAGCTGCAGATGATTTGGAAATACTGATAAAATCACATTTACTCAAGTTGCGTTAGTTGACAACAATAAAATGATAAAAGACCCTGATACCATTCTTCATTATGAGCACTTTTACTTTTAAAGGCTGGTAGTATCAGACAATCTGACAATCCCTTTCTCTTCTTTTACTTAACATTTTGAATGAAAACTTTTACTTGTAATGGGGCGTTTCTTCTTTAACTTTACTTACGTGAACATTTCTTCCATCACTGTGAGCTCCTCCTCCACCAGATAATTTGGACTCAACTCTGGTGGGAAAATGAGTAAAATCTTTGCTGTTTCAGGCGTTCATTTGATTTTTCTTGGCCTAAAGATGTCAGATTTAAGTCTAAAAAGTTGCTGTGTCTAACTTTAAAAATTTGATCTGCAGTCAGAGGACGTGACCTTTGTGTTGTACATCCCACAAGACTAAAGTTTGACAAGAAAAAACCCCAAACTAATTCCCAGTGTTTTGATCACGTCTCAGGTCTAAACTGGACTGGTGGTCTTTCTTAATGTTCTTTTAAAAAGCTTTTCTTCTGCAGATCTATTCACAAATTTGTACGAGATTCATGACTTTCTCTCGAAACAGCAATATTTCCTCCATTTCTGAGACGGATGCTTGAGGGAGAATTTGGTGGAAAACAAATGCAGTCTGTAATAAATAGTGATAGAAACTCATTTGTCACATAAATTATGATGTATGCTTGGCTCTGTCTCATTGTGGGAGTGCTCACAAATGGATTTAGACCTCCTAAGCTATTTCTGCAGTCTGCAGCACCACCTCCAGAAACATCAAGAAGTTTCTATCATGGCAGCGTCACCATTGGATCAGAATATTGACAAGTGCTTTTGGTCTTCAGAGATCATGAAACCACGATTTCCTGCTGTCGTTACAGAGCACTTCACTGATTAGACTCACAACAGACAGTTTAACTAAGAAAATTGATGCAGCAAACATATCCTCTTTTGTCTGGTCAGTTGCATTGTGGGTGTACATTACCCACAATGCAACTTCACCACCATAACCTGAGTGTGAGATTGGGACAGGAGTGTGTTTTGGTTGAAGCAGCTAATGTAGCCTGGACCGTCTCTCCTACACACTCGACAATGAATGAATGAATGAAAGAAATGAAGCCAAAATATTTTTTAGATATACGGGCGCCGCCATCTTGTCCTGGTGACGTCATTTGCAGCCAGAGTCTGTGCAGCAAAGATCAGGGGGAGGAGCCTCTGTATCAAGGTCCCGTCCCGCCCACACACCTGCCCACTTGATCACTAATCAAAAATTAGTGACTGTAACGATCACCTGCTAAAGTTAAAGATACGTCTCCTCTTGATGTTTCAACCACGTGAACAAACATCAGCGTGATCAGAACTACATGAAATGACAGAAACCATCTTTGGGAAACTTTTATTTGATGTTTGATTTTTTTAGTTTGTCCCATCTGCTAACATAGAGGGGGCGGGGCTTATGAGCTGCCACCAGGGGGCGATCCAGATGTTTCTGCTTCACTGTGGGGGGGCTGTCATGTTGTCTTTATAAACAGTCTGTAGATCAGACGTATACCAGGTGACCACGACGTCCCCAGTTCGTCTCTGGTTAATGAGGATTTGTGTTGTGGACGATTTGTTTTTAATTATGAGGTTTTGATCACAGAAATCAAATCAATCAATCAAATGACTCAATCAAGGCTTACAGAGTATAATAAAAAAGTTGGAAAGTATTGAGAGTCAGACTGACGTTGTTTTAGTTTTTTTCCTGAGATTTATCCTTTAATGTCAGTTCATTTGATCCAAATATTGACACTCAAATCTGAAGTCTCGTATCAGCTCTGATCTTGCTGCTGAGTTTGGTTGATTTTAAGTATTTGTTGAGTCTGTACAAGCCGGCGGTCCCCTTCTGGTCCAGCCCGAACAGAGAGTGACACGTCAGCGCAGTCTGAAAATGCAACACAGCAGCAGCGTCAGTTTGGCATCCAGCAACCTGTCAGAGTCGATATAAAAACCCATCTGCTGCTGCCTCCTCCTCCGCCGCCGAGCAGGTGACTGCAGCTCTACAAAACGCTCCGTCCCAAGTCAACAAACAGAGGTCACGCTGTTAAACCGGGCTGTGTTTACAACGTGTGCGCCGTATGAGTGTGTGTGCGAGGCTAATTAACAGTAGATGGGCCGCTGATTAAAGAGAGAAGTGTGACTCGTGGGAGGGGAAGGCTAAGTGTGAATCCTAATGCTGGCGATGCTAACAAGGAGGAGGAGGGAACAAACCGGTGGACGGGACTCACATGAGACTGGTTTAATGGTAAATCAATGGCGGAGGGAAAGGAGGGAGGGGAAAGAGAGATTTAGCGTGGAGGTTTTGATCTTATCTCGGCGTTTTGGCGTTGGTTTCATGCCACTAACACCCAGTAAAATCCATTAAAGGAGGAAGGAAACGAGGAGTAACAGAAAGATGCAGCCGGGACACTCTGTTCTGTCTCGGCTGTGAACAAGAGCTGCTGCTGATCATTCTTATCGATGTATTGATTACAAATAGCGTTACGTGATCGTATTGATCCAAAGTGCAAAATCCAATCTGGATGGTCACATTAGTTTAACCCTTTTATTTACAGGTTTCTGTCATTAAAACACAATTTAATCAGCGTTCAGTTACTCTTCTCTCCAGTATTTACATTTTCTGCCTCTTCCTACCTCTTCTCCTGTACTTTTTACTCTTATTATGATGTATTATTATAGGTATTGATCTCTTGGTGAAATTCACAAGCTCCACCTTTACCAGCTAGATTACAACATATTATTGCATCAGTGATTACAAATCAATAATATAATGAAATGGTTAATTCTGCATAATTAGTACTTTTGTGCTTAAAGTAAATTTGGATGCTAATATTAATATAAGTCAAATGCTGAATGCAGTATTAGCATTTCTACACTGAGGTATTGTTTCTTAAATAAAACATCTGTTTCCAACCATGCATATAAAAGATAAAGAAAAAAGTTAAAGAAATATCGTCATCTAGCAGAAATGTATGAGGAGACATTTTTTATGATTTCTACACAGATTTAAAGATGTTCAAACAAAAACAAGGCTGCCAATGAGAAAAGGAAGCTGATTCGAGGAGTCTGAGATGGTTTAGTGTTCAGATTTAACTGAGTTATAAGAGTTTAGATTCAAAAGGCCTCAATGTGGTTTAAACAGGTCGGGTCAGAAGTTATAAAGGAGAGAAGATGCATCTAAAGGTTCGACCATCTGAGCAAAAGAAATTTTCATCAATTTGACAGTGCTTTTGTCAGTAATAACAAAGTAAAGTGTCCATCATTTTAACATTTCAGGTTTTTTACTCTGCAAGTGAAACTTTCCCTTAAAAACAAGCCTTTCCAGAAAAATAAGTTTTGATTCTTTAAAACAACGTCTGCCTACTAAAGCTGAGTGTTTTTAATGTAGTAAGAGGCGAAGATATGAGGCTGTACAAAGAGATCTACTTACTGTTCCTGTCTCCTTTTAACAGTAAACTGTAGTTTTTAATCGTTAAAACATTGAAGACATTTCCTAAATTGGGCCGAGTAGCTTCAGTTGTCTAAACTTAACGAGACCTCAAACACAGACGCAGATCAGAAAACTGATTGAACTGTCAGGATCATTTTGCTGGGTGACTTTGCTGCTGGAAATTATAATAATTAGAATAGTAATGATATAATGAAAGTTACCAGACCTGATAATGAAGTTGTCAAGTTGCTTATTTTGCCTTCATGGCTCTTTTAAGATCCACTTCTCCCTGTTAAGAACTCTAATTAAACCAGCTAGCTAACACGCCAAACATGGACTGGAAATATAACTGCTTATTTCAGCTCCATGACATTTAATTTAATGTGTTAAAGAAGATAAAACACCCTCCAATCTCATGATGACATCAAGAGCTGATAACTGATGATTAAGTTATTCATTATCAGCAGGAAACATGACCTGTTTTCGCACCTGTTTGTTTGTCCTAGTCGTGGTTCAGTTTAGGCAGCAAAGAGGGAAAGATCGTGGTTTCCATTAAATGTCCATAAACGCAGCGTTTCTGACTTTAAATGACTTTTTGTATAAAACCAAGACGCTGATCTCTCCCTAAACAGAGCCGAAACATCACCATAAAATCTGAATCGTGCTTTACTACAAACAGAAACTTACTGTAAGATCGGATATTTTGGCTAAAAGACAATAAAATGAGTTGTCGGTGAATATTTTATTGGTGCCTGCAGTGTATGTATGTATGTAAATGAACGATTTTCCTCTTTGTATTGATGAAAAACATAATCTGGGCAGGCTCCTTCTGTTTGTTTCCTACAAAACATATTCACCATTGCAGGTTAGTTGTATATAAATTGAATTTCCAGGAGAAACGCCAAGTCCAGATGAATATCAGCTTCTTCTACCTTCTACCTTTTTGGCATTTGTCTTTGTTTTAATTATCTACAAATATTAAATCAATTAACTTACCTAAAAAAATATTTATCAGAATCATTTCTAAACTACAAGATCATGAAACATCTTAAATGGCTGTGTTCAGGATTTGAAAAGTGAAAGAGGTTTTTTAAATCTGCAGCTAAAAAACTCAATTCTCCTCTTTCAACATATCACATAAAATGAGTGTTTTTGTCTGAAACCTCAGAGAACAGGTGATCAGTAAAGTCACATAAAACTGTCATTTACAGCATTTTAGTGGCCATTTTATCAGTTTATATAATTTATAGATTAGATTTATATAAGTATTTAACTCAAAAGGGTGAACTCGCTCATGTTTTCAGACATTAAGGAACAAAAAGACATCTCTCATGCATGAGTACGTTGTGTTTATGCAGAGACGAAAACCATCTGCCTGCTGATGACTGAGCTTTGACGTCAGAGACACTCGGCTCTTAATTCAGCCTCATACTGAGATTCTTAAGAACTGCAGATTTACTGAAGCTCTCAGCAGGAGCAGGTAGAGGAAACAATCCTCCTCTGCTCATGACTTCGCTCCCTTTTTTCCTCTTTTTCCTTTTTTTTTCTCTTTCTGAGAACAAGTGATGGGAGCAATATGTTCTGTCAAATTGGCAGCTTCGCATGTTGGCAGCCTCAGAGAGAAGTGCTTGAAATCTGTGGAGTTAATTTCCAAGAAGTCATTTAATGTATGGAGGACCAAAGATGACTGATGCTGAATTAAATTAATATCCAAACGAAGAACTGCAGAGATATAAAAAAAGGCATGGCGTATTTATCTTTTATGGAAAATCTTTCATACGTCGCCCAGATTGGCGTTACCGGGGCCCCACCCTGGAGCCAGGCCTGGGGTTGGGGCTCGCAGGCGAGCGCCTGGTGGTCCGGCAGTCTTTGCCCACGGGACCCGGCCGGGCTCAGCCCGAAATGGCGACGTGGGCCCGCCTTCCAGTAGGCTCACCACCCGCAGGAAGGTCCATGAGGGGCCGGTGCAATGTGGTTTGGGTAGCAGTCGTGGCAGCAGGGGCCTCGGCGACCCAATCCCTGGGACAAAACTCTGGCAACAATAGGGACATGGAATGTCACCTCGCTGGGGGGGAAGGAGCCTGAGCTGGAGGCAGCCGTGCAGGGGAGGTTGAGAGGTACCGGCTAGAGATAGTCGGGCTCACCTCCACGCATAGCTTGGGCTCTGGAACCCAGCTCCTTGAGAGGGGCTGGACCCTCCACTACTCTGGAGTTGCCCAGGGTGAGCGGCGGCGAGCTGGTGTGGGCTTGCTTATAGCTCCCCAGCTCAGCCGCCACGTGTTGGAGTTCACCCCGGTGAACGAGAGGGTCGCTTCCCTGCGCCTTCGGGTTGGGGATAGGTCTCTTGCTGTTGTTTGTGCCTACGGGCCGAACAGCAGTACAGAGTACTACCGGCCTTCTTGGAGTCCCTGGGAGGGGTACTTGATAGTGTCTCCGGCTGGGGACTCCATTGTTCTACTGGGGGACTTCAACGCTCATGTGGGTAACGCATGACAGTGATACCTGGAGGGGCGTGATCGGGAGGAACGGCCTCCCGATCTGAACCCGAGCGGTGTTCTGTTATTGGACTTCTGTGCTAGTCACAGTTTGTCCATAACGAACACCATGTTCATGAAGCATAAGGGTGTCCATCAGTGCACGTGGCACCAGGACACCCTAGGCCGGAGGTCGATTGATCGACTTTGTTGTCGTTTCATCTGATCTCCGGCCGTACGTCTTGGACACTCGGGTAAAGAGAGGGGCTGAGCTGTCAACCGATCACCACCTGGTGGTGAGTTGGCTCCGCTGGCAGAGGAGGAAGTTGGACAGACCTGGCAGACCCAGACCCAAACGTGACCCAAACGTATTGTGAGGGTCTGTTGGGAACGTCTGGCCGAGCCCTCTGTCAGGGAGGTCTTCAACTCCCACCTCCGGAAGAGCTTCTCACAGATTCCGAGGGAGGCTGGGGACATTGAGTCCGAGTGGACCATGTTCTCTGCCTCCATTGTCGACGCTGCTGTTCGCAATGGCAGTTCGAAGTTGTGGACGCAAGGTCTCTGGTGCCTGTCGTGGTGGCAATCCCCGAACCCGGTGGTGGACACCGGAAGTAAGGCAAGGGATGCCGTCAGGCTGAAGAAGGAGTCCTATCGGACCATGTTGGCCTGTGGGACTCCTGACGCGAAGTTGACAGGTACCGGCAGGCCAAGCAAGCAGCAGCTTCCAGGCGGTCCTGGAGGCAAAAACTCGGGTCTGGGAGGAGTTCGGTGAGGCCATGGAGGAGGACTATCGGTCGGTCGGCCTCAAGAAGAAGAGATTCTGGCAAACCGTCCGTCGGCGCCTCAGAAGGGGGAAGCAGTATTCTGCCAACACTGTTTACAGTGCGGGTGGGGAGCTGTTGACCTCAACTGAGGACATTGTCGGACGGTGGAAGAAATACTTCGAGGATCTCCTCAATCCCACCGACTTGCCTTCCAGTGAGGAAGCAGAGGCTGGGGACTCTGAGGTGGACTCGTCCATCACCCGAGCCGAAGTCACTGAGGTGAGGTTAATTGTGCAAGCTCCTCGGTGGCAAGGCGCTGGGGGTGGATGAGATCCGCCCTGAGTACCTCAAGTCTCTGGATGTTGTGGGGCTGTCTTGGCTGACACGCCTCTGCAACATTGCATGGAGGTTGGGGACAGTACCTCTGGAGTGGCAAACTGGGGTGGTGGTCCCTCTTTTTAAAAAGGGGGACCGGAGAGTGTGTTCCAACCTACAGAGGGATCACACTTCTCAGCCTCCCCGGGAAGGTCTCACGCCAGGGTACTGGAGAGGAGAATTCGGCCTATAGTCGCCCAACCCTCTTGGATTCAGGAGGAACAATGCGGTTTTCGTCCTGGTCGTGGAACAGTGGACCAGCTCTATACCCTCCACAGGGTGCTGGAGGGTTTTTATGGGAGTTTGCCCAACCAGTCCACATGTGCTTTGTGGATCTGGAGAAGGCATTCGACCGTGTCCCTCGTGGTATTCTGTGGGGAGTGCTCCTGTGCATGAGTATGGGGTCCGGGGGCCTTTGCTAAGGGCTGTTCGGTCTCTGTACGTGACCGGAGCAGGAGCTTGGTTCACGCATTGCCGGCAGTAAGTCAGACCTGTTTCCAGTAGTACATGTTGGACTCCGGCAGGGCTGCCCTTTGTCACCGGTCCTGTTCATAATCTTTTGGATGGACAGGATTTCTAGGCGTAGCCAGGGGCCGGAGGGAGTCCGGTTTGGGAACCACAGGATTTCATCTCTGCTTTTTGCAGATGATGTTGTCCTGTTGGCTTCTTCAAGCCAGGACCTTCAGCATGTGCTGGAGCGGTTTGCAGCCGAGTGTGAAGCGGCTGGGATGAGAATCAGCACCTCCAAATCCGAGGCCATGGCCATGGTTCTCGACCGGAAAAAAGGGTGGCGTGCCCTCTCCGGCCCTCTCCGTGTGGGTGGAGAGGTCCTGCCTCAAGTGGAGGAGGAGTTCAAGTATCTCGGGGTCTTGTTCACGAGTGAGGGAAAGATGGAGCGTGAGAGATTGACAGGCGGATTGGTGCAGCGTCCGCGGAGTTATGCGGTCGGTGTACCGGACCGTACCGTCAGGTGAAGAAGGAGCTGAGTCGAAAGGCAAAGCTCTCGATTTACCGGTCAATCTATCGTTCCCACCCTCACCTATGGTCATGAACTTTGGGTAATGACCGAAAGGACAAGATCGTGGATACAAGTGGCCGAAATGAGTTTCCTCCGCAGGGTGGCTGGGCTGCGCTCCCTTAGAGATAGGGTGAGAAGCTCAGTCTGGTCACTCGGGAGGAGCTCGGAGTAGAGCCGCTGCTCCTTCGCGCATCGAGAGGAGTCAGCTGAGGTGGCTTGGGCATCTGTTTCGGATGCCCCCTGGACGCGCCTCCCTAGGGAGGTGTTCCAGGCATGTCCCACTGGGAGAAGGCCCCGTGGGAAGACCCAGGACACGCTGGAGAGACTATGTCTCTCAGCTGGCCTGGGAACGCCTTCGGGGATCCCCCCGGAAGAGCTGGAGGAAGTGTCTGGGGTGAGGGAAGTCTGGGCATCTCTGCTCAGACTGCTGCCTCCGCGACCCGGTCCCGGACCAAGTGGATGAAAATGGATGGATGGATGGATGGATGGATGGATAGAAAATCTTTCATCTGTTTGATGGATTTTTGTATGAATAAGAGTCAAAAAAGAGGAACATTAATGAATTCAAATGTTTTTCTCTGCAGTCTCAAAACATCCACAGAAATGGACTCATCTGTTTTGTTGTTGTTGTGTGTGAGGGATTATGGGAAATGGTGTTTGTTTAGGGCTGAACATTATTGAATAAACAACTTTAGATGACTGCCCTTGTTATGAAAAAAATATGAAGCAACCCACATGACATCCTGTTGAGTAAGATTATTTTTTAAAGTTTGGGTTTTCCGATTCTGAATGAGATTTTCTTACATCTTAATCTGAGTCTTTCACCTGGAAAGACAAATGCTCAATCTTTAGATTAGATAACTTCCAGATTTTCTTAAAAAAAAAAAGAAGCACTGTACAAGAAAATGCAGAATTGATTGATGAATGATGAATGTTTTTTCGGATTTATCACAGCTGGTTAAGATTTGGTTAGTTTTATACAGAAACATGTACCTGGTTAAGTTTAAATAAAGATTGTTGTATCTGTTCATTCTGACAGCAGAAACTCATTTGGACAAATGGAGAAGTTGGTGCAGTCGCTCTTAAATGTGATTTATGCAGATAAAACGGATGAATTTTTACATCAAACTCTTGTCCAGAGCGGCTTTGATAGCGCTGCAGAAATAAATTGGTTTGAAGTTGAGATGTGCTGCATGAGATGTCCTTGAGAGGTAAAAGCACATGAGCTCATTTTTTCTTCCTCTGTTAATAGATAGGAAAGAAAATCCAGTTTTCTTTGGCCAACAGGGAGGTCAAAGGTCTGAGAGGTAAGAGCAGCAAACGCAGAGCTGCTGGGTGTTCAGGATGCTGCTCAAAGGCAAAGTCTGCTGTGTGGGGTCAAACTGAGATTTCCAGCTACTCTAGTGGAAAAAACTCAGCAGCTCATATACATTAGAGAGTATCTGATGGTCATTACACCGTCTGTCTGCAGCGAGGAGAGATATTAACAAGAAATCTGTGCAGAAGTAAAGGTCAGAAACATCAGCAGCACCAACACAAGCATTAATTACAGACAAACCTTAAAGCGTACTGTCTGGAGTTTAGTCTGAAGCACCTTCTGTCTGAGAACACAGACACTTATTTATCAGATTTATCTGCTAATGTTTGAGATGATCTTAGTCGATAAATGTGTCGGATCTGGTTTATTTCGTCTGTTTATCCTCAGAACTGGCAGCATACAGCAGATTCATGCTGAATGTGTACAAGAGATTTGATCTTTTATTGTCATTTGACACTCTGACTCTCAACATTTAGTTTCTGTGAGAAAGTCTGAGAAGTGCCTAAACTGTACAGATTTATTTGCAGGTCGGTAACCATGCAGATAGTTTTGGTTTCATTTGTCCATATTTTGGGATGTTTGTCTCAAAACTGTATTATTACAGTTTTAAATGGATGCTTGAAAGTCCTAAAGACCACTTCGTTCTGTAAAACTGAGCATCTCGTGTCATTAAACAGTAAAGTACAACCAACATTTGGCTGACAATATTTGAACTAAACTACCTTTTTACACGTTCTGTCAATTCCTAGAACCTCTCTAGCTCATAGCACATTGATTTACACTTAAAAACCTCATTCAACAGGAACTACATCACATTAAAGAAGTAATGACACCATTTCATGGGACCTTTAACAATCTGTCCAATTACTGCTTCAAGGTGAAAAACTTTGAATCTGCTAAATGCCAACTTCTCAGGAAGAGTTTCTCGCTTGATAAAAAATGTATTGTGACATTTTCTCATGAGGGTGTTTAAAGAGTTTTAGCATCTCCAGAGATTTTTCATTTGGGATCTATTAGTTACAATAAAAGCGAAGCAGATTTGTCAAAAATTGAAGTGTTGTGGTTTTGTGCAGGCTGATAACGGGAGGCTGTGAGCGCTGAATAAAACATGGTGGAACGGGAGCACTTTATGAGACGTCTGCCACATTAGGACAGCAGCGCCCTGAGAGCCTCGGCCCACGGCCCCTCTCTCTGCTGTATAAGAAATACATAAATATTTTACATTTGGGTTGCTTTAATCCATTCACAGAATGTCAATACTCAGCACTTAAAAAAGTGCTCAGGCTGGCAGTCCTGCCGGGTTAAACAGAGCCGCTCTCTGGTCTGTGCGGGTTGTATAATGCATTACTAAATACTTTTATCAACAACAGGACACTCTCATTCTCTGTGTGTTTGGAGCATCTCTCTAAGTGCTGCATTGGCAGAGTGTGAACAGGAAAAGCTAATACCGCGGCAGGTCCGGTGGACTGTTCCCTCAGCAGAAATCCGTTCTTCTTCAGGCAGTGAAATGAATGCAGAGACCACAACCTCTGCCCGCTGAGGTCACTTCATGAATATACAGCTTTGTGTGATGCTGTGTAGCTCAGGATGTCAAGTGAAGGGCCAAAACTTTGAGGTGTAGTGGCTCAGTTTGGCAATAATCCCGTGAGGTTTGGTGTTTGTTAAAGATAACTTTACCAAAAACAGGGCAGTTTGTTGTTAGGAGAGGATATGCTGCAGGTATCATGCTGGATGCTGGAGGCCAGAAAAACACATCCTGAGAAGCAGCTGGTGGTGAAATCTTCATAAAATACAACTAACTCAGTCGCTAATTGGATGATAAATTAACCATCGACTGCTGTCTGATGTGAATTTTAGGGGAAGCCTGAATGTCTCTTTTTTTGTTCAGTCTTTACATTTTATCTTATCGTGTCACAAAAATACAGTAAAACAGACAGTAAAATATCCAAAGGACACAGAAATTATTATATCTTATAATAATAAAGCTGAAATAAATCTTCAGCTTCAGAAATTTTGCGCACAGCTGTTTCTTGTAGCAGTAGTCAAACCAAAATGCTGTATGTTGAAGCCAAAACCACACAAAATGAGTGTATATAAGTCTACAGATCACTTACATTAAATTGGCTTTTGAGTAAAAGAAAAAAAACATTTAAAACGTGCAGCAGTGGATAGACAACCACCACATTTAGCTATTTTTCATCATCCAACATATACCCATAACAGTAACTCTATATTCAAAGCATCATGAAAGTCAGCCACCACTCTGATCTCATTTGTGTGTGCATGAAGGGGAAATGAGGGAAGTCACTGCAGGCTCTTATTGTTAAGTAATAAGAGGGAAATGAGTGTGCGAGCATCGCGGAAGTAAACAGGAGAAATTAAATTAGCGTACGGCAGCGTCTCCTGAGAGCACACTCTCCAACCAAAAGAGAAAACATCCACTATTAAACACTCCATTTAACATTCAAACCATGCTCGCTTCATTAGCATATAAGTTGTTTTTGTTGTTACCTAAATACTGTACATAAATGTGTTGTTTCCATCTCTGCGGAGAAGCATTTACATAATACTGTAACGTTAGATACAGTACAGCAGCTTCCTTCTCTCTCTGGGCGATGGATGCCTGCAGAGGTTTTAATGAGTTGCATAAGAGCAAAACAGAGACAACCAAGGAATGATTGAAAATGGAAATAAGCCATGTAAGGCTGATAACACTTAAACTGTGAAGCATTCAACATTCAATATCGCCTAATTATATATTGACTGAATGAAGAGTTCTGAGCTGTAAAAGGCAGACTGATTTGTGCTAATGCTCTTGTCACAGAGCAGCTTGGATGTGAACTGTGTGTGGTATTTCACGCAGATGGCTGAAGAAAAATTCAACTTCTTAACGAAAGAAGAAGTTGTAATGTAAGTTTTTTTCTGAAGGTTTGATAAGATCAAGGAAACTATTTGGGGTTGTGGAAAATCATAGTCATGTTGTACAGAAAACAGCACTGACTGTCAGTAGGAAACAGGATGCGAACTGGAAAAAAACCTATTTATCCGCTCACCCTGAGGGGTATATCTTATTCCTCTGTGCCGTGGATTGTTGTCATTGTTGTCTTGTCAAATGATGCAAAACACATGAACATGGCTACTACAGTTTATTTTGAATCACTCCCACATACACCATCCTGCTGTCAGATACACAAAAGAGCCAAATGTGTATTAATCCGAAATAGCCCCCACCCCCCAAAAAAATGCAATATTTCATCAGCTTTTTTAGGAAATTAGGATATAATTCAGCTGTATATTTAAAAGGTGTAAAGATTTATCTTCAGTAGGAACCACTGGGCTTAAAGATGAGAACCAAAAACAGGGTAGGGAAGTATTGAAAGGCGGACACGTTGTTCATTTTGGTCTTTTTGTGAGATTAGTCAAGAAGACAGCTGTAACCCTTAAATATATGTAAATATATTTTTTTTATGTATGTAAAAAAAAAAAAAAACTGTGCTGGACGGAAAAATACAAAAACTGTCGTGAATTATGGTGAACTTGTAAAAGTACTTTAGCTTTGAGAGAATGAGGTGCGGAATAAAAAGAGAGGAACTCTTCCAGTTTTGCAAAGCTGTTCATACAGACTGCCATAAACAAGCTAATATATGCATGAAGTGTCATAGCTCGTCCTCATCAGCAGCCGGCTGCTCCACACTTTACCGACAGCTTCATCTACTGTCGTACACTCAGCTGTGGCTTCTGCACTCAAGGTCACAAATTAATCAAAACATCAATATGTGCAGTCGACATAGGCAAAGCCCACCGTAGACCTGTCACCTGTACCAACAACATTGATTCAGTGCCTCATGAATTATGCAAAAAGCAGCTGAGGAGTTGAACAACAAGACCTGCGGCAAGCTCGTTCGACAGCTTTTTTTGGTGGATCTACAACTCCTTGAGGTTGTGTGTCGGCATCAGCTGTGGCAAACTGTGTGCTTGTTGTTTTGTGTGAGTGATTTGATGAGTGTGTGCAGGTGCATTGTTCACACAGAGGTTTGGTGGGTGGGGAAACTCTGTTAATTATGTGGGGAAGAAAATGGGGACTTGCAATGTTTTGCCTCTTGAATCACCATACTCTTGAGCATCATGTCAGAGCTCCAACTTTGCAAGGACACTTTTATTTTACTGCTTTGACAGAAAAAGTAATGAAAACCATCAGCCCAGTTGACACAGTCCTCTCACCCTTTGGCCACATAAAGAGACTAAAAAGTGCCGTTTTTTGTTTCAGACCTGTCAAATAATATACATAAGGTCAAGTTAATCATAACTTACAATTCCAATGGTGCGAGGAAAGCAATAAAACCGAATGAGGCTGAAAAGACTTAATAAGTCTCAATATTCCTAAATGTCAACATGCCTTTATATCTCAACAGCACTGTGTTATATTGGCCTTTTTTCTCTCCTGTCTCCCCAGATGGAAACTGACACCCGTGACAGCGACAGAGGATAATAATGATGGAAGGCAGAGTGATTCGTCCCCAGCCGGAGCCTCAGCATTCCTCAACCGCCCCTCTGCAGCGCAGCACCGATCCCTGAAGGATACATCGACCTTGACATATCACAGCGTGCATGACAACCTGGCACGGACCGAACTGAAAGGTTGCCTCTCTTTGCCAAGAGCTGGAAGACAACAGGGCCAAAGCTTCGGGGACCAGGCGTCAGCAGAAATCCACTCTGTCTTGCTGCAGTAACAAATGAGCTTTTATTTGTGAAGTTAACAGTGCTAACAGCTGACTCCATAAGGGCCAATTACTGGCTGAAAGGAATACGAGGCCAAGATGAAGGAGACAGCAGTTGTGGCTTGTTTGCTGGCTGAGCTGTCTCTGGCTGCTTTTGTTCTGGCCTCTGAGGGGGCCGCTCATTGCCCTGCATTGTGTCGATGTGAGATACGACCCTGGTTCTCACCCAGCTCTATTTACAGCGAGGCTGCCACTGTGGACTGTAATGACTTGGGCCTCTCAGTGCTGCCGGAGAGACTCCCATCAGAAACACAGGTGCTGCTGCTACAGACAAACAACATTGTTAATGTGGAGAAAACTTTGGATTACTTGGCCAACATCACTGAAATCGACTTGTCCCAGAATAACATTTCCTCTGTGAGCGATGTTTGTCTAGGGTCTCTCCCTCAGCTGCTGTCACTCCACATGGAGGAGAACTGGATTCAGGAGCTATCTGACAGTTGCCTCGCTTCCCTGCCGAACCTCCAGGAGTTCTACATCAACCACAACCTGATTTTCTCCATCAGCCCCGGAGCTTTTCAGGGTCTGAGCAGGCTGATTAGGCTGCATCTCAATTCCAATCGACTGACAAGCGTCAACAGCCAGTGGTTCCAGCATCTCCATAACCTGGAGATATTGATGCTGGGGGAAAACCCCATCCTCGAGCTGTCAGACATGAACTTTAAACCTCTGGCTAACCTCAAAAGCCTCGTGCTTGCCAAGATGAATTTGACTGAAATTCCCGATAATGCTCTGATGGGCCTTGAGAATTTGGAGAGCATCTCATTTTTTGACAACTTGCTGAATCGAGTTCCTCGAGCAGCACTGATGAAAGTCCAGAACCTGAAGTTTCTGGATTTAAATAAGAACCCCATTGAAAGGATCCAAAGAGGTGATTTCATGGATATGTTGCATCTGAAGGAGCTCGGCATCAACAGCATGCCTGAACTTGTGTCCATTGACAGTTTTGCCCTGAACAACTTGCCTGAGCTGACAAAAATCGAGGCCACCAACAATCCCAGGCTCTCCTACATCCATCCCAAGGCTTTCCACAAGCTCCCCAGGCTGGAGACTCTGATGCTGAACAGCAACGCTCTGAGCGCCCTCCATCACAGCACCGTGGAGTCCCTGCCCAACCTGCGAGAGGTCAGTCTGCACAGCAACCCCATCCGCTGCGACTGCGTCATCCGCTGGGTCAACATGAACAGGACCGCTGTTCGGTTCATGGAGCCCGACTCCCTGTTCTGTGTGGAGCCTCCAGAGTACCAAGGCCAGCATGTCCGACAGGTGCATTTCAGGGAGATGACAGAAATCTGCCTTCCTCTGATTTCACCCGGGAGCCTCCCGCATCGGGTTGAAATTGTAAAAGGGAGGTCTGTGTCGCTGCACTGCCGGGCATTTGGAGAACCAGAACCTGAGATCTACTGGGTGACGCCATCAGGTGATAGGGTCCTTCCTGGGAGTGTGTCTGATAAGTACTACATGCACCCAGAGGGAACCTTTGACATCTACGATGCCACAGAGCAGGAAGCCGGCTCGTACACCTGCATCGCCCACAATCTTGTCGGAGCAGACCTCAAGTCTGTGATGGTTACAGTGGACGGATACATTTCACAGCTTTCAAATCAACCTTTACATCTATATATCACATCTGTCCAGTCTCATTCTGTTATGGTTTCCTGGGAGAGCACAGGTGGTTTGGTATCACAACTAAATTGGTCCATTTTAGCCGACGGCAGACGGCTCTTGATGCCTTTCACAGCCAGGCTTCCTGCTGATGTCAAAGAGTACCGCATCAAACAGCTGAAGCCGTCCACTTCCTACCTGGTTTGTGTTGAGATCACTGCAGCACAGCTCGGATACAGCAGGGACTGTGTTAACACCACCACAAAGGAGGCAGCGGTCCTGAGGGAGAAATCTGAGAACTGGGACGGTCTGGTGATGGCTACTTGTGCTGTGTTTTTTATCGTGGTTGCCGTTGCTTGCTCTGTCATCTATACGTCTATGTATAGCCAAGTGTTTTATAGGAAACTGATAGCAGAACCTGGTGAATCGCTGCTGATTCCCAGCAGTCATTCCTCCTCTTCTTCTTTACTGGAATTTGGTGTGTCTGGGGTCAAGGTGAGGGCAACTGTAATAGACTTACAGGACGACAACATGTAAGAAATGTCCTTGTCTGTAAAAGCACTTTGGGATTTGCGAAGATGAAGAGTGATGGACACTGGACAATGTAATTTACGTGCCCTCTTTTCACAACTTTTGATGGGACATTTTGCACTGGAACTCTCAGCTGGTGGCATCAGAGGAAAATCCATACACATTTACATAACCAGCTAAAAGCAGAGACTATTTTGTATTTCCAACTTGTGTCATTATAACAAGCTTAATCAGGCAGATACCTTGACTATAATCTACATGGCTAATGGTCATTCATGCAGTGCAACCAGAGTAAAGCACAGCACAGGAACTATTCTGTCTTAAATACCTTGTTGAGACGGCTTTGATGTCTGCAAAAAGCATTTTCTTTGCTGTGTTACATTAAACGGTGCCAAGCGAAGATAGTTTATAATGGCAGAAAAAAAAGTTAGTCTAGTGTACAATAAAACTGACTATAATGTAAACAATTTTATGAACAAATACATTTTTCATTAAACCTGTGTGGTGTCTTATAACTACAATCTTTTTCTTGTCAAATTTGGACTGTTTCTACAACAAAACACGTCTATTGCCACAAAAAAACAAACTATGAAATGCAAAATTTGAATTCGTATGGATGAGGATCATTAATCTTGTTGCGTCCCTGTCCGAATCACACAGCAGCAGAAGTGTGAGATCTGCTGTAGACAAACACAATTACAGCAGATGCCCTTCAAGGCAGACGCTCTAACACTGTTAGGGAAATGCAAAGCAATCTCAAATAGCACGATGGGCGCGTGAGATAGTTTGTTTTTGTGTGTGTGTGCGTGTAAGCATTTGTGTATGTACCTTAATGGGTGTGTGCGTGTGCAAAGTGCAAGGACATTGGCAAACCCATTGACTTTGAATTGCATTATATTCTCTTTCATTAAAAATTCAATATGGATTCCCAACACAAACCTCAGCGAGGTGATGAATCGGCGTCACGAGCAAACTGATGGGAGGCATTTATCAGTGGGACTCAGTCATAGATCAACCGAGTTTCAGCACCTTGGACAGGGCTTTTAGAGCTTGCCCATTTGTCACCGCCACACGAGCTAAAATATGACCCATTAGAGGCAGCTAGTGAATAGGTCAGCAAGAACGTGGTGCCCAAGCCATCCCCTTCCCCATGTGACCCTGGAGAGACACCACCGCCATCGCAGGGACAGCTCAGCAACTATTGGGCTCGTTTGTTAAGCGCCTCACATCGAGCCGCGAGGGAGAGGGAGACAAATGGACCACAAAACCAGGACAAAGTAGTTTCATTCCCAAACAGGACAGAGGATGACAGCACTAACACCTCACAGTGCTGATGTTACTGATGCGCTGTGCTCTCCTGTACAAGATAACCAGGCCTGGGTTCATTAGAGTGTTTCCTGCTTCAGTACTTCACTTTAAAGAGGATTCTCGATATTTAGGAGGGCAGCTGCATGAGAAAGGAAGGATTATATAATGGAGATGTCAGGT
Organism: Scortum barcoo; assembly: GCA_023238725.1. Classification (NCBI taxonomy): domain Eukaryota; kingdom Metazoa; phylum Chordata; class Actinopteri; order Centrarchiformes; family Terapontidae; genus Scortum; species Scortum barcoo. The sequence goes on along the minus strand of CM041536.1, from coordinate 1,480,415 downwards.
AGCTTTAGAGGCTTTTCATTTGCTTCCTCACCTATGCTGCTGGGATAAACTCTGGTTCATCCCTGCTGAGAACAGCGAATGATACGTCGATGTGTAATCCTCGCAGCAAAGCAAAATAAAAATAGGAGTATCTCAATCGTTTTTAAAATGTGCCAAGAAAAAAATGAAAAGGCCAATACACAACAACAACAACAACAAAAATACTCCTCCAAGTGAGTAATTGAACGCTGCTGAGGGCGCACGCACAATATGTTATGGCAGATCCTTGGGGGAATGTCTCGAACAGGAATAGTTTTCCACGCAGCATCCACACCAACTGGCTGGTTCAATTAAATCCCCCCCAGTGAAACAGACACCCAGACTTAAATCTGCCTCGTCAGGACTCCACACAAGCTCACAGTACAAAACCTCGCCAGCAACGGCTCAAGATGGCAAAGTTCACTGCTCCCTTCAACACCAAAGAGTTGTATGAAACGAGTATCATTAGAGGAAAGGTCATGGGATTCCTAAAATCATCTGAGAAGCATGAATGAGCTCTGTTGGCAATTAGATTGTCTTAATATGTGTGGGATTAATCATCTGGGGAACAAGAATATCTAAAACTATTCTGGAGGTCAGGTTTTTTTGTATCTACAGAAAAATGACACATGCTGGCCTGAATTTGATGCTAATCCAAAGCTCATTGTGTTCAAAATTGACAGATTAACCCACTGGGGATGATGGAAATCTTTTATTTAATGACGCAGTATATTGTGATATTTGTTGTGTAAAAGTGACGACGGTGGAGCTATAGTAAAGGTCAGGAAGTTACCAAAAACATTAGGAATCATCCTGTGGTGACCATGAACATCCATGGTTACCATGGTAACCATCTTATCTTAGCTTGCTTAGTACTGCAGAATTTGATGGGAATATCATTAGTTTTACAGGTATTTAGTTACCAAAGTGAAATAATGACATGTTGATGGTGCTAGATGACAGGTCAGAGGATTACTCATCCTCTGGGGAACTTAAATGTATGAACCAAGTTAACACGGTAATCTTTCCAACAGTTTGACAGTGGAGATATTTCATTCTCTATAGACACGTCATTAGAAAGGCTGAGAGCAAATATTAGAAAACACATAACTTATTTCAATCTGATATGTTATATAAAAGCCGTATTTATGTGAGTGTTAAGAATAAAACAACATGAGCTGGCCCAGGATCTTTTCTTTGTCACCATCCTTCCCACTACTTCCCTCTTGTAGCAAAACAAAAAAGTTTAAAAATCATTCATTTAGGAGGATATTCTCACATTTCTGCGTAGGAAGCCGGTAATATCCCCGCCACACACTTCCATTCATCACAGAGCGACATGCAGTAAATGAGATGCTGCTCAGCAGAATATATGATGTTAATAAAGATTGTGGGTGTCATATTGCGGGTGTTTGTGCCGAATCCCTGCATCCTTCAGGAAGAGCCAATCAGAGGTGGGCGTTGTGCTGCTGCAGACATGATTAACTCGCCGATGATTTTCCTCACAGGAACACGTCTGCTCGTTAATACCGAGCGTGACAAGCCAACAGTTATGATCTACTTTGCAACTGAATGATGATGTATGTGGCCAGATTGGGACATTTAAGCAGCCATTTCTGCACATCATATACAGTTTAATTAGTCATTCTTCTTACCACAGGTGGGAAGTAATTATTTTAGTCAAGGACTAACTTAAGTGCAGTTTTGAGCTTGTGATGCTGAACTTGTGTTCTACTTACTGCTACACATCTGGGGATTTCAGGCTGTTAACAACTGGCAAAGTCATATTCTCTATGAGATGAGAGATCAATTAAAAAATATTACTAATATAATCTTTCTTCTTGCTTTCTCTCTTTTTTCTTATTATTTTATTTGTTCCTCTTTACTCTTATTCAATTAGTCTAAAAGCATGAAAATTGGACATCAAACAGTGACCTCTGCTCACTTCTGATATTTTACAACTTCTTTCATTTAACTTGCTGCTCAACTTATGACTTTTAATAAAGTATTTTTACAGTGGGTGCAGTGACAGTCTTCTTCCTCTTCTTCTTCAACCAATACGATTTATCCCTGAATGATTTTCCTTTCATTAATATTCCAGGCAGTAAACAGCTTGTGATACTTTGCAGTTGAATGATGATTTCTGTGAACAGATTCATGTTTATCCAGCCATTTTTAAACCCGACAGATAACGCCACATGAAGTTAGCCTCTCCTTTTACTATAATGTCTGGCAGGTCAGAGGTTGCTTGCGTAAATATGTGCAATTAGAACATCCTAATTCAAAGTGACAATTTCCATGCAGTGTTAAAACTACCCACCAAGATGTACTGTGGGGAAAGATTCACACATGCTCGAATATTTTCTACTATCACCCGTTGCTTTGAGGTTGTGACTTAATGAGCTGACTCAATAGGCTCTTTGTGGCAGCAGGCTTCAGGCCCTGAGGTAGTGGATCAGCTTTACTTCTCCTCTACCAGCAATGTGAGAGGAGTTAAAGCAGGTTTTCGCTACTCGATGCAGGAAATTTAAAACTCCCCAGCTGTCACGGAGTTTTGGAGATGCTGCAGTGCGTTTGACGAATAAAAAAACAAAGGTGGTGTTGGCGAGGCGGCGACAGGCTGCTTTGTGATTTCAGTCGATGTTGTGAGAGAGGAAGATCAGAGGCTCATCAAAAGATTGAAGAACAAGCACAAGTACTGCAAGAGACCCTACATCTATGCTCGACATGTTTGGAATACAATAAAACCCACAAAAAACAAGCCCAGCCGCCGAGCTTAATGAGCTCTGACTGCACGTTTAGTCCCAGCAGAATCATATCTGTAGTCCTTATATATGATTACATTACCAGTGTTTACCCGCCACTCTTCCTTCGTTTCATTTTCTGCTAATAATCCATGAAAACAGTCTAACGATCCCAGCTGAAGTGTACTAATACCCCTCATTACAACGCTTCCACTTTTAAAATGTCCCATTTCTCTGCTACGTGTTAGCGGGTAAAATAAACTTGGCGAGAGAGCAAAACTATTTTTCTCATGAATTATTACCCCATTACAAACATTTGGTATTTAGGCCAGGCCTGCGGCTTGTTGCTTGGGGTAAGTAAAACTAGAAACAGCCTCACATTTATCTAGCTTTCCTCATGCAGAACCTCCTGGGCTTTAAGTAATTATTCTCGCGCTCCCCGGCCCATTAGGCTAAAACAACACAGCTGACTTTGGGTGATCTTGGAGCACGGAGCTTTTTGAGCTTTTATTATTGTTTCATGATGGAGAGCTGCAGATGGCGAGTGTGCACTTAACCTCTGCTGATAAACTGAAGCAGATAGCAGTCACTTACAAGACAAGGTTATTTCCAGTAGAGAAGCAGGAACCATTCAGGCTGATTAATGACTTCCTCCGACTTATTTTTTTGTTCTCCTCGGCTCTGTGGTGGCTGTTACTTTTTAAAATCTTTTCCAGGAAACACTGACTCAGGACATTTTGCTCCACGTTTGTACAGACACACACAGTCATGGCGGAGGCTGCCAGGTACAGCCAAACCCCCGCCGATGGTCACTGAGCTGCCGTCACACACTCCTGCAGGTTCCATGCTTTGCTCAAGGGCACTCTTGACCTTAGATTTCCAAGTAATTAAACAAGTGGTAATTTTTGTCACCTCTCACACTCTTCTTCTGCAGAATTATGATATGTAATACTGATGAAGACAAATCCAGTTGAAAAAAGCTGCAGAAAGCAAGAAAGTTTACCTTGAGCTACTGTGATGTCTGGTATTATGGGAACTTAGAGGCCCACTGCTACTTCCAAGGTAAAGAGAGACATTTTAAAACTCAGAATATATTGTTGTGTTGTTGTTGTGATCTTTACTGCCACAAGTCAGTAGATCAGGGCAGCTTTAATGCAGCCTGAGAGGCAAAACACAGGAACAGGAAGGACCACCAACAGCACTCACTGCTCCTCATAAAGCTTATTAACTGTGAGTGCATATAATAAATGAGTTTATTGTGACATGTACTGTGTCCTGTTTGGGACTGTTTCATTTACTGTGTTGGAAACACTTTCAGATGCGTCCTGTGCGCTGCTCTTCAGGGGAGGGATTCAAGTTTATGGATGATATTTTTGCCCAATGTATAAGTTCACAAGTAATGACAGATAGAGATTTGACCTCCACGTGAACCCAGTGGGATTAATGTGATTTTATTTTGCACTGATTGTCTATGTCCAAGTAGAAGATGCAATATAAGATTGAAAAACAAATATCAAACTATGTTTCCATGGTAACGTGATGAGAGTAGAAAAGGGTTAAAGTGGTGATCTTTCTTTATGAGACGTCCCTCTGAAATCTACGGGCCTCAAAAGCAGAGGGGTTGATGTGCACACCTCCCGAATCTCAACAAAGGATGTTTGCAGCCCTGCACATCAAATAAGCTGACTGATTCCTCCTGTCAGGACGCGGCCTCAAAGAGAAAAGAAAAACCCAAACAGGTATAAAACAAACAGGCAACAAAAATGTGTCCGAACGACGTGTTCCTGCCTCCTGACCGGAAACTACAAAGCTGCACACAAAAATATACTGGGACAAGCCACGAAAAGGTGGGACTGAGTGTGAAGCTAATTTACTGCCAAGAACTAAACATGTTTTAGAAATGTGCCACAATTGAAAATAAAAAAAAAATGCACATATCAAACAAATACACAACATGTTTTTAATACATCAAGATTCAGAAACAAATACAGCAAAACCTACAAAGACAAGAAAATATCGTTTGGCAAAATCTTTCCGCTATGATTGTCCAGAGGGTTTTCTCACAAATGTCAAAATAAGCGAGTTGTCCTCCATAACAGCAGGTGGCGCTATGAGTAACATGATTTTTTCTTGTCTTTATAGGATTTTTTTTTTTTTGCAGATATCTGTGACATTTGTTCCTGAAGCGTGATGTATTATTAGAAATACATTGTGCATTTGATTTGAAACTAAATGCGTTAGTTTGTCGATGACATTTGTTCGTTAATCTTGGGGCATTTATGGCAATGAGCTCCATAACTGAAGCCTTACAGGACTTTGAGTCAAACACTTCACTTTAATAAGAGAAAGTCACGTCTGTACTGTGACAGGTGACGCTCAGCCAGTCACATTGTCCAGCCTGGTTTGGACTCGTGGAGGTCCAAACACCAGAACAGAGTTTTAGCTAAATCAGACACTTTTCTGGACCACACCTGAGTCTGACAGCAGCTTTTGCACTTCACTGACTTCTCGGGGAAAAAACAGCCTCGGGCCAGAAAAATATTCTCCACAAAGAAATCTCCCTGTCTGACCCCGTCTGCATACGAAGTGACCACCCGCAGGGCACTGACCACATCTTTAAGAAACTCAACAAAAGACTCCCTACAGCGAGCTGCTGGGATCAATCAAGTCTCTCAGGACGTTTTCAAAACCAAAATACCACAGTGAAAACTGAACTGAAGTCTGGCTTTGCATCATTAACAGAGAAAATCCTGACGTGAGGAGGAATAGCTCACAACTGCAGCTAACGAGCTTGTTTCAGGCCTGCAGTTTATTACCTGTGGATTTGCCACAGCTCGCTCACCTCTCTGTGGCTCCTTTCATCTCTCGGGTTCCTCGTGGCTGCCATCAGTGGAGGGGGAAGGGGTATGGTCTCGCTCCGGGAGAGCGGGCCGTGAATTTCCTCATCCTCCACCAAAGTCTGCTCTATGATTACACATTCTGTAATGAATAATTTACCTTTTCCTAATCACCCAGTAAGCTGCTTCATTTAAACGCTGGCTTCCTCCTAGTGCAGTGATTAGAGCTGGGAGCCAAGGTGAGGGAGGAAGATTAGAGGAAAATTAAGACCGGCCTGTTGTGATCGGTGCCGTCCTCCTGAACGGCGCTGCTCCGTTAGCTCTGCTCATTACTGCTCGGCCAAATGTCATTGCCGTGCACAGCAGGCGGCTGCCGAACAATTGGAGCCATTATTGGGACAAATAACTCCGCTTAAAAGCTTCAACATCAGCTCGTCCTTTAGATCTGTAAAAAATAAAGTTAAAGTCAAAATATCTAATAGGTTGAAGCGAGTCGAAGTAAAGCTCGGAGTGGTCCGGAGAGCTCTTCCTTTGAGAATAATAGCTTTTTTTATGGATGTATTTTGGTCTCAAGTAGAACTTTTAAGAGTGCATTCAGCTGTGGATGCTTCACTGATGCCGAACTGTGTAAACATGCTGCTGAACATGAAAGCTTTTTAAAAGCACCGATCTGAATCACACAATTTTACAGCAGGCGGACTGACGGCACTTTTCTCAGCGCTGGTCCATTTCCACCGCAGCCTTCATGCCAATGGCACTCAGCCTGATGACATTCAGGCTCGGAGGAGAGTGCTTCAGTCGAGATTATTCTTCAGAGGAACCGCTCGGTGGAGGGTTTATACTGAGAAGGTCCCGCTGACCAAGGACAGAAAACTGTGGTTATAAATGAATAACTGGCAGGTGGAAATAGCTGCAGCTGGCTGAGAATGAAGCTGGGCAGATCTGAAGAAGATCTCCATGATGCTGCACAAATGGTGGCTGTAAGAGGATAAAACACAATCCAGAAAGTCCAGGTGGAGTAAAACATCCACGAGTCTTAAGGCTTATCTGATTCCAAAACGGCGCACAGCAGCTTATAATACCATTAAACAGGATTTTCTTACAATCATTTATCCTCCCTCTCTACAGGTGTGAGATAAACACTCACTGAAAGTCACTAAAGTACACATATTCTGCAAATATTTGATAAGCCAATGCTGGATTTTAAAACATCCCTGAGGCTCAAGGTGGCCAAAACTCCACGTTCACGGCACATCACTTCCCTCCCGGTAACCTGACTGACTGAAAATCTGCAACACTCAGTCAAACTGCGCAAAATGAAAGGCTGTACATTTTTCAAATCAGTCTGAAAACAATAGTCCAGAGTTGGTGTGGACACTGAAACAGGCTTTGCTTACTGTAATCATTCCTCCTGTTCACACTGGATGTTAAGAGATCTCTTCCTAAAGCACCTTCAACTACTTCATACGACCACACTAGAGGGAAAAATTAAGGAAGGGAGCGTATCATTTACAGGGAATATGCTGATAATGTCTCACATGTTAGCTCATTGGAAGCTTTCTTAGTGTTGAACTTGATTGTTTAAATGAAAAGTAGAAGCACAGCTGAGCAATGAAGGAAAGTGAGTTTGGACTGTCAGCTTTTGAAAGTTACAGAAATCATCAGACAAAGGGTTTTTCCAGATGACGAAACATTTTGTTAAAGAAAAAATTGAGTCGGGTTGAACTTTTTAGCTGGACGAGTGTGTGAGATATTTCCCAACAAAAGTTCACTGTAAATCTGTAAAAAAAAAAAAAAATCTCATCAGCCGGTAAAAAACAATAAAATGACTCCAGAGATCAATCAATCAATCAGTGACTGGGGGCTTAAGCTCTGAGATAACAATCCTGAAGATGACTTAACTGTCACACTTTGAGAGATCAAACAACCCAATTATCCATTTATATCCTCTGAAATCCCCAATCTATTAGGTAAGAGCACGGCTAAATATAGACACAAGTCGAAGCAACAGTCCTCGCTGTGTTTGTGCAGCAGCAGTAAGTCTGCCGCTCAGACAGATCGCGGCCTCAGCTCGGGGAAGCTTATAAGAGAGAGACGAAGCATCTGATATTTGTATCATACTGCAGGCAAAATTCATCCTTTATTGATAAAAACTGTGCAGGAAACAGTGCTGAGAGAAAACGAAGCTGTCTGACTGCATCTCTACAACCCAGAAAAGAAACGAGCAGGAACCTGCTGGACGATCCACCAGGAGAAGGAGGGCTGGTCCATCGACACGCCCGAGGCTGTTCTGAGCACCACAGCCGAGTCGGGCTCGACATTAAACTATAGTCTGAATCCGTCCTGCGTTCGGAGGTTTCCAGAGAACAGGCTGCTGGTGAAACTGTGATGTTCTTTAGGCAGCAGAAAACTTCATGATGGATGAAAAATGAACAAAAACTTCTGATGAGGATGGCACCAGAGAAAGCTTAAACCTTTAAAACCTGAGTTAGAGAATAGTAGGTGAACGTAGTGAAGGACTCATTAGATAAAGCAGATATTTTTGGTTGGTGGAGACTGAAAATAGAGCTAAAAGAAGAGTGAATATTGGACTTACATTTGCCTGGTGGCCAACAAATACAACTCCAATTGGAAGCTTTACCTGTCATCACATCAACCGTTAACCCTCTGAATATCAATGTCATGTAATCCATTAGCATATTAGTATTCTAGCTTTATGTATATCCAGTTTTAACGTGTTTTTACAGCAGCAAAGTGAACATACACCCCTTTTTAAGTTTTTATCACCTCCATCTGTGTGCATGGCCTCTTGTGGGCAGTGAAACAAGTTGTGGACACAGCACTGACATATCATCCACTTTTAAGTTTATATGACAAACATTTTTAGCAAATATCCAGCAGATATGTATGTTTAGTTTTAAATATTAGAGGTAAATAAAATTATTTTTATTTACAGTGAACTTCATGGACTAAATCAGGGTGTTTATCTTTGTTCTCAGATTGAACTACTTAAAAGTTCATTAACTCACTAAATATCTTTACAGAGCAGCACTGCTGGGTCTGAATCTCAAAAACCCTCGCTTTATTTCTTCACATGCACATGAAGGGAAACAGGCAGCTGAGAAGAGAAACAACCTGAAGGTCTGTCCGTCCTTTCAGACCGGAGGACGCCGTTCGATTAGCCACCTTACGAAACCGCAGGCCTGTTTGATCAATGGAGGAGTCTGGACTGTAGTGCCTGCTGGCTAAATGCTCCGGGGATCGATGACATAATGACCCGCCCGAGCTCATCTGCTCCAAGGTGTAGTTTTAGAGGCTGAACAGTCATCCCCCCCTCCCCTTTCATTGTACTGTATCAGGAGACAGCTCTCACTCCCGACAGATAGTCTTTACACTTCCCAGACAGGCGATGCAAAGAGAAAATAGATCCATCAATCTCGCCTTAATGCTGAAAACCTGATGAGAAAACACTGGGCGGACATCGAGCCGGAGTGTAACAGTTGCCGTCCTGAGGTGAAAATGACCCGAATTCATCACCGGACGCATCTGGTGCAGCACGCCAAGTCGGGCCGAGTTGCTATTGTCAATAAATGTTTAAAGCTACGCTGCGAGGTTTTAGAAAAAGCTTATTTAAACCTATACAAAGTCCAGAAGAGGGTCATTTATCTTGGCGCTGAGCTAGTGGAGCGTTCAGAGAGGGAAACAACACCCTGAGAGAACATGAAGCCATAAACTGAGCTGTTTGGCAGCATCTCCTCTGCAGGCTCATCAACACAGGAATAAAAAGAAAACAACCTCCCACCTTCACCTGCCTCACTGCGTTCAAACGCTTCTTTTGTTTTGATTCATTTTAAAACTGACTCATCAGCTGGTGATGAAGGAATTTCACTGCATGTGGCGCCGCGCATGATTGTGTATGTGACAAAACAAACGTCATATGATTTCTCTGCACCTCTGAGGCACATTTGGAGTTGATTTCTGCAGACTGGAAACTCAACTTGGCTGTTTAATGCGTTTTTTTTTCAATCAACTTCAAATGTGTAGCATCAATTTATGATTCATTTTAGGACACTACAGAGTCCTGATTGATAATAAACGGTTGTAATATGAAAGTCATGTCATATTGTCACATCACAGCCTGATATCTCCTCTTCCTCTGAGCCATAAAAACTATTAAATCTCTTTGAGCCCCACTGTTGTTCCTTCATCACCATGAACACACACTGTAGTTGTAGTTTTTTGAGTCAATCAGACACACACAAACACTCACCTAGAGCACCAAATTATGGATTCATCCGCCGCTGAAAATAGTCTCCATTAAATGAACTATTTCCTCCTGTTTGCTTGATGAAAACTACAGTGAGCAGCCATTCGAAAAGTACTGAGAAGAAATAAAGTTATATATTCGTTTTTAAAGTTCAACATCTTCAGAAGGAGCCAATGGGAGCTGAGAGTGAGTTTGAAAGTGTTCAGTGGTAAAAGACTCAAAAAAGGTGCCTCCACCAAACAGCAGACCACTTCCCAACTTCACTTATAGTGACAAAAGCAGGAAAAGCATCATGTAATGTGCCATACAAAACAACATACAAAATGGCTGCATGTCAAAATCATGTTTTGTTTGCCGCTGTGTTAAAAAAGGCGGCCTGTGTCCATTTTTCCATTTTTTCCAGTAGCCAGCGTATTTTTTAGAATTGTATTTAGACAAGATTAACGGCAGCAGCGCGATGAGGTGCAGAGCGAGAGTTGAAATATGTTCAACTTTGGGTAAAAGGCTGTGCTTGTCACTGCCACTTCTTACCTAGGCGTCGAATCAGAGTGGAGGAGGGGGCGGGACAAATACCACAAAGACCAATTGTCGCATCCTACGTGCACAACAACAATGGAGGAGAAAGTACCTTGAACCACTGACCGACATATTTCCTCGCCCACAAAGACTCATGAATTTATCCCTACGTGCTTCAGTGTCCACTTCATCAGGGGAAATACTCTACACAAACTATCTGCGAGTGTTTGGACTTGGCTTTGGTATTTTTATTTTGTTTACAATAAGAGAAATACAGGATAATTAAAAAAAAGGCATCATTCTTTAATAAAAGACAGATCTATGTGATTTGGATATGTGAAGGATTGGTGCAGCCATAAAAATAAAATATTACAATTACACCATGTGTGGTACTGTCAACAGTCAACAGTCCCCCAAATGTAAAGAAATTTAAAATGAAAAAGAAGTTAGAGAGTTGAAGAAAGTTTCAAAATGTGTGTCACTCTCTCCTGGTGTAAACTATCGACCTGAGAGGGATCTGTGAGCGATTTTTTTTGGTTGCTTTTTAGAGTCAAACCCCCGCTGGCTGCTGTCAGACTCGCTGTCAAATTTCAGGCTTGCTGAGTGGCAGACGGCTTCACAGTGGACGAGCTCGACCGAACTGCATGATGAAATCCAACATGTTTAAAACATGCTGGCCGGAAAACAGGAGAACAACAAAAGATTTACATCCTCAGTAAAACAGTTTGTGATTATAGCATCCGTTAAATGTTTCTGATGGTAAAGCGTTTGTTTGTGGATAAAAAAAGACAATTCACTGAAAACTGGAGCAGTCAGTGTGTTGATTCATCTTAAAAATGGATCCATAAGAGTATTATTTTTTTTAATTAATAAAATTAATTTACAGCTTATTATTAAAAGTGTGTTCACATAGATTCAGCAGTTATAACAATTCAAGAGTCTACAGCTAACACCGGCATGCTAACGTGCTAACATTTTTGCAGGAATAGTGTTTGCCATTGTTTAGCATCTTTTGACCTGAAGATGGCGCTAGATAAAAAATCAGAGGATCATCACAGTTATAACAAGTTGTACTGTGGGGACATGAAATTGCACTTTAATGACCCTCAAACTGTGGCTAGAAAACGTACTTTATCCAAATTGACATAATTAAAAAGTTTGGCTAAATACTCACTTTATAACTTACTTATAATCATTTAAAGTTATTTCATTTGACAATTTCAGTTTAGCATTTCAGTTTATCACATCATTTGATTGTTCGGTTTAGTGCTGAGCTCTTTATGATCTTTATCTCTGAGTAATTACATTAAACTACATTAAATCAAAGAGTTGACATCTAAAGGAAAATCTGCTCTGTGACGAGCACACGGCGCTCACCGCCCAGCGGGATGCTGAGAGATGGACTGAAATATTAAGGGGGCCATATTGAAAGATGGAGCCGGGCTTCGAAGAGCAGGAGGGAGGAGACGCACCAATAATGACAGTGGAGGTAACAGAGAGACGAGGGGTCAGAGGGCACGCCGTCCCTCGCAGGAGAATAAAAATGAGGCTGAGATAAATCACCGCTGGCTGGAGGTCTGACGCCGGCCGTCTCCTCCAGATGGCCACGACACCTCCGACAAAACTCCTCGTCTCCTGAAGTACAGCGAGACAACAGACGCACAACGGCGGATTGAGCTCGTGACACAACCTTGAAAATCCAAAACAGTTCTCAGCGAAGTGGGATTTTTAAGTCTGCACAGCTTCCAGAGAAAAGCCCTCGGGCCGTGCAGTAAGTAGGCTGACGGGAGCGCGGCCAATTCTGCCAACAGCACACATACGATTTGACATGCTAATGAAAGATTTATCGACATGACTTTACCATGTGTGCCATAAATTATGCAGTAAATAATGCACTTTATTAATAATGGATGTGCTGTGCTTTAATTTTTTACTTATGAAAAGTTGAGAAAAAGCATTTAAAGCTAAACATGACATGAAAATACTTTCTTTTACTGATCAAAGGTGTTTAAAGTCAAATTTTTGGGCATATTACTACGCAGTATTACATAAACATACAAGCAAACAGTCAGAATATGCATGAAAAGTGATATATAAGATGAAATTTTTCACTCATGGTTTCTCTGTCAAACTTGTGAGGATGTAAAAATCCAAACACTTTAAAATCATCTGAATGTGAACGACTTGCACCAGCTGGATCAGACACTGGAGACCTTCGACATCACACACTTCATTAGAGAAGTCCTGATCCGCACACTCTTCATTTTCATTTTGCTGCAACATTAGCAGGCCGAGGTGGATAAATTGAACACAGCAGATTTAGATTTGTTTTATTTTAGCTGATCAGATGCATTCAAATATACCGAATATTAAGATCGGCTCGGGACGTCTCTACATTATGAAGATATTAACAGCAGCTAGTTCAGATTTGAACGGACTCACAGGGCAGGAAATCATTATTTTTAGATGGCTGAGAGCTGCAAAGCGTTTTGTATTCATCTTTTGATCGTCTTATAACCAAACTTTATGGAAATCCATCCAATAACTGAGATATTTCAAAAAACCAACAAGCGACAGAGCCACGGAGTGAAGCTAGAAGCCTCGGATCAACAAATATGACATGAAGGAGTCAGCGTCCTTTGCTGGTTTTCACCTCTGCTGTGATTAATATTCAGATCATCGCCGTCACCTCTATCTGCCTACATTTGCCTGCAGGAGGAAATGAAGAAAGGGGCGATCAATTATTATGAGAGAGTGATTGACAGGGAGCAGAGAAATGAAATCGATGTTATTAATACTATCGCCCGGAGAATAATGAACAGCACCTCCACCTCCATCCTTGATATGTACCTTTGTGTTGTCTGGTCAGTGATGTTAAAGGGCGCTGTGGGTGGTGTGACTGACATTTCCTGGTCAAGATGCTGCTTTACATGTGTGTGTGTGTGTGTGGGCTGCAGGGATGCAAGCGTTGATTTTGATCACCGCCATTATCTCCGAGGGCATTTAAGTGCCCTTCAGGAACATCAGATAACCGTAACAATTAACTCCTCTGGTCGATATTTCCTCGCCGCTTGTGCAAGCCGGCCGTCTGACCCTCAAACTGCAGGTCACCGAGGTGAAAACACAACAATGCCCGCTCTCTACCTGCAAGTCTGGATGCTTACAGGGCACAGATAGCACCTTTCAATACACCCATTTCAGGTTGACGTCAAGGAACAATAATGAACTCCAATCTCAGGCTGCTGCCGACCGAATCAAAGCTGGTTTTTGGAAGTTCTGAAAAAAAAAATCTGATTGAAGCAAAGACGTCTCTGCCTCCACAGATTCTCATTATATTTTGTTTTCTTCTACTAACCTGCTAGTTTGTTGGCATCCTGAAACAAGCAGATTTATTATTCTGCTAATTTAGTAAAAAAATGATGTATTTTTCAAGACATTATGTGACAAAAATATTCTTATTTCACTGTCTGCTTACTGCATAGTGACACTCAGTGATATTTAAATGCTTGTAATGTCAAACTCTATCAGAGTTCATTTTCTGGGGTAAAAGTGTTTGACCTCATTAGTTGAGCTCAGATCTATGAATTATTTACAGGTCAGACTGCAGATTACAGGTATTAACAGCCTGCACACATCACAGGAAACAGGCTTCACTGCAGGACATAAATATGACGTGAAAATAAATGCGTATACACAGCTGCACTTTACATTTCAGCCAGTGAAAATGCAAAAAGATAATAAGTATTTAATTATGCAGTTTGTCTGTTATAAAATATTCAAATGACTTTTTCCTTGATCTTCCACCACCACAGCAAAGGTTTAGTTAGACTTGGTTAAGCAAAAGGAATAAAACACTGTCATGGTTTAAAACTAATATTGACTGTGGGAAAAAAAACGTCGACCTGCACTTCCTGTGAAATAACTTTAGTGGTGCTTTACTGATTTACATGCTTCTGACAGACTTTTGACATTTTTTCAGTTTTTTATGCGGCAATTTTTTTAGGCATTTGAACAAACAACCAATGCAGTTGTTTCTTTCGAGGACAATCACGACCAAACAGATGTTGACCTTTGAGACAAATCAGCCATTTTCAAGGAGAAAGCTGCTATTCTTGGAAAACATTGACAAAAAGCATTGATGCAGGTAAAAAATAATTAATAACAATCTGTTCCAGCAGCACTGGATTTAAATATTTTAAATAACACATTTTAGCCTCATTTCATCAACAGAAAGTTTCTCCAGGAACCTTTGAGGAGCTCAGAGCTTTTCCACCACAGGGACCAGGGTCTAAATTAAGCTCAGGTACATTATTTTACCCCCCAAAAAGTCCCTGCTTGGGTGGTCGTACTTTTCAAAAGAACAGGACCTTTGGCTGAACATTTCTGATTGGTGGAGTATTCCCAGCATTTTATTTTGAAAAGCCTGCATCCTCAAACAAACTGTATTTACGGTTTGTTTCTGTCGGACGTGGACACGGAGCAGAAGAAGGTCTACGACAGACGGAGCGACCAAGTCCAGGCCTTACTGAGTATTTATGCTTGAGGAGGAAATCCAGCGCAGCAGAAATGACGTGTAAAAACAGCCGTCGCTTTCTCAAACGTCAGCGGACTAATCTGCCTGATCTTCACGACGGGTCTTTAGACCACGGTGGAGACACAGACAACAACGGGCTGCAGGAAGCTTTTTAGTTTTTTAACAGATTAGCCATCACAACTTTGTCCTGCTACTGAAAATACTGACATATAAATAATTTGAATTAAGCTCATCCTTTAACATCTGTCAGGCGGGAAGAAAATTTGAGTGTAATGGTTGTTTAATCTGTATCTGTAAAATCAGATCAGGTTTTAAAACACATCTTATATTAGATATTTGGTTAATTTGAGCACCTTCCTGTTAGACTCACAGACTTTGAGAAAAAAATCCTCAAAACCTTTTCACTCTTGAAATTAGGTAATGGTGATTCCCTCCTGAGAGGAAGTGAATGTCTTTTTTTTAAAAGGTCTAATTGTAGAAACCTTCCTCTTCAGACCATCTGTCTCCGTCAGATGTCTCCATCCAATGACTGCTCTGATGTTTCCATCAAACACAGCTGACTCATTTTAAGGAGAAATTTCCCTCAAACCAGTTCAGCATTTGGAGCCAACTACTAAGAGCCTATTTTCTCTTTCTGGCTCCATTTAGTGGTTTGGTGTATGTTTGTTCCTCCTGTAGACAATATATTGAAACATCCAGTTATTTTCTGTGACTCCGAAAATGTTTTAATGATCTAAAAAAAATGAACAGGTTTTTCTGACAGATCCTCACAATCACACGACGTCTTCCTGGAGCTGCCATTTTGTACCAACATTCGACACAACGAGGGAGAAATCCATCTGAGAAGAAGAACGCAGTGAAGTGGTTTCTACCCCCACAGTAGCCACAAAAAGCCCAGAATGCATTGCAGCTACAAGACAGGTTGTGGTTTGAATAATGGGGGGTCTCACTTTTTTCTTCTCAACTGGGAAATCTATGAGCTGTGGTTACGGCTCTCTCCAGCCACACGTAAAATAAGAGCTAAAAGGAACAAGTTCACACCCCTGCACTTGGGGAATAAAAAAAAAAAAAAAAAAGAAAGAAAGGCATTCTGGGAAACGCAGGAAGATCACACAGGAGTCTGGGATGTGGATTCACCAAAAAGTCGACTAAACCCTCCCGGAAAGTGCTGAACATCCCAAACTGCTGAGACCCAACACGGGAGGACATCAGAGGTTGGATTTATCCCCCCCTGCACAGAACGAGGAGATTTATTTAGCGCTCAGCGAGCGTCTCTTTTTCCTCAAAAGAGCACACAGACATGAAGCACGTTTCCTTTCATGTCCTGTCACGGGTTAGAAAACAGTTTTCATCAGACTGCAGTCGTTTCTCTTCCTCCCAGGGGTGACAGCTTATTTATTCAGAGAGGCTCTTTACAGGCCGACCTCTGTGCGCTACATGGCAGAGCTGTGAATTCATAAATGGCAAATAGGCTCTAACTGTCAACCCCGGTGCCCGAAGGGGAGTCGGGCAGTTAGCCTGCTGCTCAGTTGGTCCACACTTAAAAAAAAAACAAGAAGAGAGTGTGTCGACTGTAAAGATGGAGTCAGTTTGCTCTGAATCAGAGGAGGCCTCCCGGGATCTTCATTAGGAGATCTGCAGCCTAGTTTAAGACCTTGTTTTAAGCAATCATAGAAGTACAGAGCAGAAGCAGATTCTTGATCCCAGCGGGAAACAAGCTGCGTTTTTATTTCTGCACCCAGCCGCAACAGAGTCACATTCATCTTCGGTCCAGAGAAAACATCCTCAGCACCAGAAAACAGATGTGATATCATCGGTACAACAAAGGTAATGAAGAAATATTGAACAGGGAGATCATTAACTGCAACCTATCGATGAGCGCAGTTTGTGGTTTGGCAGTACGACATCGTGCAAAACTGCTGAGAGCAACACAAGGTGCATCGAGCAATTTCATTTATATACCATCAACTAGTTTTACCAAATATAATAACTGAGAAATGTTATAGATGCCTGCATTATGTTCAGGATCAGACACATTTTCTTATCAAATAGAAGTCACTGGGAGACGACAGGCTGGAAGTGAAGGACTCTGCATGAAAAGAACCAGTTTTGCTGTGGTCACATTTAGGCAACAAAAACACTTTGGTTAAGGAAAGATGGCGGTGGTTCTTTAACTTTAATAGAGCAAATACATTCTGTGTCCAACAATTTCTGCAGTTTGATCCAACATCCACACAAACTTCAAGCCACAGTAAATCTGCTGTACAGAGGTAGGAACTTCTCTCTCAGCTCGACACAACTATTTCTGTCACTTTCTATGTAATCAGCTGAGTGCCACACTATGAAAGTCCCCCATATTTAAACCACGTCGCTCTGCCCCCCAGAATTTCTCTTTAGCTCTGCCACAAACACTGCTGATGCATGTTCACCTCTGTTTGACTGCATCGAATGAATCTGCGTCCACTTGCGTCTTTCAGCTGACTTTGTTTGCATCCTGCAGATTCACTTTGCATGATGTCTGAAGACAACAGACGCAGAAGTCTTAAGACGACAGTGAACCAGTTTGTTGAACAGCAGCACGGCTGATGTCTACAACTAAGATTATTTCGGGTCAACCTGCAAAGATTAAGCCATCACACTTTGAATCCGCTTTGTCTGAAACCAACATGTGTTACTGGAGCTTCTGACAGAAAACTGAATCTCCCAGAAACCTCTGAGGAGTTCTTGTTTTATTCTCTTCTGGATCTCTCAGACAGTCTTCAGTGGGAATCCTTCAGCAGAGAGCTGATGGCGTCTGATGTCCTGATCAAAGGGTTTGGTGCTGATTCTGCCCTCATGAGGGATGAAAGCATATCAGGATTTGTCACCGCGGAGCCCACGCCTCCTGTTTGAACATCACAGTCTAATCTCTTCTGGAGGCTCTGGACTCTGATGAACACTCAGAGAACTTGTTTTCCATTTTAATGAAATTATCCAGGATTTTAAAATGCACTTTTTTTTTTAACATTTGCATCTTTTTTTGGCTGTGGGTGCTCTGCAGGTGGTGATATTTGGTGTGAAAACTGCCAGCTGGGTTGATTAGAATAACAGAGAATGAAACTGTGAAAAAAAAAAAAAATCATATGGAATAAAAATAAGTCCAGGTCAGACAAACGAACCAGGAGAAAATATTAGCAGGCTGTTACGAGGTCAAGTTGAATCTAAAAGGTTGTGAGCGACCTCCTGACCCCCGCTGACCTACAGAGGTCACATGATCAGCTAGAGGCTAAAAAAGCATCACTGTAAGGATGCTGATTGACTGATTGCTTATTGATTTGGAGCTTCACATTAATGCAGATAGAGGGATATAATGTGGGGTCTATAGGGGACTATTTACTACTTTAATACCATGACTGATGTGGCTACAACTACAAAAGGTGGAAAATGGAAGAGAAAAATCAGTCTGAGTCATGTTAAATAGATAAATGAAATAACAAGAAATGAAAAGGAAATACTCAGGTAAAGTAAAGTCCATCAAATCAGTACAGTTTCTGAGTAAATCTCCTGTTTTGTTCCACCACTGTGAGACAATTTGTGTGGCTAAAAAAGTGTAAAAGATAAATTTAAACCTTCAAAGAAGAAGAAACTTCAAATGAACCGAGCAGATCTGAACTGCTGCTGCAAAGTGATGGGACTTTTTGATTTAAGAGGAACCCTTAGCACGAATTTAGGACAACTCTTATAAAATAAAATACTTCAGGAAAAAAAAAGGAGGCTGGAAACAAAAAAAAGAGCAACATCGGAGAAGAAGGAAGAAGAAGAAGAAGAAGAAGAAGAGGCTTGGGAGGAGGTGGATGAAGAGGAAGAGGAGGAGGAGGAAGAGGAGGCCCTGGCAGGATCAGAACCACTCTGCTTCTTCTTTACTGATGATGATTTCTCTCTGGGTTTTAATTACCAACCACACACACACACACACACACACACTCAGGCCTACAGAGTCTTCATACTACAACTTCTTTCCAGTCTTTCTCAGATTCTTCCAAAACACAGAGCTGTCTATAAAACTCTTCTTGGCAGGAAATTAAAGAGTTGGATTTCAAGGGAGAACATGATGGAGAGGAAGTTTAAAAAAATCCCACATAAAAAAAAAAAAAAAAAAAAATCACTTTTAGTCGAGGAGGTACGCGTAGAAACAGATTTCAGCTCAAAACCAAACAGAGAAAAAATCTTCCTGCAGCCACCAAACACTAAACTATATTTCATTCAACTTTAATTTATTTTCTAAAAAAGTTGGATGTCAAGAGGGATTGATGGGAAGGAGATACATTTACTGAAAAAAAAACAACAATGACAACAAAACAAGGCTGTGGAAAATGCCACAGAACTGAAGCAGGAATCCATCAGCTTTCAGAGAACAGATGAAACTTTATTGATCCCCGTGGAGAAAATGAGCCTCAGCTGCAGCAAACAGCAGCGAGGACAAGTGATAAGAAAAAACTGACGATAAAGAGGGAGAGCGGAGTCAAACGCTAACATAACGGGCAATTACGACGTTTAAACACAGAGCAGACACAAAAAGAAACCCGACAAAAGTAAAAATACAGAGAATAAAACGTCTCTGTCAGACAGCTGAATTATTTCATGTTTGATCCTATTAAGTGCCGTCAACACATCATCATCATCAAACTTAAATGTCACTGATGCTTCCACATGATTATGTTTTATTTCTGATCTCTTGATGTGCAGTTTGATTTTTGAAATGTGACGATACAGCAGCTATTTTTCCATTTTTCACACAGGGATAAAAATATCTCGTGACATCGGTTGACCAACATTTATGAGACGCTGAGGGGAAACCATCGCTGTTAAGTTTATTTTCAAGTAGACAAATGGACATTACATCTGTTCACCTTTAGAGTTACTGGACCATGTGAATCCTCAAGGCCTAACAAACATCTCGAATGCAACACAGTCGTCATTCTCAAAATCGTATTTTTTTCAGCGTTTTTAGTTATTAGCATCCATATTTACTGGATTATTACTATTTGTAGTGCCTGTACACACACATACATCCATCAAAGTGTACTGTACTGTAAAGGGGGCACTATGACTGCAAAATAAACCAACCAAAGTCAACTGATTTTACTTGGGTGAAAACGTAACATCTCTACACAACTTATATATGAGTTAAAATATGAAAATATTCTCTGAGAAATAAAGAGATTTCAGTCAGAAATAAGGAATAAAACTGAAAAAATATCAATGTACATGAACAGTAACGAGGAAAAAACACTGTAAAAACAGCCTGTGACGAAGACCTTACACAAGAAACAAGAAACACACACACACACACACACACACACAGAGTACAGAGATGTGGGCAGCACAATGGAAGCAGCCTTGGACACCACCGTTGCCGTGGCAACTGCTCGCAACCAACGAGAGAGTCCACACACACACACACACTTCAACACAGCCTCACCTACACACACACACACACACACACACACACTTATGAAAACATGCTACAGATAAACAACATGAGCACCCTGATGTGGGCCCGTGTTGCTTCGTAAAATCACGGACGAATCGAACAATCGGCTTCAACAGGCCGTAGTCTGCACACACAGCTCAGAGTGTGTGTGTGAGCTGTTTCTGCTGCTGTTGATCAATAAAAATGACTTCACGTCTTTCCAAACGCTCCCAGATAAACACGGACGTGATGGTTTTGTCTGAAAGTGAAATCTGTGGCGAGCTGGAGCGTCGACCGTTCATTCATCATGAAGAGACGATATTTGATGAAATTCAACTTTCAGCAGATTCAGCTTTTAATTTTGTGCTTCTGCAAAAAGGAACTGCTCCGACGTCCATGTTGCGTAGTAATTTGACACCTGCTGCTTGTGATCACCTTGCATCTGCATGTTAGCAAATACCTGACCAGTTTTACATGTGAGGGAGAGAAAGAGCTGAAATAAAAAATGAGAGACTTTCTTCAGCAGCAGTCTGACAAACATCCACCGCGAGATCAGTTCTCCACCCACACAGCGCTGCACTCATC
Source organism: Scortum barcoo (assembly GCA_023238725.1). Taxonomy (NCBI): domain Eukaryota; kingdom Metazoa; phylum Chordata; class Actinopteri; order Centrarchiformes; family Terapontidae; genus Scortum; species Scortum barcoo. Next base: position 1,459,462 of record CM041536.1, on the reverse strand, counting down.
TGGTCATGTTACTGGTACAGCAGCATGTTCGTATCCTTATTGTTTTTCTTATTGATTAAAAAGAAAAATCAATGCATGAAACACTATCTATGTCATCCTATATGTTTCTCATGTAGTTTACATAAAAAAATATACCTGTAATTATCTATAACGTATCTTGTGGCAATCCATCCAGCAGTTGTTGAGATATTCTGCCTCCATCTGTTCCTCTCAAGGCTAAAAAACAACATTATGTTTCTTTCTTTTGAGCTCTTTCTCCTTTAAATGAAATAATTTGTCATTAAGGCTCACAGAGATGCTTCATTTTAAAGGACAACAAGCCAAAAAGTTAAGCGTCGTTTTCTGACAGATTCAAACAATGGCTAAAAATAACGCCCGAGTGTCAACACATTTAACAACGTCCGCTGAGAATCAACATCACCTTGAATCACAGAGGATGCTGGGGCGAGGTTCAGGAGCTCTCTGCTCGCTGATGGACGAGGACCGTCCGGTTCAGAGCTGCACGAACTCGCGCAACGCACTCCTGCATCCAAATGATCTGCAGGTTAATGGAGAGGGAGCTCTGCCCCGGAGAGGCGCCGCGGCTACAGTAACGCTGCGGTGGATTTCTGTCCAATTAGAGCTGACTAATTGCCTCCTCAGACACGGAGCATCACTAACTGTTTCCAGTACTTGCAAACACTAATAAGAGCGAATGTGACAGGGCCATTACTGCTTAGATTTATATCCAACAATTACAATATGTGTGATGTGGGCTGGGAAGGGATAAAAACAGTCCTGCACAACCGGGCTGGATGCTGAGCCGTTTCCGTGACAGTAGAAGATAAATTATGGGCATTATTAATGCACTATAAAGCCTAAAACCACAATAAATATGATGATGAATAACCGCCCTTAAACAAGCGGGGAGTCTTAATGAGCATTATTGCAGCGGAGAAAGCAGCCCTCCCATCCAGCCCCAACAAAGCTGAGCCGCTCTGTTAATCTTGGAGTTGTAATGAAGATATAAATGTCAAATAGGATATCTGTTGACTTTCAGGCGTTTGATGGCGTATTCACGACAGGTCAGCGCTCACCGAAAGGGTTCAGTCAGATCATCGTCATCATCACAAGCTTGTGAGCTTTTGTTGACCAAACCTTTGTTTTTCTATGTTTAACTGTTCCTGTTCAAGCTGCCAAAGTCAAATGTTCAGGTTATTTGTGCTGGAAAACAGAGCAAACCACAGTCCACTGCTAACAAACCGCCTGTTTGTTCCTCTCATCACGTCTCTGTAATCTGAATTTAACGTGTTGTTTTTGTTGGTCTGTTCTGTACACATGACATCCATCATATTACTCATTTTTCTCAGGTTTTCCATATGTGATTTGAGGGTCTAAAGAAGGAGAGAGTGTCTTATACTGTACAGAAGGCAAACTGTGATTTGTGATATTGAACTATATTAATAAAATCAGCTCGACTTAATCCCTCTCTGACTTCCCATGAAGGATCTCACACAGTAAAACACAACTAAACAAGCTGCAGGGATCAGACAGCGACCCAGCAGCGCTGCGGAAGTCCAAAATCAGTGTTAAATAAAAGTGACAGTGATCGGGTCAGAAACATAAAACACAGTGTGAAGCCGGTTAACAAATATTGACCATTTCAACGGATTTTCACATGTGGTGAGTATCCACACTCAAAAAAAATATGTCATCACCACGAACACACACGACAATTTTGCACCTTGAAAAATCTGGCATATAACTGCTGACAGTATTTTCTGTGTCCTACTGAATATTATCTACATGGTTATATTTTATTGGGTTTAATTTTTCATATTACTTCATTTTATATCTTTGTTTTATTTTATTACTATAGTTTATATTATATATATATATATATATATATATATAAAGCAGCCCTGATGTGTAACTTTACAGCTTCCTGTGGACAATAACGTCTCTGATGTTCAGGAGTTTCCAGGTGTTGTGGAGGAGAAAATGCGTGTTTTAAAAGTATTTTAAAGCCTTTAGAGGAAGTGATGTCAGTCAAGTCAGAGTTGGTTGAAGTCTGAAAAAAATCTGTCCCCAACAGACGGTGGTCGAGTTGCTTTGTGGGTAATGTAGGCACAGATATTGACGAGGAAGGAGACATCAAAAACAAATTTATAGTTTGGTGAAGATGAAGCAAAAGATGTAAAATTTGATTCTTTTATGCATCAATCTCCTTCTTAAAGTATTCTAACTACTATAAATTTATATAAAGCATTACAGCTAGAGGTTTCCAAGATTGAACCACTCTGCATTAAATCAGCCAAGCTTTATGATATCAACTGTTTTCACTATTTCCACTGAAAACAACCAATAAAGTTACATCAAAATATGAGAAGAAAAAACTTTGCCAACTCATCTTTTTGCCTACAAAGCTACAAACACAGTTTAATGATAGCGAGGGGATGAAAAGGATTTAAGCCTTTAAACTTCAAACCAAACAAGATCAGCAAAATACAGCCTGATTCTTAAAAAAATGAGTAAAATAGTCATTATCAAGAACTGGCCTGAAATTCATGACGTGTGTTTGCAGGAAGCCGTCAGTTAGAAACGATCTTCGTTTGGGTTAAAGATGTTTCTACGCCACTATTCTTAGCAAACTCTCACAGCTTCACTTTGACATCAGAGATTTCAGGACAGACGCTTTTACAAACGCAGCCCCCGTCTGACAGTCAGCTGATTATCAGGATATTTTTAGAGGACCTCTGACTTGAATCCCGCTTCAGCAGAGGTCGGTTAATTAACAGACGGCGTGACACATCCGGCAGCCGTAATGATGTGACAGGATGACTCGGCTGCATCTCATCCACAAATCCATGAATTCTTGGATGCTTTTTCTCTTTTTTTTTAAATTGAAATTCTTCCACTGAAATGTTTCCAAGTCACATGCGAGTCCATCCGTGCTCAGGTCTGCACATTGCGATTCTTTCATCCCAACTTCTGAGGCAAACACCGCACTCATTAACACACATGTGATGGCATGTTAATTTATGGAAAGGCCGTCCGTAGAAGAGCTCCCCCGATCGCTGATCATCCTCGGGGGAAGAGCGGCTCGGCAGCGGGGAGAGTTTCACACCGACACCAAAGTCACATCTGATGTTTGATGCGATTTCAACGCCGATGTCCAATACTTTTATTCTCTTCCTGTCAGTCTGCAGCGTCAGGCTCACTTCTGAGCATGAAAAGAGTTTTGGAGAGTTTTTTAGCAGGAGTTTGACGACACCACATACCAAATCTAAGGCCTCATTAGCATAAAAACAACTTCCAATAAAAAGGAAAAAACAAAAATGGTTAATGGAAAAAAAACCCCTGCGTATCTCCCACAGGATCACTTTTACAGAGAGGACACCTGACTTCAGGGAGAAAGGAAGCAGGAAAAACATACAGGGATTAAGGTGGTTTCACAGATAAAAGTCCACTGTACTGTACTAAAGTCAACATTTACCGCTGTTACATCAAACTGCAGCCACTTTCCTCTGCTAAAACAACGAGACCGAGAGAGATGGCCAAGGTAAACTGACGGAAAGCAACGACAAAATGAATTAATGAAATGTTGGCCAACGAATTAAAACCTAAAGTTTAATGTGAAAGATTGTTTGAGTACAAAGTCTCATTCAACAACCTGCATTAACCTGATAAATCACAATATTATACAGCTGAAGTTTAGTAGTAAAAATACTGCGTTAAAGGTCAAAGTCTAACTAAAGCAAATCACTTAGCTCTGAATTTTAGTATTAAGTTGCAGAAAATGGAAATATTGCTGCCACCATCGACCTCGTTTTTGACATCATGACCTGTTTTTTTGTTTAACTAACTCTCTGCAGCTGGATGGAAGCAGCGCAAGAGGGCCGAGGCGCTGCCGTGCGTCGGGGAGCTGCTATCATTTACTCGCAGCGCGGTCGAGAAGCGGATGGGCAGTCCGGTTAAACTGCCCCACGGGGGGAGATTAGACTGAATTGTTGCCTTGTGGATGTGAAGGAGAGCGAAAGCAAATACTTCATCTGCCCCTGTAGGAAACAACTCAGTCCAGATGCCTGAACAGCAGGACTGACTTCACCACCACACTTTAATACAGAGTGTGTGTGTGTGTGTGTGTGTGAGAACCATCCATCTGGTCACATTCGAGGAGCTGGAGAGCGCCGCTGACTCATAACACACACACAAACAAAAAAAACAAAACAAAGAAAGAGACATATATACGCGTGGTGTGTTTCCATCTGAATGTTGCACAAATTTAAAGCTTATTTCCTGGAAAGCTGAAGAGAAAAAAAGGATTCGGATGGAGCTGTGTGAATATTCTCACTACGAGATTACATAATGAAAAGAGCGACAGTGAGTCTGCTCCATCGGGACGTTTCATTACTGCTTCGCACCTCAGATGGCATTTATGGCATTTAAATGAATGGATTTGTTCTCCTCAGTACAAACACACAAACACAGTGTGTGTGTGTGTGTTTTTGTGTCTGCTGCCCCTTTTTGTTTTTTGTCTTTACGGTGGAGCAAGAAGAGAAGAAAACTGCTGAGCTGCGTCTAAAGAAGAAGAAAAATCTGCTTTTATCAGCTTTTATCACGTCTGCGTTTCCAAGTCAGCCAAGATGATTTTTCTCTTTTATTTCAGGTGTTTCCATCCAGGTTTTTACAACTTTAATCACCACTTTAGTCGAGCTTTAATCACCCTATTAGACTTTCCAAAATAGAGGATAATTATCTTGACCTCCTGTACGTTGGCATGGTCGTGGGAGCGAAGGCTTCTTTATTTCATCTAATCTGGGAGTTTTGGAGGTGAGACGGTTTTTGAGTCAAAGTTAATTTTATTCCTCCCAGGTCAGAAATTCAACGCAACATGCTCATTGTCTATTAACTGTCTTTATAGTCGGGGCCAAAAAAAAGAGCACAAAAACTCTTTCTCTGCAGAAAGTAGACAGTGAATTAACAAAAAAGTACGAACAAAAAAAGGGCTGCACTCGAGTAAACTCGAGTAAAAGTACAGAGCTCCTACCAGCAAAATATAGTTTAAGTAGAAAAACTAAAAATAATAATTTTAGTGTAACATTATTAGTTAGTGATGCATTAAAGCTTTAGTTACCTGTGCTGCGTCATGTTTTATAAAATGATCAGATATCTCAAATAAAAAGTGACTACAGTTGTGAAGTACAAGTACAATATTTCCCCCTAAAAAAGTAAAAAGTAAAATGAAATGTTATATCCTCTTCTGAGATTAACCGAAAAGGAAATTAGAAAAAGAAAACAAATTCAAAATGTGCATAACAATAAATGAACAGAATCGTTCTTCAGAGACGTTTTTGGACTGATGATGATTCTTTGAAATGCCTTTTTATTATCGCAGGAAAATTAAACTCTTGACTCTGAAGAGAAATATGAAAAAACTCCCCAGGTGCTCCTTCATAATGTTGCTGAATAAAACTCGAGATCCCATCAACCATCCAGATTTCCATACAGTAAACATCCTGTCTTTTACTCTCCCGATCGACCTTCAGTGTTTCATGTTAAATAAAAAAACTGTTTTTGTTTCCACAGCTTTTCTCACATTAAGAGAAAGAAAGTTAGATGAGATGACTGATTTATTATTCTAAAACCACAATTTAAAGATCACTGAGGGAGTGTCAAGCAGATTTTTGGTGTCATTGAGGTTGTTTTTCAGATTTTCTGTATGATTATATTTGACATTTTAAACACAACGTTTTCATTGAATTGTGATTTTGTGAGATGTGCAGTGTTACCTCAGGTCGTTTGCTTGCACTTAGGGCACTTTATAATCGAGCTTTCCTGGGTCAATAAACCAATCTTTAAAGTGAGTCTTTAATCAGTTCAAGAGAAGGACTTTCTTGAACAAACAGTAATCTATACTGCTGATTAGTTTTGCATTAAATATCACAAATGACACATATTAACAAACGTCAGGGAACATTATTAAAGAAATGTGATATTTGTTTGATTTCTGATGATCAAGAGTCAATAATAATCAATAATCTGTGTTGTTCTTCACTCTCAGTAAAACCTCTCTCTCAAGGCCGCCCTGCAGTCACACCACAGAAAGAGAAAAATCAGCGTTGTTCCCGCCACCCTCCTGTGTTAATATCCCAACATGGCTAATGGGATGTTTTATCAGCACACAGGCTCTGATTCATGGCTTTTAATGAGGAAGCGATCCTGGCAATAAATCGAGGGATAATTATGTAATGGGACATGATTAGCAAGTAATGCACTGTCACTGTCATCCAGCTGCCCTCCTTTCACAGCTGGGACATCACCAGGCAGATTAGGAAGATCTCTAAACTAAAAAAAACAGAGAAACAGCCTCTCTCCAGGCCCACAGTCAGCACATTTAAAGAGGACGGGGGCATATTTAATGTCAACACAGTGATTTATTGTTCACTTATGATGAAACATTAAAGATTTCAGCGACACCAACATTCACCAATACAAGATATTCCGCGTATTTCTACACCCGACTGATGAACGCATGAACGCATCCAAACATTCATCTTCTGATCTCTGATTGTGAAATCTTCTTTAAATAACTGATTGTTGAGAGTTTTCAGGGTTTAAAGAGTCGGTGTTGTCAGAGTGGTGCATGATTTGATCACGACAAACACAATAAGAGAAAAAAGACAAATAATACTGCAAATAGTGTCAAGAAACATAAATATAAAGTAGAAATGTACAAAAATGCACGGAATGTGCTGTTAAAATAAAAAGAGCTGGGATGAGGTGCAAATGTTCACATTATAATTGATTTAATTTAACTTTTAAAAGCGTCAGCTGCACACATTAAACTTTGTCAAGATGCATCAGGCAGCCGTCTGATTTCCTTTAAATCAGCAGTTTGAGAAGATTCCTATTTCACAATAAAAGCTATTTTCATCATTTGAGTGCTTTTAATGTGAAGAAGCAGCAGCAGTAGGAAGTGTTGAGTTAGCATCCGCAGAAATTTAATCCAGTTGTGACACAGCTGCAGGAGAGCGAACAGTGACGCTGTGAGACAAAACTACAAACAGTAACGCTGCAAAGTTTCTGTCTGACGTTGAAGTCCTTTTATTTTCATCTGTTTACCAAAGTCAAGCTTCCTGTCAAAGCTCCACCTGCTTCTCCGAACTCTTCCATCTCTAATCTGTGATTGGACGAAACAGGTCGATCTGCCCTTTAAGCAGATGAAAAAGGGAGCTGATCTCTTGGATGATCTCGTTGAGCAGTAATTAAGTTTCCTGACATTTACCAACAGACAGGTTATCATTGTTTCAGTCGTGTGAACTTTATTTGTTTCGTTGCTTTTCCTCACGCCATCCTTGTCACCTGCCCTCCTGCCAGCCCACCTGGGGAGAAACCTTTCACAAATCCTCGCACATCAAACTGGTGTTTAGCCACCTCGTCTGCTGGGGTCACCGCAAATAACGACTTCAAATTGCAAGCAAGAGCATTGGATGTACGGCATGCCTAACACGGCTGCGTCCTAATACCCCTCTATTTGCTCATTAGGCTGCCAATTACAGTAGGAGGCCTAATTTCACACAGACATTTAATGATGTTCCCTCCATTAAAAGAGACACAGCTGAACGCCTCTCACAGCTTCAACGCCAAGGAGGGGAGTTTGAGGAAGAAGGTTGCATCAAATGCAGACGGCTTTTTTTAAAACGGTGAAGTTACATCAGCTGCATCAGGCGCAAAAAGGAGGAAATATAAAGAAGCTGGATGTTTTACTCCTGTTCAGGCCGCTGAAACCAAACGCAGAGCGATCAAACACGTTAAGACTTTTAACACATCCAACTGCTAAACTCGTGTACGTGACGGTGTCTTTAAGACTAATAACAACCAGCGAGGCTTCTTCAGTCTGTACAAGAAGAAGAATCAGAGGTGAGACGGCAGGTACATCACACCTGTCACTTCACATCTCAATCAGCACACAAACATCAGTTTACAGACCTGAGAGGGTCTCTGCAGCTCTGCAGCTCTGCAACGCCGCCGCCAAGCCTGTCTTTAAACTCAGACTTTGTTCAAGAGCGGTCTTTCAGTTCGAAATTGATTTTAAATTCACATTTTTTTCATGCTTTCCCTCAAACAGCTGCTGCTTCCTCTCAGATTTATTGTTGTTGTTCACTCAGGCTGTTTCTGTGCGCTCGTCAAACGTCTGCTCCTATCTTGGATTTTTTTTGTGCAACAACCCTTTCAAAATCACCAACAAATAGCATGTCAGGTACAGCGCTGACCGGTGAAATGATTCCTGCTTTGTTACGAGTACGTTCGTCCGCACTGACCTCCTGACGTTGTGCTATACGGTACAAAACCTATTAAGGTTATATGTAGCTAAAAGTAATAGTAATAAGAAATAAGATAAACTTCAAGAACAACAAAGTATAGTACAGTTAAAATAGTGTATAAAAAGTGCAGTTCAATCAACAAAAACTTCAAGTAAAACTCTTAAAATGAAGTTAAAAACAGCTGGATAGACCTGTATTATGTAGCTAAATAATAAAAAGAGCAATAAAAAATAAGTGCACAGTTAAAATTCTGTATAAAAAAGTGCAGTTTAATCACCCAAAAGGTGAAAAATAACTGTAATTTTATTCCAAAAGTATTTTTAAAAAGCAAGGCAGTACATTTAACAAAGCCGTGGAGGGCAGATAAACAGAAACGGTTCATTTGGGACGCTCCGAAATGAAACAAACGCCCTTTACAGCGAGGCAGGGATAATTTGATTGGTCAATACCTGACACACTGTTGGTCAGAGGGGATTTGAGAGGGTTGTTGCATAAAAAAATCCAAGAAACGTTTGAGGAGTGTGAAGGCAGGTTTGGAGGGAAAGCAGAAAAAAAATCTGAATTTCAATAAGTCATTCTGTCAAATTGGAGTCCACGCTCTTGAATAAGGAGTAATTATTGGAATAAAGCTAAAAAAATTCACAAATTGCTGTAGATGAGAAAGCGTCATAATACCTACAGCCAACTAGAGGGCACCGTCACTCGAATGTGAACAAATATTTTGGGCATTTTTTATTTTTGGGGCATTTTCAGAAATGACTGATGCTGAGAGGATGATGATGAGAGGAAAATCTCTATGAACTCAGTGAGGTTTGTTAAAAATGACTTAAAACAAACAGTCACATTAATTTTGTTGTTTAACTGGGGAGACATGAAAAGTCAGAGAGACGACTTGTTCTCTGATTTCTGCTCGTCCAGTCCCTCACAGTTAAGAAGATGACGATCTTTCCTTCCCCTGTCGATGAAAATGTTCTCAGCTAAAAAGCAGAAAAATCTTTTGTTGTTCGTCTCTAACTCTTTAAGGCGAGCAGATCGTCACACCCATGAATTTATTGTTCTGCTTTGATTTGAGGAGCTGTGAAGTTTATGAAGTTTAAGAAATGGTTACCAATAAATCTGCCTTTTTGGTGTTAATATTGTTGGACTGTGTTGTTAATCCTTCCTTTCTAACAATGTCAAATTATTTTTATATTCATCTATTTTTATATTCTGTGTGTGTCTATGTGTGCTTCTATTTGCAGCCTCACTATTTTGCATTAAAACTCAAATAGGTACATGTTTTTTGAGACGTTCATCTCCAAGTTTCTGGTGACGTATCAGCCGCTGGAGATCAAACCTCCTGTTCTGTTTAATCCCTGTAATCACCAAATGTGTTTTTAAGCACACACAGATCCACGGTTTGTCGGACTGGTAGTTTTTCAAGCGGGGAAAGGAAACGCTCTTGTTTGGAGCATTTTCAGAGAGTTTTCCTACGACGGGAACACAGCAAACAGGATCTAATGAGCTTCTCCAGAGACACATCCACTCGCACACACACCTCCCACACAGAGCCAACACAAGGCCACAACATAAAACCACAGATATATAGTCCTATTCACTGGAGAGATGAGAGAAGGAAAGAGCGGAGAAGATGGAGATAGTGTGTGTGTGTGTGTGTGTGTGTTTGTGTGTGTGTGACGGATGAATTCAAACGCTTAGCCTTTGGCTGCTCTGTTTGTCCTCTACGTGGCCCCATCCTTCATCGGCGGAGCGAAGCCCGGACGCTGAGGATCGTAGATATTTTAGAAGATAAATCACTCTGTTACGGAAAACGGACCCACCTCTCGGTCTGTAAATGTGGGCACTTACAGGAGCTTGTTACCATGACAACCGGTCTGTTACCAACCCAGATGCACTATTTCTTCACGTTCAAGTAACTTTGATTAAAAAGAAAAACTGCAGTGAGAAGCTCTTTAAAGAAATAAAGATTGTTTAAAACTCTACATCAATCTGCAAATCCGCTCAATAAGAGTGGCAGCCTGTTCCCAGCAGCTCTCAACCACCTTTGAATTTTTCCTTGTTTTTTTCCTATTTTTAACTACTTCTTTTACTTCTTTTAGTGTTATTGTTTTTAATTAGAAGGTAGTTAGTATGCAGCCCATTTTTTAATACTTCCTCTTCTTTAAATTGCACATATCTCCTATATCTCTTATATCTTCTTATATCACTGTCCACTAGTTTATCATTTATTGTTTTTCTGAGTGTCTTCTATATTTGCTAAACCTTGTTGCTTTAACACTGTATTTCCCTGCTGTGGCACTAATAAAGGAACATCTTATCTTATTTATGCATTGTGCTTTTCACCATGTTGATCATTTGCTCCATTTGAAATTTTTTTATTTCTACATTGTAAAGGTGAGAGACAGAGATATTGGCACATGTTGTGTCTGGTTTTGGCGAGATTGTGTGTAGATATTTAATAATAAACTTATTATTACTAAAGATCTGTGCTTTTCAATCTTCTTCTTCTCTGATTTCAACAAGAAAGCCAAATACAAAACGTGGAACCAGAAACAAAGATTTACGTCTTCAGTAGAAACCTATACACTACAGGGACACGAGTTACAGACAGAGACAGGAAGTCTAACTTGTTCTTGGTTTGGTTTTTCTTAACAAAAACATAAAAAAAAAATATAGAATAAGCAGCTGTGTTTAAGGAGCAAAACCTGCAGCAGAGCGGCAGAGCCAGTCCAGCAGTCAGCAGCACAGCAAACAGCCTGCTGCCTGCTGGCTCAGCATGCAGACTAATGACATCTGGTTCCTGCTCCACTAAGCCCTGCCAGGCCCCCTTTATCCACACCACCACCATCACCACCTCCTCCTCCTCTTTCTGGTTATTATCAGAAACCTACAAACCATCTTTCTCCTTGATTGCCGGCCGCTCCCATCTCCTGGTCTTTGTCTTGTTTAATTAAAAATGTGACAGGACACAGTGACAAAAAAGTGGAGCAGCAATTTATAACCGTGACACATCTCCCTGACTGAGCCCTTGTTTCTAGCAGAGCGAGCACTCAACATAATCAAAACTCTCTATGGGAGGGGGCGGCAGTCTCAAAGACGGATGAGCCCGCGTGACTGCAGCCTTCAGCCGGCCATCACAGGAAAACTCTCTCCCCCAACATGTTTCCTCCTGTACAGCTGTACAGGTGAGTATCATGATGAGGAGTCACGTCTCGTCGAGTTTGTACAACCTTTTTCTGCTGACACAAACAGACACTGAAGACTGGTGACATGCTCCCAATGACAAAAAGTGAAATGTTTGTGTCTTGGACAGATTTTAGGACAAAAAGCAGAAGTCAGTTTTGTCAGTTTAATGGCTGGAGATCCAAACAAACGTGATGCGGAGCGACCTGTTAACCCTTCCTCTCATATAAAACTTCTCCTTATTGTTAGCTTGTCAGTCTCAGTAGCTAACAGAGTGATATCGTGGGTCAGCCAAATTTAAATTTCAAAAATATACATCATATATACAAATATACATCATTTCTCTCTTCTCTCTCCGCCATCTGATCCAAGCTGGTGATGGAGCTGTGGGTGGAGGCCAACTACACAGCTTCACACTGCTCAGTGCTTTTCAAACCAAGCCCACGTTTGAGTAAATTAAATTAAATCTGAAGGATTTGATTTAAATCCCTATTGTAACTTAACCCTTTCAGGATTTTTACTTTCACAGTGCAGAAGGAAAAAAAAAACTGTGGTCGCTCTTTTACAGTGACTTTAAGGCCTTTTTACACTTAAAGAGCATCACAAATAAATTATTAAAAATGCAAAATGGAGACACACTCCTAAAAATAGTGAAAGTTTTTAAAGGTTTTTACAGAATTTATCAAAGATTTCCGACTAATATGAGACAAACGAAAAGGAAATCTGCTACTGTGACTGCATGTCACACATGAACAAATGAAATAAATCTCACATTTCTTACACATTCAAGATCACAGTATGTAATCATCACATTACAGTAAAGTGTTTTTAAACCAATGAGTCACACTAAAAATGGGGCTCCACATGTTGATTTCTGACCAAATAAAATATATCACCTCTTTCACATTTCTTTAGTTTATCATTTTTAGTTTCTTTCAAACATCCTTCTAAAAACTTATTACAGTTCTTTAACTTTCAGAGAGAAGTTCTTCTTATTTTTAACATCATGTTATTTCTCTTTATATATAGATACCTGTGCCACTAACCTGGTTTAGTCAGGATGTCGTATTTATGAAGCGATTTATGAATATTATGGGTGAAGTTTACAGGTACAGCACATTGTGTGTTTCTCAGCTGAAACTCTCTTCCTGTCGTGATTCAGTTTTTAAGAGGCTTTGGGGAAACAGCTGTCCTTCCAGAGTTTACTGCTTCAATAAAATTACAGAGAAAATGGACATTTACAACAAATAAATAAAAAGCTCCAATAAAGCGGAAAGCAGGCTTTTTCCGGATGTGCTGAGGAAATGTCTCAATAATACCAAACCTAATAAATATTTTGCAATAAAATTAGACAAAGAAGTTTCTTTGCAGATTCTGTAAAACAGATATGTGATGAATGTACTCTAAATGACATATAGAAAGAAAAATCACTGACACTTCAACACAAGGTGGGTCATTCATGTCAACAAGAAATCAACTGTCTTGGCTTTATATGGTCTCAGCTGGGTGCTTGTGCAGAAGCATGAAGCCATCAAACGACTGTTTTTAGAAATAAATGTCTCGACAAAGTGGTGTCCACTTGTCTTTATCATGTCCGCTGTTTGTTGGCAGCAGACAAAAGTTATAAACCAACATTGACATTATTTTTTTTAGCTGATATGATGAACAGTTGTTTATCTCCACATCCAGCTGCAACATAATCCTTTACATGGAGTCGTGTTTGTGTCAGCTGATGAAAGTGAAGTCTCTGTTTTAGCTAGCTCCGTGTTTGGCTCTCCTCCACCTCCTCGAGGGAAATATCTGTCTCTTTAGCTGCTAAATGCTCCACCAAGTTCACCAGCTGCTCTGACTGAGTCTGTCTGCTGTTTGATGCTCAGCAGGTCGAGTACTGTGGCTTTTTACAGCTTTTATTCTGAAAGCGAAAGCTGAGAGTGAACCAGGACAGTAAAGTTTCAGGTGGACGGACGAACAAAGAGCTGCATTAAAGTTCATTTTGGTCAGCTCTGTCTGGTCTTTTCTGCATTTGGGTCCAGTTAGCTCTCCTGCATCCATGACATTTAATACACTGTTGTTAATGTATTGATTAGCCACCAAAAACTTTAAACAGGAAAACAGAAGCAGAACAAGCCAACGTACAGATCTACTGTACGTCTCCGTCTGTGTGGTGTGTGAATGTATTTATAACAACACACATATTGACAAATGTCTTTCATACATTCGTACATACATTTCCATCATTTTGAGATTGTATCCACATTTTCTGTCTCTGCCATTTGCTTCTACTTCAGATTTCTTACTTGTCATATAAAGCATTTTGAAAAGCCGCGGAGAAATGATGTGAAGGAAGGAAAAATTTCAGCCCTGAGCTTGTCAATTCTGGTCTATTTCTGGACAGGTGGGTGTACGAATGGGTCTCTCCATTCTTTCCTTTCTTATAGATTCCTCTATAAGATTTCTCGCCTTAAAACTGCTCATACTTTGATTCAGACTGACACTGAAACCTGATACGACAGCTGATGTTTTAGACGACTGAAAAAAGCTCAAGTTTAGATGAAAAAATAAAATGGAACCACTTTTAAAAAAACACAAAAAGTACCATAAAAGAATGTATCTGCTTTTACAAGCTGCCCTATTTAAATATAAAGTGCTGTTTGATGGAAGCGAGAGAGATGTGGACGGAGGCAGACATCTGACAGAGACAGATTGTCTTCAGAGGAGTTTCTACAACCAGACGTTTAAAAAGACATTACGCCACCTACGCCAGCCTCAGTTTCATACCGACTCCCTCTCTGGAGAGACTTCCTCTCCCTGCTTATCGTATTGTGGCCGTTACGTTACCGGCTGTGACAGATAGATGATCTCACGCCGGGCTGTTGGCGTTTTATTTTCCACCAGTACAGGGCGTCTAGGGAAGATTTTAAAAAGTCCCAGCAGAGTAGTAGAAAGAAATATATATATATATATATATATATATATATATATATATATATATATATATATATATAGGAGATCTCTTTATTATTATTGCGACTACAAAGACCTGTTTTCACGAAACGAAAACACCATTAACTCACTCTGAAATGTCACAAAGATTCCCATAATTTTACACCTCACCTGTGCAACTGAGCACAATAATACCACACCGCCGGCAAGGCAGATTTCAAGGCCAAAGAAAGAAAACCAAACTGTCGAAGCTCTGTAAGCTGCTCACTGCAGGGCCACAGAAACTGAGCCGCCGTCTTTCTGAAAGCTGAGGAGAGGATGCTTCATCATTTTCACAGAGACAGAACAATGATGAGCTTCCAGTTAATTATAACTATTTACAACAGCAGGACCTCCTCCTATGCCAGGTGTTTTAAACATGCAGGTGGTGACCCCCCCACAGAGACCCTCCTGTCCACATGTGTTTGTGTACTTTCTGTCTGGCGCGAGAAAAACACTGAATTTCCAAAAACTCCCAGCAGAGGAGCCGAGGAGGAGGCCTGTGGGAGGAACAGAGGCAGCCTCGACCCGAAACCAAAAAGAAAACAGAGCATAAACACAGCTTCCTGCTCAGGATTTTAACTGCTGAACTAAATCTCTGTAGGTGCTGATTGGTGGACCAGCCCCGGTCAAAAAAATAAATAAATAAGTTAAGGGAACAGAAAGTGCCAAATCAAAAGGCTGTTCACAAAAAAAGAGTGTTGTTCAGTGGGTCAGGGGGTGGGGGGCAAGCAGCTAAATTATAGAGTAGAATTCCATCGAAAAGGAGTCAGAAAAATACAGTCAGACATTCAGCTTCCTGCGGAGAAGCCTTGACAGCAATCTGCAGCCACAGTTTCCACTATCAAGATTTCTGAGACGCCCTGCTGTCCGGCTCAGATGAGCTCCCCGTCGGAGCAGAAATAAGAACAGCATAAATCAGTCGCCTGGGAACTCCAACATGCTTAAACATGAGCCCCGGCTGAAAGTAAAGCTCGAGGAGCCGACGGGCGCTATGAATAGCAATCCAAGGAGCATCTATCACAGGACGGGAAGAAAAGTGAGAGGACGCAGACTTGCTGTATCTTTTAACGGCTTCCATCTTGGTTTTGCCACTCTTGTGGTTTCTGATTATTAGGGGGCTGAGGTGATTACTAATGAGTGTGACAGATCTGTGTGAGTGTTAGCGAGGGCTGGTAAACAGGCAGGACGCACCGCGCTCGCTCTCAGCCCACCTCCGCACACCCTGACAGCGGTGACACCGACACCAAACCCACGCAGCACTCCGCTTAATGAGGCCAACATGGACACCGCGGCTTAGGTGAGTGTAAAGCCGGGGCCTGTCACTGCCGGCGCTCAGACCAGAGGTAGGAATACACACAGCGGTGTCCCGACGCCAGCAGCCAGCAGGCAGCCTCATAATGACCTGTCAGTGCGCCGCCGCACAGGAAGCACAATAAAGATAAACAATAAAACAACACGCTAACATTCAAATGACCCGTTCCCTCCGGCACAAAAATGCCTCATTGCTACAGTTTCCTGTTGGCATTTACATAACTCCTGTTAAGAGATGATGACCCAAAATCGTTTGCAGTTTCTTTTTTCGTTTTGTTTTTTTTTTGGGGCAATTTTCCTTCTGCAGGTAAATGATGTGACAGTGGAAAAAGAAACTTCTCCCAGCAGAGGCGGACCTGACTTTTGGCAGCAACTTCATCCAAAGTCATCGGCAGTGGGTTGTGACAGCGGATGGCGGCTAAGAGCCTCCTTTAGCGGCTAATTGCCGTCATTACCTCCTCCGAGCCGAGGCTGGATGGACGGCTGCGGCTGCTTCGCTGATAAAACAACCGGTGTAATTGGCGCCGTAATGACAGCCACTCAAAAGCTTCTCTAAATGCTCGAAAAGGCCGAGGTCACGCCGCCAAGCCACGCAGCCTGGAGCGACGCCATCGATCCCCCGCCCACGCTCTGCCCGGCCTTCACAGAGACGGCGTCCAGCTCAAAGCTTGTGTTTTATGCTGGTGCTTTCCATTGATTTGGGGAAAGTATCCAAAGATTTAATTACACGAGTAACACATAAACTGTCCTGTGCCAATAGCAGTTACAGGCTGAGAGAAATACAGCCGTGCCCTGTTAAAGTAATGGGCGAGGCTGGATTTGTGAGACAGTTGTGGAGTTTATGGGTGAAGAGATTTTTTTTTTTGTCCTGGTGTATTAGCTCCATTACAACCGTCGACACAGCTCGCTGTGGAGCAAATCAAGAGCAGGCTGCTGACTTCCAGCTGCTGTTTGTCTTTTTAAAGCTAGTGTCCAGGTTTGAGCCCATTTAAAGAGCATCTTTAACGTGTTTTCCAAGATCATTTTCAGAACATCAGAGCGACTCGGAGCTGACAGAGAGGATTCAATATTTCTCTTTTTAGCAGCTTTAAATAAACTAAGGATTAAATGTCCTGACCCGAGAGAAGAGGTAAATGTCTGTGGTTAGTTCACTGTCTCTAATAAAAGCAGAATAGTTGCTACTTCAGGCTATTTTCATCACTTTATTAATACCACATGCTTATTATTTTAATGAATTCAAGGTGTGGCGTGACTTTACTATCATTCTTTATACTTTATTCAAGTATACAGAGTGCCGTATGTGTAGAAAATTATAATATATTTCACTATTAATGATCATTAAACAGATTTACAAAAATGAGTTTTCCTCTGCAGGAGACGTTTATTGTGCCACAATCTGATTTTTACAGCAAAGCTTTAATGGATCCACAGCAGATGTTTGAAATGTTCTGCCAAAATAAACGTTGCATGTTTTCTGCATGTAAGTCACGGTAATTAGCGCTCATCACCTTCACTGAAAGCAGACACTTGGGAACGATGGTTTTTGGCACCGTGTTTAGCAGACATCTACATCTGTATTACAATTACAGTTTAACAAGGGCTCATTATTTTGGTGTTTTAGAAGGAAAAAATATTCCTATTAAAATGAAAGAAACATGACATGTAAACAGTGAATTTATTTGCGGTGCATTTTTGAATTTGAATACTTAATTTGAGGACAGCACAGTAATGGCCCTTTTCCACTAGTACCTAACTTGGCTCGATTCGCCTCGACTCGAGTCGCCTTCGCCTCGGTTTGTACTGCTGTTTCCATCCGTGTTAGTACCTGGTACCAGGTACTTACGTCGTAGTACCTACTCGGCCGGTTCCAAGCGAGCTGAGTCGAGCAGCAGACGGCAGGCCACTAATTGGCCAGGGCCTGACGTCACTAGATGCGTCGGGAGAGCGACTCGTTCGCATAAGAGTCAACCGCATAGCCATTTTTAAAAAGCGCAATAACAACAACGAACACGATCAGAGATGCTGCACAGAAATCAACCCCGCGGAGCAACGACGGCGAGGCTGCAGACATTTCTTTGTCTGGTGGCCTCCATTGCTCCGTGAAGTCGTTTCCTGTTTGTGTCGCATAACAAATGACGTCGCTGGAGTTTCAGCCACGTTGCCACGTTACGCATTAACGACCCCACCCACGCTGAGGTGGTACTTTATTGTAATGGAAAACCGACCGAAACTGAGTCGAGTCGAGTCGAGTCGAGGCGAGCCGATAGTAGGTACTAGTGGAAAAGGGCCATATTAGCAGCTCAGTTTAGGATGTTTGTATTTCCTGTACCTGCCTATAGGAGGCGGATTTGAGACAGTGTAACCCTGAATCAGTCGAAACATCATGTGGACCAGCAAGTAATCTTTATTCTCACAGTTTTTCTTTTCCCACATTGCTGGTGGGCTCGCCAGAGTCACCAGATGTTGCCAGATGGTCAGTCCGAACCTGTTGGTGGTTGTACAAAGTGCAGGACTTTGACACCACAGATTGGAGTGTGTGTGTTCAGGTTTAGGCCACAAAAGGCTGAGAGAGGCTGTGGTTTCAGCTAAATGTTAAACATGTCGTGTGCCTGAACATCATCATAGAAAGGTTTAATAATGTGGCAGTCACTACAAGCAGATTGAAAAAAAAATTAAGTGAACATTTTACTGATACGTCATTATCAATATTTAACTGCTGTTGCAGTGAACGAATGACCGAGGCCACAGCTGACCACCAGAGATTTTCAGGTCTTGACAAACATCCCTCTTCCCTGATGTTTGTTAGCTTGTGAATAAATGTTGTCCAGAGCAGCGATTGAACACACGAGACCGTCAAACAGGAGGAGAATTTGAAGAAATGAAAGTCTGTGAAATTCTTATTTAAATAATGGCTGTTATGGTGCATCCATTTAATTGTATTACACAACCGTCGTAAATTCTGCAGCCACGCTTCTCATCTTGCGTTTCATCCGTTTGTGGATTCGACTCTGCAGCAGAGACTCGAACAGACTCTGACCTCCACAGCTGGAAATTCACATCCACACCTACAGGTGAGCGGGGAAGCTGATATGCCAGTCATTTTCACCCTGGAGAAATCACACCAATTGCCATTTGGAGAATTAATTCAGTGACCTATGGTAATTTTAAGATTCATTTGCTCTGTGTTGGCTGTGCTTGAACTAGGAATGAGAGCTGCTCTCTTGTCCCTTCACTCATGCAAAATTCATTTTGGATAATTATCTCTGCGCATCCCCTCCAAAAAAAAAGACAAAAAAGGAACATCTGATGACAAAATCTTTCCATTTGGAACGTGATAATTAAGATTAAAGATTTGATCAGAAGCCAAACTGAGCTCCTTTGGCTGAGCAGCGCAAAGATAAATCTATCTATAGAAGCTGCACAGGAGAGGCGAGCAAACCCCGACCTTTTTCTAAAAACGCCCGGAGCGATCTTCTAATCTGGCTGCACTGACTCCTCTGTTCAAGGTCAGCTCTGCAATGGACTCAACTCTCGAAAAAATAAAAGTGCCGGCTGAAAGAAGCACTTCCCGCTTCTATTCTGAGCTCTCACTGATGATGAAATAAAGGGCCAGGGCGGCCGAAGGAGGCGGGTGACTGCAGGGGTCAGCTTGTGTCCGTCCATCTGTTTGTCAAATGATATTTTGTACATGCCTGCTCCTCCTCAGTTCTTCATGTTAAAATGACACTAATTGGCCCAGTGGGGTTGCTACAATCAAAGGTCAACATTTTCTAACATTGAAAGACCATAACTGATACGTCGCTCCATCAACTGAACCTTCCCGGACGATGCCTTCAGGCGCTTTGATCTGCCATTTAAACAAACCACTGACTGAAGGCATGATAATTCAAAATGCCATTTTTAAAGGATAAGTCTGCTGAGAATATACATTTTTCTCCTTAAACTCCATAAAACATGCGCCCAGTTAAGGGTCAAATGTGTGCATGCTGCTTTATATATCACACTCTGCAAAGCTGTGAAACAAAAGAATAAATCATCTTGTTTATGAATGTGCAAAAAACACTTAAAAACACGAACATTTGCCTCAAGGTTCAGTGAGGGTTCAATTCAGACCAGCAACAATTTATACATTTCATCTTTGAAAATGAATTATACATTTACAGATTTCATCCTCAGTAGGAACCAATAAGCAATTTTTTTTCTCATCGAGTTTATTGTCAGTGATTTTTGACACTCAAATTCGTATCGTTGATCAACTGCAGGCCGTCATGACTGTGTTGACCTTTGAGTTAATGGAGAGCCAGAGAGACCAAAATAGAGGAAGCTATCATAGCTTATTAGATGAATGTCACTGAGAAGTTTTAATTAATTCCTCTGCCAGAATAATCTGCTCCACAAAAGACAAACATACAGTTTGAGAGTCTGTGTGCATATTTCGAGTAAACTTATCGTCCCATTCATGATCAGACTCAAAGATAACTGGTTCAGGGAGCTTTTCTGCCCTCTTCATTGAGTCTTCATGAACAACCCTGACATGAAAATATCAGGAAAGAAAAAAGCAGAAAAAGAGAAAGTTATTGTGACCAAGTAACTTTAGCATGTTTTCAATTTGGCTGCAACAGTTCACCAAGCCTCCACCTGACCACAAAGTTAATGTTGGAAACTTTTGCACTAAATTTGGCTTTAAAGATAAGTTGCATGTATTTTTTTCTAAAAAGCAACTAACGTCAAATCTCGCAGCTTTTAGTTCAGATCCGATAGCTCTCACATGATGAGTTTTGTGCTCATGTGGCCGACAACCAATCACTGTTTGGAGCTTTACTCATGATGCTTTAAAATCAGAGGCAGATTTAGATGTATACTGATGAAAAAATACATTAAATTGTGTTTGACTTCCTTTTTTTTTTTTTTTACTCTAAACATCTTTAAATGATTACGTCAGAGCGTATTTTTCCAGCGGGTTTTATATTTCACACTGCGCTTACTTTTCGGATTTGAATTTTAGCTGTGCTGCTTCCTGACATGTCCGGGCCTTTATAGTTTAAATCAAGTATTCCACGCACCGCCGTCCTAACTCTAACCTGCAGACGTGATGAGTTATTCTGCGTTGACGGGCCGTCCTCTGGAGCTCGGTAACCTCTGGCTGGCCCCTCTGGCTCTCTTTGTTTCGGGCCCCTCGGCAGTGAAGCTCCTGATCCACGTTGAGTCTGACAACCTGTTCGAAAATGTTCAATACTTTCCATTTTTTATTCCACCAACCAAAGAGAAGAGTTTTCACACAGCCACAAGGTGAATATCTGCTGCAGGTTGGGGCCAGATTAACCCACTAAGGGGCCCTTTATAGAGGAATAAGAACGGAGGATGCAGCTTTTTATTTATGAAAACTGTAGTCTTTTATTTGTTTCATCAACCGCCTGCTGCGACCTCTGACCCTTAAACCTCCTTCA
This sequence comes from Scortum barcoo, assembly GCA_023238725.1. Lineage (NCBI taxonomy): Eukaryota > Metazoa > Chordata > Actinopteri > Centrarchiformes > Terapontidae > Scortum > Scortum barcoo. The sequence continues at coordinate 1,438,230 of CM041536.1, read as the reverse complement.
AACGATGGTGAAATATGACCTTAAAACTTGCCGCTGGCTCCAGTTTGAGTGTGCACGGATGACAGCAACAGCCGGATATTTAAAAACCAAACTTAATAAAGCAGGTGTAATCGACCCTGACAGAGAAAAGGGCAGCGACCATCATTCCTCACACACCAGCTGCTATCACAGCCTCTGTACTGCCAGATATCTTAAATCCACTTGCCAATACGTTAGTTCCACAGCAGTAATCGAGTCACAAAAAGATGTGAGGCAGGTAAACAGCCGGCGTATTGACAGCAGCGCCGTGACGAGAACACACACAGGGGGTTTTATCAAGAGGAAGCATCTTTGAGTGAAAAAATAAAGCTCAACAGCCTCTGCAAGAGCGAGGCTTTCTGTCAAAACAACAGCATCCTGATGACAGCACAAACTTTTTATTACTGTCAGTTTTCTTCTGAGTTTAGAAAAAAAACAGAAAACACTCAGGGTTTTTTTTTTTTTTTGTAAACAGGAAAACATCCCATGGCTAATGATGGCGGCTGTGCTGTTTGATGTCATCTGGGATGCTGAGGCGAAAACTGAGTGGTTTCCATGATGGTGGACGGTTGTTCATTACCTCTGAGACACACAAATAAACACACAGCAACAGCCAAGACATGCAGACACACAAAACTACCCACACAAAGACAGAGACAAACAAACAAACCCACATATAAACACACATGCCAGAAATAGAGTGTGAGCAGAGAGGGCAGCAGAGTAACGGTAACGCCTTGTTATGCCTCTGATGAAACGTCTGAGAGTCTCCGGAGAGAGAAAGTCACGCTGCAGGACAATGAACATCTTCACTTTCTGCAGCATGTTGCCTAAAGTGATTCAAAATTAAAGAAAGTAGTTTTTTTCGCAGCACACGGAGAGAAGCCATAAAACAAAACATCGACATATTATCACCCTTTAACTTGATATGATGAACATTTATGTGTTGACAGCTGCTGATGGCTGCTTGTTTCCACATCCAGCAGTCACTGAGGAACATTACTGTTCTTTTTTTTGTGTGTTTTTTAAGGACAACATTGTCTCTCTTTTAGCTCTGTTTTTGGTCTCCACCATCCTCCTGAGGGAAATATCTGTCTCTTTGGCTGCTAAACGCTTCACAATGTGCAGCAGTCTGTCTCTGATCGTGTCTGTCTGCTGTTTGCTGCTCTGAAGGGAGCAGACAGTGGCTTTATTACAGTTTGTTTGATGAAAACTACGCTCTGATGTTTTCATGCTCTGTTAAATTTACTGTTTATTTGTTAATTTTTTGGCCAATTAAGAATATGGCATTTTGTGTTTGGAGTTTTGAAAGTTTTGAAAATGAAGTTGGTGCGAAGTGTCTTAAAATATTAAATATTAGAGAGCTTTCTCCAAAAATACTATTGAGCTTTTTCTAAAAGAGGAATTATAAAGATTTGGAGGTCCAGATGAAACTTACGTTACAATTTATGAAAAAGAGGGGACTTTTGGGACAATACTTCAATACTGGATCATGAAATAAACACCAGCTAACTTTTATTCTGCACTACACAACAAATCTGGTAAAAACCAAAGGAACATTTTTCAGGATGAAGCTTGCTAAGTGTGTGAATTTTTAATATATTACTGCAAATATGCAGATGTTCTTCGTATCCTGACCTTTGAAAGACGAATTTTAGATGGAAGAGACTATCACCAACGCCGACTCCTTTTTTCTTAAAATCACAAACTACAGTTCCCAAATCAGGCAGTGTGCTGGTGTGGCCAGCACACTGCCACACCACATGAAGCTGTACTTTGTCAAATTACATTACAACTGGGTAAAAGTCATTTATATAATTACATTTCTTTACCGAGCACTGTGATTTTCATAACACTTTATTTTCACACCTTTCTACCTCCACATCTCCACTCAGTATCTCTATTAGCCCACTTTATTCACAGTATGGATGAAAAGCACCAGTTTTTGTCATCTTTTAAACTCTGCTGATTGTTTTTGTAATTTTTTTTTTATTCCAATCACCTTCTCTGTTTCTGGCCGTTCTTTGAGTTGGCGTTCGCTCTAACAGTTTCAAGCTTTTTGCTTTTCTGCCAAACATTTTATAACTTCTGCCAAGAACATTGTGTTTGTGCTTCTGTTTGTTTGTTTATTGTTACTCAGCAGAATATCGGAGAAACTTGTTAACAGACTTCGATGAAATGAGGGGAAAAGTGAGAAAAGGGGCCAAAGATCAAGTGAATACCTTCTTTGATTTCTTTTGTCAAAACATTTTTACCATTTTATCATCAAAGTCAAAGTCAAAGTCTGGTTTATTGTCAATTCTGCAGCATGTACAGGACAAACAGAGAATTGAAATGATGGTACTCTCTTAGGTGCATGAAATACAAAAAAACATATAAGCCAAACAAAATAAACAAAAAAAAACAAAACAAGTACAATCAAACTAGAAGAATAAATAAGACATGATAATAAATAGACAAGGCAAATTACAGTCAGTGCAAATATATGTATATGGTTATAGTGCAAAAAGAAGATTGAGTTAGCTTATGGTCTGGTTAAAGTGATTAAAGTGGGTGTGTGCTTGTTCCCTGAGGGTGTCAACCTGAGGGTGTCAAAAGTTCAAGTGTTGATGGGGGGGTGTCAGAGTCCAGGGGTGTGTGTGTGTGTGTGTGTGTGTGTGGGAGGCGGCAGAGCAGGCAGAGAGTTCAGCATCCTGAGAGCCTGCTGGATGAAGCCGTCCCTCAGTCTGCTGGTCCTGGCCCATGCAGTCTCCTTCCTGATAGCAGCAGGCTGAAGAAGCTGTGTGACGGGTGGGTGGGGTCCCTCGTGATGCAGAGGGCTTTACGGGTGAGGCGAGAGGTGTAGTCTTCTCAGTGTCTTCACGATGAACTGGAGCGTCTTCCTGCAGGACGCGGAGCAGGCGCCGTACCACACGGTGATGCTGCTGGTCAGGACACTCTCGATGGTGCCTCTGTAGAAGGTGCACATGATGGGGGCCGGGGCTCCAGCTTTCCTCAGTTTGCGGAGGAAGTAGAGGCGCTGGTTTGCTTTCTTGGCCAGTGATGTGGTGTTGATGGTCCAGGAGAGGTCCTCTGTGACGTGCACACCCAGGAACTTGGTGCTGCTTAGCCTCTCCACCATAGAACCATTGATGGTCAGAGGTGCATGCTGGGGCGCGTTCTCCTGAAGTCCACAACAATCTCCTTTGTCTCCTCCACGTTCAGAGAGAGATTGTTGTGTTCACACCTCCAGGCCAGGCGGCTCACCTCGCTCCTGTAGTCTGTCTCATCGTCACATCGTTGGTGATGAGACCTGCCACAGTCGTGTTATCTGCGAACTTGATGAGGAGGTTGGAGCTGTGCAACGGTGTGCAGTCGTGGGTCAGCAGAGTGAAGAGGAGGGGGCTCAGCACACATCCTTGAGAGGCTCCCGTGTTCAGTGTGGTGATGCTGGATGTGTTCCTGCCGACCTGGACTGCCTGTGGTCTCCCGGTCAGGAAGTCCAGCAGCCAGTTGCACAGTGAGGTGTTTAACCCCAGCTGGTCCAGTTTCAGAATGAGCTGTTGGGGGATGATTGTGTTGAATGCCGAACTGAAGTCTATGAACAGCATTCAGATGTAAGAGTCTTTTGTGTCCAGATGTGTGAGGGCTGTGTGGAGGGCGGTGGAGATGGCATCGTCGGTCGAGCGGTTGGACCGATATGCAAACTGGAAGGGGTCCAGGGAGGGTGGGAGGACAGACCTGATGTGTTTCAGCACTAGCCGTTTGAAGCACTTCATGAGGATGGGAGTGAGTGCTACCGGACCGTAGTCGTTAAAACAGGAGGGCAACGACTTCTTTGGGACAGGGATGATGGTGGTGGTTTTGAGGCACGCGGGGATGACAGCTTGACTTAGCGAGATGTTGTCTGTGAAGACATCTGTGAGCTCCGCGGCACAGTCCCTCAGCACACAACCAGGTATGTTATCAGGACCAGAAGCTTTGCGAGCGTTGATCCTGCCGAGTGTCCTCCTCACACTGTCCGGGGAGAGCGTCAACACCTGTTCGCCAGGAGGGGGTGGAGACTTCTGTGCAGGTGTGCTGTTGTGTGCCTCAAAACGAGCAAAGAAGTCATTTAGCTCATTTAGCAGAGGGGTGGAGCTGTCGCAGGTCTGCAGTGGGGGCTTGTAGTCCGTGATGGTCCGTATCCCTGTGTGTCTCTGCTGTCGCTGAAGCGATGAGCTATCATCAACTACTGCAGAAAAAAGGGAGGTACTCTCTTTCTGAATGCTTTTGTGTACGGAGGCAGAGATGTCATAATAATTAGCTTCTTTTAACATTTAGAAGTTAAATGTAAATGTTATAATGAAATCTTCAGTGTTGAAATGTAAACACTGGAGTTTAGCACTGACATATTTCACTTTTAAACCCACCTGTCTGAATTTCTGTTGTTTGAACTCCCTTTTTTTTTCTTTAAGAAGGTCAATTCAAATAATACAGTTCAAAAACCTCAGTTGTCACTTTCAGATCTAAAAATTTGAATTAGGTTTAAAATTGTACAACAAAATCCAACTTTAAACACAACAACTTTTCATTCTTGGATCACACTGAGATGATGTGTGATTGATCCCATTCAGGTATTACTGATTATATTTGGCATTTCTCCCCCAAAACCCCGGTGCTGCTCTCGCTGTCAATAAAGATAAATGTTTGTAAGATCTCGCAGCTTCTGACGGTGACATTACAAACCCCCACTCCCCGCCTCACTGCTGGGCTTTGTTGGCTGGGGTGTGGTCCTCGCCGAGGTCCCCAGAGAGCCCGACTCACTGATGTGATGAACAGGCCTCAAAGCTGTCGGCACAAAGCCTCTCGCTGTTATCGCTCATCTGAGCCGGACAGCGGGGAAGTTTTGAGGCGATGCGCAGCTTAAACGATGAAATATGACCGCTACCCCGAGGCTGGTCGCTTCCCTACAACGCCCCCTCCCAACAAAGCCCTCCACTCCCTCGACAGCACTGCTTTAAACATGACAAATGACAAAGGCACACCAAGGGCAGCTCTGTGGTAACATGAGGACCCCAAGTATCAGTCGAGGAATTATCCTGCTAATCTCTGAGCGAAGACGACACGCGGGCCTCAGCCTGCTGCGCATTTATATTCCACCTACACCGTGAAACTTTAATGCAGCATCTGACTGGGATAACCTGCAGTATGAAAACTTCCAGCATCAAATATTCTCCTCAGTCTTCATGCAGAGAGGGCGTGTAAACAGGAATAATCCATATGAAGCAGATCAGGGCTTGTCATGTCGAATCTCACAGCCGTCGTCTGTAAGCTTCTTTCTTCTCGCTCCACTCGTGGCGCAAACTGCCACTTCCACCGCCTCCCTGTGTTCTGCACCAGTTCTGTCAATCATGTCATCCTCGCCGCATCCACACAACCAGGCTTCCCATCACCCTCCTCCTCCTCCTCCCCCCTGTCTAGTGTTTCACGAAGTTGCCGAGGCAACAGGCGGATGCTGCGCTATCAGTCATCTCTGCCTCTCCTCTGCTGGTGGCATTCAGCCGTTTCCTGCGGCTGAAGTACGGGCCGCGCAGTCCTCTCTTAATACAACTTGTAATTTAGATGATTCAGAAGCTGACATTTTCACAGCAGATGGATGAGAGGAGGACGAGCCTTTGCCCTAAATGGGTAAAAACACATTGTTAAAAGCTGCAGAGCATCACAGTCACAGTGGCAGCGATTGTGCGAGTCCTTTGAGGATGACGAGGCATTTATCAGTCCCAGCAGGATGAAGATAATAGAACATTCATTCACTCCTGAGCTCATTTTATCCATCAAATCAGCCAATAACTGAATCTTTAAAATGTCCAGTCAATCTCAGGTCTGTCTCAGTCTGTAATTTTTACCCATTAAATCAAACTGTTGTGGCGGCGGATCTTCCACAGCTGCTCCAACAGTGTTGTTTGTTTTTCTGTCGAGTCCCTCGAGGCGTCGGCATCCTGGAGGCCTCTTGTTTCTCATCCATCAGCCTCCTGGAGGTGTGACTGGCATTACTACCTTCTCTCATTTGAAAGCCAACGATTTCCTGCTCCCAAGCCATTGATTTTCATTTGCATTGCTGATGGATGCGAAGCCGTTTGCTGTGCGCTGAGAACCACCAGAGTTTATAACTAGAAAGACTTTCTCAGCTGCAATTTGGTTCATCTTTGAACGCAGCATCAGTTTCATACTGAACCAGTTATACCAGTTTAAGTTTGAGAGTCTGATTTTGTGTGATTGTGTGTTAGGTTTGCTTCAGGTTTCTGATCAGGGAGTTAAATGATAATCTAGTTAATCCATAGTTTTCTTATTTCACACAAATTCAACAAAAAGACAAAAACAGTGTTGTTCATCCGTCTAACAATACTTTCTGATTTCCTGTCTTAATCTTTAAAAACACCCTCATATAATTCTGCTCACTGTAGTTTTTATCAAACTAACAGGAGGAAATAGTGCATTTGTTGGGGACTATTTTCAGCAGCGGATGAATCCACATTTGGTGCTGTAGTGAGTTTGTGTTTGGCGTATTTGTGTGTATGTGAAAATAAACTACAGTGTGTGTCATGATAATGAAGGAACAACAGTGAGGCTCACTGATGAGTTTTTAATAATTACAGGAGCATATTAGACTTTAGACTTTGGACACACACACAATACTTGTTAGAAGAGCTACTTTTACTACGACTACTTTTTATGGAAATAGTTTGCAGTCAGAAAACTGTAGAACATTACAAGCCTTATCTTTTAAACAGGATGGGAGGCAGATACCGATGCAGGACAGAAGGTGAAATTGAGGACATTTTCTGTCCTAAATTGAATCAAATCACGAAATTGAAAATAAAAATATTCTGTATAGCAGAAGGTGACAGACAGGGAAAAACAGAGATACACCATAACCTGCATCATAGCTGTCTGAAGAATTTATCATCCATCTCAACGTGAGTTTTTTTCTTCCTGAAACTTTGTCTGGATGCCATTTCCAAAAATACAAAGCCCTGACCAAACGACCACACACAGCAGTTCCATTTATCACAGGTCTCACACCAGAAAAGCAGGTTATCATGGCGGCTAAACTGAGCGTGAGGACGGAAAAACTCCCAGTGAGCAGAAGAGAGCAAAAGATAGAGACTGACCAGTCTGACGTTCTCCTCCTGACGCTCTACAACAGCTGTCCATAAACCTGATTCAAGGTATTTAAAGATATTTAAAGTTTAGTTTAGTTTTACTTCTGTGCACAGATCAGCCCATGAAAACAGTTAAAATATGTCTTACGTGTCTCTGAGGGACCTTTATCAAGTCTCAAGTCTTTATCAAGATAAAAAATAATCCTGATGATTTCACAATCATGTCATCAGGGTCGTCTCATCTTTGGGCTTGGAGGCGACAAATTTTAAATAGATAAGTTATAATTTCAAGCAGTGTGTGAGGATATGTCTACAGATGCTTTGTGGGAAATGAAGGATGTAGAACATCTGAGACACGACACAAACGAAGAAATAAAAATTACAAGCTCACCTTGTATTTTGGTCAAAGGGATGATCATGCAAACCATTTTATCAGTTTCAGGAGCTGCATTAGTGAAACTTTATCACTTTATATCCTATCAACAAGTTAAGCTTATAAGCACACAATGAATTACAAGGAAGATGTGAACAAATTTAGGCACGAAACATGTAGAAAATTTTCATTAGTTTCAAAAATTTTAAACAATAAGTCTCACAGAGCTTTAGTGTGAATCAAAAGCGAGGAAATCCAACATGCACAGCTGCAACAGAGCGCAGGAAAATGTTTTATTTCACTTTTAAACCTACTTAAAAGGAAATTAAAGGGGAATATTGCAAGCGGCGGTCGTAAGCTGATTACTAAAAGTAATCAGAGCCGGGTGGATGGAAACTCCTTCAGCAGTCTGGATGTAAGAGCTAGGAGCTGACATGAAAATATTAACTTAAATTTACTCAAGGTTTATGTCATCTTAATTTGTCATCATTACCTTGAAAATGAACCGCTGAGAGTTGTGATTTAATGGACCGGTGTTATGCAGCGTATTGTATTGCAGTAAATTTGCTGCCTCTATAAAACCATGTATTGATTTAGCTGTAAAACTACACTCAAAATCCCAGTTCCTGGTTATATAACTCACAGAAATTCCTCAGCTAAGTCGCGATGACAAAGTGAAAGTAAAAAGAAATGTGAGGGGAAGATGAGTTATTATTAAAAGTTTAAGAGCAGGGATTCTCTCAAGTCTTCAGCGTGTCTGCACTTTCTCTTTAATTCCCGACTCTGGTGTTAATGCCGCACCGCCACACCGCCGATTAACATAACCGTGTTAAAACACTGGTGACACAAAGCCTGCTGGGAGCTTGGGGTCCGGAGGAAAGCCTCCCAGCAGCAGCTGAATTAGCCCAGATCAAAACTCATTTCCAGCACAGGGTTAAAGGATGTGGAGCAGCTGTGACTTTCAGCTCAGCTCCACATGTCGTACTTAAACCTGTTTACAGATTTACTGATGCTGGTTAGTCAAATCTTTTCTTTTCACGAGGGGAGAGCTACCTGAGCAGCAACAGTCCTCCACTGCAGGGCGAGGCTCAAGGGCGTCTCAGCAGCAGAAGCTATCGTGGGGGAGTGTTGAATCTTTCATACAATCAACCTCTGACTAGGTTCATATACAGCCTATTTTCAATGTGCATGAAAACATATTTGTACTGAATATATCCACAAACTGTAAATGCAAAATGTTCACACTCAGTGTATCTTCAAAACTAAACTCTTTCACATAAATGTCTTTTAATTATTATAAGTCACCTTCGGCAGGGGAACCATCACACTCTTAAATATTTGAGCTTCACTCCATTAAGTCTTGAACCGAGTTTCTGCAGGTGAAAATGTAAATTTTGTCTGAATGTTTTCTCAAGATCACTTACCAAAACAACTTGACTTAATCACAAGACATTTTCTGAATTTGCTCTATAGTTCATTGTAATTATAGTCTCATACTTCAACAACAAACAAGATGCTCTAGCTACAGTTAAGACCTCTTTTACCTTAAGAAATAAACTATAAATGAACTAATTTCTATATAATGCAACAGCACTAATGACTACAATCTCTAAACTGATACTGATGATAAAGTTGAATCAAAGCCTTTTGTGTCACAAGAATCTAAATATTACACACCTCAAAAACACATTATCTATTCCACAGCTGAATGTAGAAGTGTGCTTGTGTTTTACACCCACCACTTCTATGAGGAACTTCTTATAATAATTCAGAAATGAAGTCAAATTAACATTCGACAAACCAATATTTTAGTCCTTCAGTAGAATGAGAGTCGGAAACAAAAGCATGAAAAATGACAGACGCTTGTATTTATGTCTGAAAGTATAAAAGAGCATCCTGATAGAATAGAAAGAGTTTCTTTTTTGTTTTTTTCTCCACCTGCTGCCTTTAAGTATGTCACTCCCTCCGGCGTTAACGTACAGCCTTCACTGTGCCCCAAATCTGTCAGCCGACTAACGGCGTTGGGAGAGAGGGATCTGCCGCCGCTAAACGGATGGACCAGGAAATATTCCACGTGGAGGTAATTCCCAGCTCGCTCGGGGAGGAGATCTGTGCGAGCGGCAGGCTGTCGGCTTTGATGCCGCTACGAGGGAGAATAAAGAGACGAATCCCCAAAAGAGAGGAAAAAACATGCACCGTGGTTGGACAACGCCAACACACTTCCTGTCACCCAGCATGCATCACAGCAAAGAGGAGGAGAGGCAGACGGAAACAGAGACAAGAGTTTACCTCTTTATTAAACGATGAATTTCATCCCTCTAATTGCTTCAGGATTGAATGTGCCCTCTGCAACATTGATCAGAACAAAGAGTCTGAAGAACGGCTGAATTTACTTATTGACTTTGTATTTCTGACATTTTGGAGTCAGCATCATCTAAAAGCTATTAGTTCCACATGTGCTTCACGGTTTCTCCAAGACTAAAGGCTGAATGTGAAAACAATAAGAAATATGTGGTTAAATTTTATCAATGTGGCTCTACAGATGGATAATTTACCATTAGCATTTACAAACGGGGGAAATGAAAGCAAAACCCTGATTTAAAGAGTGGAGAAACATTTCAAATGCAGGTGTTTCCACACAGGTGAAGAATTTAGCTGGTTTTTTTTTAGCATGAAAATGGTGATTTTGAATGAGATGCTGTGGCCTTCACAGTCAGCACGCATCTCGACACCCAGCTGAACAGCTGTGGGAGGTTTTGGAGCGACGTGTTAGACAGCGCTCTCCACCACCATCATCAAAGCATCAAATGAGGGAATATCTTTGGAAGAATGGTGGTTTTTAATTTTTAATCTATCCTCTAGATATATTCTGTAGATATATTTATAATATATTGAGGTGTAGTCCAACCAGGGTAACCAGTCCAGGTCTGGACCAGTGAGCTGCTGAGAGTCTGCAGAGTGTTTTCCCTTTTAAAGACTGAAGCCTCTGTGGGCCTCATAATTAGCGAGGCCTTAATACCCCTTTAATGGAAATTAGTTTCAGACCCCCACATGAATTCCTGCGTAGTCTTATAGATTAGGGACTCCCAGCTATTCTCCGCCAACTCAGCTGTGATTTTAGTCTGTGCTGAGAGACACAGTGAACTATAACTTTAATGTAAATATGACTAACAGCAGCTCATCGTGTCTATTAAGTTTAAATTTAGACGTCTCTGTGTTTGGCTTTTTTTCCCACATGTTATTCTTGCAATATGCTGCAATATATTTCCAGCTTATATTATATTTTCAGGGGACAAATGTTCTCCATTTAATAACGGTTTCAATAAATCCGCCTGATCTTATTATGCACTGCTTAATAATCCTCTAATCCATACTGTCTTTTCCATAATTCCATTTCAAACTATGTGATTAACATCTCCACAGTTTCAGCTCCTCTTCTTGTTTGGAGCTGTTTACTGATCATTTCAATTGATTATAGAGCTTCAATCAGGTCGATTGTGAGGTGTAAATGCTAAAAAAAAAACTGCCGGTCCAAGTGTTAGTCAGTTACAAACTCCAGCAGAAAAAAATCTCAGTTAAAATGTAAATTGAAGTGTAAACACTAAAAGTGTTCAAATCTGTGAAAGGAGTTAAAGTGTCTGTTTGATGAAGAATTTAAAGGAATAATAGTTTGACATTTAGAAAAACTGAGTTCGTTATTTCTTGCTGAGAGTGAGGTGGGAATATTGATACCACAGCAGGAAGACTTTTTAAACTTTAGCACACAGACAAAAGAGTGAAAGCTGAAATGTAAAATTCAAAACTGAAAAGAAAAAAAAAGAGAGAGAGACTTTACTCTCAATGAAATTTCATTAAATGCTTTTAAACAGCTTTTGCTTACGTTCAAGTTACAAAAAGCCGTCTAGTGAACATAATAAAGTAAATGGACAGATCACCAAAACACCGGACTTTAACACAAACATTATTATTATTATTATATTTATTATATGCAGCATTACAAATGGTCAAACAGTCACATGAACTCACACAAACGTCTTTCTGTACCTTAAAATGAGCCTGAACCTTTAAACGAAGTCTGAACTTTCAGAAAGTCCTCTGAAGGGGTAAAGGTCGGAAAAATGACCTTCTACATGCAGAAACGTCCTCACTACGATGGCTGTAAACTGAAATCCCTCCTGAATAGTCGACTTAGTGCATCCTTGTACATGAATCATCGTAAATGTTTCCACGCACCGTAAAGTCACTGCAGCTAATATCTACTGAAAGAAACATTTAACTTTTAGCTTCAGGATGCGGCTTTACTCCAAACTATCAAAAATCAAACAAAAATCTGAACATTAAATTACATCTAAATATATCTTAATAAACTAAACCAAATAAAATGACATATTATTTCACCCAATGACGCAACCTGCCTGATCCACAAATCATCCGCTGCTGGTAAAGCATCGACAGCAGATAAATCAGTCACTATTAATAATCTTTATTTCAATAAACAATGCATTCATAAACTTCTCGATCTTCCTGTTCATGGAGAGATTATCCCGTATTTCAAAATAAAAGTCTAATCACTGTGCATCACAGAGTTGAAGCAGGCCTTCTAACAGCATCGTGGATTTGTTTGAATCATCATTTCATATCACGTTAAATAAACTCAGTATTTACGTTACTGCAGTGAAACACGATGTCGAGCTCAAACAAGCTTTATTCAGGTCCAATCAGCTCCTTTGTTAACATCCTCTCAGGTTATTTCACCTCCCCCTCACATTAGTTACCTCTTTACCCGCTGAAAGAGACCTTTCTGATGAGAACTGATTACTGTTATAGGCTGAAAAAATATGATATCTCCTGCATAATAATATATAATCCACTAATCCACTACTTTTTAGGAATATTTGATGACTACTAAAATGCAGCAGTCATGAAATCCCTAATCGACATACACAACAGTCCCTTTGCAGAGAGAAATCCATTAAATGTGACTGTTCAGCTGGTAAACAACAGTGATAAGGTCCCACTTCTGTCTCTGCTTTACTGTACGACACCCGATTATTTACTAGCTAATTAGCAATCGACGAGGCCATAAATCTCGGCCGTAAGAAGATGTGAATACTTCATTTCCTGCTCTGCTGAACAGGAATCTGTGCAGATATAAATATATAAAAGTGTCTGCCGAGCGGTGAGAGACGCCGCAGCTCAACCCTCATTCCTCGTTCAACGTCTCTTCATGAAACACGTTGAAGGAGGCGGCCGCTGTCGGACGCATGACAGCAGATTAAACCGTGTGAGGAAATACGACGATATGTGAGAAGCCGTGTGATCATAACGAACTATTAGAAAGCAATGTCCAGTTAAAAACAGGCGAAAACGTGTCATTATTTTCACTTTTAATCTCTAAATTTAGCCTCCATTTTACCTCCTGTTAATGCATTCCCACTGTTATTTTAATTCCTTTGTCAGCCTTTAAAATTAAAATGCTAAGTTTCCTTGTTTGGATCGATCAGTTAAAGCTGCAACAATCAATATTTTTCAATTAACAACCAACTTTACTCTTTGGTTTGATCTCATCAGTCCTTTTCAGCAGCAGGAGGCAGCTGTGTAAAAAAAAAAAAAAAGCTACTACCTGCCAAGATAAACAGGTGAAACAAGCAGCTACAGACGCAGATATTTAAAGGAGGAATAAATGCAGAACTAATAGCAGAATAAATAAATAATAGAATCAGGTGGACGCATCCACGATAATCTACAATGACTGCTTGCTAACACGTTTTCCTTTATAAAAGTGATGATTGATGTTGGCCCCACTTGGCCAAAAAAGTCACATTAATTAAGATTTAAAGATCTGATGCACAGCTCACTGTTTTCATGGCTCGTTTTTAAGAGGCCCCGAACACCACGAATCTTCTTCAGAGAACATCTACGCCTACCTGATTGTGATTTTAATGCTTCTGTCTGAGTAAAATACTTCTGTATTTTTGGACTGTCATATGATCTGAAACTTTATTAAACACAAATAATCTGATGGAGGACGCTGCGAGACGCTCAGCTTCTATACAATGCACACACAATGTTTTATATACCGAGATGTTTAAAAGCAGCTAAGGGTAATAAAAGTGTAAGAGTTCACCTTCTTTAGTGTTACTGCTGTTTATTTAGGTTATTTCAGCTACAGCATGTACTTCTAACTCCATTACCCAACATGCACCGTCTGTCTGGACGTCTCCAACGAACACAAGCCTCGTTTCTTCGCCTCCTTTCGCTCCCTCCTCCTTGTTATTTCTGCGTTGTTGTTTTTCCTGCCTTTCTTCACTCTCGTCATTTGCATCTCTGCTTGTCGTCTCGTTTGAGTTGAGATGTTTTTAGAAACCCTGTGGGCTTTTTATGTTTCCTCACCTGAACAGTTTGTACCTCATTTCCTCTTTTTTCTGGAAAAATCAACTAAAAAAGACAAAAACAAAAAAAAAAAAAAAAAACTAAACAGGAGGTTTTGGTGTCTGTTCTGATCTCTGGAGACTTTGGAGACGGAGGCACATAGTTAAATAGAGGAAAAATAACAAGCAGAAAGGCAGTCTTTGTCATGCACTGAAATGACACTACTTATTAAAATTAATTGTCGGCAGGATGATAACATGCTCGCAGGGCTGCAGGAGTCTGAACGCTGTCTGGGCATCTCGTCTGGGAAGATTTTAAGCTCCTGATTTAGCTCTGAACCTGAGAACTGTCTGTGCTGTGGGTGTTGAAGATTACAAAGGTGAGAGTGAAACCTACAGCAGCCAAGATTACACTTTCTCTAATAAACCAGTGATTACATTAGAAAATGAGTCCTCACTCTGCTGACGAACACATGAATCCTTCAAGAAGAAGACAGGGACAAAATGAGTAAGCAAATACTGGAGATGGACCACAAAACTGTCCCGCTATCAAAGGGTTAAACAGAAAACTAGAAAATAGTAAAACAAAAGGATAATTTAAACTTGTGCTCTTCGTCCTCATGCAGTGAACTAATGTGGGGGAAATAAAAAAAAACACAAATACAAGTTCATGTTTTCTTTTCCAGCCAGAAAAAGCAGCTTTGGTGTTCATGCGAACGCACACATACACGCGATACTGCACATACATACACACACACACACACACACAGTTGGATGTGTGCTGAAGAAAAAGGAAATATAAACACAAAATTATTTAGTGGACTTCAGTCAGTTAAATTTGCATTTTAGTGGCTCCTCACAAGAAGGTTTGATGATGCAAGGAAAGATTTTAGGTTTCAGTTATACTACACTAGACGTTTTTCAGTTTTAGCTTCTCTTGTTTATAGCTGACACACACATAATGACTTTGGGACCAGTTATAGTTAGAAATATTTCAGTTACTGAGCGGATTTGCGTATATGTCACCAGGTAGCAGTGTTAAATCAGGACGCATCAGCATCATCGCCTTCCCCAAAAGACTGTAACCTTGGCAGGGCCTCGCTCTGCTCACTGAGCAAAGTGTCGGCATCCGTCCAAGAAACAGGAGACAGCAGCTCGGAGCTACAGATGCTCGTCTGCCGTCACCGAGATCCTCTGCTGAAAGCAAACGGGACGACAGGACGCCGCCGCAGAGGAGTGCACGGCTGCTGAGTTTTCAATGAATATTCATAGACATTGAAACTTCACACACACACACACACACACACACACCTCCCCCGCTGATCCAAGATGGCTGTCATCAAACCCTTCAATGTAAACAAAAACCAAGAGAGCCAGGAGCGGGGACTCTATTCATCTCCAGTGACGCTGATTTATAACCAGCGGGGGACGTTTCCTCCCCGTCCTGCAGAAAATGATGTTTTGTAGAAATCAGTTCTGAGGCCGCTCAGAAGCAAATGGTTCTGTTCAGCGCCGAACATAAAATCAATCAGGTTTGTAATGAAATGTAACACCCATGGCAGCGCTCGGCTCTCCGTACGCCACCTCAGAAATACAGGAACACAATCACTTTCCTTCGCCGGCACGCGCTGAAAACGAGAGCCGTTCAGTAAATAAGATATTACTCTGCGGACGGGCGTATTCCCTTGAACAATTTTCCTTTAAAATGAGTGCCAATTATGAGCAGGAGTCAGCCTCCCCTGCAGTGGAGCTGTATCACATTTGAAATTTAAATCTGAGGCGATATTCTTGGCGAATGATAGACACGGCTTTGTGAGGGATTTTAACTAAATCCCAGACGATGAAGCCAGTCGATACAGATCTGTTTCACCTGGGGAAGACTCAACTATCTGTTGCTTTGAGGGAAAAGCCTCTCCTTCAAAGGGCTGCCAGGTAAACAGGTGGCGTTAAGATCGGAAGACAAACGGACACAAAGGCACCGAGGGAGGAGGAGTGCCGAGCTGATAATGCCACACGGACAGCTGGTTGGATCGAAATGTCAGAGTGTTTCTGCGCTCACATGAACTTTGCAGAACCAGTGTCTCCATTTCCCTTTTTTTCAGCTCTGTGTGCTCAGTGTCTCTCCGGCTGTGTGATGCTGCTCTGCTGGATCATTACGAGGAAGCTTCTCCTCGAATTCAGCCACGACAGAATAGCTGAACGTGAGCAGCCTCAGATCAGGTTAAAACACCGTTCAGAGCAGCCACGAACTGACTTTCAGAGACGTCTCTTTTCCCACAAAACCAAAACGTTTCCTACGACAGAGGGGCTGCCATCGAGGGGTAATTATGAAGGCAGGTTTGTCATCCTGCCTCCAAGCCTGTGTTCTCCAAAGTCTGCACGGCAAACGCCTCAAATGAAAAAACTGACAGCAGCTATCGAACGGCTCAGAACGGCAGTCGAATCTGTCAATGTCTTTGTGTGAAATCTCACTTTTGTGGGTGCTGGAGCAGCCGGGGGGGGTGCGGCGTCTCCAGTTTGAGCAGGTTGAATCGGTGTTTGTGTGACTTTCACAGAAACGGAGCGTTAATGCGACAGTCTCAGACCGACGACGGACATCTGAGCGGCTCCGAGGGAAAAACCTGCAGTAAATCTCAGGCGAGGTTTGCGCCTAATGAGCGTTGACGGCTCATCGTGCGCGCAGTCCACGATGTTGTTCTGCACCGTCTGACTGGTCCATGCTGTACCTGCTCGTATCGCGCTGTTTTCCCATTATTTCCTGTGCACAGCTGGTGCTCGGTTCAGGTGCACTGGAAGCATGTTGGTGACATAAAATCTGTGATATCAGCTCACTTCCACAGGCCCCTGCTGCACTGAGGAAAAGGAGTCTAATGGAAAATGGAAAATGAAATCATGTCTGTGCTGCGCCTCTGTGGGAGCGGTGCAGGTGCTTTTGTAATGACAAAACAAAAAGCAACAAAACTGTCGAGTCCCACGGCTCACCTGAAGGCTCAGACATGCTCAGAGAGAAACAACATGAAGAGCAGCACATAATCTACTGAACACGCTACGGACGACAACAGCATCTAAACTATCGCTTCTTTTTTCATTTTCTCTGTTTTTTTCCTGCAGTGCACAAGATTTTTTCCTTGCTGGGGTCAAAGGGTTGAGTTACACAAGTGCTGAAATTCAGAGATGAACGAAATGATCTTTTTCTTCACACATACCTAAAGTTGTCGCAGTTAAAACTTCTGCCTCCCGTCAATGACAGAATAACATGTGGATGTTTTACCTCAGTGTGTTTAAATGTTAGTTCTTTTGAAAGTAATGAAGGTTCATGATGATTTAGGAAAAACAGGCAGTTAGCTCTGAGGTAAAGGTGATTAGTTAGTCATGGCTTTCTCTCCCATTTTGTCCACGAGAAGAGTCACTCTTCATTTTAATTTCGGTCGAGGCGCTGTAGTTGAACAAAGTGTGAAACTAACCCGGTAAAACAGAGCAGGTGCAACAGGCTGCTGTGTTTGAACCCACCAGTCTTACTTCTTATTTGATGAAAGTTGAGACTAATCAGTTATCTGGCTGCCGTTAGCCCTGTTTGCATGCGTCATTAGGTATTCAAACATTCGATTAACATCAAAAAGTAACGATTGCAGAATAATAAAAAAAAATCTGAACTAAACAAGCTCGAGCTCACCGTGTCATCGAGGTGAGGTGTACATCGAAGTACCGAAGCGTCGCTGCTACACCGACCGCTTGGCTTTGACAGTTTGACAAAAGCATTATATAATCTGTATGAATTACTCATCTCCCTGCAGCAACGAAAGGCCAAATAAAGACCAGTCCTATTGTTCTCAGACAGCTAAGCTTTCAAAAGCAGTTGTCATTTTAAAAAGAGCAAAATAAATATATAAAAGTACAACAAAATACTGCTGCTGAACTTTAAAAAACGCTCATTTGAATCAGCCTGGTCTTGGTTGTTGGTTGGCATTCAGAGCGGTTCACTTGTTGTTCTTCTGTATTATGTTGTTTTCTGATTTTTTTTGGGGGGTTTGCTTCAACAGCTGGATGAGTAATGACACAAAAATGAGTTATAATAAAATGTTTTAAATCCTGCTACAGTGGATAATAAAGAGATTAAAGAGACTGAGAAATGATCTCTACATTTTAAGATGAACAAAATGGACAGCATACATGTTGGAATAACAAACATGGCGGTTGTTTAGTTGCAGCTTTTCTCTTGCTCTGCTTGAAAAAATAATTTCTCGATAAACTCTAAATAGTAAAAAACGGGAATAATATGTTTTATGTTTTCCTGCTGTATTAAACAACTTTCTGATGTTTTAGTGAAAGTCAGTGAAATATTTCCATTTGTTTTCATTTTCATGCAGAGAAAGAAGAAAAAAACTCACCATACTACTGAACAAAGAGTGTATAAGAAAGTGTGTGTGTGTTTCCTTTTTGAAAATCATGAAATAGCTTCATGTTTCGTTGTGTGTTTTTCTTAAACTAGTTACTCACATGACGGAGACGATGTCGCCTCGTTGGACCTGGTACTTCCTCACACTCCAACGATTCAGCAGGACGACGTCACACTCCGACCCCCCCTCTGGGTTCAGGAAGGGCTGCTCACACACACACACACACAAAGATAGAAAAGCATTTTATACAAATATGAGCAATACACACATGCTCAAACACATAAAAATATTTCTTTTCGCTGCACAGTGGAGACGTCCTGCTGCACTCTCGCCCACTGGACGGACTCAAACAGTACAACGACACGTGACATGGTGAGCGGCGGTGAGTCAGTGCAACGCGTAACAGAGCAGAACTAAAGAGTCTAAACATAGTTTGGTCAAAAGGCCGACAACACACACACACACACGCACGTCTTCTTATACTTGCTCACACTTGTACACAGCATTCACACTAAAACGCCCCCGACTTGATGGAGGTTTTTTCCTGCGCTGTGCATGTTGGTAACCTGCACAAACTGCATTTATATATTTAAAACATCACAGGTTGAGGAAAGAATCGACACTACGATGCATCTTGATGTTTTGTTGAATGATTCCTCATCAATCAGTAAAGTCTATAATCGATTATCAGATCAGTTTCTGTCATTTCTGGAGTTTGGTGCTGCTGCTACATACGTAGAACGTGTCGCCGTGTTTCCATTTTAAAACCGCAAGACAAGATGTCAGAGCAGCTGCAAGAGACAAAAGAAATCAAACCACCGCGGCTTTTTTAAAAGACGATGTTTGGACACACTCGTTTGTCCTGTTGGAGGAAAATAAAGCATGGAGAGAAATCTGAGACTGAGATGATCGAGAATCGTGAGGTGATCTCTTCGCTACTATACATAAAAAAACAAGAACTAAAACAGCTGTATGAAAACTGAACTTGAACAAAATGTTTTAAATCCTCCTGCAGCAGATAACTGGCTTGAAATAAACCAAGAGCTTCATAAAGTGTGCCTGTCTACATGTTCATATGTGAAGAAGTGAATATCTGCATCTTTATTAAAAAAAAACAGGTTTTAACTCGACTCTGTAATAATTATGCTGCATTTAATTCCACATCATTTTGAGCAGAGAGCAAGTGAAAAACAGCTTGAGTTCGGACATTTCTCCTGCTTATCGCCTCCCCAAAGCGCTGCGAACATCAGTCACTGTCTGTCTCGTTTTTGCAGAGAGGTATCACACAGCCCTAACGAGGTCCCTAATGGTTATTATAGCAATG
Organism: Scortum barcoo; assembly: GCA_023238725.1. Classification (NCBI taxonomy): domain Eukaryota; kingdom Metazoa; phylum Chordata; class Actinopteri; order Centrarchiformes; family Terapontidae; genus Scortum; species Scortum barcoo. The sequence goes on along the minus strand of CM041536.1, from coordinate 1,418,623 downwards.
TACCAAAATGTATGTGCTGATTTATGGGTGGTGAAATGCTGCACGGAGCACCTTCAGGGACATTTTCTCCCCAAACAGACACAGAGTTTTAGGATTAAAGTGCTAATGCAACCATAAGAAACAGCACCACGAGATTCAAACCTTTTTTAACTTGCTGATGCTTCAGCTTTTCACTGGAAACTGCTCCAGTTCGTTAAGTTTTTTTTTTCCTCTAAAGGAAATATGCAGTCACAAACTTGTCACTCTTGGCCTTTAAAGGGAACTTACAGTGGTCATTTTCATATTCAAGCTTATTAATTACAAACTGCATACAGTACATATGATCATTTTACAAAGGACATAATCAGATTTTAGATTAATTTCCGTCTTTCCAGGCAGCTGCTCATTTTTGAATATGAAAATCAACCAGCAGAGGTTGGAAATTGGCCTGTAATATGTAATCTATGAATTCAGTTCCAATCAATAAAAAAAAAACCATCACTCAAGAGGTGATTCGAGCAAAGCAAGCGAGCCTGCAAACAGAAGGACACTCAGACGGTTCATAAACACACAATAAAGATGTCTGAAAGCACAAAAATGACAAGCAGGGACTAGTTTATACTGATAGCGGAACAAGATCCAACATCATAAAGAAAGATTCAAGGACAAAAGTGCATTTATCCGTCTATACACAAGGTAAACTGACCACTGAAAACTTTAAATCTGAGTTCTCTGATGTTCAAGGACACTTCGGCCTTTCAAAACCAGCTGCTGTTCTCCAACTTTTTAACAGCGAGGGGCGATGAAATACATTTAATTAGTGTAATTATTCATCACCGCTGCTCCACATCCCTTGAACCATGATGGAGTTCAAGCAAACCTTTGCTTGAATAATGAGAAATGAAGTGAATAAATGAATGGATTACAGCATTTTCTTTGTATTTTTAAATGATCAACAGCCGACCCCCAACCAACACAACAGCTCATCACATATCGTGGATGTTAAAAAATGTTATGTTTTTAATAACTTAGCAAAAATGTCTCCAAGTCTGTCCACCAAATATAAAATGTCCGGCTCAGAACAATTCTAAAATCTGAAGGTCCTTCACCACACATGCTTGTTTATGTTGTGAGTTTACAAAAATTGGTCATCATATGATCAATTTTGGTAAATTTAAGGAAGAGTCGAGCTTTATTAAAGGAGCTGTGTGGAGGATTAATGTGGATCTATTGGCAGAAACGAAATATACTATTAATAATTTAGCTTTAATTAGTTTATAATGACCTGAAGCTTTGAATCATTTCGTGTTTTCGAGAATGAATATCTACAGAGGAAGCTGGTTCTCTTCGATGGAGTCCATCATGTTTCTACAGTAGCCCAGAAAGGACAAATTAGCTCCAGAGAAGCAACCTCACTCTGAATCCTGCACACTGCTCCTTTAACTGCACAAAATCTGACTGAACCTGCAGAAAACAGTCCAACATCGTCCTTATTTAGTGATCCGCATGACCAAGTGTTTCATATAAAATTTCACTGTTGCTGTTAAACAAAAACTCCAAACCGCCGTGTCCTCCATGACAGCTCTATCACACGCCTGTCAGCGATGCCCCCACTTCCTTTCCTCCTTAACAACAACACCAACAAAGATCATTATTCTCACGACTCGCTTTGTGTCACTTTGTCAAAACGCTCCACGCGTGACGAAGCCCGCTAACACGACGGCTGTTTCATTAAACAGGATGCGCACAGGCCATTTCACGCTTGCCGCTGTAATTGACAGAATATCTCTCGTCCGTCGGCTCCAAAAATAAATATCTCTGAGAGCGCTGTCGGCCTGCAAGTTCATCAGTTAGAGCTGGATACTTCATCAACTTCCCTCGCAGTCATATTTCCTCACATTACATGCTGGACTGTTTCTGAATTTATAGAAAAATGTAAAAATGTGACAGTCCGGTGGAAGCAGCACGGTGTCTGATTGTTAATTCAGTTTTCACAGAGACGATGCAAGAGTTTGAGAAACTTTGAGAATTAAAAAGCAAAGTTTATGCAGCGAGTTTTCACAGAAACAATGACAGTATGAAGCCCTTATTCCTGAGTGCTGACCTGTAATAGTGGAGATTAACCTCCGTGACCAGCCTGTGGATTCGACATTAAAAATTAAGCACAGAGGAATATATTTTAAATCAAGATCCAAAATATGTCAGGTTATAACTTTAAGAAATGATCCACAACTACTAAATCTTTATTAGACCCTTTTTATTACATCAGGAGTTCAGATGATTTTAATCACGTGTGCTCGTTTTTGTTTCTGACATCAATTAAAAACTCAAACTGTCCATATTCATAACCATCACCAGCTCAGAAAACACTGTTTCCATGACAACGAACCAAGCACTGCAAAGAGGAAACACACACACACACACACACACACACTCCGTCTTGCTGTTTCTGTGTGTTTTGGTCTCTTGCTGCTAAAATGTCTTTAAACAATCATCTGTTCTGACTTCAGGAAAATGTTGCTGCAGAATCAAACCTCTGTGAGTTTCAGCAGACACGTGATGACGCTGAATTCGGATCAAAGTTTCACATTTTTACAGGCTCTCGACTTACTGTTGCTGAATTTCACAGTTTACATTTTGCAAGGAAAGATTGATACCGCTCTCATGTCTGCACCGAGCTACAGATAGCAACCGGTTAGCTTAGCACAAACACTGGAAAGATGCTAAACAACCAAAGTGTAATGACAATGGTTAACTACGTGCCTGACTATTACTTGGTCAGGACCAGTTACTTCCTGGAGGTCATAGCAAGCATGTTGATGTTTAGCAGGTTTAATATTAACCATGAACATCATCTCTTTTTAGCATGTTACCAAGTTCTGGACACGACGGCATGTTGACCTGATGAAAATTAAGAGGATCGATAATGTTCTCACAGTTCATCCTGACGGGAACATGAACGTCTGAAGCACATTTATTACCATCCATCACAGAGTTGTCAAGATATCTTAATAAAAACCAACCTCATTGCTAGATAAAAGTCAGAAGATCACCAAAGTAATAATCTTCTGGGAAGCTCGGACACCTGTGGCAACGTTTCTGCCGATTCATCCGGTAGATGTCGAGATGATTCATGAGATAAATGAAAAGTCTGATGTGCTGCTGGCGCTCGATGAAAAGTCAGAGGAAGTCATCTTTTATCAGATCTTGAATATCTTTAACCTTCATGATGATCATATTGATATTTCCTGACTGAAGTGGTGATGCTACAAGGACAGTAAAAACCCTGCAGCGTTTCTTTGACCTGTTAGGACGTCATAACTTTATTTCTGCTGCAACTGAGACTTTACAGAACAAAGTTCTCCAACAATTAGTGAATTTAATATCATAACGACTATCAACAGACTACAGGGTGAGCAACAGTAAACTGTCAGACGGCATTATGGGAATACTTTGATAGAGACAGCGGCCAGCATCAGACACTTTCATTTAAATTCAACCAGACAGAGAATGAAGAGCTCAGATGTAAGTTTTCCGTCCTTTCTCATGATCTTTGTGTTAAAGCGTTTGTTTATGCAGACAGGCTGAATCAGAGGAGATCAAAGCGCCACACGAACACGCTCACGTCACGTTGTTCTGTCGTGGAAACAGACTCTCACGTGTAAAAGGATCCACAGAGTAAAAATCTCACATTTAGTGAACCAGTTTCTTCTTTTAAAAAGAAAACAACCATTTTTTTAGTCATTTCATTAATGATTTCAGAAGATTTGATCAGAGTCTGGAACTCTTCAGAAGCTCTCGCAGAGGTCGCCTTCATGACCCGACATATGCAGCTACATGAATATACAACATGAACCAACGAGCAACATGCAGTTTTAATATTCATGCTCATTAAAAATAGAGAGCAGATTGTTTTATGCATAATGCAGCACACGTCGGGTATAATAAGCTGCACGACAGGAAACCAACTCGGTCAAAACCCAACAGGCTCGTTTTTTTTTTTTTTTTTTCTTTCTTATTACATCTCAAATGAGAAGAGCGCAGGTTGTTTACAGTTTGGGTGAGAATAAAAGAGGCCGTGCATGCTACGTTTGTGGAGCCGACTCTTCTCCAGCACGGCCACCTGTAACTACTGCTCAACGCTTTCACAAGAAGATGCTGAGTTTGTGGTGCAGCGGTGAAAACAGGAAGGACTTGGCCTGTTAAAGGGATATTTCAGATTTCCTGAGGCAGAGGAGCTGAGCGATGTGTCGGAAATGTGTTTACTGTATTATACCATTAGTTACAGTAGATAACAAGATAATCTGTGGCAAATAAACCAGATTAGTTGATCGACTGCCTAGTGCAAACTGCACTCAGGGATTCACCTTTATTATTTATCTGCAAAACATTGCTTGCACAGGCTTAAATCACAACGTTAATGAAAATCTACGTTGTTTAGTTTTATCATGTCTTTATGCATAAATTAACTTCTTACAAAAGAAAAAAAGTTAGGCATTTTCAGTTTTACAAAGAATACGAGAAGAAGAATAAGAAGAAGACCATTTTATGAGGTCTCTATTAAAATAATTTACACCGTTGACAAACGGGTACGTGTTTTGGGGGATAAAGTTTTATCTTATCTTATAAAGTATCATTTTCAGCATGTTTGGGAGCAGGAGCGGAAATAATTGGAGATGAACGTAAACAGTTTGACACATTCCAAGTAAATCGACGTATCGATTATATCGACATGTCGTTTCAGCCCTTGTCTCACCAAACCTTTAGCTTTCAAGGAACGTCAAAATAGCAGTAAAATGACTTTTGCAATACAATCATTGGTAAAACTGAACACCCTCCATAGTGAGTTTGAGCTGCTCCCTTCAGGCCAACACTACAGAGCAAGAGAAAGATCTACAACGGAACTTTTGCAATATATTTTATGAACAAACAGGACAAATCTGCAATGAAAAGATTTTTTTATTCCATGAACTTTCTTCTTAGCCTACATCACCCACAATGCAACAGGTCGGTTGGAGATTCAGGTGTGTTACGAAAGCAGTACTGCCCAACACCTGTTACAAACTTTGATGTGAAACTTTTAGGAAGGATCTGTTATTTCAGTATCTCTAAATCGAACTGCTCGAACTGAGGCTTCTAAGAGTTCCCGATTCTGAAAAGTGTGGATTAACATTTTTGGACTGAATGACCTTCGACACGTCTTACAGACTGCAGGTACATCCAGGTGATGAACTGAGATTTCAGGAGAGCACAGAGAAACTCTGCACAGTGAAGATCAACGATAAGCAAGAAAGAGAGGACTTCTGAAATAACTTTAGCTGCGATGAAGCCCCACATAAAATAAAGAGATGAGGAGAGTCAGAAGATTTAAGAGAAATCTATTACATTTCTTTTAATGTATGCAATGCAACCAATTTAAAAACCTGCCCTGCAACACGAGCTGCATGTTTTCTGAAGCCCTGAACTATATTTTGTGATGACACCATTAATTCAATTACACACACCGTATACTCGACAGCATTTTGGCCATCGCTTTGGCACTCGTTTTCTCATTTCCTCTCCTGACCTGCAGCTTGTCTACATGCTCTGCTTCGTTAAGAGGAAGAAAATATACAGAGGATTTGCTTCACTGTGCAAAAAGCAGAAAAAAAAGACACAAGGAAGACTTAAAAAAATGCTTTTCAGCAGCCTCTTTTTCACACAACTAAACATGTTGTTAGGATGCTGTGACCTCTGACCTCCTTATTATCAGTAGTTTGTAAAGTTAACGGTCCAGAAGCGACGCCCTGCTCTCTTGTGAGGATCTCTCTCTCTCTGATTGGTGGATGCACTCTGATGTCTCACCTCACCTGCATCGACGCTCCCTCCACTCGCGCCACGTAGGCGACCCGATCGAGGACGGTGACAGTGACGGGTACGGCGACGTGAAGAAGCCGCTGATGAACGCCCGCAGGTAGCGCCCGCCCGCCGTCACCTGCTGAGCCATCACCTGGAGAGAGGAAACGACACAAAAATAAAAAACAGGAAACAAACGTCACGACGACCCGGAGGAGAAGAAACAGCACTCAGGTTGGATTAGACTCCATCAGAGGAAACTTTATTGATCTCTGAGGGGAGAGGAGGTCGATGCAGCAGCAGGGGAGTAATGGAAAACTGCAGATCAGAGCAAACATGGAAACAAGAAGAATTACAGCCCGAGCAGGTGTTAAGTGGTCGTGCATGTGTGAAACGAGTAAAATACACTTGCATGAATTATTTAGCAAAGAGCAACCACACTAGGGCTGCACCAACATTTGTTTCTGACGGTACCAATATTAGGAGTATTTCTGGGCTGAGAGCTGCCAAGGGCAAATAAAATAGATTTTTTTATTATTTTGATGTTACTGTTAAAGTAGGTCAAGTGTTTCCAGCTAAATTTTCTCACATCTGGGTAAAAAAAAGGTCGAATCAAGTTTTTTCAAGTTTTTTTAACCTTTTCTGGCTCATAATCCCCATTTTTTTGTTCCTGGATTCTCATAAGTCCAAAGTTCAGGAGGTTTCAAATAAAGGATGTTTGTTTCTGATATAAACTCAGAGTGTTTCCCTGCTTCCTGGTTTGTCCTTCATGTCAGTTTGTTTATCACACAACACGAGAAACAAATCTACACATCATTTTCAGGATAAAAATATCTGCTTGATTTGCTGCTGACTTCAGAAAACATCTTTTCTTAGAGCGAGGACTGTGGATTTTGTCCTTCATCTCTACACTTACAGTCCTACGGAGGCCCAAAAGGGGGACGTGCAACGTAAAAAAAAAAAAACAACAAAAAGACAAGATACTCTTTCAGGTAGGCTGGTTTCAGTTTCCAGAGCTGGGAAAAAAACAATAAGTTCATTAAGTTGACTTCAGATTTGTCAGTTAAAAGGAGAGTTAAGGGAAAAATGTGAGTGAAATGTGCCTTTTTTATATTTTTACAAAAACAATAAAGGTTATACAAAACTAATAGTGGGTCTCAGACAAATTTAATGTTTGACCTAAAATGATTTCACATCAGTAAGATTAACAAAAACAGACAATCAACGGACAAACAGTCGGTCAGCGTGTTCAGTTAATTTCCCCTTAACTTTCCCCTTAACTACTGAATCAAGAAGCTAACTTCCAGCGTCATCTAAAGAGAAGCGGCGGCAGAGGTGGATATATTCACTTTCCTGAAAAATATACCTGATAGTTCATCAACCAATAAAAGACGATCCCTCCATTAACTCATCACATACTCTGAAGGAAAAATCTAAACTTTCTCGTGAGCACAGGAAAATATCTGGTGTGCATTAGACAGTTTTCAATGTGCACGAGAATGTTTTTTTCTTTTTGCATATGTCCCTTTAGGGCACAGGTGTCAAACTCAAGGCCCACGGGCCAAATCCGGCCCGCCACGTCATTTTATGTGTCCCGCGAGAGAGCCGGATCTTTCTGTTGTCTAATGGTCAAACTTACATCTATACCCCCTCACAGTGTTGTAAATATTAGAATATGATTAACAAGAACAGCCACGATACAAACACTCATTTGGTTCCACCCACAACTATTTATTGATCAAAAATAAAAACGGTATAGGTATATGGTGTAGTTCCATTTATACAAACGCCCCTTTGAGGGCAACCATAATGCTGATGCGGCCCGCGGTGAAAATGAGTTTGACACTCCTGCTTTAGGGCTTCGGTACAGCGCAGCCGTTTTAGGGTGGCATCACTTCACAGTGACTGCTCTGAATGAAGAAAAACATCAAATTACACCTGAAATCAATTAGAGACAAACATCCTGAAAGTGTATGATGCTGAATAAAACCTCAGGATGGAGACAGTATAATACCACCACACACACACAGACAAGTCAAATATCAGTAAATATCAGTGACACCACATTTATATCAACATGTCTTGTCCAGAAAAAAAAGTTGACGAGGGTGTAAATGATCAAACTGTGATCAGATCATCAGACTTGTGTTGAGCTGGTCTGCAGCAGTAACAAGCTTTATTCCTTCGGCGAAATGTCATTTAAAAATAAATGACACCTTCTTTTCAGCCCTTCAGTCAACTCTAATGAATCTGACAGCTCACATCAGGACTTATCTTTTTAATACACTTACACAGAGTGTAAATGTAAAGGCCCGCAGCTCAGACGTCACTATCCAGACGACGTGTCGATGAGGTGATTGATTTGACTTGATTGATCTTGGAAACTGCAGTTAAAAAAAAACAAACTGTCTTCGAGCTCATCTGGAGCTTTTTATCACGACACAAGATCTTCTTCAGCAGGGAAAGCTCGCAAAGGGGCATTAAATTTTAGATATTTTTAGATATTCACATCTCCATTTTTTCAGGAGCTCTTCAGCTGCTGTCGACAAGGTCAAGAAATTTTAAATCGTACAGAGACGAGAGTCCCAAATGTACTCAGGAGGAAAAAAATACATCAAAAATAACCAAATGATAGGTTAGAAAGCTCCAAAATAAAACAGCAGACCTCCAAGCTCCAGTGATGAGAAGTTAATTCAGCCATCATGGAATATTAATATCAATCAATCAGACTTTATTTATATATCGCTTTTCATGCAAACAAACTGTGGCACAAAGTGATTTACACAATAAAACAATAGCACATTAATAAAACGAATAATAACCCAGTGCTCAATTAAAACAGTAAATCCTAAAAAGTGAGGATCCTGCACTGAAAGGCAACACGGCTCAAACTAAAAATCACAGAAATCTGATCACTTCTTCACACACAGCTTCTAAAATACAGAGATCTATAAAACCAATCACACTGCATCATACTTCAAAATAAAAGCCTGACTGACTACAACATGCAGGAACTCGAGTCCTCCTTCTGTCAATTTTCACTGCAGGTTTGACAACTGGACACTGAAAACACATCACACTGAGCCTGTTCTCCCCAGACAGAGTTTTTCATCCACTTTGCTTTTCGCCGCGCGCTCCAGGAAGCCCAGACAGGCGTGAAATGACCGAGCGGGCCGGCCGGCAGCAGCCACGCACCGCTGCCTTCAGCAAACAGCTAACAGCCTCGTCTGGACGTCCACTGTCCTCACTCTGGAGATCTGCTACAGCTATTACCTCCACATCACAAGACTTGAGATGAAACATCATCAAAAGCACGCCTGACTCTCAAAGCTCTCCCCATCTGGAGCTGGAAAAACACCCGACTCTGCAGCCGTGAAAGAAAAGATAATCTATATTTCCCTTCCTATCATGTGAAGTCTCGACACAACGTGGCTGCAGGATATAATCAATACTAAAGACAATTTTCAACTTTACTGTAGGCCACATTTCTTTGGAGGCAAGCAAACATTTGGTATGTTTTACAGTTTCCTCTTTGTGCTGACCTGATTTATTAAACTTCAGACAGAGATTTCAGAAAGTCTTTTTGACTTTCCTTTGACAAACTAAACTTCTTCACCAGGTATCAAATCTGAGCCGAAGCAAACGAGCCATCGCTTCACTTTCAAACTTACATTTAATACTGTGCAGGGTGACGCTGCGCTTTTACCAGAAATTCCTGTAGAAACTATAAAATGTTGACAAAAATATCACAAGGCATTACAATAATGCTCAAATCTACGAAATAGAAGGTCCAGTTTTAACAGACATTTAAACGTCTCTTCAGTTCTGTTATCAGCTGCTCCAACAAGAAACTGAGACTTTAAGGACAAAATGGAAATTCGCATTCGATTAAGATGATTCACACAAAGGACAGCAGTGTGGTGGGATGAAAAGTAATATTACACATTGGTTCATTCTTGATTCAAATAATTTAATTCAACTTTAACTTTATTGTCCTGTGAAGGACATTTGTCTCGAAGCTGGGTACGATTGAACACAAAACATCTCAAAACACAAAGAATATGTAAAATATGTAAATCAAAGTGTACATCATCACATAAAATTCAGCATAACTTTAATTTAAGCAGATAAATGGTAAAATGTGAAAACACTGCACAGGGATTTAGGGCGGATGGAGACACTGATGTTTGCCAAGAAATAGTTCCCACTGTGTTTTTTTAACATATGTTTGATTGCAGATTAAACAAACAACATATAACTTGTCAAATAATGAATTTTAACAGTGGATATTTGGACTTTGTACAAAGACAAGTTAGCTGTTTCCCTCCCATGTTTAACTTACAGTCACATGTTACGGTAATGCAGTGCACAATGAGAAAGAAGATTTACACACAAACACAAGTTTGATCAATCTCAAATGCTGGAAAAGGCAGAAAATGAATAAAATGCTGAACTATTCCTTTAAAGGTGAGCACTTAAAGGAGTACAATAGCTTCTCTCTAATCTGTGTAAATAATAGTTTAAGATGAAATCCTAAAACAATATGCAGCCTTTGAGCCAGGTAATACAGTAAGCAGATCCTCATGTGTAATAATAAAACACATCCCAGATACACACACACCAACATACACACATGTGCAGCAGAGTGCACACACACAGTGCTGCAGCCTCCTCAAACAAAGGCCTCGGTGTGCGTTACGGCCTATTAAACACGGCGATCTGCCTCCGCCGGGCTTTGTAAGACATCAGTTACCCGCCATGTGCTGGAGGGGGGAAGCTCCAGCGGCGGAGCAGAAAATCTATTCTAGCATAACAATCCATCCTGACATGAACATATTGCCATTACACTTCCATACAGCCCGCCGCATAATTCCCCTCACGGAGAACAAGCGTATCATCAGAGGAAGCTCGATGCGGAGCTCCGAGGTTTCCCGCTCAGTTTTACAGGAGCCGAGTCGTTTCTGTGCCGACACCTCGCAGCCCCGCGGCGCTCGCTCTAAAACGACCTCGTTTTTCCTGCAGTTTCCTGTCGGCACGTTTAAACGACGCGGCTGACACAGCAGGTCCCACATCAAAGTCACGGAGAAATGAAAAATGACTTTCTCACCTTGTTAGCTAAATGTCCACAACATAACATGCTGCTTTTTAACAGGAAGACCCCCCCCCCCAAAAAGAGTCTTTCTATGGTTTTAATTAAAAATCCATCTCATCAATAACTCAGCGTTATCAGACAGTTTTACTGCTGTCAGCTGGAAACTTGTATTTCCTCATGTCAAAACTTTGAGGAATCACAGAGACAGTTTTTACAGTAATTTAAGGAAAAGGCCACAACTCATTTTCATTATTGTTTTTTAACTAATCAATAATATAAAATCAGAGTTTTTAAAACGTCTACAAATGGATGACTTTATCTGAACACAACCAACACAAAAGCTATTTAGCTTACAAATAAGTGAAAAATGAAAAGCGGGACAGTCGAGAAGCTGAACCTGTTTGACATTAACATTAACAACTATTAATCAACAAAACATCAACTGATTAATTATCAGCCAATCAAGTTATTGTTCAATTCTTTAATACTCCTCATTTCTTGTGTTGTGTAATGGACACCTGACAGAAAAAAGAAATCACACTAAAGAAAGTAAGATCAGATATGACCCTTGATGTCAGGGGTGGGAATCATCAGTCACCTCACGATTCGATTATCAATCAATTCTCGATCATCTCAGTTTCAGATTTCTCTCCACTGATCTGATAATCGATTATAGACTTTACTGATCGATGAGGAATCATTCAACAAAACATCTTGAACCACTTTCAGATCTTTCTTCTGCAAGTTGACTTTAAACAACTCGGAGCACCAACAAATGAAAACGATGCCGCGGTTCTTCATCCTGCCCGCAGAGCTCTGATAGGCTCGCTTGTTTTTCCCACCAAGGACACGGCCGCCAATGAACACAGAGCGATATCAAACATGTGGGCAGGATCCAGACAAGTACAAGGTGGCCACGAAAACGCCTTTTCCTGGTGACAAAAACCTAAATATGTCCTTTTTTTTCTTTTCACTTTTTTGCGTTAAGAAAGTGAAGCATGAGGCTCCTTTTGTACTAAAACTCATTAATGCAGAGAAATACACAAAAAAAAAATGACAAGGTCTGGACAGCAGACCTGAAAGAAAACATGAAGAATGAGACGACAGAAAGATTCGTCCGTCCCTCTCCGGTTGTGTTTGGCGGTCTTTGACGGTCTGCGGTCATACACTTTCTGCTCTGGCCCGATTGGTGGCGGTGACAGCTGCAGCTCCACCGGGGGAACGGTCTTTATCAAGTCTGCAGAAAAGGCATTAATATTGTCGACATAGTGACAAATGAGTTAATGCAGCACATCTCTTTCTCTGCATTGTTATTCATGCCGGCGCTCGATATGCAGAAGCAGCTCTGTAACAAGCTGTGGCAATAGACTAGACAGGTTATCATAAACAAACACTTATTGGGAGTTATTAGACTGCGACAGCCGCAGAAATAAGAGCTCCTGCTTTTATATCAGCGCCATAAAAGAGAGTGAAGGTAAAGAGCAGCGCTTCGTGTCGGCTCAGGACGAGGAGGCCTCTTTACGTCTGAAAGCAGCTCCTCAGAGATCTGTCAGGAGTTCAACAAACCCAATTCCATTAACCATTTCCAATTTATTCAGATGAGCCAGATACTGAGGGTATAAATATCAAATTCAGAGAGCGCAGAGCCCCGGAGCAGACCTCAGGTCAGCGTATCAGCCACTATCAAGCGGAGACATTGTGGTGTGCTTTTGCTCTGACTGCTAGAATTGAATTTCTGGGTCTCGGGCCGGACTCCATCTCAGCCGGTGACTAATGTTGGCGTTCCAAAGCTTTTCCAGAGCGATAAATCCACAGGGGAGGATGCAGCAAGGCAGAGGGGACGCTGATTACAGCCGGCCGCTGCGAGATTTCCCCCAAACCAGCTCCACTTCTGCCTCGGCAGCAGTTCTGGGCTTTGCAGGGGAAGCAGACGGGGAGCCGTATAAAAGCCCTGACCTACAAATAAGTTTGATGGAGACTTAAGAGAGTGAGAGCTGAGGCGCAGAGGAAGAGGAGGGAGAGGAGGAAGACGGCGAATAAAAAAACTGCTGTGTTCAAGATACTGTCTGACAAGCAGCTGCTAATTAGAGCTTCAATTAAGGAACAATTAATGCAGATCAGAGCACAGCAGCAGGATTAAAGACAGAGTTAGACGAGTTTCAGTCTCATATCTGTTAAATGTAAAGATTAGAGCTTAGTTAGCTTATCTTAGCATAAAGACTGGAAAACAGGGGGAAACAGTTAGCCTGTCTCTGTCCAAAGGTAACTAAATCTACCTGCAGCACCTCTAAAGCTCTTCGCTAAAAACTACAGTGACCAGCTGGAGCCTTTTTAAAAACAAACTACATATTTTTTAAGATTTTGTTTTCTGTAGGACCAAAGGGCTGAGCCGCAGACAGGAAGTCAGAAAATATCAAGAGCTGGGCAAAAAAAATGATGAAAACATGAATATATAATAATGCCAGCCATTTCTTTGAGTTAATTGTCTTGCACATACGAAATGTAAAAAAGCGACACGTGAATATATGAGGTCATCAAATGTGATATGTGACATATGTGGCTTTTTAACATTTAGCTTGCAACCACGTGCTGATATGTGAATGTATCACATGGAAAATAGTGGTTTACATGTGATAGACATGCAAAATAAGATAAATATAATTTATTAATACAAATATTAGATAGAAGAGGTGTCAATACATTATTTAATGGAGAAAACAACTTTTAACTGCAGCCCAAAGTCAGAACGGACCCAGAATATAAGGAGCCTTCATGACGGGTAGAAAGTGTTTGTCCAGACGTCTATAATAAATGTACAGAAGACTTTCAAAGGATTTTCAAAAAGGTGTTAAATAGGTGTATTTTTTGATGAAATGGAAGTAATTTTTATAGTGAAATGTTTGATTCCAGGAGAAACTTCACGCTTTGTCGCATCATGCAGACAGTCATTTGAGGATCAATATTAGAAAAACCAATGAGCAAACATGGACCAGAGGAACAGTAGACAGTCATCAAGACTCCAAATCAATAAATAAATCAATAACTCATGGCCAAAAAGTGTTTTTCATGGACATTATAATGTCCCAGTGAAGCTGACATTTGATGTATTTCTATCCTTTCAGACATGTATGTGACGTTTTGGTAATAATGAGTGTATAAATATAAAGTTATGGCCAAAAATGTCATTTGTAAAGTCACAGTGACCTTTGACCTTTGACCATCAAATTCTAGTCAGTTCATCCTTGAGTCCAAATGAGTGTTTGTGCCAAATTTGAAGACTTTCCCTCGAGGCAGTCCTAAAATATCGCGGTCATAATGAACGGACAGACGGACGACCTGAAAACAAATCGCCTCGGGCCGCAGCGCTCGCCGGCGTGGAGGAATAAAAAGGCCGACCTCGCTCTTCGGGTACATTTGATTAGTCTGTTTCATGTATTTCCTGTCAGATGTACTTATTTGTGATTTGTGAGCTCCTTTAATAATAATGTCAGTCAGCTCGTTGAGTCACCAACAAAGAAGTAATCTGATGTTCCTGAAGACGGAGCGCAGCGGCTCGGCTGATTACATCTGTAATATCTGCTCAACAATGAACCTCGATCCACGTTTCCACTGGAGCTCCAGAGACCTTCATGTTGAGTTTAGGTGAGGCAGGATGGTCGGTAAAGAGGATTTCCATGAAGACTCTGAGGCTTTATGTTGGTTTGGTTGTCAGACTGATTGAAAATGAGTCCGATTTTTGACTTGGATATCGACATGAACAGTATTCACAAGGCTGAAACAAGTCAGAATTGAAGAAATCCTAATGGGACATGAACACATCATTACATCAGGCGTCTTCCACCTTTACTCTCTGAGAATAAAATACAACAAATAGCGAGCTTTGACTCATTCTGTCCAGTACAAGTCCACTGAGAGCCGACGGACGAACCAAAAGGGGGATTTCCCCACCACTCAAGGTCGAACGTTCATTTCTAGATACAGCTCACAGAAACACCTTTAAACAGGCACTTTCCTTATAGATTATAAGGTGCTAGGAGATTATACGAGATCTTAAGTAACAGCTGTTAATGTTGATGATCATAAAAATAAATTTTAAGGTCAAAATTATGACAGCAGGTCACAATTTCAACCATTTCATAACTTGTTTTGATGTAACTTGACTATTTTTATTTTCACTAATAAAACGTCCTTCTTTTTTCAGTTCCTGGCAGAAATGTGCCTCCATACACCAAATGCCAAATTTCTATCGACGAGGCAAATGCTGGAAAACGGTGGAGGAAATGAGCAGAGTCATCTCACAGCGGAAGTGTCCTTTAAAGTTGGGGACAGACGTGAAGCTGCCTTCATGTTCGAGAGGACGTAAAAGGCCAGAGCTCCAGGATGTTCAGTAAATGTCACCGTCTGACCGGGACCCAAAGTTCACATCCGCCTGCTTCAATAAGTACGAGGAGGCCGGCGAGGTGGACTTTCCCTCAGAGGGACTCTCTTCATGTCAGCGAGACTTTTCCTGCAGATTACCCATAATTACCTGCAGGACGGTCCACTGCCCAGTTCAGCCGCCGTCTCCTCTGCAGAGCTGTTATCCAGACAGAAAGGCTCGACAACATCACAGCGAACACAACCAACTTCCAGATAAACAAGTCGGCTCCGTCCCCTTTGTGTTTCTCTGCTCGCCGTACAAACCGAAGATCTAATTACAGAATCCATTATCAATATGAAAGAGATGTTTGTTTCTCCATTAGCAGGCCCGGAGGCGGCGGCAGATTGATTTTTCCTGATGAGTGCTTCATTAAGGACGAGAGGCGTCTGCAGATGGAGATCTGACGGCTCGGTAGACGGACGCAGGCTGCTGAGAGGAAATGCTATGAGGGACGGCCCTGATGGCGCCCCCTAGAGGCCGCAGCGTTCATCGCAGCACCACACAATACGGACAAGGATTTAGGTGGAAAAACCAACATACTGATGAGTTAGCTGTTCTCAAAATATAAAGTTTTTCACAGTAACGTAGCTAGAGCGAAGTGATGGACAAGCCGACCGCCTGGCATCACCGTCCTCGTGCAGCACCGCTAATGGAGCAACAAAAAGTCATCTCGGTGAGTGTGACATTTGCTCTGACTTTGCATGAGGGACTGGTATGAAATAATCTCTTTAACCTTATCACTGAATATTTATTCATCTCCAGACCGCCGAGCCTCGCCGTGCGATGCCGGCCATGACCGTGCTCACTCAGCCAAAACTAAGGTGATTATTGGACGGATGTCAGTGTTGACTGTAAGCTGGGAGGATCCAGGCCCACTGCCGGGGGGACACAAATGGGATTTGTCTCTCATGCAGAACATCAGACGTGGATTTTCAGGCCACGGCAGCAGGGAAAGCATTACAAAAATCCCTGCTTCCACTCACCTTGGAGGCCTAATGGGCAGTTTGGGCCGGCAGTGATGCAGTCATTAGCTCAGGCAGCCACTCTGGGACACAAACAACACTTGACAGCACAGAAATCAAACAGAAATAACCAGACTGCAGCTCCACCGAACGTCTGTGTCCTGCGTGCCCGGTCAACTAAATAAAATGTCAAATGACAGGACAGGAAAATCACAAGTGATTGCACTAAAACGTCTAAAGGAAGCTACGTATGACACCAAACTCTGATGTTTTTGATAAAAACGCAGCTTCTTTTTCTCCCACAAGAGGCTTCAGATGTAAACTTTTTCATCCAGAGCGCCACAGCTTCCTCCCTGCTGAGGTTATTTAGCAGCCAAACATCACAGAGCAGCTTGACTCTTCAGCACAGTTTAACACCAGACAACACTTTACGACACAGAGCGACTCGTCTGTCGTCCATTCACATTCACAGGTTTGGGAAACGGGTTAAAAGTCTTTTTATACATTTATGTACAGATGTGTCTGAAACAGGCTTATGTTAACATATTTCAGATTTTCAGGGTCGTAGCAAACCTTTAAAAAGTACTGAAAGATATTTGATGATTACTTGATTCACTGTTCTAGTTAAATTTCTTTTCTACTTTTCTTTTTTGTTTTGCATGTTTGTGTGATAAAAAGTAATCATGTCATTCAGCTTCATGAGTCCACAACAAAGAAATAATTTGATGCTCCTGGGGAGGGAGGACAGCAGCTGATTACATCCGTAATATCTGACATTTAATCAAGTGTGCCTTTCAGCAACATGACAGCATAACATTAACATTAACCGCTGTGGGGGAGTTATGTGCAGCACGGATCATATAAAAGAAACAGTTCTGCAGCGAAACACAGATGCAGAAACTCCTCGTTTTCTAGAAGCCAGAATCAGAGAAAATTTGACATTTCAGTTTGATAAATAAAACATTTTATCTGTATTTTTGTTGATTAGGTTTCTGTCAATGAACTCTACTACTGTTATCTGTCCGGGATGATTGACAGGTCTTTTAATATAAAAACAGACTGAGACACCACGCTGATGAAGCGGCAGGTATGTAGGTAAATCTCTGCCGCTTGATAAGCAAACAACAGGTAGCCGGTTTAAGATTTTTAATCATTTAAATATTACATTTGCTTCGCCTTTCATTTGCATTTTCTATTTGACAAGGCACATAAAGAAAACTATATAGAGAGCTCAAAAAACAGTTAAAAACAGAAGTGGATTCAACTTTACAGTCACTTTGGAGGCTGTAGTTTGTGGTGATGTTGACTGTTGACTGACTAAGAGGTGTCCGTCCACCGCATCTATATAAATGATACTATTACCGATTTTAAACAACTCTATATAATTTACTATATAATATATATATATATATATATATATATATATATATATAAAGAAGAGGAAGGATTTACAGAGGAAGGACGCAGACTGAGGGAGTGTGTGAAGGAAGCCTGTGACTTAAAGAGTTTTATTTTCCAAAAACTGCTCCATGGGAATCGAATCACCGATCTTTAGATTAGATAACGACTTCCTGAGCTTCAACCGCTAATCAATAACCAAAGTGATCACTGTCTGTTGACCGACTGATCACTAAAGTGTAGGTTCCTCAGTGAGGACCTGACCTGGACTCACCACACTGACTTCATCACTAAGAAACCAGACGGCAGCTCTTCTTCCTCTGCAGGCTGCGGGGATCAACATGGACTCAGGATCCTCTGCAGCTTCTACAGCTGACCCATAGAGAGGATCCTGACTGGCTGCATCCTCGACCGCGAGGCTCTACAGAGGGAGGTGAAGACTGATGGACGCCCAGTGGGGCAGGAAGAAGGCCAACAGGATCATTAAAGACCACAACACCCCCACAAACAGACTGTTGTGCCCGCTGCTGTCTGACCGACGGTACCTCAGCATCACACTCAGGGACAGAAAACCTTTAAACTCCTTTTTATTGCACCCTTTTAATAACTGAACATTATTAAAAATACACCTTATTTGCATCTTATTAACACTGCACTTTATTAATAACCATGTTTTATTAATATTAGCTCCTTATTGATATAGCACTTCATGAACAATGTCACCTTATTAATAATTGCAAGACTCAATTCAAGATTCAAGACTTTATTTGTCATGTGCACAACTTAAATTCTTTACTCAGAGAATCCTTAAAAAAGGCTCATTGCACTATATTTACAATACTTACATCATATTAACATTGCACATATTCATAATTGCTATTTATTCATATTTGCATCTGATTCATGTTTGCATCTTAACATTTGTCCACTCTAAATAATTTCACACACTCCCTCAAAAGTATTATATTTGTATTTTATTTTTATTTTCCATTCTCCATTTATATTTTATAGTGTTATTTTGTGTATTATATTCTGTATATATATCTTTAACTTTTAGTCATTTTCCCTCTCTACATATTATGAAGCATTTTTTAAAGGAAGCCTGTGACTTAAAGAGTTTTATTTCCAAACACTGCTCCATGTCAATGTTGTGCACATGAAGAATAAAATGCAGAAAGCTCAATCTTCCACCTTAACAGCAGCCCTCCTCTGACTGTCCACCTTTAATCTGCAGTGACCTGTGTGCTAACAGCCAACAGCACCCTTTATTTCTTAGCCTTTTATGGACTCATGGACGTGTGGGTGCCCGCAGCTGTGTGTCCGCCGCAGATCGGAGGCAGCAGGTGTGTGTGCAGCAGCTCAAATTCACACCTTTACCTGAGAAAGTCAAGCTAATGCTAACGAGGCTAACTCACCAGCAGCAACGTGAGCTCCGTCTTCCGGGTGTTGTGACGAGTCGCCGCCGGGTCCTAAAAGGTGCCGGTTTCTGTCTCAGAGGACAGACCCTCTGCTCCTTTTTCAAAAATGAAATAATCAACTTCTCAGTATCACAAAAATAAAACAGCCATGTTATGCAAAAACATTTTGCACTCCTGAATTTAGAAAACAAAAGGAATTTTTCCTGTCTTTTTGTGTGTTTAACTGTCAGAAAAATATGTTTAAGCACTTAGATAATAATAATAATGATGGTTAATTCTCCTGTGAAGTGTTTCCACCCTGTTAGAGGCATCACAAAATGTAGTGATGTAAATATATTTTTTCAGATGTCACCTTTTCCATCATATTATATTTTATTTCTCAGATAAAACCAAAACAGTTTTTGATGAGTAGAAAGTGTTTTTATTTGTTTTTATCTATTTTTCCTCACAAAATGGTAAGAGAAATGTGTTGTGTTAATCCTCGTCACCGCTTCAGTTTAACACAAAAATATGAAAAAAATCAACTTTGTTCTCAAGTTATTATTTTTTAAAAACTATTTTTAGAATTATTAGAATTATCACATTTCCACATGGGCAAAGACACTCTACATTTTTAATAATTTAAGTTTAATAGTTTAAGTTATACCTTACTTAAATTATATTGATGTTTTTAAATGACAGATACCCTAAATGCACTATTTCCTCCTGATGTTTGATTAAAACTGAGCATCAGTTTCAGAGGTTAAATGAACCTTTGAAAAACAATTAAAGTATATATTTGTGAGCTGTTTCTGAAAAATGGCATCATCAGTGGACGTACAGTAAGTAAGTATAATAATATATTGTTGGTTTGACTCTGACTTATTAAATGAAAATACAAAAAGTGCCAGTTTTATGCTTTAAGAATAATATTTATAATCACCACAGTCTTTACATTGACATTTCAGTCATTCAGCTGAAGCTCTTAACAACCATTTACGCCAACACCAAACTGTTAATGGACTCGTACAATGGAGGCTGCTGTGGGGACTGAATGTGTGAATCTCCAGACCATCAGACAGCAGGACAACTGTGACCACAGCAAAGTCTCTGTGGGGAAGAGCTGATTATATTTAAGAAAGACAGGAGGAGACGTTTGAAAGGTGTCAACAGCTGAAAGCAGATGGACAACTGAGCCGTCTCCACCGTGGTTAAGATCAAAAACAGTACAAACAGTTCCTGCCTGTTGAAAGAGGAACCGTGGTGGAAGCGGAGATGAAGGAAAAGTACAGTTTGAAGCGAGAACTCGTACCAAATACGACTTTTAAAAGGAGGCGTAGCTCTTTTATGATAAGCAGCCCGCCTTCTCCTTCAGGGCTTAATTAAAAGTGGAGAGTAGAAGCCATTATCAGCCCAGCAGCCTGCGGTCCTCACACCACCGTTTCCATCACCCCACGATATTTGCTGAGGAACCACAAATGAGAGGTTATATAATATTACAGATGAGGAGCAGTTACAGGGCACAGTTTGGTTAAATTCTCAATGTACAGTGTGTAAAACTAATAAAATGTATATGTTTGGTAACTCTTCAAGTGGACGTACAAAGAAATTTACATGTTGAACAAATACAGGGAGGAAAACAAATCATTAGAAATACAATAAAATAGAAATGTAGAATATAGTATATACAATACAGATAAAAAACAAAAAAGGGAAAACCTTTGTAGGAAATGTAGTTTTTTATTATATATTTGTGGTGGTGGCAAAAAACAGCTAATAAGTAATAAACTAATTGAATGCCTCGTTTCCACCTGTTCACCTGCTCCACTTAAGACCGAGGGTCATTCATGAAAATGTCAGATTTTTAATTGTATTAAATGACATAAAACAACTAAAAATAATAAGCTGACAGTGAGGTGTGATCAGAGCAGCCTGTACTGTGTCACAAATGAGAAGTTAGATGTTAAAAATTGTCTTTGTGGAGCAGAGGGATCCATGAGTAAAATGAGAGGCGGTCATGTGGAGATATTTTAGATCATTTAGGTGATGTTTCAATGTCTGGTGTTAGAAAAGAGAAATATACAGGTCAGAAACCTGCAGACAGACCAAGAGAGAACAACAAGTACTGAAATGGAGAAGCTGCAGTGACCTCACTCATTGATCATGACAATATGGTGAACAGAATATTTACTTTGCAAAAGGATTGTTTTTCAGTTATATCGAGTATTTACTGTGGTTAATTTCAGATTCATTCAGCTGAAGGTGATTTCAGGTCACGTTTGTGATTCTTCTGGCTCGTCTGGACATCTTGTGAATTTAGTTTGTACCTCAGCTGAAAATTCAAAGTATGAAATGAAAAATGAATGACTGAATGACACAAATTCTCTTGTACGTGTCTCTGAAGAGTGAATATGTCCGCTCTTGAATGAGTCTCATTGTTAGTCAGCGCCTTTTAAAAAAACGTTTCAGATGATGGTTACAGAAGTGATTCATACAACAGTTTCCTGAGCTGCCAACTCGATGATTAAAGTCTGATTAAAGTCTGATTAAAAGTCCACTTCAGTTCTTCAGTGAATGTACTTAAATGACTTGAATGAACCGTGTGTAGTTCTCCTGTACAGGAGACTGGCAGAGAGAGCAGAGACCTCTTGGCTATTGGCTGACACTGACCCATGTGGGCGACTCTGCCTACATAATGACATCTTTTAAGGTTCCCCGGCTCCAAACAGGAGGAGCACTATAGGTGCTGAGCACGCAGTTGCTATGCAACAATTCGTCGCCGGCAGCATCCAGGTTGGACCTGAGTGGAGAGCAGCAGCCAGGCGGAGGAGGTGGATTGAATGTGTGTTTTGAAAAGCTGGAGGTTCAGCAGTGTTTCTGCAGCTTCCTGGTAGGCGAGCTGTCACTAGATTTGATTATTTGAAAGCTTAATAGGGGGAAGTGGGCCATTGCAGCAGCAAAGTACAGATATTTGAAAGAAGGACGAGATGTAAATACAGTGAAAACAGAGAAAGCTGGGTTATAAACAAATCAAACTGACACTAATTTGAAGTTTATGGCAGAACAGGGTTGATGTAAGACACCAACACAGGCTGAAAAACACAAAGAGGAATCTGTGAACAATAAAAATGTGAGGTTTAAAGTCTGTCTTAATATAAAACTGACATACCAGCTGTACAGTGAAAGAGTTATTGGTTGCTGTAATAATTCCTGCTGTCTCACGAAGTCTCTTTGTAGAGGGACGAGGCTGCAGGAGGACAGAAACACGATGAAGTTCAAATGAAGCTAATACGATGCTCCAGATGAACAGTTACAGCTTTTTACTCTAATACTTCCTGTTTGTGTTTCCTTAATTAGGTGAAGGGGTTCATCCTGGTGGTGGTGGGTGCCTTTAATCATTTAATGCACATGAGATGCATCATGGGAAATGTAGGCTCCAGTGTTTTTACAGCCTTTTTTTTTTTACTGTTTTTTAGTCAAGTTGTTGTTATTCCCTGAACTTGACAATCCAATAAAAAAATCTCTCCTCTTTAAAGTGGTTCTGATGGTTATGATGGTTATTGTTTTATTAAATGTTGTCTTTCCAATTGTTTACATTTTCATTTTGTCACATGGTTGCTGTCATTTTTGGCACAATGTGAATGTTCCTGCCACCAAAATGTAAAACTCAAGATTAGATTAGATACTGTACGTCTCAGCATGCAGTAATCATTTTCAGAAAAGGAACAGATGATTTGGTTGTTGTGAGATTGTGTGTATAACCACCAAAGATAAATACGAGTCAGTTTCAGGTATTTTAACAAGCTGAATTTCAATCTGATTGTCCTGACTCGAGCTTCCCGAACATGCCCGTGTTTCATTTGAAGAGTAGAGTGGTTGTAACACAGCTCAGTTTGTGTGGGATGCTGCTGGAGCTACACTGAACAAAACAAACAAACCAAGAAAAAAAAAACCATCTCTCCGCCTGTTTGGAAGTGAAAATTGATGTGGCTCATCTGGGACTCATGGTCCAAATCAGAAATCCACATCATATCCTGGCTGCGTCTGTCTGCCGCTGCCTTCCCCTTCCTCTCTCTAGGGTTTAATTAGAGCCGCTGAGCTCTGTGTGAATAATGCAGCACCTGAAGTCACCTGAGCAGAACGAACAACTGCAGGGAGGCCGAGAGAGCACCGCCTCCAGAGAGAGAGAGAGAGAGAGAGGGTTGAAAGAGTTTGACAGAACGAGTTCAGTGGATTTAAAGGTTTTCATTTCAATCAGCACACTAATGGAGTGAGCCGTGATGTGTATTTCCTCTTTTATTTTGGCAGATTGGACAAACTAAATCTTCTACCAGAACAACTTTTATTAATGATATTTCTTTGTGTATCTTATGCTCCTTTGTTTATTTTGTGCTGTTTTATCAGCGAGGAATATTGCACCATTGGTAGTATCTATTAGTGGTACATTAGTACTTCTGCAGCGCTTTTGTCTCTAATACTCTGTTGCAAGTAAAAATCTTTTGTTGGTAAAAGTATAAAACTGTTACAAAGAAAATATGCATAAAAATATTGCAAGTTAAGGCACTCATTATACTGATAGGCTCCTTTTATAATAACAATAATAATAATGATATAACATTTATATAGATTTTATATAGAGGAGAAAGATGTGAGTAGTGAGATGAAGGGGATGGGAGAGCATTAGAAGTCAAAAGCAAGAGTGAAAAGATGTCATGTCATGAAAGATGTTATGTTCAGCTGGAAAGCTGGTTATTCATGTCTTGTCTTTGTCATTTCCTGTTTTATTTTGATAGTCACATCTGCCCTCTTGTTTCAGATCCCCACTTCCTGCCTTTGTGTCCCGCCTTGATTGTTTCCACCTGGTCCCCATTACCTCATGTATAAATATCTGCGTCTCCCATTGTCTTGTGCCCGATCGTTTTGTGTTGTCATGCTAAGCCTTCCAGTTTTGTTTTGTCTTTTTGAACTGATTTGATCAGTAAAGCCTTTTTGAAAACTTACAGCTGTCTGTGTTTCGTGTATTTGGGTCCTCTCCTTGCTCAGTCATGAAAAAAAGGTGGTTTTGAAGGTTTTTTTTAAGGATGACGGCTCCGGTTCTGTGCTAAGTCATGATAGTTTGGTGTAGGTTAGCGTCTGCAAGGTTGTTGATAGCTTTGAGGTTGGTGACTAACGTTTTGAAATTTATTCTGTACCTGATCGAGAGACGGTGGAGATCATGGAAGTTTTGGATGAGGATCAGATTTGATGAGATTCAGATTTGTCACAGTTGAGTTTGGCAAAGTAATTTTGCATCCATGTCTGTGAGGCAGAAGGTGAGGGTGGAATGAGTGGCTGCAGAAATAGTCCTGATGGAAAGGTAGAGCTGGGTGTCGTCTGTGTAACAATAAACAGATGAAGGATCAGTCCAACAGGTCAGATGTAGATGATGAAAGGCAGGGGACCGAGTTCAGAGCCCTGGAGGACACCACGGGTGATTTGGACAGTGGGAGAATTTGAGTTGTTGCTGGAGATGTAATGTGTGTTATAAAGATGTGATATTATAATTAGTGTAGTGTTCAAAACTTGCAATACACTTAACAACTGTGAAGTTGATAAATGGTTGTCGAGATAATGGAAGGACAGACAATGGTTTCTAACTTTGTCGCAGGATGGAAATGAGGAAATAGACTGCTGCTGAGCAAAGTATTTCTTGATCTATCTGTTGTTTTGTATGACAACAGATCAAACAGGAAAGGCAACAATCCTTACCTGCAGAACAGAAAGAGGTGGGGCAACACTGGAAAAATCTCTGTTTCTTTGGAAAGAAAACTTAATTAGACCTTCCTCAACAACATAGCAGTCTCTGCCAAACACTTATCAGTACAGCTGATAATATGTACTGTACTTCAACAAACAACATCAAAGATGCTTTATAATAAAGCAAAGAGAGATATACAGAAGAGAAAGATGTAATTAGTCAGACGAGGGGGATGGTAGAGGATTAGAAATCAGAAGTCAGATGATTAAGAAGAGAGAAGAAGAATCCTTTATTAATCCCACTCGGGGAAATTAACATTAGAAGTCTGAGGGCTTTTTTAAAGGATGACAGGGTGTTGGTTGGGTGTTTCAGAGGGTGGAGCCAACAACAGCGAAGGCCCTGTCGCCCCCGGTCCGGTGCTAGGTCTGATGGTCTGGAGTAGGTTCACCTCTACAAGGTTATTGATGGCTTTAAAGGTGGTGACAAACAATTTGAAATTTATCCTGTACTTGATCGGGAGCCGATGGAGGTTGTGGAGAATCAGAGTGTTATGGTTAGAGCAGCGGGTGGAAGTGAGCATGCAGGCAGCAGAGTTTTGGACATATTGGAGTTTATTGAGGATGTAGTTAGGTGAACCATATAAAATGATTTTACAATAGTCAAGTCTGGATGTAATGAATGCATGGATCAGGGTTTCAGCAGAGGTGAGGGACTGAGAGGGTCGAAGATGGGCAATGTTCCTTAGGCTGTTTTGGTGGTGTGGTTCTCATGAGGGAGGAATGAGAGGGTGGGGTCGAGGATGATGCCAAGGTTGTAGATGTGGGTGGAGGGGATGATAATAGATCCATCAATCAAACTTTGACCACAGAATGGCAGTGTGGAAAGAGCCAAGTATCACTGAGCCAAGTATTTTTTTATCTGTTGTTTTGTGCGAGACCAACAGATCAAACAGGAAAGGCAACAATCCTCACCTGCAGAACAGAAAGAGCTGGGGCAACACTGGAAAAGTCTCTGTTTCTTTGGAAAGAAATCTTAAAAAGACCTTTCTCAACAACATAGCAGTCTCTGCCAAACACTGATTAGTACAGCTGATAATATTTTCTGTGTTGCAACAAACATGAACAAAAAACTTCATCTTTACTAGGATGCTCCATTGTTTTAATTTTATTCTTTAAAATTGAACCTTTGCTGAATAAAAATAACAAAAAAATCCTAAATGACTTCCTAATGTTCCAGTTAACTGAGCTTGATGCTTTGACTTATCAAAGATGTTGTAATTATAATTTTGCTTTATGACACATTCACTTTATGACACACTCTGGATGTGTTCACTGATCCAGTCAGCACACCATGTGGACACAACTTCTGTAAAACCTGCATCACTGAACACTGGAACATTAATGTCCTGTGTCAGTGTCCAAACTGTAAAAAGCTTTTCAAAAGTAGACCTGAAGAACAGGTTTATTCATTTTGGCCTTATTTTTTTTCAACTACAAACTGTCATGACTGGACTTGGCTTCGACCCAAAAGCACGAGACAGAGACGACTTTAAAAGCTTTACTTGTAAAACTAGACAACAAAAGCAATGGTACATTAGACACTTGACTGCTTGGAATGACAGCACAAAACGATCTGGCACAAGACAGGGGGAGATGCAGACATTTATACAAGAGGTAATGGGGAACACTACCTCTTATTGAGTAGATCATTCACAACAGCTTGAAAGACTGTGGGGGCATTAGTGAGTCCAAATGGCATTACCAGATATTCATAATGGCCTGTGGGAGGGTTGAAACCAGTCTGCTCATCCCCCTCCCTTATCCTGACTAGATGGTAAGCATTACGTAGATTCAATTTGGTGAATACTTTAGCTTCTTGCAACAGTTGGAAAGCTGATGATATGAGAGGGAGGAGGTACCTGTTTTTAATGGTGATGTTGTTTAGTGAGCTGTAGTCAATGCATGGCCGGAGTGATCCATCTTTCTTGGCTACGAAGAAGAATCCTGCCCTGGTGGGAGATGAGGATGGACAAATGAGGCCTGCCTTGAGCGACATTTCAATGTACTCCCTCAGAGAGTACAGACGACTCTTAGGAATGGCGGACCTTGCGATCAGATCAATAGGACAGTCAGGTGGAAGTGAGGTGGCCTTGGACTTGCTGCACACCAGCTTGAGGTCATGGTAGTTATCAGGAACTGTTGACAGATCTGGAAAATTTGTCTTATTTATGCAAGTGCCCCAACAGTCCGATTACCACCCTATGACTTTCCCTGTGCGCCAGTCACTCTGCGGGTTATGTTTAATAAGCCTGGGATAACCCAAGATAATGGAGTGTTTTGCCAACTTAAATACATGAAAGCTCACTTGTTCTTTATGAGTCTGGTCAATGGAAATTGTTACAGGCTCAGTGCAGTGAGTGACTATGAATAGTCATTTGCCGTCCACAGCGCTTGCTCTTAAGGGGGGGGTGATAATGGTAGCAAGGTCAGTCTGAGATCTTCGGCTAACTGCTGGTCAATGAGGCTCTCGTCTGCCCCAGAGTCTATTAAAGCTTTATACTCACAAGAAAAGTCAGCGTTATGGATAGTTACATTGGTCAGAGAACTAAGAGGGTAGTCACAAATTTTACGTTGGCTCGCCAGCGTCCTCCTCCACACTGGAGAGCCCTGGCTTTTACCCGGCAGGCTTTCAGTTAGTGTACTTTCTGACCACAGTAGAAGCAGTAGACGTTCCTCGGGTGAAAGTCTGGCGCGGCCCAGCTGCATGGGCTCCTCCTGGACAAGTGGACAGGGTGAGGTTTTGGCTTTCCTTGTGGCAGAGCTGGTGAAAACATGGCTGGTTGGAAAGTGCCCTCTAGTGACATGGCAAGAAGTGAGTCTTTTGTCTCGCTCTCATTCTTTTAACCCGGTAATCAATTTTTATGGCCAACTGGATCATGGAGTCTAAATCAGAAGGGAGGTCTAAGGTGGCGATGTGGTCTTTGATCAACTCTTACAGTCCATGCCTAAACATTTCCTGCAAGGCAATGGAGGTCCACCCACAATCAGCGGCTAGTATCTGGAACTTGATAGCATAATAAGTGACACTTAATTGATCCTGCTTCATGCAGACTATCGCCTGAGCCGCTTCAGTAGCAGGGGTGGTCTGGTCAAAAGACCACCTCAGCGGTTGCTGCAACTTCCCCTGAAAGGTGAGATATGATGAAAGCTATTTTAGCCTGGTTAGAGTGATAGATGGTAGGCAGCAACTTGAAATGTCGCACTGAATAAGGAATGGTCAGCCAACAAGACAAACAGAGTTTACATGTGATGTGAAAAGGTTAGAAGGTTAAGTTAAACACTGAATTGATGCTGGGATGTTGTGCACTTGAAGAGAGGCTGTAAAGTGAGTGTTTGAGCCCACTGATGCAAAGATACAGTATGTTCTTGTTACATTGACATTTTGCTTTTTGTTGTTTGTCTGTATTCAATATCCAATGCTGTCCAATGTAAGAGACTCCAGTAAAATCAAGCTATAAAGAAGTTAAAAGTCTTCAGCCACCACAGGGTGCCCTTACATGCGCTCTGTACTTTGTTCCACACTAAAGTCACCTTGTGCCAAAAGTACATCACCAATCCAGTCACACCTGAAAGACAACAAACCTCACCTTCAGATCAGAAGGAGGTGGGGCAACACTGGGAAAGTATTAATGTCACATTCATTAAACAAAATGAAAGATTCATCTAAGTGAAAGCAGACATACAGTCCAGACAAGTCTCCGATTCTTTGGAAAGAAAACTTAATCAGGCTTTTCTCTGCAACACAGCAGAGTTTCTGCTCCGCTGGTGAGTACAGCTGATAATATTTACTGTGTTTTAACAAACCACATTAACAAAAAACTTAAGATCTACTCAGACAAAATGCCCCACTGGTTTTATTTTATTCTTATATAAATGTGAATAAAAAGGACTAAAATGACCTCCTGATGTTCCTGTTAACTGAGCTTGATGCTTTGACTTATCAAAGATGTTGTAATTCGCGTTATGACACTTGTACACTTTTTGTCCTCAGAGTGTCGACATGTCTGCTGCCAGCTGTCTGCTGACTGAAGATCAGTTTCTGTGCTCCATCTGTCTGGATGTGTTCACTGATCCAGTCAGCACACCATGTGGACACAACTTCTGTAAAACCTGCATCACTGAACACTGGAACTTTAATGTCCAGTGTCAGTGTCCAAACTGTAAAGAGGTTTTCTACACAAGACCTGAGCTGCAGGTCAATACTTTCATCTCTGAGATGGCTGCTCAGTTCAGACAGTCAGCTCAACAGGAAGCAGCAGCAGCAGCAGCTCAGAGCAACAAGTGTCCAAACCAAGGAGAAGTTCCCTGTGACGTCTGCACAGGAACCAAACTGAAGGCCCTGAAGTCCTGCCTGGTGTGTCTGGCCTCCTACTGTGAGACTCACCTGGAGCCTCATCTGACAGCTTCATGTCTGAAAAGACATCAGCTGATGGAGCCTGTGGAGAACCTGGAAGGCAGGATGTGTACGAAGCACGATAAACTGCTGGAGCTGTTCTGTAAGACCGACCAGATGTGTGTCTGCATGCTCTGCACTGTTTCTGACCACAAGACACATGATGTTGTTCCTCTGAAAGAAGAATATGAAGGAAAGAAGGCTGAGCTGGGGAAGACAGAGGCTGAAATTCAGCAGATGATCCAGAAGAGACGACTGAAGATTGAGGAGATCAAACAGTCGGTGGAGCTCAGTAAGGAAGGTGCAGACAGAGAGATAGCAGATGGTGTTCAGGTCTTCACCGCTCTGAAGGAGTCTGTTGAGAGAAGCCAGGCCGAGCTCATCCACACCATCAAAGAGAAGCAGAGAAAGACAGAGAAACAGGCTGAAGGCTTCATCAAAGAGCTGGAACAGGAAATCTCTGAGCTGAAGAAGAGAAGCTCTGAGGTGAAGCAGCTCTCACAGTCTGAAGACCACCTCCACCTCCTCCAAAGCTTCCCGTCCCTGAACGCTGCTCCACCCACCAAGAACTGGTCAAGAGTCAGCATCCATCCACCTTCATATGAAGGGACTGTGAGGAGAGCTGTGAATCAGCTGGAGGAGACGCTCAGTAAACTGATGAAGAAGCTGTTTGAGGCAGAGTTGAAGAGAGTCCAGCAGTATGCAGTGGATGTGACTCTCGATCCTGATACAGCACATCCTGAACTCATCCTGTCTGATGATGGAAAACAAGTTAAACATGGTGATGTTTGGAACAATCTCCCAGACAATCCAGAGAGATTTGATCATTGGTTGAATGTCTTGGCAGAGCAGAGTTTCTCTTCAGGAAGGTTTTACTACGAGGTTCAGGTTAAAGGTAAGACTAATGTGGACTTTAGGAGTGGCCAGAGAGTCGATCAACAGGAAGGGACAAATCAACCTGAGCCCTCAGGAAGGTTACTGGACGATATGTTTGAGGAATGGAAATGAGTATTATTTTTGTGCTGACCCTGATGTCTGTCTATCTCTGAAGCAGCAGCCTGAGAAGGTGGGGGTGTTTGTGGATTATGAGGAGGGTCTGGTCTCCTTTTATGATGTTGATGCTGCAGCGCTTATCTGCTACTTTACTGGCTGCTGCTTCACTGAGAAACTCTACCAATGCTTCAATCCACACAATAACAATGGTGGTGAAAACTCTGCTCCTCTGATCATCTCTGCTGTCAATCACTGAGTAGAACAACCATTTGATTTTCAACAGAAAGATTCACCATCATTTAATGTAATAGATGATTTATTGGTGATGTTCGGAGTATAAACCATTGTTGTTTCAGATTCTGATCAATTAGTTTCTTTTTTTCCCTTTTTTTTCTATTAATATTTCTCTTTGATGTGTCACATTGCTTCTTCCCAATACAACACACCAATTTTACTGCACTGATTGATATTATCTCATGTTTTCTAATTTATTCTAATAACTGCAGTTCCTGCCTTCAAGACAGTTAAATGATCAGAAAACAATGAACTTGTTCCTTAAATGTCAAATTCCAACTTTTTATTGTCTGATCAATGTATAAACTTGCCTGACCAAATGTAAAGATGCACGGACAGATACTCCTTTTTAGTTGTTTATTATAAAATGTCATGTAACATAATATATTCATGGTTGCTGCACGCAGGCATTTCCATGTGTCAATAATGGCAGAATTTATCATGTTGTAAAGGATTATCACATGTTTTGTACTTCAGATATTAATATATAAGTAAGTGTGGAGGCCAAGGTTAAAAATGTAGTGAATTAAAAATATTTGCCTCTTGAATATAATGGAGTATAATTATAAAAAGGAAGCACTGAGATACATGAATATATAACATGAAAATATACATATTTACAGTACTTGAGTAAATGTGTTTAGTTTTTTTCCGACACTGGTGATATGAATGTAATGCTTCATTTGGGTGGAGGTTTTTATGCTGTTTAAATAAGTGGAAAATAAAGAAGCACAAACTATCCTCAGTATTTGTCATATTGTTGATGTTGCTTTGCCTTTTTGTAGTTTCATTTTAATTTTTAATTTTGATGATTATGTTTATTGTGGAAAAACAAACACACACTGACATGTTTAATTAAATACTTAAAAAAGAGAAAAAGGATCAACAGGTGAGGAAACTCCAGTCAGACTGAGTGCAGTGGGATGAAGTCTGAGCTGTTTGTGCCACCTAGTGTTTGAGTCTGAAACTTTGAAATGGTCCACTCACATTGATAACAAAGACAAAGCAACTTTCTTCTAACTCTTGTAGACTCACATTAACATTAAGGCTTGATTTCCAGCTGTTCAAAATGGGCAAATGCCTCAGAGCCCAAGAAGACAAAGATCCTCAGATTCACTGTGGTTCAATAAGTTGGAACACAGACATCAGCTGGACCTGTAAATAATATACATCACTATTTAAATCCACACTGTTCACCATCATATATATATTATCACTTAAGCACAAATCTATGCACACTGTATATACTGTGTTTCCTGTATATTCTGTCATATCCACCTCTTATATATAAAGCCACCTGTTGCAGTAATCATATTTATTTCAGCATATTTTGCATTATTTTCTTACTGTCTACATGTCACTGTAATGTTTGAAGAATACGTACTTCTATATATATTTAGACTTGTATGTAGTAGTTTTATTTCAGTGTTTATTTTTACCTTGTGGAGTTGTACGTACAGTGAGAACAATGTAAAAACTGGAGTTAAATTTCTTCTGTGTGTTCACACACGTCTGTAGGTTACTCTGTACATGTAATA
The DNA here is from genome assembly GCA_023238725.1 of Scortum barcoo. Classification (NCBI taxonomy): domain Eukaryota; kingdom Metazoa; phylum Chordata; class Actinopteri; order Centrarchiformes; family Terapontidae; genus Scortum; species Scortum barcoo. The sequence continues at coordinate 1,386,526 of CM041536.1, read as the reverse complement.
AGGAAAGGTATATCACAATTTCACCTTTAACACTTGAACGCACCGTCTTGTTTCTGCTTTTACCTGGAGACCCTGAAGGCAGCACGCAGACCTTTTCTGACCTCTGATTGGTCCGTTCGCGGCTGTTTTGACCACGTGACAGTAAAGATGGCGGCCCGCTGCGGGAGTGGAGACGGTATGTTGATTTGTTTAAAAAATAGAATTTAAAAGTATTTAAAGATTCATTTCTGTCCTCTGAACTGTTATCATTGATTATATTTAATCGATAGATTGATAATGACTTATTAAAACTTTTTATAATACGATTAAATCGGAAATGTCGATTATTCTCCCTCATATATAAAGTTAGAACGTTTCTAATATGAAAAACATTTCGATCAAGCTGTCTATCGATTTATCTATTGATTAGTCTGTCTCTCTATCAGTTTAGCTATCTATCGGTTAATCTATCTATATATCTGTTGATCTATCTATCTATGGATTAATCTGTCTTATCTATTGATTAATCCATCGATCTATTGATCTATCAATCTATCGTAATAAGTCCTCTGTCAGCCAAACTGAATCTTTTTGGAGCAAACTAACTGAGCAGCTTCATTGTAAATATGTGTGTTTTTGTGTGCATTCATTTTATTCAGTGGTGAAAAGTAACTAAATACATTTGCTCAACTACTTTACTTAAGTACATTTCGAGATACTTCCATTATTGGAGTATTTCCCTTTTTATACAGCTTTCCACTTCTTCTCTGTCAGAGCTCAGAGTCAAATGTACTTTAATTGATTTAATGTATTTTTTTAATAATGTTGACAGAATAAACATTAGAAGGTTTCACTTAAAGATCATTGTGATCATTATTTTTTGAATTTTTTAAATTAATTAATTGATTAAATGAAAAAAATGATCAGCACCTCAACCAACTCCAACAGTAAAATCCTGCTTTCACATTAACACGAGTAAAAATAATCTGATGACGTAACAAGGGGACAGTTTACTGCAGAAAGTACTTTTACTTTTAGTAATTAAGTACATTTTTCATACTTAAGTAACATTTTCAGTGCAGGTAATGGAGTATTTTTACCGTGTGGTATTAGTACTTTTAATCAAGGAGAGGACCTGAATACTTCCTTCAGCACTTGTATTACTGAGGAATGTGCATAAAGTGTTTGTGATATTTCTTCTATAAGTTCTGTGAGAAAAATCAACATGTTTTTCTGTTAAATCTTTTTCTCACTGAACTAAAGAAACCAAAGATTTTAGATCATAACACAAGAACATATTTCTTCACCAGACTGTATTTTATTTAGAGAAAGAAAAGTCACTCAGACTCAGATACCAACGCTGTAGAGGAGACAGGTTTGCGAAAGAATTGTTAGACTTCCAACTAAGTTTCCTCAAAGATAAAATGAGATAAAACAAACCAAATAACAAACACGTTCTGCATTAATTTGTCTTTGGGTGCATATGGTGATTCTGATACTCTCCTCTGGGTTGGACTGATGTGTGTGTTAGTTAACCCGAAGTCGTGTCCTTCTGTCTCAGGTCAGGACAGCATCCTGGAGCCTCTGTGTTTTCCAGAGCAGCCACATGATGGCACCAGTGTTCCCGGTCTGCAGGGTCCCACTGCAGAGCTTCTGGTGTGTCTGTTCTGCCCCGAGTCCGTCCGTCTGCAGCAGAAAGACGTCCTCCTCAAACACCTGCTGCTGGAGCACAAGCTGGTCATCGCTGACGTCAAACTCATCGCAGACCTCCCAAAGTACGAAGCCTGCAGCCAGTCTGCTCGTCCAAAACAAACAGCTGCTTTTTTCTAACAGCTGGAGACGTCTGAGGCCTTAAAGTTCACAGAGATTCCTTTGAATGATCGGGTGTAATTTAATGTCACTCAGTGAAATGTTATCATGATCATTTTATTGTTGTCAAATGAATAATTAATGTTATATAACTAAATTAAATTTTGAAGAGAGGTTATAATATAATATGATATCATGTTATATATATATACATTTATCTTTATTGTGGAGGTGACAGGAATGGACCATATGACCTCAAACTGTACATGAGTTACATTTTAAATGTTGGACATTAACCAGACATGTCACTTTACATAGTTTAAGTAGTGTAATGTAACCAATAGCATCTCTTTATTTGATCCTTGCTTGTTAAATGTCCAAATCCATTTCCTACACATCTGTTTGGGGAGCTGTTGACAGCATCAGAGGTTATTTTTCATTCACAGCCACGGAAAACATCATGTAATCATCATCACCAGTAAACTCAACATAAAGTGTTTAAGTCACATTTAAAGAGTCTGTTGAATTAAATCATTTCCTGTCCTCTTTCAGGTACATGTTGTACTGGAAAGGAAGGTTTCTGGAGCAGCCGGTCACAGATTTCTGCAGCGTGATAAAGACCAACTCCACCGGCCCGGTCGGTACGTTCAAACTATTCAATCATTTACTCACAGAGGTGTTCCTGATCCACCGCTGCAGACGAACAGAAGGACATCCAGATGTGACCACATGTACAGTGAGATCATCTGGATTAGTCAAACATTAGATAATTTCCATTAAACTCTCACTAACTCTCCTTAAACTTTGGATGCATTAAACCACTGTAGATAATCTCATTCATCAATGAGCAGGACTGCTCTATGAAAATATTGGATGTTTTTTTATAATATCATTTATAAATATATCTGGATTTATTTCAGGTATTTAATTAGCTGGATTGGCCAAAACCATCGCATCAGTAAAAACTACATTTTAATTGATTTTCCAGAAATGATGTTATCATTACAGATAAATGCTTGTAGCACCATTGGACCTATTTTTAGTGAAGTAGCTGATTATTTTTACCTCTCTGATCTTCTCTGTATGACGTGGACTCAACTTTAGCTTGTAATTCTGCAAAAATCTCTGAAATATGAAATGAGCTCAAACGGACACCTTCATCATCCTCCTGTAATGTTCTTCCAGAGAAACAGGAGGACTACTTCCTGCTGTGCGACGTCCTTCCAGAGGACCGAATCCTCCGAGAGCGGCTGCAGCAGAAACGACTGGTGAGGATCCGACATCAAATCCAACCAATCAGCTTCTCTCAGTGCCTCACTACAACTGTGGAGAGTGTTTCTGATTTCCTGTCATGGATCAAAAACTCATTTCTGTCAACATACGGTCGACAAATTTCTCTTACATCACAATTTATTTCTGTCTTTGGTGAGTTGTTTGGAGATATCCTGAAGTCAAAATCAAGTCAAAAGTCTTTAGAGTTTCTTCAAAAAATTCACATGATATATTTCTGCCTTTTTTTTTTTTTTTAAAGCCTTTTATAGTTTCGATTTCCCCTCCAGTAAAATCAAATCAACTCTGACAGTGTTGGTCTTCCTCAGGAGGAGGTGTTGTTCTTCTTCTGTGGTGTTTCTCTGACAATGTTGGTCTTCCTCAGGAGGAGGTGTTGGAGCAGCAGCAGACGGAGAGAGACGACAGCAGCTTCCATCGTGTCTGCATGTTCTGCAGCGAAGAGTTCACAGGAAACAGGTACAGATCTGTTTCCATCAGCTGGGTTTTCAACTTCCTGAAGGTTTAAATAAAAAGTGTCAAATCTATCAGAACTGCACTGTTTAAGTACTGAGAATTCATACATTTCTCCCCAAATGAGTAAAAAGGGATGCAGCTGACAGTATTACTACCTTCTACCTTCATACACAGCAGCACATTCGATGTTTTTTTTAAATATATATTTAATGATAATGATAATACATTTTAATTATAGAGATCTGCTCATGGCAATCAAAGGCACTTTGCAGTTAAAATAGTCCAATGCATTAAAATATTATTAAAACTAAAGCCAGGACATTGTCACACATTAAAAGGTATAAAAGGTGAGTTTTGTGGTGATTTGAACATAAACAGATCGCTGCAGTCTCAGATGTGTTTTGGGGGGAGAGTTTAAGAGGGAGGGTGCGGCTGTGGTTCGGTGTTTGGTCCTGAGTGATGCAGACAGGAAGTCGGTGGGGGAGGAGCGGGTCTGGTTATGTCATTGACGTAACAAGCAGGTGTAACAGGTGAACATTTTTACTATCAGTGTCTGTTTCCATTAACACTTAAAACTGGAGTTTTCTTTAGTTTCTACTAAAAATGCAACTTGTTGTTAGGTCGACTCTGCTGAACCACATGGCCCGAGAACATTCCTTCAGCATCGGACTGCCGGACAACATCGTCTACTGCGACCAGTTTCTGGATACTCTGCAGAGCAAACTGGACAAGTAAGACCTGACAGAGTGACGGGATCATTAGGACGATGATAAAAACTACAATTTAATTCATTTAGTTTCATTAGAGATTCTGATTATGGTTTAAAAAACATCCTTAAAAGTCGCAGTGTTGGACCAGAATCAGTTTATACCCACAATGCTCAACAGCAGAAGTCTGCTTTCCTTGTCCTTTACTTTCATGACACACAAAATACAGCTTCATCCATGTTTATTGTGTTTTTTTATGTCCTCTCATCAGCCTGCAGTGTTTGTACTGTGAGAAGATATTCCGAGATAAAACCACGCTGAAGGACCACATGAGGAAGAAAGCTCACCGCCGCATCAACGCCAACAACCGTGAATACGACCGCTTCTACGTCATCAACTACCTGGTAAAACTTCAGCACTCTCTGGTGTTTGAGTTGTGATTAAATCAGGTCACATGTACGTGTGTTTCCAGAGATGAGGATGAAATATTCTTCCCTGTTGAAGACTGAAAATCAAAACTGCAGATTATTAAATTAGCTCATCTCAGTCTAATAGATGAACAGTCTGAGCTCTAGATATTTAGTTTTTTCTCTTCAAATGTCTTTTTCTGTGCTGTCAGGAGCTGGGGAAGACCTGGGAGGAGGTGCAGAGTGAGGATGACCGTGAGCTGGTAGACGATGAGGATGAGTAAGTATCTCCAGCAGGAACCAAAAAACATCAGTCTGGGGCCGAAACATCCAGATTGTGGCAACTTTCTGTGCTTCAGTCTCATTTATCTCCTCCGGGGAAGCTTGACGTGACCTGACTTTTTGGTCCTGACGCATCACGTAGATCAAATTCTCCGAACAGAGACCTTGTTCTGGTTCCCGGCTCGTCTCCCAGCTGTCTGACATCTCTGTGTCGTCCTCAGTGATTGGTCGGACTGGCAGGCTCATCCCGTCTCCGCAGTGTGTCTCTTCTGTGATCATCAGTCGGAGACGATGGAGCAGATCTACACACACATGAAGGTACAGCAGCAAACGTTTCAGAAGAATTAATTAAGATGAACTCTTTTATGATTCATTACTGCTGAGAAAGATTCAAGTCACTGGGGAGAGAAGAAGTAGAAAAATGTTCTAACAAAAAAGGTGTTGGATAAAAAAAAAAGAAGAAACTTCTGCACACTCATTTCCTTTGTACCAGCTGAAAGAAAGTGCTCCATCCTCACTTTAACCAACAACTCTTAATGAACTTTTCACTTTTCATACTTTAAACATTCAGGTGCTGCTGCAACACAAACTGAGCTACTTGGTCTTTTTAAGATAAGATAAGATAAAACTTTGTTAATCCCACATCAGGGAAATTCACTTCACTGATGTTCCCAACTTTGAGAAATTTCATAATTAATCATAATTAATGATCAACACACTGGAGGAGATTGGAGGGAAATGACTAGCTCAGTTTAAAACATGCTCGCCAGAGTAGTTTCATCTAAGTGTTGATCAGAATGCACAAAACAGAACCTGGTATTTTAGCATAAAAGTGTAAAAAAAGGAATCTGGAAGTGAAATGAAGTGTAAATTTTAATGTGTTGGTGGCATGAGAGCTAAAGTCAGAATATCCTGCTTCATCAGGATTCATTATCTGGTGACTTCTGACGTGACAAGCAAATTTAAGAGAAGTACATCAAATAATTCTGGAGATTTTTCGCTGACAACATGGAGTCAGACCGGCCGATAACCCTAAAATGATTAATTTGACAACTCGTTCCTCTAGTGCCACACTCAGGACAAACTGTGGTGGTTTTTCTGTAGTGTAAAGTGTAAAAAATCTATGTATAACAGAGTCGTCTCTACATTTTTAATCTACTCAACAATTATCATCTGATGTGTAATGAACATTACAGCTTTGATTATTGTTCCTCTTATTTTTTTAGGATGCTCACGGCTTTGACCTCCATAAGCTGAGGACAGATCTCAGTAAGTAAAATCATCATCTTTAAAATCATCATCGTCACAAATAGAGGAAGCAGTTTACTGACAGAAAATGTGGATTTAAAACTTGCCTTGTTTGACTTTTCTCTGTGAGATAAAAAAAAAAACTGGAGCAGTGTCAAAACATAAAAATTTTCTCTTTTTCTTTCCATCCAAAGTTTAGTTTAGTTTAAGTGCAGTCGAGTTTGTAATGAACGTCACTCTGCCTGATTAATGACGTGATGTTTCAGCAGTTTGATCTGATTGGAGGATGCACACGTTAAACATACATTAAACTGCAGACTCTTTCGGCTCTCCTCCTTCAGATCTCGGGTTCTACCAGCAGGTGAAGATGGTGAACTTCATCCGGCGTCAGATCCACCAGAGTCGCTGCTACGGCTGCCAGGAGAAGTTCGACTGCAGAGACGACGTCCTGCGACACATCCAGGCCAAAGGTCACGTGATGAAGCTGCCGGACATGTCGACCTGGAACCAGCCACAGTGAGTCGATGGATTTATTATTTTTGTCTTTTTAATATTTTATGTTTGATCCCCGAGCTTTCATTAAAGACAAGTGATGCTTTTCATGGGAGGAATCCAGTGAGGGCCGACAACAAAATATTTAAACATTCCTCCAAATTTAACTCTCAGGGAAGGAAATGAAACAGGCGTGTTTAATAGTCAAAACTTGAACTACAATGTTACGCCCCAGCCTAGGGGAATCTGGGGCACAACATAAAGGGTGTGACTCCGTCCTCTCTTTGCTCTCCCAAGAATGACCAGAGGATAATTTTGCAGTCCAACAATATTTATTTACAAAAAAGAAAACTGGGTTATAGGCGTCGGGGGGAGCACGGCCAAAACATCAAACAAAACCATCTAGAAACAAAAATCCACTAACTTACCTACTTGAATAAGAAAATAAAACACAGGTATCTTACCTGCCTCCCTGAACATAAACAAGAGAAAACTTAGAAAAGGAAATAAAATAGCTTCTCCCCCCTACAAAAAAAGAACCCGGACTGCATCAAACAAATAACAAAACTCAAAAGGTGGTCTCACTGCACACGCGCAGCACCACACACACACAACAGTTCGAATTGAAGGCACACAGCACAGCAAACCACAGTCTGGTCAGGAGTAGGGTGAATGAAAGGAGAGCCACCCGGCCGGCATGGGCAATGGGTCCCATTTTAAACCTGGTCCCGCTGATCCTCCACCCAATCACCAGCCACCACCTACACAGAACACAAGAGGGAAGGAGGAGAAGGACAAAGAAATAGCACCTCCCTCAGGCAGGGAGAGACAAAACACACACTGGGGAAGATACAGACACAATACTGAAAAGAACATAACCTTATGACCCCGGGTCATAACAACAACCACGTGTGATTCAGAGTTAAAGTAGAGTATTAATAGTAGTATTAATGATTAATCCATGAGTTTTCTTTACGACACTTCCTGGGCTCCATTATAAAGTGCTCAAATCAAAGAGGGATTAAAGTTTATCACACAGCTCACTCACCTGGCAGCAGCTTGCATTATGGGAAGTGTAGTTCCAAAACTCAGAACATGAATAAACCCCTTGAATAAAACTCCAGTAAATATTAGCTTCACATAAAAAATATTATATAATCAAGACTTTTCTTTAAGCACTTTTTTATATCTCTGACACTTTCTTCTGTTCATTCATACACATGAAATGTGTCTAAAAACCTGAGGACAAACAGGTTTGGTTTAAATCCATTAAATAACTTAAAAGTCTTTGTGTTTATTGGATCTTTAAGTAAAGCCGTGACCTCTCCGTGATCCCTGCTCAGGTATTACTTCCCCACCTACGAGAACGATGCCCTTCTGTGTACGCTATCTGACAGCGACGAAGACGAGAGCGACAGGACAAATCACGGCGAGGACGTCCCAGTCATCGCCGAGGACATCTCCGACCTCCGAGCGCTGAAACAGACCAGCGTCCTCAACCAGCTGCTGAAGAGCAGAAGCTCCTGCAGCTAGGTCGAGACGGTCGGACTTCTTTGGACAGTTTCCTCCTCTCGTCAAAACTCTGATGAGATGTTTTTGCAGGATCTGTGAGTTGGAACACACTTGGAGAAAACTGCATTTTTCTCTAAACCTTTTAGCACTTAAACCACGCTGTGCAAAAACTAAATAATTACACCATGATTCACAATTCATAATTCACCCTGAACGTGCACTTTAAACGCCACCAGAGGCCTTTTCAGAGGTGCAGACTCAGAAGTTCGGCCTTCACTTGCGACTAATTTACATTCAAGCAATAGAAAGAGAGAAAAGACAAACTCAGACACGTTTTATTTCACATTTATTAAATTTATTACTCAAATAAAAAATATAAATTCAGAAGCTTTAAGCAGTACTGGTAAATGAAAGTCGGTTTCTCACAAGTTCCTCAAACACTCTGAGCTGTGACACTTCATGCTTCAGACACGATTACAGAAATAAAAAGCATCTTTTAGCTCTTTTTGTTAAATAAATGTCGGACGCCTGGTCCAGCTTCAGTTTAATTTCTTCTCTCACTGTTTGACCGTCTTGTTGTTTTTAGTCGGTACGATGTTCTGCGTCGCTTTTCCAAGTAAAACCTGCCGAATGGTGGAGCTGAACTTCAGCGTGCTCAGCGTTTCCACCACGTCCTTAATGTCGGGACTGACGTTCACGAACACACAGCACTGCAGAGACAGCAGAGGACAAAACAGAAATGTGCACATTTCTACCATTTTAAAAACAAAATCACTGAACTGAATTTTATACAGATACATTCGAATGCCATCTTGACATTATAATGTATAGACTGTAAATACAAACAGCTCAAGGATGTAAGTGGGTGAAAACTTAAATTTCTGCAAATGTAATTATATATTAATACAATTACAATAAACTCTGTATAATAAATAAGTAAGTAAACAATAAAGGAGCTATACAGCCTACACACAGTTTGTTTAACTCGTTAATTAATTAAACATTAGTTTATTGACTACAGAATAAGAAAGGTGGGAAACTGTTGGAATAATGTGTGAACCAGAGAGTTGGCTGCCATATTTTTTTTTCATATTTAAAATGAAAAATGACACTTGAAAAGCACAAATTTCTGATATTTTCTTAAAAGTTCCTCGGTGCTGATAAAGCCTCACCTGTCGGCAGTGTCAGCGCTTACCTTTGCGTCTCTGCTCAAGCAGGGCTGCAGGAGGTGGGTGAGTTTGGAGTTCCTGAACGGGACGTGGAGGGCGTTACACTTCAGAGCACTGAACACCTGAAGAGAACAGCGACCTTTGACCCGACTGATCGATCCAGAGCTCAGGAGGCAAAGGAAATATACTAAGACAGCACATTTCAAGTGCTTTACATATAAAGAATATAAAATTATCAACTGAAAACATGACTTTTTGTAAGAGAAATAAGAGAATAAATAAGATTTAAAAATAGTGGAGAAAAAGATTTAATTTAAAGTTCTTCACTTTGGAGCATGTTTCTGGTTCTGATCCACTAAAAGTGATGTGACGCTTTGACTTTAATGGTTTAAGAACCAGGTGAGCTCCAGGTGTGTCGCTCTACCTGTCCGAGTGCCGTCAGTGATTTATTGATGGCAGCTGCCTCCACCAGCCTCTGCCCTTCAGCTTCGGTTTTGGAGATTCGTTCGGAATCCAGCGAGATCGCATAAGGTCAGCGTCCCACGAGACGTCAGTCCTGACACTTCGTCTGAGCCCTCCACCTCTAGCGCCACCACCAGGTGAGACCGAGAACTGAGCAGGAAAACAAGATGATGTCAAATTCAAATTCAAATGTATTTATTTAGAGCCCAAAATCACAAACATTGTTTGCCTCGGAGGCTTTACAGAATCTGTACAGTTGTGACACCCTCTGTCCTTAGACCCTCGAACCGAGTCAGGAAAAACTTCAAAAAACCCTTTATGGGAAAAAGAAGAAACCTGAGGAAGAGCCACAGATGAGGGATCCCTCTCCCTGGGACGGACAGACGTGCAATAGATGCCACATGTACAGAGAACATCATCATCAGTCATATATGGAAGTTAAACATGGGTCGTAATAAACTGTAGATAAACTGAGTTCATGGGTTTAGTCCATGTGTGAAGGTATCACAGGTAATGGAAATGAGTCCGTGAGTCCAGGTGCATCTCTAGATGTCCTCATATGGAGCTCTGGGCCACTCGACCTTCTCTCCACAAGCACAGACACAGATCATGTCCCCACCAGGCCAGTGAACCTCAGACAGATGGACCACAACCAGAATCAGTGAGGAACCTGCAAGACTGGAGAGAACAAAGAGGACCGGGGCTCCGGCAGTAACATGCACTTTACAGGACATCAGAGTATTCACATTAACCGCTTTGACACTTTAACCAATTTAACTACTTTAACCAGTTTAGCCACTTTTAACCAGTTTATAAAAGGTGACTCCAGTTTGCACTACTACCATAATAAGAGTAGAGGAAGCAGAGGAAGAGGAAGCAGAGAAAGAGGCAGAGAAAGAGGAAGCAGAGACAGAGGAAGAGGGAGAGGTGAGCCGATGGTGCATCATGGGAGCCCCGCCCCCCGGCAGTCTAAGCCTATAGCAGCATAACTAAGGGCGAGCCTGTGCCCACCCTAACTATAAGCTTTATCAAAAAGGAAGGTTTTAAGTCTATTCTTAAACACTGACACTGTGTCTGCCTCTCGGACCCAGACTGGGAGCTGGTTCCAGAGAACAGGGGCCTGATAGCTGAAGGCTCTGCCCCCTAGACTACTTCTGGAAACCCTGGGAACTACAAGTAAGCCTGCGTTTTGGGAGCGCAGCACTCTAGTCGGATGATAAGGAGTTATCAATTCATTAAGATATGATGGTGCCAGACCATGTAGAGCCTTATATGTGAGGAGGAGGATTTTAAAATCCACTCTAAATTTTAGAGGGAGCCAATGTAGGAGAAGCCAATACTGGAGTAATATGGTCTCTTTTCCTGGTTTTAGTCAGCACCCGAGCAGCGGCATTCTGGACCAGCTGTAGAGTCTTTAACGACTTGTTCTGGGCAGCCTGATAAAAGTGAATTACAATAATCCAGCCTGGAAGAGACAAATGCATGGACTAATTTTTCAGCATCGCTTTGGGACAAAAAGTGCCGAATTTTTGCGATGTTGCGCAGGTGGTAAAAAGCAGACCTTGAAATATGCTTAATATGGGTGTCGAAGGACATATCCTGATCAAATAAAACCCGAGGTTCCTTACAGTGGTGCCGGAGGCCCAGTTAATGCCATCCAAGCAAGGCTATCTTAGGAGAAAACGTGTTCCTCAGGTGTTTCAGACCTAATAGGATCACTTCAGTTTTATCTGAGTTCAACAGAAGGAAATTTCTGGTCATCCAAGCCTTTATATCTTTAAGGCAGGCCATGGAGTTTCAGGAGCTGATCAGTTTTGTCTGGCTCCATTGATAAATATAATTGGGTGTCATCAGCATAACAATGGAAATCTATGGAGTGCCTCCTGATGATATTGCCAAGGGGCAGCATATACAAAATAAACAGAATTGGACCTAGCACTGAACCTTGTGGAACTCCATGACAGACTTTAGTATGCACAGAGGATTCATTATTAATATGGACAAACTGAGACCGATCTGATAAGTATGATCTGAACCAGTTTAATGCAGACCCTTTAATACCAAGCAGTTTTTCCATTCTCAGCAACAGGATGTGATGGTCAACTGTATCAAAGGCAGCACTAAGGTCTAACAGGACAAGTACAGACAGAAGCCCTCTATCTGATGCTGTCAACAGGTCATTAGTGACTTTCACAAGTGCTGTTTCTGTGCTATGGTGAGCTCTAAATCCTGACTGAAAAACTTCAAAAAGACTATTACTGTGGAGATAATTACATAACTGGCTGGCAACGGCTTTCTCTAGGATCTTAGACAAAAAGGGGAGGTTGGATATTGGTCTGTAATTGGCTAACACATCTGCATCAAGTGTAGGTTTTTTGATCAATGGTTTAATTACAGCTACTTTAAAAGACTTGGGTACAAAGCCTGACACCAGAGACAGATTAATAATATGCAGCAGTGATGTGCCAATAAATGGGAAAACTTCCTTAAGCAGCGTAGTTGGGATCGGGTCTAGGAGACAAGTTGTTGCTTTCGATGATGAAACTAACGAGGATAATTCGGGAAGGCCAATTGGAATAAAACTGTCTAAGCAATTGTCAGGTTTTAAGTGTATCTGCTCCTAAATTTCCTGAGTCTGAAGGCACGTTAGATAGATCGGAGTCTAACGAGGGCAAATTTTCCTGACAATAATCCTGACAAATTTTGTCCCTAATATTCAAAATCTTGTCATTAAAGAAGCTCATGAAATCATTACTACTTAAACTTAAGGGGATGCAGGGTTCAATAGAGCTATGGCTCTGTGTCAGCCTGGCTACAGTGCTGAAAAGAAACCTAGGGCAGTTCTTATTTTTCCTCTATTAATGCCGAATAGTAGGCTGCTCTGGCATTACACAGGGCTTTCCTATAAGTTTTGAGACTCTCTTTCCAGGCTAGGCGAGAGTCCTCCTCTTTGGTGGAGCGCCATATCCTTTCCAATTGTCGCGTTGTTTGTTTTAACTTGCGAGTTGCAGAGTTAAACCATGGTGCCAGCCAGTCTCTTCTGTGTTTAATAATCTTTCTTTTTAGGGGCGCAACAGAGTCCAGAGTGCCTCTGAGTGAGTCCATAGCGTTTCTAACAAGTTGGTCAATTTGGGGGGAGCTCAAAAAATGAGAGTCGTCAGAGATACTAGGAAATCTAACTGACTTTAATGCTGTCGGAATTGCTTCCTTAAATTTAGTCCTAGTACAATCGGGTAACCATCTAGTGAACACTAATTTTTCTAGAGGTGCATAGTCCTGTAATAGGAATTCAAATGATACTAAGTAGTGGTCTGATAACACAGGATTTTGGGGGGAGACTATTAAGTGCTCAATATCAATACCATAGGTGAGGACCAAATCAAGGGTGTGATTGTGACAGTGAGTTGGAGAATTTACCTCTCTGAGAAAACCCAATGGAGTCCAATAATGAGATGAATGCTGTGCTAAGACTGTCACTATCCATGTCCACATGAATATTAAAATCACCTACAATAATTACCTTGTCATTTTCAAGGACTAAATTTGACAAGAACTCTGAAAATTCAGATAAGAATTCAGAGTATGGGCCTGGGGGCGGTACACTACAGCAACTAATGTTGGCTTTGTGCTCCTCCAGGCTGGAGATGAAAGAGTAATAGTAAGGCTTTCAAATGAGCTGTAGCCCTCTTTAGGCCTGAGAATTTATTAATAGGGCTGAATTAAAAATGGCTGCAACTCCACCTCCTCGTCCAGTGTCTCGAGGAACATGAATGTTAGAATGACTCGGTGGAGTGGATTCATTTAGGCTAACAATATTCTTCCTGACCTAGCCAGGTCTCAGTAAGGCAGAACAGGTCTATATCAGAGTCAGATATCAAATCATTTATCAGAACAGCCTTAGAGGCCAGAGATCTGATGTTTAAGAGGCCACACTTAATTTTCTTATTATGCTGTTGCTGAGTTGCTACAGCAGTTGTGTTAATTTTTATTAGATTTTTCTGAAAAACTCCCCTTTTTGGTTTTAAGAGTTTAAATGGTCGCTGGGCAGACACAGTTTCTATTCTATATTGGGTGTGCAGCTGCTCTAATGGAGGCGCAGAGAAGCGTGTAAGACTGCAACTCTTGCTTACTGGTCCAACTCTGGTATGTCAACTCCATCAGTCATATTTCTCGCTGCGATGGCATTGCAGATGTACCTCTGTGTGTTCATCTTGGTCGAGGCGATCTTCCTGTTCTTTTCTCCCGTCTCCATGATGTTGAGGATGTCGGCCTCCGTCTGAACCTGGATCTGGGTCAGTCCCGGGACCGTCACCGACTTCCCCTGGACTCTGATGTCCAGAGCGGCGCCAGGACTTTTGGTCAGGAGGTCGTTCAGATTGTCGTTATAAATCTCCAACATTGAAATCTGAAAACGAACACAAGTGCATTCATTTGTTCACAGAAAACAGATTGGATTTTTTTTACTTTTAAGTGCAAGTAAGACGTTTAAAAGCTGCACAAGGCAATTATTGCCTCTAAAGTTTCAGCTGTCAGGCTCTCAAATCGGTTATTCTGTGTTTTATTGAGATATTTGACCAGGAAGAAGAAAAACATCAAGAAAATAAATTCAAAATATGAAGAACTCTGTGTGACTTGTTCTATTTTTCCCCTCAAACTCTCATTTCCACCAAAATTTACTCCACATCGACTCTCTCAGCTGTGACTAAATAAAAAATCAGACCTTCAGGCTGTAGGACACCTTCTCTTTCTCTGCACAGATGTGTAGAAGTTCTCGAATAGACCTGAGGAAACAAACAGAGCCGATGTTTGACACCTCTGAACAAACCCGAGGTAACAGGAGACGCCGAGGAGCTTTGTGTTGTTCGTGTCCTCTCTGACGGGAAACTCAACCTCCGCGTAAACCGACTCTGTTAGCTGCTTCGCCTCATCGTATATCGATGAAGCGTTGTCAGGTGACATGTTGGATAATGAACCACAATTAGTCTCATTTAGCCCCAACAGCAGTTCATCTTCTCGGCAGGGAGATAACAAACTGCAGAGGGATTAAATGTGTTTGGTCGATAAAAGCTTTGGCCTCTCAAGATTTTATTTTGTAAATACACACTGAATTCAACTGGCTTTTGCTTTATTTTCCAGAGTACACATGTTCCTTTAATGTGCAGGAAGGTCTAACCAGTGACAACATCTGTAATCTGTTTGGTGAAGGTGTGCCAGACCTGCGTTTTACAGTCCACTGCTGATAAGGTCTAAATATCGTTAGCCTCATAGCATAATTGCCTAAGTCATATTTTAAGGTTTTGAGAAAACAAGAAAAAACAAATTTTTTTGGCAAATGCATAAGATTTTTTCATTTATACAGTAACAGTAAGCTCGATCAGATGTGTGCACAAGTTTCTTAAAAAAGAAAAGACACAATAAGGACTATATAACAAGATAAAAGTGACTTAGGCAAATTCTGCAGGAAATAAGCCATGACTGAGGCATTTTTACTCTTACATACATCTACATTACATTACTTATATTTTCCCTTACATTTCTCCTGCCAACCTTCACCAGTCCCGCTCAGGTGCTGTGTGCATTTTCAGTGTGTTGATGAGGGAGGTGGTCATGGTACTGGTGGGTCACTCTTGGTAGTACCGGCTTCAGTGCCTGCTGGTTTTGAATTTCCTGACCTAAATTGGTAACTTGAGCAAGAAAGAGTCGGACCCAGTGGAACGATTCTTTGGGGATGCTGACTCGCTTAGGGGAAGGCACTCCTAGTCAGACTCAAAAACTCACACCGAATTCTGCCATCTGCCAAGTACTGGAGAGCCTGAAGGTCATGGACTGTGGGGTCACCAACTTTTCTACCTTGTCAGATGTTGGTGACATCAGCCCCTGATAACATGAAAATGTTGTGGTATACCTTTGGTGACTTTGTATGGGGATGGATGCAAACGTGCAGTCAGAAGAAAAGAAAGTGCTGCTGATTGTTTTAACACAGTGAACCATGTTAAATGAACAGATCAGAGTGATTAGAAACACCACTTCAACATACTTTGTTATGTATGTTTGTTCCCTTGTTTAAGCACACATTACATAACTCCTTTGATTGACTGAAAGTAAATTTACTGTATATTTAAAATTGAAGAAATATGAACTAGGTTACCAGATGAATCAAAGAGAAGAGCCAATGCTTCACTTGCAGTCAGCTTAGTCCTCTTTTTCTCAGGGGCTGACATCTTGTATTTAGTGTCAAAAATACCAAAGACAAACAGATGACTTAGGCAGATATTGATGATTATTGAATGTAACAAGCACTCTGATTGGCTGAGGATATAGCCAGTAAGGCAAAGTGAATCAGCAGCGTTAGGAGAGTAGAGTTAGGCAGATATCACAATTTGGCCAAAATATGACTTTTGCTATGAGGCTAACAATATGCATTTGCAACAGGACAGAAGAGGCATCACCTCACAGTGTTCAGCTGCTGTGTATGGACAATGATAACGTCGCCTCTTAAATATGCAGAAAGCCAGAAAAAATGACGGCTCTAGAGAGAAGATCTGATTCTAACGGAGACCAAAGCCTCACATTTCTGCACAGTGAAGAGTTACCACGAGACTGTAAAGGTATTAAACCACCCAGAGCACATCTCACCACGTGAAATAGACCTCCTTCTTTTTTAGGTAATATTATCTTTAATTTCATGATCATTTTTTACACTGTTAGCAGAGGTGGTCTTTATTTAAGGTGAGGTGCATCATTTTCTCCTCATTAACATCTGCTGGGAGGTTTTCAGTGTCTCACTCAGATACAGCAGGATGTTTTCACCCTCAAAGTTAAGAACGAAAAAACTACATCAGCACCAAATCACAGATCACAAAATACATGAGAACGTTTAAACAAGGCCAGACAACAAAGCATCAGTGTACATTTTATGATTTTCTTTAAATCATCTGTCACATGTTTCTCTCACAGCTCTGACCTGATGTTGACTCCAGGGTTTTCCTTGCTGCCCATCATGGTGTACGTTTTCCCGGAGCCGGTTTGTCCGTAGGCCAGTATGCAGACGTTATATCCGTCCACACAGGAAGTGATCACCGGCAGAGTTCCTGCAAACACCTCCTCCTGCAAAAAGGAAGGAAGGAAGATGGAGAAAATATTGTAAAGAAATCTCTAAAAAAAAAAAAAAGGTTTCAAAATCTCTGAATGTAAAAACAAGAAAACCAAAAGAGCTCCTGTTGAATTTGGTCTGAAATGTTTTTAAGACTTAACTTTAAATGTTACTGAATCTTTTTGAACGTTTCTGTATTCTGACTTAAAAAACTGACGTTTAAATGAAACATTATGTGTCATTTTATTAAAGTGCAGTTAAACAAATCAATTATAAACCAATCAGTTTCAATCGACGGAGGGCTGCTGTTCTACGAAGGCCCACAGCTCGTTAAAGTCTGCGCCTCGTTAAGGCAGCTCGTTAAGGCCGACAGCCTGCCGTCCCCACAGGCCAATGAACACTGCTCAGGTGTTTAACAGCATGCAGGATTAGATTTAACTGTAAGCTCTGTTATTTAACTCAGACAGCTTGTTCACCTTGTACATCGATGACTTATATAACATGAACAATTACTCAAACACAGAGAGGTGTTGAATGTTGATATTTCAGTGGACTGACGGCATCGTCTCTAAAGTCACTTTTAAAATGTGATGAAAGATCCTCATGTTTTAAAATCTCTCTTATCTTTTTACATGGTGTACTGTGGGATGTTTGTATGTTTGACGTTGTATAACTATATATATCGACTGGATAATGGTGAAGCAAAGTGTTTTTTGGAAGCACCGGACTCTATTTTGCACTCTGGTCTGAACATTCAACATGTCTTTTGGCACATTTTTAATGAATATTTCTCCACTTCCTCTCCTCTCAGTATGTTTAAATAAATCAGAAGAGGTGAGGTGAGTCTGACCTGTGTGCTGCTCTGAGGAAAGACTTTGTCAAACTGGAACTTCTTCCTGCTTCCCTTCTGGACGACCACCAGCTCCTGCTCGTCACTCTTCTCCAGACACGAGCTGGCGGCCGAGCTCTTCCTGCAGCGACAGAACACCCGGATGTTTCCCTGCAGCTCCAGCAGCTTGTTGTACAGGCTCTTCCTCTTCACCGCCTCCTTCCTGTAGAGGGACCTCAGCTCCTGCGCCTCCCGCTCCACCTGGGCCAGCTTCCCCACGGCCCCCCTCAGCTGCTCCAGCTGGTTCTTCATGTCGGTAAGCGCCTGGCGAACTGTGGATCGAAGCTGCTTGTTGGAGACGTTGAGCTCTCGGGTCAACCGGCTCACCTGGCGGAGCTGGTCGGGGTCCATGGTGGGCTTGGTGACCGTTTTGGTGGGCAGGACGGCGGGAGCCCGGCGGCTCAGCAGGGAGCGGATCTTCTCTCGAGCCTCCTGCTGGTCGGCCTCGAGCTCGGCCAACTTCTGGTTCAGGTGCTGGACGACCTCGCTGAGGTAAAGAACCTCCCTCGCCAGGTAGCTGTTCCTCTGGAAGAGACTGTCCACCTCCTTCTCTTTGGTCTGCAGGTTCTGCCTCAGATCCTCGATGACTCTGTCCCGCTCCAGGAGGGCTCTGCTGGGTCACAGCAAGGTTCAGTGGAGCATCTCCTGCTGTAGGTTATAGGTGCTGCTTTAAGATGATAGGTGACAAGTCTGAGACACAATCTGAACCCACAAGAGCCTCATGTGGGTCAAAACACAAGCCAAATTCAAATAAATATGATGTGGTGATCTTTGAAGGAGGCTAATCAAACTAAATTAGATAAATAAAAGACCCAATCAGAGCTTCGTAAGCAGAAAAACTGGGAGGTCGTCTGTCTGTATGAGAGACTAAAGAAAAATGGCCTGAATGAGACAGAGCTGTGCAGATGGTAAACTGTAAACTGACTTTCAGAATTGCCTTGTAAATTTACTTATACCGATTGGATCGTGAGGAGAAACAAAAAGTTCAGGTTAAACTTTAGTAGCTGCAGATGAATCGTCTTTATGACAACGTGCTAATGTTACGTGCTAAACTAGCAAGTTGGGATGAGATGAAACTTTATTAAACCCACATTGGGGAAATTCATGTGTTAAAGCAGCTCAGTAGACAGGAAAATACGAAAAAAGTACAAAAATAGATATAAAACATTAAACATAGAAGGTAAAAAACATAAATACACTAAGTACACTATACACATCCTCCATATATACAGATTGATATAACACTGGAGGAAAATTGCACTTGATACGAGTAAACTGACTAAGATGTCCTAAAATGGTCGCTGTACTGAGACTGGACTTTTATAAATATCCACGACCTTCCTCTGAACCTCTGAAGTTCTCGTGTGTCGCCGACCTGAAGGAGTTGAGGTCAGCGTAGTTGTGATCTCCGCTCGGTGGGGCCTGCAGGAGGATTTCTCCAAACATGGCGAGGTAGACGGAGATGACCTCTTCGGGGTCCTGGAAGGGCGGACTGAAACAGAAAACCAAAAACACACAGTCCACCTTCGGCTGTACGCTCACACCCGACGGCCAACAGGACCTGATACTGCATGCAGAGTCTTCCTCACCGTGACTCGTTGGACTCAAGCTTTGACGAAGTCGACGTGGGTCTCCCACTGCAGCGGCAACAGCAGCCAGACGCCCAACTGAGGATCCCAAAACCTGCAGACGTTCACCTGCTCCTGGAAAAACACCGGAGCACGACGAGGGAGCAGTTATAAACCTGAAAGACCAGGAGGACGCACGAAGAGTCTTTGTGGTCTCACCTCAAACATGTAGGTCATGACGGTGCCTTTGTCCTGGATGTAGATGCTGCCGGTGCGATCGTCCTCCCTGACCGCCGGCTGGCTGCTGGCCGGAGTCTGCAGCTGATCCTAAAGGGACAAAACAAACTGATCACAGCTTTCACAGTTTTCATGCAGTTTGTGTTGAAACTGATTACGAACAGACCGACCTCGGCGTTGGCGGTGAGGAAGCGACCTTGACTGTACCACTCCTTTGGAAACGGCTGCAGCTTCTGATGAAGACGGAGCGACAAAGAGGAGTCAGATACCACAAACGAAGCATCAGAGGAGGAAAAAAGAAACTTTGTTCGTCCTTAAAGTTTAAAGGTTCGTTTTTTATTTTTCTAAAGATGAACCACATGAATTTGGAGACGTGTACAAGAAGCAAACAGGGGCAAAGTGGAAAACAGAGTCAGGCTCAGGACGGAAATCTTTATGAAACCAAACAGGAAGATGCTGCTGTTCTTTCGAAGCAAATCGAACAAAAGCTCCCACATTTTCAACGATGTTGGAAGAAGAAAAACAGATAATGGAGGCAAAGAGCAGCTGATGTTGCTGATTTAAAGCCTCTTATATCAAAACATGACTCACATACACCATATATTATCTATTTGTTAGGTTTATTATATATTATCTGGTGACATGAAGCTGTTTTAAGATGATCTTGAGATATCAAATGGAATCAGATTATTTTTTGACGCCTGTAATCTCGAGATATCTGTTTGTGTTTGAGACAGAGGCAGCTCAGAGGAGAAATAAAGCAAAAACCAACAGAGGATTAAAGAAGCAGGAGTTCACGAGTGCCAGAAATAATGAAAATCAGGAGAAACAGGAACTGAAGGGGCTGATGGGAAATGTGGTCTTACTGTAGGAAAACATGAGCACATGTGACAGATTGATATCCAGCCTGGTCTCATTGATTTACAGCTCTCACTTTGTGCATGGAGCAAATGTAAAAGAGCAAATGTTTTCTTCTGATGCTTTAAAAAAGTATTTAAAAGTATTTATCGTTTCCTCAGCAGGTGTTTTATCCCCACCTGTGACTGTCCCGTTGTTGTGAAGGAAACTCTCAAAGTCCAGAGACACTTCTTCACCTTCGGCCACGGTTTCCTGACAGTTCACAGCACAGTTAGATTTAAAATAAACCGAAGCCTGATTCAAACACTTCCTATCACACACTGTCTGCTATACAACATTTTGAGGTACGTAAAACCATCACAGTTCTACTTAGATGAATATAAAAACATAATTCAAGTTTAAATAATGTAAACATATATCATATTTTCAGTCATTGTGGCATTTAAAAAATCTTTTATACACGTAGTTGGCCACGATCAGATAACATTCATGTTTTCAAAGCTGCCAAAGATCATTTCTTCAAAAAATTAGAGGAAAATAAAACTCTTACACTTTATTTATCATGAAATAAAATAAGATATAAACGGTATTAATCCCACATGAAGACACATTTTAAAGTTTTCCTTTTCAATAAATCATGAATTTATTCCTCAAACATCCTGAGTGACAAGCTGATATAATTCTTCACATATTTTAGTCACCTTAAAAGTATTAAACTTTAATATTCACTGTAACTGTTCCTGGAACAAGTCACAAATACCGGTTTGTTTTTATTAATTATTTTAAAGTAGTATATCTGAAACGTGATCTTTTTTATACTTTAATACCAGATATTTAAAAAACAGTGAATCCTAAATGTGTTTTGGAAATTTGTATTCAATAGAATAAATTTGCGTTTGATATGACTGAGTGGATTTTTTCTGTTTGTGAAATCATATAGAGACAGACAGCAGTTTTAATATTAGACGACATACAAACAGTAATTTGATCCGTCATGTCACGATAACATGACAGATCCATTATTGATGTTTAAGTGAATATTTTAAAAAGCTGCTCACAGTAACAGGAGCTGAATTCAGAGCTGTTTGTGTCGTTTCTTCTTCTTCTTCTTCTTCTTCTTCATCTTCTTTTTCATTTTCCTCTTCTTTCTCCTTTGTCGGTGTGTCGTCCTCTTCGCTCTTTAAAGACTGAATATCCACAGTGTGACTTTCATCTGCCTGAAAACACCAAAAACAACAAACAAGATCAGCAGTGCTTTAAAAAATTAGGCCTACTTAAGTAGAAGTAAAAGTATGAGCATTAAAATATACTTTAAGTGCCAAAGAATATAACGTATATCATGTTATGGGATCATGATTATTGATGCATTATCTTTAAAGTTGCAGCTGAAGAAGGTGGAGCTCATTTTAATGACTTTATATGCTGCTGATAGATGAACTTATGAACTGCTGATAGATGAATTATCTTAGTTTATTTGTGTTTTATTTAGAAAATCTAAATCAGTTAAAGAACTAAAGCTGTCGAAGCTTCATAAATGTAGTGAAGTCATTTTAATAATATTGTGAAAATTGGGCTAAAAACAGTAAAAGTGAAACTTTCTGTCCCATAATTTACAGAATGATTCTTCCTCATACTGACAGTTTGGATGTTTTTCTTCCTCCCTGCTGTGTATTCAGAGACTTTTACCTGCAGGGTGGCGCTCCACCTCACAGGTGTGGAGGGCCGGGTGGCTTCAGCCTCAGGCTCCCCGACCTCCTGCCTCCTGCCTCTCCGGGCGGGATCCTTCAGTGACGGATGCCCTGCTGCCCATCCTGACAGCCGCAGACAGACAGAAACATCCAGAGAGAGACGGACAGACAGAGGGAGGTGGAGTCAGCAGGACAGGTGAGAACAGGTGTAATCTGACACACCTGTGATGCTCTGTGACATCACAGCTCAGGAGCTTTTATTTGCTCTTTACCTTCACAACTTTATTATCAACATTTTTTTAATTAAAGAGATTTAAAGGTGATGTTAGTGAGAAGGCTAGAGATAATGATATTTGTGCTTTTGTTATTGAGATTATTAGAATTGAATTAAATCAATGTTTATAAGATCATCAATCATAATTAATCTGATAATTAAGAGTCACTTTAATGAAGGTAAGCTCCACCTCAACATTTAACAAAAGGAAACTACTGTTTTATCATTTTTAACATAAATAATAAAGCTGCTAATAATTTTGGTTTTGTAATTTTTCTGATTCTTTTATTGTTATCAATGGATTTGATCAGCATCAGTGTCTACAAGATCTTTCATTTCCTGTATTACTTCATATACGTTTCTGTCAGAAAGATTCAAACCAGCCTGAAAAAGTGGAAACAGTTCTGATAATAAGTGAGGTTTTCTTTGTTCCAGCTAACAGACATGAACATTTTACAGTAAAACACAAAATTAATGCACAAAAAACCCAAACACAGAGTGAGCGATAATAAATGTTGTTGTTAATAACACTACTACTACTACTACTACTACTACTACTACTAATAATAATAATAATAATAATAATAATAATAATAATAATAATGTTGGATTAAAATCTGGTGAGAAAAAAATAAAATAAAGTGTCTCCTGATTTTCACAAAATATATAAAAAACTGCACCTGAAGAAACTTCTTGCAGATTTTATACATTTCCACACTTTCACCATTTTCTTAAAAGCATAATTGGAGTTAATAAAAAACATAATTCAAAGATAAAAAATAAAATAGACCTTGTGAGCCTTCAGCCTGCACTGCCTCAACTGTTCACTAGAGGGCAGCATCAGCCTGATAATGATGTTTAATTTATCATGACAGCATCACACTGATCGACTCAATTGATTTGTAAATGACAGATATTAGTCAGATGGATGCTTCATCATACATACCTGATCATGAATAAAGTTAAGGAGGAGTTCTTCAAAATAATTAATAAATATCACCCTGCCAATCACAACATGCAGACATTTGAAAGAGATGTAAATACAACGCATTTGGGGATTTTTCTCACACCAAGAAACACTTTTACAGATTTTTCATTAATTATATTTTTAAAGATTTTACTTGTGGAAAAATGTGGCATTTGGTTTCTTCAAACCCCCCAAAAACATACTTTGTTTTTTATCATAAACTTGATAATGATTACACAAAATTCTTCATACATAAATGTAAATTTAAAGATAAAAAACTTATTTTGCTGTTTTCTTAAAGAAGGTTGAGCAAAATGTGAAACTACTTTCTAATTTGACTAACAAAAAGGCTTTCAAAATACTTAATATCTATGTTTTATATTATTTGTATCTCATATGATATAATTTAGGCTTTTTCTTTTGTCATTGTTCATTGTTTTCACGATCCTATATATGCCGAATCTGAATTTGTTCTTTTGTTAATGATAATAATAAAAAACACTGTTACTCTGTTCACTCACAGATGTGAAAACAGTGAAGTAGATGAGAAAAAGCACAAAAACATTTAAAAGTCACTCCGTTGAACTAAAAAACAACCAGAACAACAAATTAAAAAGATCTTCTCACATCTTTCCACTGCAAAAAAACATCTGAAGGAGTCACTGAACTTTACCGAACACATTTTTGCTCTCCAGAAGATGAACCTGTTTTAATTTTAATTTGGATCATTTTAATCTTTTATGAAAAAATTATGTTGTGCTCTTTTAGCTCTTATTATCTTACAATCTTTTTTTCTGGAGCTTTCATCTGCACCTCAGCAGATCGTTCGCTCAGGTGTTCAGAAGTAAAGCTCACGTTTGAACATAATTAGACTTATAACCGCCTCCTTTGTACCACCACCTGCATCACATGACCGACACTGAGTTTGCGAGATGTCTGAGGAAGAACGAGAGGAGAAGTTGTTTCATGCAGCAGCTTCATTTTGGGGGTTTAACGGATGTTTCAGTCTCTGTAGCTGCCAGCAGACTTCAGTTTTTATCATCATTTCACTGCCCATTAAAACTTTTCATCTGCTGCTTTAAACTCTAGCAGCTCTTAACATGATGCGTTTACACTTTTGGTGTCCAAATGTGTCGAGTTTACGTGAAATTTGAGGTGCGAGCAGACGGTGAAACCCGGCAGATGTACTGCATGCAGCCTGTCGGAGCCACGGGGCAGTAAAATCCTCCATGATTGTCCCTTTTTAAACGGGCGGACACATTTTTTTTCCCTCTGGAGGAGCTGCTGGCCTTTCTGGCAGAGCGGCGGGTGAATAACTCTGCCTCCAAAATCAGAAATGACAAGCAATAAAAGAGGAGAGGAAACGAGTTTCCCCGGAGAACAATCTGGAAAATTATTCTCTTTTCACACAGACAGCGGGAATATTGACGTGCACACTCACAGCCAATCAGCTTTGTGTTGCACTTATCAGAAGAGTCTCAGAACATCTGCTGCTCCTCTGATAACCCGTCTGTCCGTCTGTCTG
This sequence comes from Scortum barcoo, assembly GCA_023238725.1. Lineage (NCBI taxonomy): Eukaryota > Metazoa > Chordata > Actinopteri > Centrarchiformes > Terapontidae > Scortum > Scortum barcoo. The sequence goes on along the minus strand of CM041536.1, from coordinate 1,361,617 downwards.
TCTCTGTCTGTCTGTCTGCTTCAGGGTTTTGTTGCCAAGTCTTGGATTAATCCAGGTTTGGCGCCCACACCTCGTCAGTCTCTAACAACCCCTCTGTGGATTTGTGTGGAGCTGCAGGAGCAGGTGGTGGATGTGAAGATCACCATCACACGGTGACACTGATGGTTTGAGTTTGTGTTTTATTCCTGACATCGCATCAATCATTTCTTCTTTTCCTGACAGGACTGAGCTCAGAAAGGTCTCACGGAAAGAAAATAAAAAACCTTTGCATGACTTATTTCATATTTTCATGCTCTCTGATTGTGAATTCATGCATGTTAATTAACAAAACAACATTTCTCTCCTCGCTGGCTGCAGGGCTCAGGGGACGTTGGCCGCTCCACCGCTTTGTTTCAGACTCAAATATCTGAATCAACATTGAATGAAGAGCCTGTACTAACTGTCATGGAGCGGCTGTATGTTTTAACAGTGCTGTTCATCAGTTAAAGTCCAAACAAACAATGCATTAAATCGAAGAATCTCACTTACGTACAAACAGTATAAAAGCTGGAGGAGACAAAGACACGTGTAATGAATGATGATAATCTAACAATATTAATGTAAAGAAATAAATTCAGTATTTGTGGGAACCTCAGCAGCTTCACGTTCTGCAGATAAAATAAGAGCTTAAGAGCACAAACACAGATAAAAAGTCTGATGTGTAAGAAAATATGTTCACGTTTCATCTTTGTTTTCAAGATTTCATATTAATGTTAAATTGACCTTAAACATTTAAACAAAATCAGTTTTATTCTCCTGGTTGTTTAACAAGGAGTTTTATGTAAAGAAGGAAAAAAGATCTAAAGCTGTAATAAAGCTGAATGGAAAAGTCTGCTCGTATTTTAGTTTGTTCAGAAAGTCTCTGTAGCATGTTTTCTATTGCATGTAGCTCAAAACTTCGCTCAAAACGCTCACAGTATTTTCTTCATAGCTGGATGGAAATGTCGATGTACGAAGTCAAACATCAGTTCAGTCTGTGAGCGGCAGGCTAGAGAGCACGAAGAAACTCCTGATTATTCATTCAGCCGCTTTCATGCTTCAACTTCGCAATTAAGATCATATCTGAACATGATGAACGCCACATGAGAAATTATTAACATGAGCCACAGACGAACTCCGACAACAACATCACAGGCGTGAGGAGACGAAGTTTTTCAGCTTTAAACTAAAGTCAGTGGTTGTAAAATGTTCAACATCCAAAACTTAAAGTGCAGAATTGGATCAATAAAGATATTAAATCCTAAATATTGTCTGCTATATTTTCAAGGGTTTTCATACGTGCAGCCTTATTTTTGTGACTGACTGTTTATAAAGATGGACGCCTCCACGAGTACTTCACTGTGATTGACAGCTGTCCATCGTTAGGTCACGCCCCTGATCAGATCCAGATGATTTACACATTAATTTACACATGAAATAAAGTCTTCAGTCCAGACTTTAAACCTTTTTCATTTTGTATGATGATATTTGGGGAATTTTACTTTAAATTATTTGGTCTTTGGTTAGAAGATTTTTTCCTTTAATTTCCTAAATGTTCATGTGGGAATGAACCACCGGAGTGATTATTTACTGTGTGGCTCTTCCCAGGAGACAGAAATAAAATCATTTACACATCAGCTGCCCTGAAACAATCAAGTCCTGATACTTTATGTACAATATAATATGATAATTATTCACTGAAGCAGCTGAAGAAGATTTCTGGTGTCAGCAGACTGACTGATATGAAGTCTGTTTTCAGTCATTTTCTGAAAATGTTTTTTTCTGAGGGAAGATCAGCAGCAAACAGCTTCTGAAGGACGACAGCGAGCGACCGTGTCCATCATGAGCAGACAGCGCCAATAAACACAAAACTGAAAGTGTGTTAACAACCTGTTATCACGTCTTCACTTCCACACCTGATCACACCTGAGCCCGCCCTCTCACTGCATGTTCACCTTTGAGCTTTGATTATTTTGTCACATATTCTCATTTTCTCCTTTAAAGGGAAAATCCACTCAAGACGTATGTACATATTTATATTCTATTATTATTACATTATATTTACACCACACATACAAAGCCTGTTTTTAACCAGTGTATGCAGTGTGTTTGTGGAGCCTGGTTATTTGACTAAATAACCATTTTATTTAACTTTACTGTCACGGTGTTGATGTGGTGACTCCTTGATTCAGAGGTCTGAGAGTCGTTTTATGTCAAATACGGAGCAAACACACTCGTTGAATTTGAAGAACGTGGAGAGTTTGTCTGTTTTATTATTAATCTGCTTGAATCCTTTATAAGTGTTGTGGATCCAAGCCTGATAAAAACTACCGTGACCAGTTTTTTTTTTTTTTAAAGGACACTATATATTTGTGTTCAGGAGGAAGCGATGGGCTCGGACAGGAAGAAAGTATCTGGAGTTTCTGGTTGGAGTCGTGAGATTTGTTGAGGATAATAAAAATAAAGACAGCAGCTGTCTCCTCCTCAGCTGAAGAAATCTTTGGAAATGGCCTCCACGAAGTTGGGGGCCGACATGAGGATGCCGATGGTGCACAGGATGGTGAAGAGCGAGAACGCGACCAGACACAGCCGGTCGATCACCGCCATGCGGCGAACTTCCACTCGTTGCACACCGTCTCCTCCTCGTCCTGGCCGCGGAAACGCCTGGCGATGTACTTCACCTCCTCCAGGATCTGATTCAGCTCCGCCTCCAGGCTCGACCCTCCCACCGCTCCTCCTCCTGCTCCTCCTCTTCCTCCAGCTCCGCCCCCGGCTCTCAGCAGGTCCTCCTCCCCGCCCACCAGCCGCGAACAGAGCAGCTCCGGTTCAGCGTGCGAGCCGTAGTGAAGCCCGTCCACGCCCCTGAAGCCGACGTAGAGGAGGTTGCCGTTGGTTACCTGCGGGTGATGTCGCAGAGAGCCCTGACTGACGCTGAGCTCCAGGCTGGACAAGCTGCCGCGCCGACGCTTGGCCGCGTTGTGACATGCCAGACGGACCTTTGCCTCACCGGGACGCCGCATCCGCAGGAACCAGGCGCACCAGTTCAACAGAACCACACGAGTCTGAGGAGGAAGGAGGAAGAAGCAGATTAAAAGTTGTAGGAGGTGTATACTCTTATCATTCGACCATGTAGATGTAGATCACAAAACAATTACCAACATTTCAAACATTTTGGATGAATGGATGAAATATACAAGTCAAAATGTCTGACTGTTGATAAATCTTATTTAGCAAAGATTTAATATTATAAAGTTTACTATGTGCAACTCACAATGTTATCATCTAAAGGTTGGACCCATTTTGAAACCAATTAAAAGAAGTAATTAGAGAAACAGTATGCTGGCTGATGCCACCATCACATCACATTTTATTAAAAACACCAACTGCTGATAGAAAAACTGCACTGTGCAAATAAAATAAAGGAATTCGCTTTTCTAAGTTTGACTCTTTACTACTGAAGTAAAGATTTCATTTATTCAAGTCCTAATTTAGCTTTTAAAGTCTACAACTCTGGAGAAGAAGAAGAAGAAGAAGAAGAGAGCACTTATCTGACAGTTGACTTTACAAAATGCACGTCAAAAATATTTACATAAAAACAAGATGATTAAAATTCATTTATGCAGAAATGTGTTTATGCGGAACAAAACGTGCATGTACATGAGAGATATGAGTTCATGTGTGACATACATACGTGTGTGTGTGTGTGTGTGTGTAGGCTGATAAAAACAGAGCATGAATAAAGTGGATCTGCGGCTGCTCGGCTCGCTCTCAGAGGAAATCTTCTCTCACAGTCCAAAATTTCACTTCACACTCGGCTCATTAAATATTTAGCTGTCAAACTCGAACCCGTCGCTGTCGACCGCCTGAACATCGCTCAGACCTCCGAACACTTCCTGCTTCACTTCTGACAACAAGGTTAAGTCCATCATCAACTTCAGGTTTCCATTTCCTTTCCCATCTTTTCCTTCACTTCCTTTCATTCCTTTCCTTCATAGTGTATTTACTCTGTGTCTTTTTCTTTTAAATGTACTTGTATTTCCCTTTATTTTCTTTCTTTGTTATAATAAACTTCATTGGCCCAAAACTCCTTTTTTTCCCAACAAACCTGAGATTTCCTCTTCACTTGGAGTGTCAGCAACTCAGAAAAGCTGCAGTTAGAGACAAACTTATTGTGCTTATGAAAAACTGAACATCAGACTTTCTGCAGAGTCTGTCTGTCAGGAATAATTCAACATACTGAACATCGACTCTCTTCTCTTCTCAGCTGCAGAGACTTCGTGAGAGAGCTGAAAATCAACACTTTAATTAGAGAGACAGAAATGATTTTCATATAAATCTCTCAGTTTTTCACTCTTGAAGCTTCTGAAATGTTAAATGTTGTCTAAACAGCAGCGATCAGACATCTTTACTGATTCGCTGTCTGAACGCAAACTTCCCAAACTTTTTCTGAGAGGTTTGTTTCAGCTTCGTTCACCAAACTCTCTTAACTGGACAGACTTGTTGTTGTCGCCAAAATGAATAAAGAATGAATCTGTTTGTATGAGTCCTCATTGCACGAGGCCCAAAGTGTGTTAGTCCTTTAAATACGACTTGATCATTAATTTAAGTGCTCTGAATATGTACGTACTCCAGATTTCAGCTCTTTCAAAATATTCAGCAAAAATAACATACTTTTGTTGTTGCGTGTACAAAAACATAAGAAGTTAGAAGAGTTAGAGTTGAGCAGATTAAAGTGGATTAAATCCCAGATAGCAGGTCTGCACCATTTTCTTTAAGTGACAGTTGGTAAGATTAGGAGAAAGTGCTTTTATTTTGAAAACTATGGCGCACTGTTTTCTCGTTGTTTATTGTTCAGTTGTTGTTGTTTATCCTCCGTTGTCGCTCAGTTAGCTCATGTGGGTGGAGCTCCATCAGATACTCTGTTCTGATTGGTTGTTTAGAGGCGGCAGCAGGATGGAGCCAGAGGAGTCAGATTATTATCAGATTATTTATCTTATAAATCTCTAATAAAAGTCATTTTTAAATAAGTTACTTTAGTTCTGCTGCTTTAAACAGTCAAACGATGGTCATCACGTACAAACACACTTTTCTACATTCGGTTTCTCCTGATGGCTCCTCGGAGGAGTCTTAAAGGTTGAAGAAGCCTCCGTGTGACTGAAAGGTCAGCTTTGTGGAGAATAAAGAATAAAGTGACGGCCGGCGACGCTCGGTGAGGAACGTTTGTCCTTTCAGCCTCACAGATTCACCTTCACGGCTCAACAGACGACTCATCTTTCAGCAGGAACGTCTGCATTCATGACACACAGAGCGGGACAGTCACCTCCACACCTGACACACACAGACACACATATACATATATATACACACATATATACATATATATACACAGACACACACACACACAAGTATATACACAGAGACACATACACATACATACACACACAGACACACACACACACATATAGTATGCACACACACACACACACACACACACACACGCATATATACATACCTATGTATGCACACACACACACACACACACACACACACACACACACACACACACACACACACACACACACACACACACATGTCCACATGACACACACACACACACACACACACACACAGACACACACATACACACACACACAGACACACACAGACACACAGACACACAGACACACACACACATACACAGACACAGACACACAGACACACAGACACACACACAGACACACACAGACACACACACACACACATACACACAGACATACACACACACACACACACACACACAGACACACACACACACAGACACACATAGACACACACACACACACACACACACACACACACATACACAGCTGAGGTAAGAGCTCTGACCTTCAAAATAAATTCCACCATAATGGAATTTCTCTTGTTCAGAATCCCACAGGGCAGAGTGTGTGTGTGTGTGTGTGTGTGTGTGAGACTGAGAAGCGAGTGTGTGTGACTCAGTGAGTCAGTCACACACACTGCATTCCTCTTTAAGCTCCAGGATGCTGTAAAATAAATAAATGTAATGAACACGTTAACGTCCAATCAGCTCTCAAAATGAAGCTCGTTTGGAGCTCGTTAAGGACCTGAAGCTCGTTAAGGAGGCTTGTTGAAGCTGACTGGACAGAATGTGGACTCCATGTTGGACTGAAGTGAAGAGGAAGAAGAATAAGAGGAGGAAGAGGAGGAAGAGAAAGCACTGACCCACTGCGGCATGTGTCCTCCGTCGGGGTCGTGGTGATGATACTGCAGAACCAGAACGGTGGCGATGACCGACAGACCCACGATCACCATGGTGGTCGCAAAGTACTGAGCTGAAACACACGAACCAACGTAAACATTTACTCTTTTACTCTTTACTCTTTAAACCACAAAGTGTTCATGCACATCAGAGTTTGAGGGTCTGCTTAAAGAAAGCTAAAAAAAAAACAAAATTGTTTTTACATGTCGGCTCTTCTGCCACCTACACATTTTAATTCAAAGGTGTGTGTTAAATAATATTAAATGATAATTTAATAATTTATGACTTTGGTCGCCCATCCTCGAGACTCCAGCTCCTGAGTCATGAAGGTGACGTTGTTTTCTCCTCTAATACACCAACAGGAGGAAGTGTACGAGCTATTAAGGCTATATGTGGTTATTAGAGTAAAAATTTACAGGTGCTGGTGTACACAATGCTGGTCATTTTATTCCAAAAGTATTTAAAAAAAACAAGAGAAGTACATATAATAAAGCTGTGGAGGGCAGGGGGGCGGTTTAAAGAGTAACCGCCCCTTCAGGACGCCCTGAAAAGTAAAGCAAACGCACACCCGACACAGCAATAATAGAAAATACACAAGAACTAAAGTAATGTAAGGGATCTACCTTGACAAGTAACCTGCATAATTACTTTTTCAATTATTAATAGGCAAAGAACAAGGGATGAATTTCTCTTTAAATGTGTTGAAAGATGGTAAAAAATTCTGCATAACTTTCCTTTCGAATTTGATAGAAACGGAGAGATACGTCGTGTGATAAAATGAAAAATGAGGAGCTCACCTATCAGAGGAACTGAGTCAGACGTTGCCGGCATGATTTCAGCGACCAGCAGCATGAAGACGGTCAGAGAGAGCAACACGGTGATTCCTGCAAAGACATTCAGAGATTTTATCATCGTGCACAACAATCACACAGAGTCGTCGCTGGCAATGAAATTCTTCGAGTCTCTGGCTCCCTTAAACAATGCTCCAAAAATATTTAGAAAGAAAGACCAGACGGGCAAAAAGAAAAATAGATAAAGAACTAAAATAAGTAATAAAGTTCAGTAAGAAAATAAAATATAGACTTGAAATATAAATGATGATACACCTAAATTATACAAATAAAGATAATATTCAATAAAAAAGAAATAGATTAAAGATAGAGTAACAGGGATTGACCTGTTTTAAAAGGATTAGGTGCTTAAAAAAGTGTTTATATTTGGTTATTTATTGTACTCTGTATTGTTTAACTGAAATCTGTTATCTACCGACTGGTCTTACTATAACTTTAAATCGATTGGTTTTGGCTCCGCCCACTTACCTGAAGTAATCACTACACTAAATCTGTCACTGAGGAAACATCACCTGGTCACTCTTGTGATTATTTCTCCCCATTTTCAGGGCATAACATGTTAAATACGCAAACTATTTTCACAGCCTTCTGTTTTTCTGAAGTTTTCAGTCTGAAAATACCTCCTCAGCGATGTTTGTGTTTTTGTGAGTCTCCTCCAGGACTTCGTGTCTGAGCTGGATGTTCTCGGCTCTCTGGCAGCAGACACTGAGAACAGCTGCTGAGCTCGGGATGGGAACAAATTTGGGGAAGTTTTGGTGAGAAGAAAGATGTGAGATAAAAGGATGTTTACTCTGTAACGGGAGGATGAATCTCCCGGACCGAACACGGTGATGAGAATCTACATTGTGTTCAAATCCTGCAGGATTTACACAACGAGCTGAATATGTGAGGAAACCAAACTAACTTTAACTTCTGTCCTGTGCATGCTTATGGATTTATCTCTTCACATAAACTAAACTCCATTAGCCTGCACTGTGTTGAGGCGGAGGAGGATATCTCAGATAAAAACAAAACACTAAGTCTGATGTGGACTCAAGGCGGTCACAAAACTGAGGACCTGACATGGACTTTTATCGTTTTTTAAATTAGTGACACTGATACTGATTATGTGAAACATTACGTGTTTTTCATCAAACAAAGAAGGCAAAGATCTAAAATGTTAAATAAGTCTAATCACAAACAGGAACATAAAACACATTTCTGTCTGCATCAGAGAGGTTTTGTTTCCACCTCATCAGATTGTTCACTGAATATAAACTATGATATCTTTCTGTCGTTTACAGTTCAATTTTTCCATTTTTACACTTATTCTGAAGCCTCCATTTAATAAAAACAATAAAACCAAAAAAAGCTCATTAACACACACACACACACACACACAAAGGGGAGCTTATCGAGTATCATCCTTAAAGTGTGTCATAAAACCTGTTAATAGATTTGTGATGTGTCTTATTTATTCCTGTCGGTTTCTTTTAACACATCTCAAACACAGCTCTGATTTTTTACCTCCTTCTTTCACAGTTCATCGTGTTATAAATTCATCCTTTACTTTCTAAAGTCTGGATCTGAACCCTCCGGCTCGTTAACGGTCGCTCACTGAACGTGCGGAGGTGAAGACCGATGGCCCCGCTGACATTCAGGTGTGTGTAAATTAAATTTCCGGTCAAAGACGCCGTGTCTGATCTCAGCAGATGGAAGCCTCGCGGCGGTTTGAACTTCCTGTTTCAGGATGTTTTATGGCTGATGAGTATCGACCCGGAGCCATCAGTCATCTGAAGGCTCGGCAGAGGAAACAGCTGGAGTTATTCCAAAGGGTCAGTTCAGCCAAATTACATATACATACAGTATATCTCCTCACTCGACTACAGTGGCATCCATTCATGCGGATCGTTTTATTTTCCAGGTTTTTATTTGTCCAGGAGCTTCACAAACTTCATCGTGTCGGGTGGAGGCAGAAATCTCCAAAACTTCAAAACCTCGACACATTAAACCAAAACTATCTGAATGGAAGTGTGAGGTGAAGAAAATATAAATATATGATCTTTTTTTATTAGTATGGTTGAACTGACCCTTCAAAATAAACCACTGGATGGCTTTACTAAATAAACTTTTGTATGGTGGAGAAGATCTGTAAGTTGTCGGGTCATGCTAGAAAAACGCCTCATGCCGTCGTGTTAGAAATCAGTTTATATGTAATATGTTTATTTTTATGTTTATGATGATATGTTGGGCTCCGGGTTTTGGAAAGTTTAAGACCTCAGTCCCACCGATTCTGAAGTTGTGTGCAGACAAAGAAGAGGTTCACCAGGTAAGTCCAAGAGTTTGTGCAATAATGAGGGAAGTTAGGAAGGAGCCACACATCTCTGTTATATTTGATTTGTTTGTGAAATATTGGATAGTTTGAGTCTAAAAATCATTCAAATGAAACGATCTGTGACTTTCTTGATTCTTGGTTCTGGCAGCTGATTCTTCACAGCATATTTGGTTGGTCTCAAGTTGACTTTGCTTTGTTTTAAAAACTCACAAGTCAAACAGGTTGGATCCATTTAAAGTTGTAAAGTGTTTTATCCAGCTGTACTCTTTACCAGGTGTTTTATATTCAGGTCATCAAGTGTCTTTTTAACTACTTAGAAGAAGGAAGAAGAAACAGAAACTATTTTACATGTAAAACATTCGTCCTCACCGAGGGAGATCTTCTCTCCAGAGTCTGCGGGCAGCAGGAAGACGAGGAGAGCGAGGGTGGAGATGAGGACGCAGGGAATGAGGAGGTTGAGTCCGTAGTAGAGTGTCCTCCTCCTCATCACCACGGTGAAGGTCACGTCGGGGTACGGCTCCTTACAGCAGTCGTAGAAACGCTCGTTCCTCCGTCCAGGAACCTCTGCAAACAAAACACCAACACTGAGGCTGACCTCCAGAGTCACACGTCAATAAATCAGCTTAATTTAAACCACAGAAACTTTCTTCAGAAACCTTTGAGGAGCTCAGAGCTTTTCCTCCATAGGAGACCAGGGTCTAAATGAAGTTCAGGGACATTATTTTACCCCCCAAAAAGTCCCTGCTCAAGGGGGTCGTACTTTTCAAAAGTACAGGAACTTTTCTAATTGGTGGAGTATTCCCAGCATTTTATTTCGAAAAGCCTGCATCCTCAAACAAACTGTATTTACAGTTTGTTTCTGTCGGACGTGGACACGGAGCAGAAGAAGGTCTACGACAGACGGAGCGACCAAGTCCAGGCCTTACTGAGTATTTATGCTGAGGAGGAAATCCAGCGCAGCAGAAATGACGTGTAAAAACAGCCGTCGCTTTCTCAAACGTCAGCGGACTAATCTGCCTGATCTTCACGGGTCTTTAGACCACGCAGTGGAAGACGCAGACAACAACGGGCTGCAGGAAGCTTTTTACTTTATGAAGAAGAATCACGGGAATAAAAGTTCAGAGACTTTGGGTCGAAACGTGGTTATAGATGTTTGTGAAGGCATCTGCCACTCCTGTCAGTGATCATCTTTAGTTCAGTGTGATGAAGCTCGGTCAGACTGCGCCGACAGTAATCCGACATTTTGTTTTTTCTCATATGTTTCTTCATTATTTTGCTCTGTTGCTAAAACCCTCTCTGTTCTTGGGTTGGATGCTGCTGCGCTCAGACGTCTGCTGGACTGATTCTGTACCAGAAGATCAGACGTGTTTTTTTTAACTGTTTAGTGATGCATAAACCAGCAGCAGTGTTTTAAAATAAATTTTGTAGCAGCGTAGAAGCTGCGTTCGGATCAGAGGACTCCACTGATGTTCAGCTTTCTTCGTCTTTAATGAGACTTGAGCTCCGACTGTTTGAGAGGGTCAGAAAAAGGCACAAATTTGTTTATTGAATTGTAATCTGATTTTCTTGTGTTTCTAATATTAGTCCATAAACCACCGTGTGACAAGGTTTAAAATAAAAAAAACTGACGGTGTATGTTAGGGAGGAATGAAGCCATTTCACTTCAAATGGCTCACAAAGGTAATTTATTCCCCCACAGGAGAGGTATTTAAACATTTCACGGAGTCAAATCGTCCCCTGTTGCTGCTGCAGGGAGGCGTGAAAATCGCCCGCTGAGGATGACTGACAGTAATGAGGCCTGCTGAGGTTTTATTACTGGAATTATTATCTGCTGCCATAATGTATGTGCCAGTGATAGATTCATAAAAAAAAAAAAAACAGAAATACAAAACATGATGCATTCAAATGAGCACACGTGGTGACAGGATAATAACTGAGTCTGTCAACCGTCATTTATCCTCACAGGGATATTTGGTCATTTAATGTGTGGATGCTGTGACCTTTGACCCCTCATGGAAAACTTCAGGCACAGTCACTAAAATGTTCATTATTACACACCAGCAGTCAGATAAAAATGTTAAACTGGTGATGGATGAGAGTTCATACAGTAAAAACGTGTGTGTTCATATTTGCTTTATTTTGGTGATAAAATCCATATATATTATATTTTCACTCAGCTGTTATGTGATAAGTGGTTGTTACTGAAATTAATCCAGATCAAACATCCAATTTCCTTTTTTCATAGAGAGAAGTAAAGTGGTTATAATAACCTGAGCAGGCTACACGCCGTCTCTTTCCTTAACCTCACACTGTTCAGTGTATTTTTGGCCTCAGTCAGCCTCCTCCTTAACTCCCTTTTTCCCTTTTTTCTGGTCATTTTCCTGATAAATTACCAGAAGAAATAGCAGATAAGAACTCCCTCGTTCTATTTTATCCGTCTGCATACAAGCGCAGCTCGCCTGGCTGCCTTTCATTTGCCTATACATCGCTACATTGCTCACTACATTGGTTTTAAGCTCCGCTATAGGTGATGGAGGAGAAGGGCAGAGGGGGTAAATGGGAAACATGCTGCTGAGATTTTCAATTAAGTTCCCTCTGAACGGCCCATTGGCCGAACGGCGTCTCTGGAGGAGGCTCGCTTTCACTCTCCGCTATCTTCTCTTTCCATTTCATACTCTCTTTCATCAGCCGGTGCAAACAGGAGCTTTCGGCTCCCCCGAGACCCGGGACGATCCTGAACTCATCATCTCTGAGCCGTCCGTCCTCTGATCTGCAGACTGACGGACGACCTGCAGAGGCTGAGCTCTGAGGGACTGAACTACAGCCACGTCGAGATCCATAAAGAGCGACTCTGTGCTGCAGACATGACGATATCTAAAGGAAGAGGAACCACCAGCTGTCTTTAAATTCAATTTAAACAGGAGAGAAGCCTCCTTAAAAAACATAAATGGAGTCTGCGATGAACCTCCAGATTATAAATGCACCAAATAAAGAGCTACATCACCACTACAGCTGGATATCTAATGTTTTCTGACCCTGTAAAGAGACATTTGTAAGATGCATTTTTTGCAAACACAGGAATAAAACAGGACTTTAATTCCTGCAGTTTAACTGTGACCTCTGATGTTCGCAGCACAGAGCCGGTCGAGGTTAATTCAGGGCAACATTTTCTGTAATCTCATCACGCAGGCTTGAAACAGAGGAAATGTATATATGAGGATTAATACAGTGAGGTTAGTGTACTAATAATGTATTAATATTATTTGATAATTAGATTTTGAAGCTGATCTTGCTCCAAAATAATTTAAATTGATTGATATGTTATATGAACTGCTGTTTTTTTTTTTTTTACTATAACTCTACAGAGGCTGTAAATGAGCTCCTCTTCTCCTCTGTGAGGTTTCTGTGGTGCCATCGTCTTTATAGAGGAAACAATAATAAAAGGCACTGACAGGAAAATGGCCGCTTTCTGATCGTACCCTAACCTACAAGACTTTCATTTATTTTTCTAATCGAGTTTCCAAAGATACCAAACGTGTCGTGTTTGAACAAGAAGCAGGAACAAGCAGATACTGAAAGGTTCAGTAGGTTAAGAAAAGTCTTAAAGTTTGAACATGAGGCTAAATAACTCACTGGGTTTAATGTTTTGCAGCGTTTCACTTGTTGTCAGACGTCTTGAACTGCATCACCTCCATGCTCATGTTTCCACATTTTGTTTCAGGCTCAGAATATCTCTTATTTCTAGTCTCTTCCACTTTCCTGCGAGTCTCACTTTTTTGATGATTTTTTTTATTTGATTAACGGCATGACATGATAAATAAAAGTCAGGATGCAGGATTAAAACAATGTCCTGTAAACATCCAAAGCTTCTCATGTAATCCTGTGAGAAGAAAACCTGATCAAACCTCTCTCTGACTTCATTAAAACATTCAGCTGCGTGTCATCTGCTCAGGACGTCTGCACCTCGCAGCATCTCATGATAAAGTCAAAGCAGAGCCGAAGTTTGACGTTATAATTGTCACTCACTGGTTCTGCTTTGTTGCGTGATCTGGCATTTGTGAGCGACCGACGGTATACAGACGCCGGCGGCGGCGGTGGCAGCAGCAGCGCTCCCATCAGCCTTCAGGTTCACTGAGCGGCTGGCAGCTGCTCACCCTGCAGCAGCGGGAGGATTTAATTACCAGCAGATTAATGCTGTATGAGGCGCTCTGATATGAAACCCTCCGCTCCGCAGCAGACCGACGAGTTTGGCTGCTTCTGAGCTGCTCTGAGGCCTCAGCGTCGAGCCTGCGGGTCGCCGTGTTGGGCTCAGACATTTCTATACCGCCACTGTCGGGGAGAAGACTCCTAAATGTGAGCTTTTCAGGAAGTAATTAAAACAGCTTGTTTGTTTTGTCGGGGATCTCACCGTGAAACGAGCTTCCCAAACTTTCTCCTCGAAGATTTTCTTGGGAGTTTCTCCTTTTCCACCTGGAGCTTGATGGATCAGACTGGACATCCTGTTGATTAGGAATTATTCAGACAACTTTTCCTCTCCTTTCCACTTCTTCTTTTGTATTTTTCTTTTAAGGCCATACCTCTCTGTCCGGTCCTGATCACAGATACAGTCTCATTAAACATGTAAAGTCCTTGTAGGCTTTTGTGTGGCGCTGAGACGTGAGGTCACTTCATAATCAGGCTCGACTGTGGGATATTTTTGTAACTGACTGTAATATATATTTTTTATTGTCTTCATTATTTTAGCCAGAAGAGAACTGAGATAAGTTTATGCGTTAAATTTGTTAAATGCACAAACTTTGCATAACGTCTCGTTGGACCCTTGTTTGGGTAGCTGAAATCTTTATACTCTGGCATACAGTCATATAAGGTGAACTGCCTCATGTCAGCAGTTTGTGTTTGTCTCTTTTTTAACATGTCCACATACTTTTGGCCATGTTTCCTTGCATGTTTCCTGCAAATCATGTTTTGCAGTTAATCAAATTCAATCAAAGTCCCTCTTTTTAACCAAGAGTAAAAGTAGTGTTCACGACGAGTAACATACAAGAGGTGGATTCAGGGACTTTATGATCAAACAGGTCCTTCAGAGGAAAACAATGAACTTGAAGAAGTTCACATGCTCTCACCCACAAGGTCCCACTCTCCGTTGGCGATGTATCCGGTGATATCAGCCTCAATCATCTGCAGGTCCAGAGACCAGCCGCCGTACGTCCACGAGCCAAACTTCAGGTCACAGCGCTGCACGTCGAACGGAAACCAGCGAACGTCGATGTAACAGGTGCTCTTAAATATCCCTGAAGAGGTGGAAAAGAGAGAAAATACAATCTGTGCAGAGAAGATAGAAGAATAAAAAGGTAAAGTGCTGTCGGCAAAAAATGCACAGGAGGTCAAAAACAAGCTCAGTTAGTTCAGAATAAAATGCAAAAGAAGCTGAGGAGGTGCCGTTTGTGTTTGTTTGCTCGAGCTTCAGCAGGAGATCAATATCAAATCAAACAAAAACTAATACATGAAAAACGTAGAGAGACAGAATAAAGAGAAACACCCAGGAGGTATTCGTGTAAAACAGATAAAAAACCAAAAAGTTGAAAGAAAATAAATTACAGACAGCAGAAGATGAAACTGTGAAGATCTCAGGAATAAGAATAGAAATAAAATAGTTTGAAATTGCCCAGACAGGCGGCAAGCTGCGAGGACAAACTCTTTACTGACTCCATTTTAAAAAGCAGATAAACAGCAGAGGTTTATTTTTTTACAGGTAAACAAGAAAACGCGTGTGGTATCTTTCAGAAAAACCATCAGTCTGCTCGGGAAGCTGCATTTGAGGTTTCCATTAAGTTTGTGTGGATCAGCCGTGAAATCCAATCTGATCCCAAACCAGCAGCACCTGCTGCCTCCGAAAAAGGAAGAAGGTTTAATGATCTCTGAGGAGAAGTCAGAAACATCCGGCTACTGCAAAGAAATTTTAGTTTCCTGTTAAAAATAAAATCTAAAGAATAAGGCAGGTGGAGAACAAACTGTTTGCTTTGAGGTTATTGTACAGACACGTGGATTAAGAAGGAAGAAAAATATGGATTACAGTTTTATTAGATTTATTTATTACAATTACAAATATTCTTCATGTATTCTGCTGTAATAAAGAGCAGAAATATGTTAATTAAAGGACGGACTTGGTAAGTAAGAAACAGATCAATAAAATATCAGTGAATATTTTTGCAGCCCCTTCAGTATATTTATATTTAGATTAAGATTAATGATCACAGATTTGCAGCCTATAGCAAAGAATGAACTGGATATATTATTTTCTAAAATGTGTGTTTTTTTAATCTCACGATCAATCACTCCCAAATAAAGGATGAATGATAAAAGCAAACTCTCTTTTCTTGGCACAGCAGTTTTCTTTCTCTTGTTTTTGCTTATTTGGAGTTTTTATATTTTATTTCCGCTGAAACTTGAATCTGGAGCTCGTCTCTTTCAACAACACCCCCAGCTCACACTAATCAATGTCTGCTGTCAGTGGTAATAGAGCTGTTACGACTTTTATTGGTTACTGATTTCCGATGGTCGATGGGTTTCCCCTCTTCCTCCTGATACATTAATGTCGGCTCTTCAGTTTCAGTTCGGGTTGCAGGTTTACATCGCTTTGTTTCCTTCTGTAAAGCTGTAAGAAATAATCCCACGTGTTTATACAGTTTCTTTGCTCTCTGTGCTGTTTGTGTGCAGATAAAATAAAAAATGAGAAGAAGTTAAACAGTCGTTTCTCTCAGCCGCCTGGTTGAAAGTCATGATGAGTCTCAGGTCGTCAATCAGGGTCATAACTCCTCCTGTTGACCTTGTGACCTCGTGCTGACCTGCGCCCCTTCAGACCGCCATAAAACTGCGGTCTGCATTTCATTCAGGCTCTAATGGAGTCACTCTTTATCTATGGAAACATAATTACTTTCCATCTGTCTGTACCTTTAATTTGAAAATGACAAAAAGCAGATTATTTAACAACCTCAAAAATCTGATTTTGCTTTAATATGAAGCTGTAAATTTACAGGATTTCTAAATGTTGTGTTGGTTTTATTGATTGGAAATGTTGTGCAATAGAAGCCACCTCTTTCCAGGAAGTAGAATTACATTTTTGAGCATGAATGAACTTTAAATCTAAACTTTAAGTTTAATTATCTTTTTCAGATGTTTTCGACCACATCAGTAAAGAATATCTGTTCATAGATCATGTGATCACACCTGAGCAAGAAGATTATTGTCTTTTATTACAGGTAAAACTGAAAGGGTGATGAAAATGCTGTTCACGATCTTATCGTATCATGCTAACATGCTAACATTTAATTTGAATAATAATAATAGTTTGTGTTTATATAACGCTTTTCACGGTGCTCAAAGACGCTTAACAACAACACAATAAAACAGGAAAAGATTCAGAGGAAAAAGAAAGATCTGAGTAGTGACACGACGAATGATGAAAGAGGTAGAAGATTTTATGTTCTCATAAACCAAAGTAATGGACATCTTTAAATTTTGATGAAAAGTCAAACGGATTCATTCTCTGGTGAACACGAATGTCTATAAAAGCCCAAGAAAGCCCGAGATGTGTTGAAAGTGTCTCCCAGTTTGCATGTACAGTTACAGGTGAAGTGGGAGGGGCCTGTGGGTGTGCTACCTGGCGGCAGGTACTGGCAGTAGCCGGTGGAGTTGACGAGGATGTTGGTGTGGAAGGAAGCATCGAACCTTTCATCAGCACTGAGGAGAAAAACAGATTTACAATCAGCGTCCGTCGGAGGCACATCAGGTCACAGAGAGTCGAGTAAATCATAGTTTCATCAAGGTTACAGACGCACGTTTTTTACACTTGTGAGGACGCTTAATACATTTAATCTCATCTTGACCTCTTTCTAATTCAGTTTTAATCCCCCCCAAAATGTCTACACGTTCTTTAAAAATGTTCCCACTTTCCCAAATGTCCTCACTTTGTAAATATTTCTTTACTCTCACTGTTTAAATCTAAAAAGCCCTAACACAGACAGGATGCACTAAAAATCAGCAGCATCATTTCTGAATAAAAATTCAATAATCTTATTCAAATAAATTTGAAATCTGTCTTTTTGAATGTGACAGTTTGTGACTCCACAAGGGAACCATTCAACACTTAAACTAGACATTGATTTTTTTTTCTTCTGTTTTTTCTTGTTTAACTAATATAAAAGGCCTTAACAACATCTTTGATATGTGACGCATACAAGGTACCACAACACATTACTAAACCACAAAAGTGATCTTCATCATCACAGCGACGACAGCCTGTTGACCTGCAACACACTCAGTCAAGTAAACACAGACTTTTTAATATTTCAACAGACAGAGGATTTTTTTTCTTTCTTCCAAAGAGCAGATCTTGTTTGGACTCTCGCTGCTGCAGCTGAACTTTTGTACAAAAATAAATGGCATGTTTTTGGTATCTGACACCAAGGAAAAGAGCAGGTCATGTTAATAAAAAGTAAAAGAGGATTCTTTTCTCGACAAACTGACTCCTGTTTATAGATGACCTATGACCTCTTAGGTCATACACTGAGAAAAAGATGCTCCTTTTTACTTTAATTTGAATTTCTGAAAAAGGTTTTCAGCAAGAACAAAATATTTTAACTCCAACTTTGATGAAAATAACTGATATTTAAATACTAAAATATAATAAAATTGGAGAAAAAACACAATATTTGTAGTATTATTTAGAAAAATACTATAAATTAAAGTAAAAAGGAGCATCTTTTTCTCAGTGTATGACCTAAGAGGTCATAGGTCATCTATAAACAGGAGTCAGTTTGTCGAGAAAAGAATCCTCTTTTACTAAGTTATCAGTATTTTAATTTTTCACTTTAATTTTTTTCTTGAGTTGAAGTTAAAGTTTGTTTCTTGAGTCTTCAGATGTAGCAGGATCATTTCTTTGCAGATGATGTGATTCTGTTGTTTTCATCAGACTGACTTCCAGCCCAGAAAAGGACTGCATCTCTAAATCTGTGGTAATGTAAATGTAAACTAGGAAAATGGGAAGTTTTCCCCTTTTTATGCTGGAAATGAGTCCCTGCTCGAAGTGAAGGTGTTAAAGTATCTTAAGATCACAACTGAACATCAAGACGAGGCTCTCAATGTGTTTGTCGATCCACATTTGTTCCTCATGTATGTTCAGGAGCTTCTGTGTGGGATCAGCTTTTGAAATAGGTTTAGGAGCTTGAAGCTTTTCTTTTGAAGCCAGTTAAGATGCTGACTTCTAACAAGATTTGATGCCTTTTTGTGGAGGTTTTCTCAGCAGTTCCAGCTTGAAGTAGAACCACAACACATAGAGATTACATATCCATCCTGTCCTAAATATTAGAGCTGGACGGATCAACCTGATATATTAACATCATCTTAATGCAGATGGATGGTGTTGGTGTATATGTTGGCTGATATAAGAAAATGTAAAGCAGAAATGCCAAACTAGGTTTAACGTAGTTTGGATTGGACAGTTTCTCAATCATGAAAGCTCTGAAGTTTATTTTTTTAACGGTAAAATGTCCCACTCGATATAATAAAACAAGCCTGTGGAATCCATATCAAGATTATTAATATATCATTGTTAGATTTTTTAAAATTTATAGTATTTACATCAGTATTTGCCTCAAAAAAGACATCAGGATTATTTTCCTTCGCCTGCTTTCAGCGTGTTAAAGAACAAGCTGATGAGGTGAGTATGGTGGAGTTAAGGGCCGGAGAGTAACTCAGAGAAAACTACAGTAAGTTTGCTGTAAAAGTTGAGCCAGTGCCCAATAATAATTCAAAGTCAGCCTCTGGTCCCATTCATTTGCTGCCCCCCCTCATTGAAGGCAGTCAGGTCAATATCCCCCCCTCCTCCCACCAGGATCAAACTTTGCTCCTGAATGCTGCTGCTCGCTTAATGAGCTGAAACGGCTCGTCAGCATCCAGCACAGCCGGCAGCTCTGATGTGTGTGTTAACAGTGAGGTATTAATCCTGACGGGGGGACCTATCTTTAGCGCTGATAACGGAGGAGAGGGGGGAGAATTAGCTGAATTAACTTGTTTACTGAATCAGAACTGAGGGATGAAAATAAACTGGGAAGCGAGCGAGTCGTCTTTGGCCTCGTTCAGTGCGTCTCACCGTGAACTAAAACATCCTAAAATCCACCGGAGACAAATTGATCCTGTTGTTCCTTCTCTTCCCTGCAGGCGCTTCACCAAAGGGGGGCGTTTGAGTTTAATACCTGCCATTGGTGCATCACATGTGCATGTTATCTTCTGTCTAGAAAACAGTGCCTTTATAGTCATGGCGTACAATGTTTTCCATTTTAAACCAAGTGAAAGTCAAAAATGTTCACATCTTACAAATAATTTACAAAAAAAAAACATTTTAATAAGAAAAAAATAAGAAAAGCCTTGTTAAATGTTCAAATATTCATGTAAAGTGTTTTTCCTTTAGAGTTCAGAGTCATGAAGTGAGCGTCTTCGCTGTTTATCGGCTGTGAACTCGTGTACCTGTTGTACAGGAGGATGTCCGGCCTCCAGATCTGGTTGTCGGGGAATCTGACGTTGGTCACACCTGGATAGTCTGACGTGTTCCACTGCAGGTAGAAATCTGTCCAGTACTGCAACATACAGATAGTTTTAATGAGTGTTCACACTAACAAAAACACACTGCAGCCTCTTCTGCACACAGAAATGACTTTTTCACCTAAAACAAGATACAATTAATAAAACTTTTAAATCTAGAGTGAATTTTCTTGAATATCC
Organism: Scortum barcoo; assembly: GCA_023238725.1. Classification (NCBI taxonomy): domain Eukaryota; kingdom Metazoa; phylum Chordata; class Actinopteri; order Centrarchiformes; family Terapontidae; genus Scortum; species Scortum barcoo. The sequence continues at coordinate 1,341,375 of CM041536.1, read as the reverse complement.
CTGCAGACGTGGCCTTTTTTATAGTTTAGTTAGATCTGGTATTTCTATTCAATGTTAGAGGGGCATAAAACTATTAGTAATCAGGCTGCCAATATAATGAGACAGAATAAGTGTGACTTTATGCAAAAAAGCATAAAAATATAATCATGCATCGCTTTGATCACAGCTGCTGAATGATGCTGCAAAAAACACAAGTGCAAAAATATGCAGAAGATATGTCCTAAACTCTCCATCCATCAAAATCTCACCTTTAATAACTGATTGTGGCTTTGAGATGAGGTGAGCTGCAGGTTCAGATAAGGGTTTATTTTTCTTTTTTGCATTTGGAAATTTACATAAATGCATATTATCAATTAATGTACATTTGTGTCTCCATAGATGACGTGCAGAAGAAAACACTCACACATCATCTGCATGTTAACATCCATCTGTTTGTCACACATCAACAGTGTGAGCTTCAATGACAAGTACGACTATAATAATAAAAAAAAATGTGTTAATGTGATAAACATTAGACAGGAAAAGTAAAAAAATAATGATCCAAAGCATGCAATCTGTTAAGTAGGTAACTGGTGGAAGAAGGAATAAGATCATTTCTGTGCAATGTGCTTTATATTTGGGGAAACAAAAAGAAAGAAATGAGGTCTCCAATAAACAGTGAGAAGAGTAAAAAGCTTCAGAAGCGATGACTGGTGTGTTTCTCGTCTGAAACCAGCTGATAAGCAGCAGCTTGACCTCCATATTTCGGTTGCTGAAATCTAGATTACACTGATGGATGTTACGTAAGAGCCATTGTTAGCTGTGTGTGTTTTCACAGAGCTGGGAGAGAGAGGAGTGTGCTGCCAAGAGACATCAGCGCTGTGTTGATGTCTAATTTGCATTCACAGCTCTCGTGGCCAGCTCGCTGCTCGTTACATTTCAGAGCCTCTCTGAACTCTGTGGTGTGTGCGTCGATGGTTTGAGGCCGTGCAGGCTGAAGGTCGCACACATCTCTCAGTCTTGTTTACTTCCTGTCACTGAGCTGAAATGTTTTCACCAGAGGAATCTGTTGAAAAGACTGTCGCAGTGGCCGCAGAGAAACCCCCAAAAACACGAAAACGCAAGACAAGACTCTGAAGTTCACGCCCGAACAGCCAAACTGCAAATCTGATCTGGGCTGCAGAAAGAAATCTGTTCAAAAACATATATGTTGTTTTGAGTTCCTTAAAATGTGCAGAAATGTAGAGAATAGGTTTATATTAAGTGACTTTAAGGGCCGTTAACTTATTCTTTAATTAAGTTGTGCCACTTTCATCTCAGTCACCAGCTCTTGATCAAGTAGTGACTGTGTTTCACTGCAGGCTAAAAAATTCTGTTTTCACCAAATTAAAGCGAAATCATCACTTTTTGTAGCGTAACATGAAAACATTTTAGTCAGCGCTAACAAGCCGCGGTAACCTGGATGTTCGTTTTACTTTACGTGGAATATACAGTATGTGAAAGTGATCGGAAACTGTGACTGTGTGCAGCTTCCTGAAGTCTTTTATAACAAATACAGTAGTTTTAAATTAACTGCATATTTTTATAATTAGCAGGTTTTACTTGCTAATTCTAATTGAAATATGAGTTTTGCATCACAATTTGCTCTCTGTTTTTTACTCGGTTGTTGCAGACTGGCTTCTAATTTAAGCATTTCTGTGTAATTTACGTGTATATTATTAAAAAAGTTATAAGTGGATTATTTTTTCTTTACTTCATTCATGAGAATACCACAACCATTTTTTACTAACTATACAGACGCTGACTGCTTTTAAAACGATAACAACAATAACCGAGATCGTGAAAAGAAATCCAAATATCAGAGGGAAGATCAAGCGTTTAAATGTATTTTTAATGAGCAGGTGAGGAGGACGTTTGAACTCTCTCATCTTTTCTATAAAGGTTCAAAGGCTCAAAGAGTCAGAGCAGGATGAGACCAAAAGAAACCTGCTCGCTGCAACTGATGCAATCAAGTTCAAAAAGGCTCAAAAGGGAAGAAAATGCACAAAAAAAAAAAACAAGCAAACAGACTCTCATCATCGACAGTGTCGTTATGAAGATTATTGAAATAGTTCAGCGTGGAGATGCTTTTAAATAAAACTTCATCATGAGATTTATTTGGGGCTCGTCCTGTGGTACATTCATCTAACAGGATTATCCTCCCCGACTCAGTTATTGGTTATTTTTGGATCTCTGAGGGGATTTTAATTCTTCTTTTTCAACTAAACGTCATCTCAAAGAGTCACAATACCAAACTGTCACAGGAACCAACAGCAGACTGAGGATTAAGTTTCCTGGAGACTTCACAGCAGTACGACACATCTGTACTTCTCACAGAGCTAAAGGAAAATGAGGAAGAAATGATGACTTTCTTTTGACTGCAGGGGGAAGGTGAAGCTCAGTGAATGTGTCTTTTGTCATCCAGTCAATCAATAAAGGATATTTATGACCAACATTTAGCTCAAACTGACTAACAAGCTTCACTAATGAACATCCTGATGACCTTCAATCTACAACGAGCTCTTCATGATACTTTGTCCTTTCTTTGCTTTCTTTCTTTATTTGAGAACTGATTTCTTTATAGATTTTCTGTGTTTATTTGAGTGTTGTGCTCAGTTCACGTAATAACATGCTAAAACTCGAGCTCTTCACGAGGCCCCGAAGGTGGAAATTGGCTCCAAAAATGTAGTTTAGTCTCTGAGCGAGTCAAAGTTTTCTAGTTTGCCAGTAGAAAAACTTTCAAACGCTGCAGTAACACTCTGACATTAAAAAACCCACACAGCTCCCGGTGCAGAAATGTTTCCTCTCGCTTACAGACATTCATCCTCTTCACAAAAAACACAATGACTCCAGCAGAGGAGGAGGAAGAGGAGGAGGAGGTGAACGCCAAATTAAATTAAGCTAAAATTGTAGTTGGTCCTGGGAGGGTGCTGCGGAGAGGAAATGCCGAGCCTCCGGGGAGGAACCAACCTTTCCATCCGAGAGGAGCAGATTAGGCCGGATTAGTGCATCACCACTTTACAAACACACATTCCACAGGACCTGATATTAAACCTAATTAAATTTGGACAGCTGCATGAAATGGGTTTAGGAAGCTCTCTTAATGAACTCCTGCGCTCTCCATTAGCTCCGACATTCACACCACAGTCGCTCCTGCCCGACGAAAAGCAGAGAGGAGCTGCTTTTATGATCGTGAGGTGCCGTTAAAACAAACAGAGAATCTGATGTGAGGTGTGTGTGAGGAGGTGTCAGGTGTTCGGCTGACGGCTGAACGGCAGATGAAGTATTTGTGGAAACAGAAAAAGAAGTTGGCACTCTCTTCGCTGCTGCAGGATGGAGTTTCTCTCCATCACAGCAAACTTATCTGGGTCAAGTAGCAGAGCTGGAGTTGTGCGATTCCTCCGGAGTCTCTCTGGAAGCAGAACTGAAGGAAGGATGGGATGATGTGGTTGCAGGCGCCCATTTATTATCAATGTTTACTTGGTTTCTTTCCCCCAGAGTCACTTTACACACCGTGGCCTGACTGGAACAAATACAGCCATCTGTAACGCTTTAATTTCCCGTAATGGAAGTGTAATCCTGAGTCAGGAGAGCAGTGTGACAGCAGAGGGTTTCTGACCCACCGCCGATCCATTAACGCCGAGTTATGGATGTTAGCTGAACTGAAAAATGAAGCATGAACAGCAAAAGGTGCAGAACCATTAACGCTCGCTGGAAATTTTTCATTTTCATTCAAAAGGTTCTCGAGAGATTTGCTGCTTTTTTCACTGCTGAAACCAGGAACTGTTTCAGGAAACAACTTAACTTTTGACCACAGGACCGAAGTCTAAATCTGTATTCTGACAAGCTAACAGTTGGACTTTCCGATGACCTGGGAACTAACACTGTAAATTTTACATGGCCAAACTTCGCTGACCGACCAAACTAACTTCTGCTACAACATCGCTGCACAGATTCATGCAGTTAGAGAGCACTGATAATTACTCATAATGCTGACTGATGTTGTGAAGTTGACCTAAAAAGTTTATCTAATTCATCTGATTCTTCAAATCATACAAATGTTTCTTGAAGCGTTCGATAATATTCAGGACGTGAACAGTTTAAATGAGCTGCAGTATCCAAGCTTCACTCTGCTGGATGGTTTGGGAAGTTTCACCGAGTTCATAGAGATCTTTTTTTTTTATATATATCTATAGGTGGAGTAAGAAGACAAACAGATGAGAACTCACCAGCTGCAGCCAGATGTTGGTGGTCAGCACCTGGTTCTTCTCATCCTGGAAACAGACAGACAGTGTGTGTTAGCAGACGATCCTCTGAGTCGCTGCAGTTGCGGCCTCTCGTCCGTCCTCCCTCCGCTGTTTGTTTCATCCCCTTTAAATTTATCTTAATCGTGGCGGCGTGCCAGCAGAGGGGAGGATGAATATGAACAACGTCAGTTTGATGAATGTCCGGCCTCTTAATAGATTCTGAGCTAGCCGAGCGTACGGAGAGAATTAAAAGGCCGAGGTTTGTAAGCAAGCGGCCGTCCTGCAGGAGGAGGGAGCTTCTTCAAGGTGAGGACGCCGAAGGTAAACGATAGAGAGGTTTAAAAGAAACTGACCTTCAGGTAGGTCAGGTGTTGTGTGTGTGTCACAGTCTGATATCTCTTTTTTCTAAAAAAAAAATCATCAATGAGCCTCTCTGTTGTTCCTTCATCAGCATGAACACACACACTGTAGTTTATTTTGACTTAATCAAACACACACTAGAGCACCAAATGTGGATTCATCCGCCGCTGAAAACAGTCCCCAATAAATTTCCTTCTTTTTTGTTTCTTATTCTTTTTAAAAATCAAACTATATATTTACTTGAACTGATATTTTATTTGTCTTCATGGAATAAGTTTGACCACAATACTGATTCACCAAATAGTACAGGTGCATTTAACTGCAATCAATTCAAACCTTTCGACTCCACACTGGTGATGTCCATTTAAATATGTAGCTTCTAACAGGTGAGGATTTCAGTGGGTTTGTATTTCATCTGTGCATTAACTTACATCACTCTGTAGAGATCTGTTTTTTTATTTTACAGATGCTTTTAAGTCAAATTAAATTGTACTTTCATTCAGTGCTGTAAAATATTAAAACATGAACATTTCCAAAGGGGGTGAAAGTCGAATGATTCTTCAAATGAGACGCATTTTAAAGGATTTCTTATTTCTCTGTGTGATATTTGGCAACCGTGAGGAGTAAAAACTGAAATCTTTATGCAGATCAAAAGAGGACTGGTGTGCAGCAGAGCAGTTCACAGAAAGGAAATGAATAAAGTCAACAATCAATACTCAGTGCTTCATTTGTATAAACTGTTGATGCGCCTCTTCCTTCTCATCCTTAGTATATTTTGAACCGATGTTGTTTGCTGAAGCAGTCGTGTTCATTAATTACCTGGTGGAAACCTGGTCTGATCCCTTCACACTCTGCACAAATGATGCAATAAATCATTTTCCAGTGGAGGTATCTACAGTGCACAGAAATGTTTTATCAAAGTCGGCACAGCAGCAGGAGCCTGAATGTGTTTTTGGTGTGAAGCTTATCGTCCTCGGCTGCAGGGCGACCGCAGCAGCAGCGGTGGAGGGAGGAAACCAGAGTTCAACCTCATCCTCAGCTGGGAGAGGCAGAGCGGACCGGCCGCCCGGAAAGAAAACGGCTCGTCTAGATCTAAAACTCAGGAGGTAAAACAGCTGTACAGCAGCTGTAAAAGTGATGATCCGGGTTGATAACGGCCACCACCCGCAGCTCAGAGCGTCCTGATGGCGCCGGTTAGCAGAGCTGGAGGCTTCTGACAGACAGCGACAGGGATGAGCTGAGAGCAGCTACAAGAAACTGTCATAGATTTTGTTAATAAATCCTTTTTACCTCCCTGTTGGCCCCGTCCTCTGGCAGCAGGTGGGTGAACATAAAAACTGTGAGACGATCCAGCTGCACTGAAAAGCTCATCCTGCTCAGATTTACAGGTAAAAAAGTCAAATTAAAATGAAACCAAAAGTATGGATGTTTTCCAAATCAGTGTTTAATTCACAAATACTCATATTTCAGTTGCATATTCCAAGTGCATCATCTCAGCAAAATTAACTTCCTTTTGTTGTTTCTTATTGTTTTTACGTCTTCCTCTTGCAGCTCCTGCAAACTGAAGCAGCTAAAGGCGGCGCTGCAGTTTTCTCTTAAATGACGAGTTTGCACAATTTAAGAAGACATTCATGATGCAGCTGTAATTAATTAATTAGTAAGTAATAAAAAATCTAAAGATAGATAATAAGAAATATTATATCTTATGTTATATTAATAACATAAGATAATAAGTTTATTTATTTCTACAGCTCATAACTTGAGCTCAAATTTGCTGCATTTGCTCCGTTAATCTGGTGATTGTTAGATATAAATTATTGTACATTTTGAGAGTTTACATCCATATATGAGTTCAGATGTTGCTGCGTATCATGGTGTTTGTTACCTGCTGTGCTTTGCTTTCATGTGTGGGAACTAATCTGAGTCTGGAGGGAAGTCCTTTGAGAAAAAACTTTCTACAGCGTTCAGGAAAGACTCGGCCCCTTTAAAGAAGCCTGCAGACCGATGCAGACTTAGATAAATCGAGCTGCTTTTCCATAAACTGCAGGAGGAAGAGATCCTGTTTAGACTGTATGAATCTAAAGGACATCACACACCTGAGATCAGAGAATAAAACCACCTGATCCAAATCCTCAGACAGGATGAGAGGCGACGGAGAAAAAGCAGCAGAGAAAAAAGAAGCTGCTCCTGTGCAGGCTGTGAATCTGTGTCATTACCTGATATTAATAAGTAATGAATTTCAAGGCTGCGTAATGAACGAGGACTCGAGCGCCGTGATGAACGAGGAACACAGAAAATAGATGAGGCCCAGAAAGATGAAGTCAAATAAGGCTTTTTAAAAATCGATTCAACTTGAAGAGACGGTGATAAATAAGAAGTGGAGTGATCACACGTCCCACAGAGGGAAGAAGAGACTGACGGTGCCATAAATGATGAAGATAAATACTTATGGGACAATGAAATCAATGATGTTCAATTTGATGATGAAATAAGGAGATAAGTGGTGGACTGAAGCAAAAGGAGAGAAATGAGGTAATATTGGAGAGACATAAATACTATCTGGTGAAAAATGTGGGAGGATATTTACTGAACAAATCAGATTAGAATACATCTATTATAGCTGGATATTGAGACCAATCAGCCAAATGAAGAACCTGCTTGATGTGACAGGTGTTGGTGATGTTTGAAAAGGAGCAACAGAAAGTCTTTTCAGCTTCTGAATTACAATTTGATTGAAGATTTTTACAACTGCAAGCGTGAAAAGAAGAAGCCTTTAAAAAATATATCAATGCTGAAGGAAATAATCTGATTCTTTACAAATAAAAATCCTCAGTTGGACATGTTACTTAATTAAAAATAATCTATAGAATATCTAATAATATATTTATATGCATTCACTATTAAATAGTATATTACTAGATCATTATTATTGGTGCTTTAATGCTTTATCCAGGATTTTTCCCTTGTAATCAGTCAAAGTGGAGCTCATTTTGATTTATTTATTTTTTGATTTATAAATTTATTTTTTATTTATAGCCACAATTAAACTGACCCTAAAGTGACACCTTTAAGTGGCGTTTTGTTCAGCAAACCACAAAAAGGCAGTTTAACATTGCTGAAATGTTTAAAATACTTTAAACATAAGAAATGACTCACATGATTAATTACTTATCAAAACAGTGACTGATGCTATTTTTTATTAATGACCAACTAATTGATGAATTATTTATGCTCAGTTTTGATAAACTGTTGGGTACAATGTTTAAAGGAGAAGAAAATGTTAATATTCAAAGTACAAATACTTAAAAACTATACTTGAGTAAAGTACTCGGATAAATGTACTTAGTTACATCCACCACTGTTAAACAGTGATTATATGAGATATGAAAAATCAGTGTGGGAGGTTTTTGGTTCAACTTTAAAACATCTTGAACTTGAAGATTTTATCTGTAAACAAATAAAACATCAAATTAAAGGTTGAATTCGTCATTATTGTTGAACAAACGTCTAACATTTCATCGAGGTAAACTTCTGGGAAAACTGCTGATAACCACCGAGGAAGAGGACGCTTTAATTTATATAATAATAATTCTTAACAGCCATCGTTTGATCGGTGATTAATCATTAACACATCTTCAGCTGAAGAACAGAACAATGATGCTGATGAAACCAGAGAAAGTAAAGTTGGTCAAATCTGAGCTCTCAGCACTCGGCCGAGCTCAGGCTGACTCACTGGTATTGATCAAGAAACTCTGGAAAGCCCCCGCAAAATATATTCTGTTTATTTTGCTCTATTGAACACCGACAGTCTTAATTATTCATTCAGCTAATCATCAAACTTTATGTTGGTTATCGTTGTTAAGAGAGCTTCAGTTTCAACATTTTCCTCTGAACTGTCGAGAAGAGTAAAGTAATAAAATGGAAGTAATCGAGTACAAAGTACTTCAAAGTGAGTTTAATGATGGATGATCCTGCTTCGGATCTTTTTCATCGTCGAGGACACGTCATTTTTCAATGCGGTGAGCAAAACAAACTAAACTGTTACCGTTCATTTTACCGGATATGTTAAACCTGCAGAGAGAAAACCCAAACTTTTACATCTCTATCACCTCTACAGGTAAAAACGTCTTTGTGATTTGGGTGATTGACCCTTTAAGATCTTTCGTTGTTTCATTGTATGTATTCGAAGCCACAGACGTAACTCAGCCGAGACTCCTGAAATATTCAAAGGTTTGATATCATCTCCGTCTGTTGTTTGAGTTTCACACTGAAGCCTGCAGCCACCAGCTGGGTCAAACAGTGTGTGTGTGTGTGTGTGTGTGTGAGGCTGAAGCCACTCAAGCACTCAGTGTGATACTGACTCACTGTATGAGATCAGGGCAGCATTTCTCATCTCCTTTTCCACAGCATGCGAACACACACACACACACACACTGCAGCAGTGTTTTCAAGAACCAAACAAGAAACCCACAGAGAGAGAAAAGTGCTGCAGCCACAACTTTGACATCTCTAATAATGGCATTGTGTGTGTGTGTGTGCTGTGTGCAAGCGCTCACATGCTGTGATAGTAGAGATGAAAGTCGTGTCCTGCTGTCAGTACCTGGCAGGAGGCCGACTCTGTGTTTGTTAAAGTGTGTGTTGTAGTAAGTGTGTGCGATTTACAAAAGAGTGTGTTGTGTTCATTTAGTGCATCCATCATCACTGTGTGTGTGTGTGTGTGCGCGTGTGTGTGTTCATCAAAGTCAGTAATGAGCGTCAGTCCTGCAGCGTCAATCTGCTTTGAACAGTTTGTTGTTTTTTCCTCATGAAAGCGACGCTAATTGGCCAAAAGTTTGTGGACACGTGAACGTTACAGCTATGTTGGTTTTAAAAAATCCCAACGTGGAAACTTTATGGGACCTTTCAAAATCCCCCAACTCTGCTTCAAATACTGTTTTTGTTCTGAAGATTTGAAGTTGCGTTAGTTCATCATGTTTCCCAATATTTATCAGGTTAATTTCCTGAACCCAAGAAGAAGAAAGAGAAGAAGAAAAGTCTCAACAGGCGTCACACAGAGACAGAAAACACTGAAAAGTACAAATATCTACCTGTAAAATAAAAACACTGATGTTACAGCCCATGACAAGTACAAAAAGAGCTTTGATCAAGAAATTATTAAATCATGTAGTAACATCTTTAATTATTTGTGAATCTGCAATAATGCTTCTTCTACCATCTAAATATCTTAAAAAGTGTGTTTAGCTCTGAAGTGATGTGATAAAACTTTATAAATACTGCACAGAATCAACATTTGGTTATAAGACAGTGAACGCTAGAAGAGACAGAGAAGATTCTTCAGATAAAATGTAAACAGCTGTTTACATGAATAAATGTTGTAAATGATCCTGAAAGCTTCTTTAAAATCAAACCACACATTTGAATCCACGTACAGAGGATGATGAAACTTCAAACTTTCAGAGCTAAAAAAGTATTTGGAGAAGAAATTTAGGATGTTGCAAGGTTTCATGAATTTTATAGAAGTTTCCACATATTTTTATTTTAAGAAAAATCTTTGTTTGGAATTGAATTTACAGAAGTTTCTGGTTTCATTTGGCTCTTTTACCTGATTGAAGAAAAAGTCAATTAAACACTTAAAACCCCTCCATATCTGTGTGTGTGTGTGTGTGTGTGTGTGTAAAGCGCTCACCACGTCCATGATCTGCAGCAGGCTGAAGCTGAAGTGGACGGTCAGGCTGTGCGAGTCGTTGCTGACCGGTCGCTCTAACGGGTTGTAGTTCCTCATCAGCTCCTTGTAGAGGCGCCGCTGATAAACTCCCTGCAGCGAGCCTGGAGATGAAGGCAGCGGCACATCTGAGCATTAAAACTGCTGAACGCTGACAAAAAAACACGACTCAGGGTGTTTTTAAATTAATTTTAAATGACTATTTGAATGCTGAATGTGTTTTTTAGTATCTTATCATATACGTTTGTTTTCTATCTGCAGCCGTGTTATTGTGCCGCTCAATGAGTCTGTTGGTTAAATAAAGGTTAAATAAGAAAAATGTAATCAAAATAAAGGCTGGTTTTTAACTCTTTGTATGTTTTTCAGGTTAAAGTGGGAAGATTCAACATCATGAGTCTGTGTGTTGATGTGTTGATGGTGTTTTCCTTCAGTTTGGGACAAAATCCTGGGAGATGTCTTGCAAACAAAAACAGGAGAAAGCAGGAAGAGTAAAGGTGGCTTTGGACTGTGACACATCAACGGTTGTGTTCGTTCGCTTCGTGTCACTCTGTGCAAGATGACGCTCATAAAAAAAACACGTCAGGCTAAAGAACATCAATCTGAGGCTGTCAGGTTGTCACGTATAGAGACAGATAAAAAGGAAGATGGAAAGACATTTAAGATCATGTGCTTTCTTGTTTTTTTTGCTCTAATCTTTATTAAAAAATGTTGATGTTAACAATGTTACTTGACGTTTTCTTCTGATCGGTGTGTTTGTAGACGTGAGCGTAAATTTGGTCGTAAATTTCTGACTCAGGATGAAACTTTGCTCTCTAGAGCTGCAGATGGTGATCTCAAAGTGAGATCTGAGAAGGCCTTTCGCGGGATTGTCACCTCTCATCTCCGCTCGGCCCGGAGTCACACGGTGTGACGGCGGTTTTAAAGGCTCTGTGGACGGCGGTTTCGTCATCCTGAGCGAAGATGAAAGCTCGTCAAGATGACTGATGGCTGCTGGATGTGACCAGCTGCGGGGGAGGACTCGTTATAGTCAGCCCGTCCGATTGTTCAGGGTCACTGTCAGGGCGTTTGAAATACTGAGGACATAAAACTGAGGACACGAGGTCGAAACAGCAGAAACGTTTTCCTTTTTAGGGCCTTTTTCTATTTCCTCTATCAGTTCACAACAAAGTCTCTGCATAGTTATAATACAGCCTTTGTTTGTTAAGAAATAGAAAATAGTTTTAAGGAGCTTTTAACAAAAAAAAAAAAAAAAGATTGAGTTGCATCATGGGAAATGTAGGCATGTTTTGGAGTTTGATATGCACACAGGAGATGTTTTGGTCTCTGCTGCTTCTTTTTTCCACCAAAATTATGAACGTTATAGGAATATTAAATAACTGGATTAATGATATACTGTTTATATTAATATTTCTTATTTCTGATGGTTTGTCAGCAGAGACAGACAGGAAACAACGAAATGAAGCTGGAAATGAAGCAGCACAGACGGTCAGGACAAAGAAGCCACATTTTTTTATATTTTATTAAAATAAAAATATTGATAAAAGTCATCACCTGACACAGGATTAACTTTAAGAATATATATTTACAGTATACAGTATTATTTTAGGTATTAACTAATAACTTTTCTGTTCCTGAAAGAAAATTCAAACAATATTTTAAAGAAAAGTTCAGATTTTGTGTAAATGTTTATTCAAAGGGAGTCGAATGATTCCTGCTTCACGTTCTGAATGTTCATTTAAGGTTTATTAACTGTGCCAGGAATCGAATATTGGCATCAGCCCACAAAAATCCATTAAACATGAAATAAATCTGTGTAAAAATGAAGCTCAGTGGATCGATATTTGAGCAGTCAGTTCAGGTGGGTTTATTTCACAGTAAACTGATGATCCCATTTTAGTCTGCTCAACTCAACGAATTCAGCTGAACGAAGCTCAGCTGACTTCTGTTGGGAAATAAGAGTTAAAAAGTTGAGTTTAATCCTTACAACTAAAGCAGAGTGGGTGAAATAAAGAGACGGAGCAGCTTTAGTTTTCGCCTCTGTGTGTGTGAAGTGTGTGTTTGTTGGAGATAAAGGCTCAGCTGACTTTAAGCTCTGATATTTCAACACACAAATATTAAAGTCAGAGCTTTTCCTGTTTGATTCGAAGTAAACGAGTTCAAAACGTCTCGCGTTCAAAGTTACCTGACGTGTGTCTCTTTCTAAGAAAGATTCGATGCAAACGAACGAACGACGATGCGAACGACAGATCAAACCTCGGGCCTGTGACACTTAACAAAGCGGTGAATATCAGCTGTGAGCCTTCCTGCTGAAGAGCTGCACACCGAGGGTTTTTTTCCTGATTTATTTTTGCAGTTTTCCTGCAGCCGCACTGACAACCGTGACAATCCGTCATGTGGTTATTAAAGGGAAAAAAAGCCAAGAAACAGGCGACAACAGGTGGAAAATACAAACAGATAAGTTGAAATCAATTCTTTTCTTCTTACATTTTAAAAAGCAGGAATATCACAAATGGTGTTTTAACTTGGCCGAGGTGGAAAAGTGTGGATGAAAGCAGCATTAAAGTAAAGAAAACATGAGGTCTGTGTGGAGGACGAGGAGGCTTCCTGACCTTCCTCACATTAACACATCAAACGAACAGAAACAGATTCACATCATCTTCATCGTCTGACCTTTAACGGCAGCTTTCACTTAGTGTGATCGTTTGTTTGTGCCGCTGTGTTGCTCACGTGTTCACGTTATTTTGTCCATCTCATGCATTACATTACACACATTCAGGTGATCACATCATTCAATCAAAATGAGTTTAACCTTCTCAAATCACAGTTTAACCTGATAAATCTGGACCTTTGTAGTTTGTAGTTGTACTGTCAGATTTCATTATGTCCATTTTTTTCCACTGCTGATATTTCACTCACTGTTTCATCTTCAGAGATTCACTTTAGTCAAAATGTGGCCTCACATTTACATCTTTTAAAAAAGAAATGGACTTTTGATGGCTGGTTTTAATGTTTTGTCCTTTGTATGAACTCATGTTAGTGTATTTTTTTCTTTTCGAATGATTTCACATTATTTTAGTTACAACAGTGAAACCAAACTAACTGAGCAGGACGGACTGATTCGTGTGTGTGTGTGTGTGTGTGTGTGTGCTGAGCCTACCGTGAATGAGGCAGCAGAGCGTCAGGACGTGAAGGGTGAAGATCCGAGCATCCATCCTCTTCTTCCTCCTCAGCAGCAGCAGCCTCGTGAATCAGAGAGACGAGGAAACTGAGGCAGAGTTCCTCCTGAACCGACAGAAAACACACTGAGAGAGAGAGAGAGAGAGAGAGAGAGAGGGAAAGAGAGAGAGAGAGAGAGAGAGAGAGAGAGAGAGAGAGAGAGAGAGAGAGAGAGAGAGAGAGAGAGAGAGAGAGAGAGAGAGAGAGAGAGAGAGAGAGAGGGAAAGAGAGAGAGAGAGGGAAAGAGAGAGAGAGAGGAGAGAGAGGGAGAGAGAGAGAGAGAGAGAGAGAGAGAGAGAGAGGGAGAGGGAGAGGAGAGAGAGAGAGAGAGAGAGAGAGAGAGAGAGAGAGAGAGAGAGAGAGAGAGAGAGAGAGAGAGAGAGAGAGAGAGAGAGAGAGAGAGAGAGAAAATCAATGGAGGATTTGCTCTCGAGTGGGAGAAAAAGGAAGAAGGGGATGCTCCTCCCCCCAAAAACATCCAAAAGAGAAGATTCTGGCAGCAGGAGATACAGAGGAGGTGTGTGTGTGTGTGTGTGTGTGTGTGTGTGTGTGTGTGTGTGTATTCTCCTCTAAATGATGAGCTGATGATTTATTATCATGGTTGGTATTAAAACCACCAAACTCAGAGTCAGTCAGGTCTCACAGTTTCTGTCCTCTACGTCCTTTATGTTTTTATTTAATCTTTTCAGGAATAAAAACATAAATTAGGAAGAACACACGATAAAACACTGCTGTCTGAAAATCTCTCAGCACTGTTTTAAGGGTCTGAGATGGCTCGATGTAGTTTGTTGTGCACGAGACAATAAATTCTTGAATCTTGTTGGGTGAATGTGGCTTCAGGAGGATTGATACGACACAAGTTTTATTCAAATGTGCTCGATCCAGCTGTGCAGGAAAAACGTGAGCGACATGAAACCCACGTGGAGAACGTGAAGGAAATACGGCGTTCAAAGTGTGTTCAGAAGATGAATGTGATGAAGGTTACAGCCTCCTCATCAGAGCTTCACTTTAAGCTTTAATGCTTCATGTATGTCAGCATTTATTCCCTCAGTCTGTGCATCGAGAAAAGCATAAAGGTCATTTAAACCAAGTGTAGCTGGATATTGAAGACCACCTGAAAAAAGTAGATGTTTTAGATGTGTTTCTGACTGAAGCTTTGACTTTATTCCTTCATCTTGATACGCTCTGTTCTCGTTTGGAAAAAGGTTTTTTTACTTAACTTAAAGCAGCGAGCTTTGACTTTAACAGTTAGCAGTTCTTTCCCCATTTTTCGTGGATGACGTTTAGAAAATCTGCAGCAGAATTTGCATCAAAACACTTTGAGACAATCACGTTTTTACTCAGATGAGACGAGAAGTTCAGGAGGAGTTAAAAACAAAAAAAGTAGGATTGCTCCATCTGTGGTCTAACTAATGTGATGGAGAGAAATATCTGGTTTTAAATTTAGAGAAGTCGTTCGTTCTTCTCTTTCTGATTGTACCAGGACGTGTCATCACCTTCTCTCTCAAGTCGCTGCACAGAAAGTTTTCACACCTCGAACAAACCGAACTCTCTGCGACAAACAGCCTCAGGATGGAGAAAAAAAACCTCCTGAGTGGATCCGAGTGTGAAAACACCTTCAGACCTCGTTCAGACTCGTGACTGTGCTGAGACGTCCACAGAAACACAAAGTCTCCAACAACCCTCCATCACAGAGCTCCTTTTAAAGTTCTTCACTCTTTACTCTCCTCTGCTCTGCTTGCTTCAGACAAATCCAAGTGTTTCCCCACATTTTACATCATTTTTAATATTTGAAACCTTTTTAATGTTTTATAATGTCATACAGTCAGTCTGCAGAGATTCAGACTGTCGCTCACAGCAGAGATGAGCCGACACGTCTTAACAAAGAGTTTTAAACTGACGAGTGATGTAGTTTTACTGAATTATCTTTTTTTTATTTTTTGTGAAGATTTTAAAGATGCAGCTGACATTTTATCTTTATCTTTTATCTTGCAGCTCTTCTGATGTGTCAGTGATGGAAGTGACGGTGTTCTTCTTCTTCTGTGGTTTGGTTAAATGTATGATTATTACTAATCCACACTTTTCTAAAAGCTTTGTAGATGTAATTTTTTTGCCTAAATAAAAATGTTATCACAGCTTTAAGAAGGGACTATGGATGCAAATTAGCATTGTTGCTATAATCCGGCATATTTACATCTATTGCTGCTTAAATAGACGTTCATTATTGTGCACTGTCCCTATCAAATAAAGAAATAAATAAATAAAATCTCTCCGTGATCGATCATTCGTCAGCACAGCTCAAATGGCCGCTGTAATAAATCATCTGGTTTTCTGTTTTATCTGACGACGTTGAGACGATGAAGAAGTGATCAGGTCAGCTGTCGGCGTCACTCCTCTCCTGATGAAAGGAGGGTGAAGAAGAAGAAGAAGAAGAGATGTTTCACCGTGACCACCTCTCCAACGTAGAGGTGGTCTAAAATCACTCGTTAAAGCTGAAGGATCTCGGCGATTAAAGGAAACCGAAGGTATCTGTTGGTGAAAGACGGGAGACAAAGACGAGCTTTTGGAAAACTGACATCTGCTCAGTGTGGAAGAAAAGTTCAAGTTAAAGAACTTTTTTTCACAGATTCACATTCGATCACCGAGGTTTGCTCGCTGTAATTATTCCTCCTGTTAAAGCGTGACGGAGGCTGTTTCCTGCACAGATTTCTTTGTACTGAGACGACTGTAACTTTGAACGATGCCACCTGATCCACGAGAGGATCAGATCAATACTGAGCATTGATCTCCTTTAAAACATTTCAGGTGATCAGGTATGAACGAGTCCTGATCAATCAGCAGGAGACGCACTGAGCTTCTGTTTAATTCAGCCCTTTAACAGAAACCACAGTCGATTTCTTTCTCCTCTTCTCCCTCCAGTTTCTCTGCAGAGCTGCAGTAATTAGACGTGTTGACATTCGCTTGTTTCTCATCGTTTCTTGCAGGAAGGTTTCTTCCTGTATGTCTCAGGTGACTGACAGGAAATATCTGACATGAAAACACTCGACTGTGGAGGAAGGAGAAAAAAAAACTTCTTGCTTCATGTGATGAATTTTCTCTTCAGCTCTGATGAAAAGTTATTTTTCATATTCAGCAAGAGTGAGCGGCAGAAAACGTTTTCTTCTGAAGAGGAGAACAAACTGGGATATTTTTAGCCAAAGAGTGAAACCTTTAAATACACTTTACAGGCACACACACACACACACACATTATTCTAAATTTCCTAAAGTCGGTAGATGAAAGCGAAGCATCAAAATTCAACTTTCAGATATTTGTCCTTCATCGTTTAAAAAGGTCAAAAGGTCACCGCTGAGAAAATCAGAGTAAATAAGTAAATGTGAGGAGAGTCCCTGGTGTGAAGGCTTTCCTCTGCTCTGCTGAGCGTGATATAAACTGCTGATTAATCTGCTAATTACAGCTGAATAATGAGGTTGTTTTCTTAATGACTCTCTCCATTAGAGACGTCACCATCGATAATCAGGCGGTTTGCAGGGACAGACGGGAGACGTGCCGTCAAACACTTACAGCTGCTGCAGACTCAAAAACCCCAAACTGCACAGAGCTCGTTGGTCTCAGGTGAAGTTTTCTTTCAGTCGTTTCAGATTCATCCTCTGAAAGCTGTGAAATAATAATGCTCGGCTGTTTACTGAGAATATCAGATTCTGTGGGTGTTTTTTTGTGCTTGTGTGTTTACCTGCAGGAGTATTGTCATGTGTGCAGGGCGTCCAGAGACAGATGGATTTAATTCCAGGATGATTTCCAAGCATCCTCGGCTCTGCACGCTCTGCAGCTTATTACCAGCACTGCCTACAGCGGTAATGAGCACAAACCAGACATAAAAAAGCCGAGCATCTGCAAGTTTCAGAAAGTTAAAAGCTCCAGAAAATCTACTTTATGGCTGAAGGAAATTTAACAAACGCTGATGAAGTAAAAATAAGAAATTCAGCAGCTGGTGGAAACTCTCACACTCTCACTACAAACACATTCAAACAGCAGCTGTGAGCAACACTGACAGACTAAAACATGATCCAAATATCAGCAGGAGCCACTTTAAAAGGGTTAGAAATCGCAACAGGTATAAAGAAATGTAAAGAAACTTTTGAACTGCATGGTGGTAAATGTACAGATATAAAAGTGAGCACACTGACTGAGCACAGACTGCCACCTAGTGGACAAAGAGAGAACGGCAGCCTTTTATCAGACTAAACAGCAGGTTTCACTTCAGAGATGATCTGATTTAGAAAATGACTCCGGAGTAAATTTAAAGAGTCTCTCCATCTCTGACGATGCTTTGATTGATGTCCGAGCTGGAAAACAGGAAGTCTGTGTTACAAACAGGAAGTGGGATTTCTAAGAAATCTTCTAAGAAAAAAAAAGCAGGCAGGTATAAAGAAATGTAAAGAAACTTTTGAACTGCATGGTGGTAAATGTACAGATATAAAAGTTGTCACACTGCATGAAGTCATTTTCATACTGAGGGATTTTACTTTTTTTACTCTACAACTTAAATGTTTTTTTCCTGTGTTTGTACTTTAGATTTTTACTTTCTATTTTCTGTACTGAGCTCGTGTGCTTACAAAGGAAAAATAAAAAGTAGGTAAAGTCAAAACTCAAAGTGTGAATAACAAATAAGATTTCTGAGTGATTTTTGATGCCACAATGCAGAGCACAGAGAAAAAAGATCAGCTGGAATAAAATTAAAATGAAGACCTCAGAAAAAAGCACAGAGATATATATCCATCTGCAGGAAGCTAAAATCTTAAATCTTGGAACAAACCAGAGCAGAAAGTGTCTTTAATGTTAATTTTTACAGTGTCATTATATCATATTGGAAATTATATATTTGTAAAAATTAAATCATTTGTAAATCTTGATTTTGGACAGTTTTGTTATTCAGTTATTCAAAGAAAATTCCACTTTTCATTCATCTCCACAGAAGACGGGTTAAAAAAGACGAAGCTTTTTCTTTTTGTACTTTTTTTTTTTATAAATAAGTATTGTACATCGACAGTATTTCAGTTTTTGTTCTGATGTCCTCGTTAAGAGTCAGTCAGTCATTTTGTGGGTGAACCGGTCAGCTGGCCAGCCGGTCGTTCAGGTAGCTGGAGGTCTTGACGTCCTGCAGCAGCGTTTTGGTGACGTCGAACAGATTCTGCTGGTAGGCGAGCCTGTAGCGGCTGTACACGTCCTCGCAGTACGTCAGCAGGCGCTTCACGTTCGGAGAGACGCTGCTGGGAGCGCCGTCCAGCCTGAAACAACACACACACACACACAGGTGAGATGAGATCAGACTTTCAGGTGGTTTCGATGCCCCCGATGACTCTTCGCTCTCTTACTTCTTGAAAATGTCCTCAAACAGGCTGGAAGTCAGCGGCTGGTGGCGTTTGAGCTCCTCCAGGTAACCAAAGTCTCCGTTCAGGATCACCTTCTGGTACAAAATCTCCGCCCAGTCTGGACTGTAGCTGTACGCCTCCGCCACCACAAACACCTGAGACAGGCAACAGGTGGAGGTGTGACTTTTTTAATTGGCAGTGTAATACACTCAAACTGTAACTTCACTTTATAACAGAGCTGAAAGTCAGGACGTATTATTTTCAATCAGCTGATTATTATCATTTTAGTAAGAAAATACTGAAGAGCAGCCACCATAATTGCATTCAATGACTCACTTTGAATACACAACAGTCCAAAACCCCAAAATACTTCATCTACTAAACAATAAGACAACGAAAAACATCAGATAGTCACAGCTGATTTGTTGGAAATGAGTTGAATTTTTTTCCTGAAATCAAACTTAAATGATTATCAGAGTAATTACAAATAACTTCTGTGTGAAATCAATTTTTTCTAACTGACAAATCATTTCAGTTAACGTGCTGAAGTAATTAAAAACTGCTCATCACTCTAATGCAACATGACACTCAGTAAAAACTGTATAAATAAATAAAGACGGTCTCTAACAGGCGTGGCGTTTGGAGGCGACCTCGGCGTGAACACACCTGGTAGCATCGAGGCAGCGTGGTGACGGTGCTCAGCAGCTCTGCAGGTCGCAGGTTGATGACGCGCTGCTCTGATCCCTGATTCAGGAAGTGCAGCTGGAGAGCAACCAGCTTGGCCGTCCGGACGCAGCGAGTCGCCTGACGCACACATGAGTCCTGGAAACGCGCACACACACACACAGTTAATAATAACTATAATAACCTAATAACATTAAAGCAGAGCGGCGCGTGGAGACATTTGGGTACCTTGGAGAAGCTCTCTGCAGCGTCCTTCAGCAGACCCAACACTTTGACCAGCGAACTCTTCAGATCAGGAGTGACGACTGTTTGGAGACGAATCAGAAAAACTCACTTTGATGAAAGCAGATAAAACACACACTGAGGATCTGGTGTGTCTGTGTGGACTCTCACCCCAGGCCTGAGACTCGATGATCTTCAGCTGAGTTCTGGCGGCCATCTCGTGGTTTTCTCCGATCTCCCTCCTCATGCTGAAACAGAGCGCCACCATGTTGTGTTTCTCGCTGTCGGCGGGGAGGCAGCGCTTTATGTAATCCAGCAGGGCCGTCTTCAGACTGGAGCTCTGAGGGAACCACAGGGTCCGTTAATGATCAGGTTAACATGGAGACAACATGTTAAAGTAAATCAACAGGTTGGTTTAATGTTCAGCTGAATGATAGTTTTCTCAGTTTTTTACCAAAAAGTTTCATTTATTAAATACTGTAATGAACTGAGCCACTGGAAGGCTTTTAATGTGAAACATCTGTGCAGGAAGTGAACAAAAAACAGCAGCTACTGGAATCAGTTGGTGAATGAAAGTAATATTTCTGATTCAGATTTACTTCATGCTTACACAGTATGGAGTACAAAGAAAATGTAAAATATAAAATATAAAAACAACGGCACTTATGTCACTTTAACAGAAGTGGAAGATTCTTAAACTTTATCCTCAGCTTTTAGTTTATCTCACTAACATATATGAAGAGTGATTAGGAAAGTTAGTGTTAAGAGTAATTTGGAAAGTACTTTTCCCAAATATATATACCATCTGAGGATTCACTACAAAACTGTAAGTTGATTTTATTTAAACATTAACGAGGAGTTAAAATTAGATTAACACAAAACTATCACTGAATAAAAAGTGATGTGTGTGTGTGTGTGTGTGTGTGTGTGTCTCTCTACCTG
Organism: Scortum barcoo; assembly: GCA_023238725.1. Taxonomy (NCBI): domain Eukaryota; kingdom Metazoa; phylum Chordata; class Actinopteri; order Centrarchiformes; family Terapontidae; genus Scortum; species Scortum barcoo. Next base: position 1,320,592 of record CM041536.1, on the reverse strand, counting down.
TCCTCTCTCTGCGTCCACTTTCTTCCTCAGCAGCATCTCAAAACGATGGTTCTGATGAAGCAGGTCGAACACGTATGTCATCTCATTGTACCTGCCAATACCTGTCAGCAGACGCACCTGCGCACGTAAACACACACACACAAACAGAACAAGTAAATTACCTTTATTTTTTAGCATTTGGTCAGTTCATTTGGTGTTTTAGCGTCACAGCTGAAATCAAACTTCTGGCTGAATTTACGTTCTTTGCAGAGGAAAGAGTATGAAGCTACAACATCCAGGAAAACCACAACCTTTTCTGTCTGTGTGTCGACGGACGGGGCTTACCAGCAGGCCGTAGTGTCCTCCTGGGGCGAGGTAGGTGTGGCTGAGGTGACGGGCGGCTTGGAGCACTCTGACGATGCCCTCCATGTTACAGGTGAGACTGAAGCAGTCGTGAGCTACGATCAGCAGCTCTACAACTACAGGAGAGGGAGAGGACGTGGATTCGAATTTATAAATACAACATGCTGTGTTATCATGTGATGTGTGTGTGTGTGTGTGCATCTGTGAATTTCCCCGCTGTGGGACTAATAAAGGAAATCTGAATCTGAATCTGAATCATACTGCAGCTCAGGTCTCGCAGTGGCACAGTGTTGATGTTCTCCAGCAGTTTGAGTCCCACCAGGTTCGGATCGTCGCACAGTTTGATCAGCTGGACCAGCGAGTCCCGCCCCTCCAACGGCCTGAAGACCTGCCTCTCCACTGACACACACACACACACACACACACACACACACACACACACACACACACACACACATCTTACTTCACTCTCAAATACACCCTACAATTCACTACTGTTTTTTTCATATTAACTCGTGGCTGTTTGAAGATCTGATTATAAAAACAGAAAACTGATGATAGCAGCTGATCAGAACTTCGATCTACATGAAACTAATAATCAACTATGTGATTGATTGTTTTAGTCATTTTTCAGAGCAAAACATCATTCTTTCTTTCTTGAGGATGCTGTTTTTTCTCACTTTGTGCTCAGGGAGTGTGTGATGGGCCTTCATCACTATTTTCTGACACTTTATGTTTCTTCTTCTGTCTCAAAACTTCCTCTGGCTGCTTTAAAGTAAATCATCTCTGACTCTTTAAAGAACTCACCCGGCTGCAGCTCCTGGGTGGAGAGCAGCAGCGCCTCGACCACGGTGGAGGAGACGAGCTCGGCCACGGTGTCGGCGGAGAGGCTCTGAGCTTTGATGAAGGCCTGAGCCTTCCTGAAGCGCTCCGGCTGCTCCGACAGCAGCAGCTTCTCGAGCACCGAGCACGGCTCCTCGCTGCAGATCTGAGCAAAGGAACACTGCAGCTCCTGGACGGACGCAAACACAGGAACGAGTATTAAAGACAGTTTATCTTCTTCAGACGCTGAATCAGAGGGCAGTGAGGATCCGAGGAGACGAGTGATGTTTTAGAGGCTTCTTTACATTTTTATTTTAGAGGTTTAAACTTTTTCCAAACTGAAAACATCACTGTGTGCACACTGCTGGTCGGTACCTTGGAGAGCTGGTAGAGGCTGAGCACTTGTTTGCAGTAGTTCTTGCCGTGGCGACACTGATCGACCAGTTTCTGGAGCTGGACGGCGACCTCGTCTTCAAGCACGGGGAGCATCACGAAGGACGACAGGCTGGAGAGAGACGGAGCTGGAGGAGAGAGAGAGAAATAAAAGTTCATTTCTAAACTTGTTTATTTGTGTTGGTATTATTCCTGAAGACTCAGAAAACTACAGAGACGTTTTCATCAATATTAGTGTATTAAAACACTGAAGAGAGAAGCAGTGGTGGAAAAATAAATAACTAAATAAATTTACTAAAGTACTGTAATAAATGAGCTTTAGATTCTTGTGTTACTTTACACTTCAACTCCACTATTTTTATTTTAAAGCTTTAGTAATGAGTACTTTGCAGATTCAGATGAATAAAAACAAATAAGTGACGCTCAGCTGTATGAAAATGATATGTACATGAACAACAACTTATATTTATCTACAGAAGAGATGAATATAAAAAGACATGAGAACAAATAAACATTTTCTTGTCAAAAGCACAACTGACTGATAAGAGAGTTTAAATCATCACTGTAATATAATATGAATGTAGTGGAGGTCAGAGGGACGCTCACAGCTCGTCATGCTCTTCCTCAGCAGAGCTTCTGATTCCTCCTCTTGAGTTTCGGGCTTCAGGTCTCCGGAGGCCAGAGCTCGGCAGCGCAGCACCACCCACACGTCCAGGTGATGGAGGGAGAAATACCGACACACACGGCTGGCCTCGTGGATGCTGCCTTCATCTAACAGCTGACCGATCAGCACAGACAGGATGTTCCTCTCCTCTGGGACCAACGCCGGGTCAACGTTCAGCCCCTCCTGCTCCTCAGAGGGACCCGGGAGTCCCTCCAGACTGAGACACCTCTCTGTGTTCAGGCCTGAGATGTTGGAGAAGGAGAACTCCTTCATCAGCACCTCATACGTGTTCATTTCGGGCGTGATGGCGGGCGGCGGCAGGTTGAAAACGCTCTCCTTCTCCATGGCGACGGCGAGGACACGTCGTTGGACCCGGCTGATCCACAGCTTCTTCTCCAGGCTCTGCAGCTGGTCCTCGGGAGCCGGACTGAGCAGGGAGAGCCAGTGAGCGGCGAGGCAGAGCAGCAGGCAGCGCTCCTGGACGTCCAGCAGCTCGAGCTGAGCTTCCGCGGCTGCCGAGGACGAGTCTGCAGCTTCAGCCTGCGACAGGAAGAACTGAGAGGCTGATTCTGGATCAGTGCTGTCTGCCTTCAACTGCTCGTGACACTTCTTCCAGAGACCGACCCGAGTCTCTAACCGTCTCCACTGCCGCTTGGACTTCTGGGAGTTTACCTCCTGGAGAAGCTACATGAGGGACAGAAATGTTTGTCTCATAAAACAAAATACAATCAGCTGATATTAAAACTGCAGTTCACAACAAAGGATCACACTTAAAGACATATTTTTACGTTTGAGTAGAAACTCTTTAAAGTCGATGTTGTTTCTGAAATACAACAGATATTTAGTTCTGACATTTCTTTCTTATCAGTCACTAACACACACAACATATCTTCAAAAAACTAAAATCAGACGAGCGTCACAGCAATGCTAATGTGCATGTTAAGTTTTACTAAAAATGAAAGGGTCATGGTCATTAAAATCTTAGAGGTTCATCTCTGTGGAGCAGGAATATGAACAGATGTTTGATTATACAATATATTTGCATGAAATGTTGACAGTTTGACCTTCAGGTGGCAACAGAAGAAAGCTCCTGATGGTCCCTCCTGTATATGTATAGCACAATGCCAAAGTCAAAATAGTAAAATAAAACTGTATATTGTGTGTAAGTAAGTAAAGCTTTATCTTTACTTCCTTACTTACATATTTTACAGCACTTTTTAAAACACAAAGCTACAAAGTGCTTCACAAACATTTACATGAAAAACGTTGGCTTAATAATGAAAGATGAAGGACAGACCAAACTACTGAACCAAAACATCAGACGGGATGGTGAATCTATAAAAAGATGATTTTTAGAGGGATGTGAGGAATGCAGTTTGACTGACAGCTGGTTCGGGCGTGTAAAATATGTGCGATGTAAAATAAAAACATGAATCAGACCTGGCTCAGCAGCAGGCGGTGGACGGGCAGACCGGCCAGCTGAGCCACCTGTCTGGCCTGGCTGTAGCGCCCCCTGGCCTGCAGAGCGTCCACGGCGGCCTGGAACTCCTCCTGCTGGACGGAGGGTGAACTGCTCTGCAGCAGCCTGGGAGACAAGCTGACCTCTGACCCCTGCAGTAACTGACTGAGCTGACTCAGCTTCCTGAAGTCTGGACCTGCAAAAACACACGCAACAGACACAAACACACATTCACACATCATTCATTCAATCATTGTTTTAGTGTGAAGCATCCTGAGCGTGCGGAGAGGTCAGAGGTCAAACCTGTGATGGTACCAATCAATAACCTCTGTCACCTCCTGAGCTGTGTCTTACAGGTTCATGTTTTTCGTGGCGACAGATTTCGACCTCACCATTGGATTTGAGGAGCTTGTCGACGTCAGCCAGGAGCTGCAGGAGCCTGTGGAGGTCGTACTGGGAGGAGCAGCGCTGGAGCATCGTGAGGAGCAACACGGAGGCCTGACTCTCCACCCACTGCAGGGGGAGTCCACCGGAGGGAGCCGGGCCTCCATTTCTCAGCTGCACCAGTGAGGAGAAAGAGAAGAAGGCGGGTTAGAGAGATGAACACTGTTTTCGTGGCTACAGCTCATAGCCCCGCCGTGTTCTTCCTGTTCCTGGGTGACTCGTGAGGCTCCTTTTACGGCTCTTTGTTTGATCCTTCATCTGTGAGACCTTTGTCAGGAGCTGCTGTCCCCCATAAGACAGCTCCCAGAGGAAAAACCACCAAAATAATGAGACACATTCAGACAGCTTCAGTGCTGCGTTACAGTGAGGTACGCTGCACTAAACGCACTGCCTGGACCTTTCAAATACTTAACTTGAACTGTGATATCACACAATGAACAAACATCATTTCCAGTGATCTCAAGAAGGTTTAAAGTCTCTGCAGGTCTTAGTCAGTGACGTTTCATCAGTCTTGAGTATCAGTTTGCTGGTGGGCGGGACTTACAGCGATGAGCGTCCTCTGGAAGTCCAACAGCTTCGCTTTGGCCTCAGAGAAGTTCCTGTAGTCGCAACACAACTCAAACATCCTCAGCACCAACACCAGAGGACAGTCCTGAGAGAGACAAGCAGAAAAGACACACAGATAAACTGAATTGATCTCATCTGTAGATCATAGGTCATCGCTGTGAACTAAAGCATCCTGTTTTCTTTAACGCAAAACTCACCTGAAATTCTTTCCAATTAGGCAGAATAAATCCAATTAAAAAAACTACTACATATTACATTTGGACTTAAATACCCAAGTGTCTGAAAAAAACCTGACAAATCCCTGAATGTCCAGTCGAGTAGAAAATAGGAAAACTTTCCTCAGTATGTTGCATATGAAAAGACTTTTCCCAAAAAAAGATGAAATATATTCTGGGAGTGAAGCAGGTTTTTTCTGCATTTGCTGGTGTGGAAACATCACACTGTGCTAATGCGGTGTGTATAATCCTCTCTGAAACACTCATCCCTGAATAAGTCGGACCTGCAAACATCCACCACTCCTTTAAAACAGAGAAAAAGAGGAATCACCCCCACAGTCTCAGACAGAGGAGAGAAAAACTCACCTAACAAGTCTTCTCTGATCACATTTATGATTTTCTAATATCTCATTTCTTTCATCTTGTCTCAGGTTTTTACCTTCTGGAAGAGCTCGAAGCCTCGCAGGAGGGGCCTGACGTGGCTCCGCCCCAGCAGCGTCCTCCAGATGATTGACAGGTCGTGCAGCGTCCAGTCGTGGTGCTGGGGGGCCTCGACCAGGTGAGCTGTAGCTTCCCCGGCTGTGACGTCATCGACGGACATCAACACCCACACACACAGGCACGGCACCAGCTCCGCCCCCTGTCAATCAAACAGGGTGAGTTTTACTGAGGCCCCCACCCGAAATGACGAAAACATCCGTCGAGACTTTTAAGTTAAAGAATAAAGTAATAATACAGGTTATTGTAAATAAAGTTTGTGCTTGTTGCACTTTGGTGGAACTGAATGAATTTGAATGTTTTCATGAACATCACCTGTTTTTCGTTACTTCACTGTTAAAAATCTTCATGTCATTTTTCTGTCTGAATAAACACGAATCAATATTGTTCATCCAACTTTAGTTTCATGTAGTTTCTCCCTAACTCTCCACTGATATATCCTAATATGCTTTAAATGCACATTATATACCAAATAAGTATTTCCCTACATAGTTTAATACAGTATATATATATAAATACATGTGATGCTGTCCTTCGTGACTTTCCATATGTTAATTATGTCTTAATTTTAAGAATGATCAGAAATGTTTAGATTCTTAGATTTTCCTGCTTAAAAATCCAAAGTATATCTAAAGAATAAGTAAATTATCCTCATATATGATGTTTTAAGCAGCACATTTCCATCCTGCTGCAGTGACAGAAAAGAGTTTCCACGTCTCAGAGTCTTTCCTCTCATTAGTTTGGCCTTCTTTAGAGTTTTGGTCGCTTGCTGAGTAAATCCATGAAAATCTCTCCTTTATCCCACTTCAGACACGATGTTGACTATGTGTTGTTTATTATGAGCAGATACAGCCTAAAGGTTTCTTTACTACCGGTTAAAGGCAGTGGAACTCAAAGTTTGCTTCTCTAGGTTTTATATTTTTTGGATAACTCAAACATTCGGATATTTAATTCAGTCTGCAATATCAGATTATTTCATTAAAGATCTGCAAACTGTTGCATCTAAAAAACTGTTCACGTATTATCAGGACAGCATTACATCTTATTAAATGAAATACTAAAAACTCTGAATCAGTAAGTATTATTCCAGCAGAGGAATACTGAATGATCTCCGGGTTTCTGGACATATAAAAAGGCGTATTTACTCTGCATGTGAAGAACTGAATGGAAATTTGGTCATGCTAAAGTTAGATGGATAATTGTGATAAAAATTTGTATAATATGCAGCATTTCTGACATAATTGCTTATCTTTGCATAATATTGTGGCGTTACTTTACAGCAGCAGGGATGACTGAGTGTATTTATTACCTGTTGACAGGCAGCCATTACAGCCAGTGTCGGGCAGTGCTGCGACACCGCCTCCTGTAGCAGGTATCTGCAGGGCGCTGCCTCCTCCTGGCTCTGCAGGAGGACCTGAAACATCTCTCTGGGTGGCTCCAGGCTCCCAGGGGCCTTCTTGGTGTTCAGAGATGCCGACTGCTCCACACAGCCACAGCCCCCTCTCTGACTATACACCTGCAGGTCCTGAAACGCCAGACTCAGGTGAGCCTGCAGGGCGGGAGCAAACTGAGCCACCAGCGACCTCACCTGGAGGAAAACATGATACACAGGCACATAAAGTGACATGACACCTTGTTTTATTATAAAAATTCTAATTATTGATATTTAAGTTAAAAAGGCTGTGACGACTGCACAATAAAATATTTGCTTTTACCACTGATGTAGTCGACTCCTGCAGTGTGTAGCAAACCTTGTACTTTAAGATCCTGGTGATTTTTGTTAATAATATATATTATTAAAAAGCAGTGTTGTTACCAGTCTGCATGTATTTCTTATCACCAAGACCTACAGACAGCACTCTCAACTGCAGCAGACTGCAGTAACACAATCTGACCACCTGTCCATGGTGGTGCTGTTACACTGCAAAGTTATTTCCCGGAGCTTTGATTAATGAGAGGCTGTGAGGACACAGGTGTGTGTTCACCTGCTGTGGCGGGAAGTTGTGCAGCTGGACAAACAGCAGGAAGTGGATGAACTGTCCGTCATCTGCGCAGTGGGCGGGGTAAACAGAGCTGAGCTTCAGACTGTGGAGCTGACAGAACTGAACAGGCAACGCCCACTCCTGCGCCGCCTCGTACGATGACCTGACACACACACACACACACACACATATTATATATACATACATGTACATACATTTTTTTAATTTTACCACTTTTTTTGGACAGCAGGTGTGTACGCTGACATTAGTGACTCACCTGCTGATACCTTTCTGCTCCAGGCTGTCTGTCACTGCAGCTTCCAGGTAACCAATCAGCTCCTTCGCTGCCTCAGTCTCCGCCTCCACCTGCGCCAGCTTTACCCCTTTAGACACTGAAAAGAGACAAATCAGTGTGTTTGTGTGCAGATGCTGTGTTGGAGCAGTAATTGTCACCGTGTGTGCATTGAGTGTGAAATGTTGCCTGAACACAAGCACTTTGTCTAAATAAAATATCTAGAGGGTATCATGATTGACAGTGTGTGAGCAGAGTGGAGGCCTGAACAGAGATGGGAGACACAAAGTAAGATGGGGGGTGGTAACGAGGCTCGGGGTGTTAACGAAGACTAACGAAGGCAGGACGCTGCTTAACCTGCACTCCATCGCTCTGTGAGGCCTCCAACTTCAGGTGTCAAAGTGTGTGGAGTGTGTGTGAGTGTGCTGAGTTTACCCAGTGTGTGTAGATGCTGCGTGGGAGCAGTGTGTGTGTTTTGCTGGTTCCAGTGCTGCAGGACGGTGTTCATGGCTCTGACGTCAACTCTCAGCTTCAGGCTGCAGGTTCCCAGCAGCTCACAGAAACAAACGGTCGCCGAGGCCACAGACGGCACGTTGAAACACTGCAGAGCCAACCTGTACACCTGCTGCCAGGCCTGATGCAGCCTGAAACAAACACACACACACATTAGCAGAATAAGCTGGGTTTCTTCTTTCCTGTCCCTTCAATCATCTCACCAACTCCACTGTCCTGAGCTGATCTTGTGTATTTCAGCACTCACAGCAGCGTGACGTCACTGCAGCCGCTCAGCTGCTGGACGAGGAAGGTGGCGTAAGCAAAGGACGGCCGGCCGTGACGAAGGTAATACAGGAAGTCCAGGTTCTCCACCAGAGCGAACCTGTTGACCAGGTGAGGGCTGGAGAAATGAGGCAGCTCTGACGTTTCTGCGGAGGACAGAAGACAGAAGAGCTTCATCAGTCAAAGGTCACAGAGGTCGTGACCTTGCCGTGAGGTTTTCAGAGCTCACCGGTGGACTTGAGGGTGTTTGCCGCCTGCCAGCTGAACAGCCTGGATGGATCCAGAGGATGGAGCGACTGGAAAACACACGGACTCAGTAAACACACCAACACACACACACAATCTACTGCAGTAAACACACTGAAATGTAACATGGCTTCTGCTGAGTGTTTCAAAATAAATGCAGCATGATCACAAAGTGAAGTGTAAGTTTAACACTCTAATGAGGACCGTGACAGGCGTGAGTGTACCTGCAGGAGGTGGTAGACTGAGATGTCGGAGGACGGGCTGTTCCCACGGGGCCCGGCGGGGAATAGGGCAGCCCTCAGTTTAGGGTGGGGGGCCAACGCCATCTTCAGGAGTTGGGGGTCAACTGTCCTCTCTGACCTGCTCGACTTCTCACCCTGAACCACCACCTGCACACAGGAAGTGAAAAACTGTTCAGACCAAACAGGTGAGTCATCTTTTATATCGTAGAAGATGTCAGTAAAGACAAAGGGAGTCAAAGACTCACACACGATAATAAAATCTTGGATCTTGAATATGCATGTTGGTTCAGGGGGGTCAGAGGTCACGCTCACCTGGTCAATTCCTCCGGGGGCAAACATAATGGCTGCCAGGGCGAGCAGACTGTGTCCCTCCAGCAGCAGACTGCTGAGGGACGGCTGGCTGCCCGGTAACAGCACCTGAGCGCTCGTTAAACTGGCCTGAAAAACCAGTCCAGGATCTGCAACGACAACCAGAAACAGGCGGTTTATGTGAACGTTCACATAAACGCAGGACTCACACTGTGACCAAGGTTTATCTAACATCTAATGAAATAAACATAAAGTCAACAGAACTGTGGAATTAAGCTAAACTGAATGACCAATTTAAAAAACAACAATTCAATTAACTTAGTTTATCTAATGAAATCTATCAAATCTTATATTTTATTTTATATTCGTCTTTGGTCTAGTTAATTGTTTATATATCTAGACAATTTCTATCCATTCACCCATCCATCCATTGTAACTAAGCTGCAATTAAGGATTATTTTCACTGTTAATGAGTCAGCCATCTTTTCAAATGCTCAATCAATTCATTAATTATTAAGAATTAAATGTCAGAGAACAATGACAACTGGACATCGCGATTTCCCAGAGTCCGAGGTGAAATCTTAAAATATTTTTTTTTGCCAAAACAGCCCAGCTTCAAAGATATTCAGCTTGGAGCGATAAACAAGAACAAATCAGCAAATCACAGACATTTGTTGGCCTTTGCTCTTCACAGAACAATCTAAATTTGGTTAATCTGTTTTCAGAAATGTTCATTATAATGAAACATCCAATCCAGAACATCACTCTGCCGTCCTGTCCTGGTCTGGTACCTGACAGATCTCTGGTGATCTCCTGGATCTTCACCAGCATCTCAAACCAGGGCTGGCTCTCAGACAGACTCTGATTGGTCAAAGGGGGACAGTTTCTGGGCGTCAGCCTGTGGAGGACGGACGCAGACCTCATTAACTTCCTGACAGATATTTGACAGGCTGTGAAACTGAAACAGAGAGATGAAGAGTCGCTGTCACCTGTAGTGCTCCAGGTAGGTGTAGAGCAGATACTGCAGACTGTGGTCCAGACAGAAGGTGATGAAGAGGCCGTGGAGGTCGAGGCCGAGCGGGGAGCGGTACTGCGGGACGGGAGGGGACAAAGCCATCACACCTCCGCCCTGAGCCAGCCTCCACATCAGCTGCTCCAAGTCTGCCAGCTCCTCCGGGATGAACAGACCTCTCCTGGAGGAAAAACAGACACGAAAATGAGTGATGTTTTGTTTCGTTTGAGCTGTGAAGTTGAGGAGCAACACAGCCGCAAGACTTTTCTGTATATTTGGTCCTTATAGTCTTATTATAATTTTTAACATGGAGGATGTGTTTTATATGTAGAATGATGTATCACATGTTTCAGTAAGCAATGTACAAATGTTAACTCTCAACTGTTCAATGTTACGGCTGCGCTTGCAATTATTTTTTTTTATGTCGTTATTTCGAGATATCAAATCAGTTTTTCTGGTGATAACTGGATAATCGTGTTGAACTCCAAAATGAGTGTGTGGTTCATTTGAGCACAGCTGATTTCAACCTTCAAGATCACTGTGATGACTGTCAGGGAGGATCCATAACTGATCAATAATTAAGGCCTAAATGTGGAGTTTGCTTTGCTGCAGTTTCTTCATTGGAGCAGACAATCTGGTTTTATAGTCTCCAAAGATGAGAGGTTGACCCATCTCTCTGCTTCAGCCAGCAGCTGCTCAAATAAAGCCGTTATATATATTATATAGAAATAATGAAGACATTATTAAGCTCATCCAATCATCAATGGCTGTTTACCTGGCCAGTAGGTCCAGGATGTTCTCCCTCATGTAGGAGCAGCAGACTGTGTTGTTGTTGACCAGCTCTGCGGTTAATTCAGGCCACTGTGAGGTATCAGAGCTCTCTGTACTCTGGATCCAATCGACCACCCGTCGCTGGTCGTGCAGGGCTGTGAGGTAACGCCACAACAACGCAGAGTCACAGGAACTCAACTCTGATGAACAAAAAACACAGAGAGAGAAAGAAAAGAAAAAGAACTTGTTTAAAGTGCACGAAAAGTTCCATCTAACCTAAATGAATCAGTCTAAATGAATCAGTGGTTTTGGTGCTCTGAGGGCTGTCTGAGTCTCTACCTGTGTGTTGGAGTCTGGACAGGAGGATGGCCGTCTGGCAGCTGTGGTCCCAGTTCCTCACCCAGTCCAGTCTCAGCTTCCTCCAGAGGTTCCTCCCCTCCTCCTCGGACCTCCTCTGTCCCACCAGCTCCTCCAGAACATTGCCACCATCTCCGCCGGCCTCCCTGCAGACCATCTGAACCGATCTGAAAAGGAGCGAGGAGTCGGGTCAGAAGAGAGGATGGCAAGTTTTTATTCTTAAATCAGACACTGTTATCTGTCCAGAGGTGTAAATCAGACGACGATGAGTGAGCTCAGAAGAGAGATAGGGGAGGTGCAAAGAGAGGAGGGGTTAAAGAGGAGGTTAAAAGGAATTATACACGTTTAAGGATTTAATTTGAAAAGGAGGCAAGACAGGAGAGTAAGAGGTGATTTCCCCAAGGAGGTACAAAGGAGACTGAGGAGAAGGAACATGAAAGATTCAGAGGCGATATGAAGAGGTTCAGACAGGACGAAGAGAAGGCTGAAAGAACAAACTAATTCTCAAGCTTATCATCAAATCAAACCCACATTTTTGATAAAACTCCTAACGGGCATTAAGTCACTGCTAATGCTAACAGCTAATTAACACTTCTTCCTGCTGGTGTCTCACATGAAGTCATCAATTTTGGCTTTTACTTTGAAGAAGCCACAGGAAAAAAAAGCGATGTATTTGTCAATGTAAAGGTATCGTTGACACGTTGTTTGAAGAGCTGTTGCACTAAATTGCACTTGCTGTTACCATGGTAACCACAGATGCTGCTATAGTTTATAGGGTATATGTGCACGCTAACTTGCAGCTAACTGACAAACGCAGAAATATGCATTCGTTCAAATGATTGTTTTCAAATAGTTTCCTGAAAAGCTCTTGTGATGATAAAATAACTGATGAATATACTTATATATATACAATAAATAGAATATACTGATTTGCAGGCTAATATGAAATATATTCAGTTCAAATAAACTAGCAGCGTTACCTCTGTGATGTGTCAGCGGGGCAGCGTGATGCGGGCAGCGATCCAAGCCTCTCCATCTCCATTATGAACTTCACTCTCTGCATCTCCTCCTCTGGGAAGTAACTTCGTCTTGACAGCTCCGCCACCTGAACGATCGACCAATCAGAGGCCTCAAAGACTTATAAAGGTGTAACACAGAGAGGGCACGGCTGAATTTGAAGGCAACACACACACCACTCGCTTTGTTTAGTTGCTGCAGGGAATCAGATCCCCCAAAAAAACACAGAGAGGATTGTGGGAGACTAAAATACAGGACAGGTCAAGAAAAAACGTATTATCATTTTTTAATGTTCTAAATAAATTAAATAAAGCCTGAAAAAAACAGAGGAGGAAGTTTGTTGTTTTCACTGTAAACTCACCACGAACTCCCGCAGGTCTTTGTCGTCTGTGTAGAGACAGATACTGTGGAGCTGCTTCTTCACACTGAAACCCTGAAAACACAAAAGGACTGCAGCTTAATATTTAACTGTGAGCGTGTCTATAACTTTGATTGATTGATTGATTGGTGCTCTGACCATGTTAATGAGCAGTGTGTTGGCGATCTGCAGGTCTCTGCGCTGCAGGCAGGAGTACACCTGACGCAGACCCTCCATCCTCAGAGCCGACAGACGCCGCTCCGGCTGGCTCCGCCTCCTCAAGACGTCCTGAGCTCGGGGGATCTGATTGGTCAGGATGGACTGACGGACCACTTCCTGCACACACACACACACACACACAGTTCAGAAACACGACGGGACACTCGACAAACCGAGGTGATGACGTGTTGTGAGGAAACGTGACCCCCGTGGGCAGCTGCTCCCACTCGTCTCTCTGAGGCTCCTCCTGAGCAGGTTCGGTGCTGGAGGTGTCGCCCCCTGCAGGCCACGGGAACCTCTTCATGTAGCTCCGCAGCTCGCTGACGTACCGATCCAGAATGTCCACGCAGCTCCGCACGCCGGCGTCCTCGTCTGCAGGCACAACAGAGCAGATGAAACTCAGGAAGTACTGACAGGTGGGTCAAAACTGTGTGTTACACTCACGGCGTGTGTGTGAGTGTGTGTGTGTGTGTGTGTTTCCTCACGCTGTGTGTTGGACAGGACTGAGCGGATCTGTGTGTTGACGAAGTTCGTGGTGATGTTCAGCAGCTGTTCAGAGAACTGTCGGCTCTGAGCGTCGCTGTTCGACTCTCTGACGGCCGAACACAGCAGGTCCAACGCAGGACACAACTCCTGCACACCTGCACGCACAAAGAAAAGGACAGATGATAAAAGTCATCTCCAGGCTTCAAAATAAGAGCTATAAAATCTTTTCACACACAGTTAACGAGGTTGTTCCCTTACTGTCTGTCAGCGAGGACGCCGCCGGCTGATCAGCAGTCGGGTTCAGGATGTTTTCTTTACTCTTCAGGTAAAAATCCACCGTGTCCAGCTGACGGTTCTTCAGTCCGGCCTGCAAAACACAAAGCAGCTTTAAAAACACGCAGCAGAGACGCTGTTCCACATCTAAAAAAAGGTACAGGTGAGTGTTTCCTCCTACCTGCAGGGCGTGGATGGGGATAGAGAGCAGCGCCCCCAGCTGTTCAGGTGACACACTGCGTCCACTGTGGCCGCGCTGCCGAACAACATCAACCTGCTGAGCAAGTCCTGCTGCGACACTGAGAACAAGACCTGAAACACACCGGCCTCTGGAGACAGACAGACAGACAGACAGACAGACAGACAGACAGAAAGTTCACTTTAAAGTTCACTGAAATAATTGAATATGTGAATATGGTTATTTTTGTTTGGTGCATTTACTAAAATAATAATTATAATCCCTGCAGGCTGAGTGAAACACTGAAAAAACAGATAACTGCAACCTGATAAATGTGTGGCTTTGTTTGTTTGTTCTGCACAGTGTGACATCAGAGCAAAGCTTCACGTCTGTGTATTAATGAGAAAATGATGTTGTGGTTTTTATTTTGAAAACTGGATCGGATTTTTGTATTTCTTGTTACACAGTTATACACAAATAAAGACAAATCAAAGGACTCAACGTGCCCACTGCCAGCTGAAGGTGTGTTTAGATATCATGTGATCAGCACACTGATTGTGTTCCAGTGTTTTTGGCATGTTGTAGTGACGTCAGAGCATCCAAAGATTTTAATAAATGATGAATTAACTGTTAAACAACAGGAATGTTATTGAGACCTGCTGAGGTTTACTGAGACTTACTCTTCAGCAGCAGTCTGTGCTGCTTCTCTCCACAGCACTGAACCGGCGCCGCCTCACCCTCCGCCTGATGGTAGCTCACACTCCCGGACTCTAAATCCCATAAGGCCATTGTTGTCTGTCTGTTGCCGGGGGAGACGAAGGTCAGCTGGGCAGAGAACTCGGACACGGTGAGCAGAGATGGCGTGGACGACTCTGGGACAGAGAAAACGACGGTCTCTCCACAGTGACGCGCTCTGCTGTGGGCCGAGGACGAAGCCTGGTGGGACTCCAGGTGGAGGAGGGAGGAGGACCAGCAGGTCCCTGCAGACTGGGAGGGGGGCGGAGCTGCTGCCTGCTGGGCTCTGCTGTACAAGGAGGCCAGACGAGCTTCCCACGAGCTAAAAACAGATCAAAGTGAAGAGGTCAGAAGTCGAGATTAAAGGTTAGAGGTCAAGAAGAAGTTAAACTAACAAAAATTAGGAACCAATTGACTATTAAAGAATTTATTTAATCAATCTGCCAGTTCTGATGTTTGAGTAATGTGTGATTGATTGTTTAGCCCAAAAAGTGTCAAAAGAAAATATGGAAAAAGCCCCTAAAACACCCTGAAATAACATCTTCATAATGTTTACGACCAACCAACAGTTAAAAATACAATTAATATTCAGTTTAATA
The DNA here is from genome assembly GCA_023238725.1 of Scortum barcoo. Taxonomy (NCBI): domain Eukaryota; kingdom Metazoa; phylum Chordata; class Actinopteri; order Centrarchiformes; family Terapontidae; genus Scortum; species Scortum barcoo. The sequence continues at coordinate 1,305,335 of CM041536.1, read as the reverse complement.
TCATAAGACAAAGAAAAGCTCCACATCCTCATCTGGAAAAATAACTGAAATTATTAATCAATTATTAAAACAGTTGCTGAATAAAGGGTCTGAGAGAAGCAGGTATCTGTGCAGTTCAGACTGTAAAGCCCCTTGAATATTTTTATGATGATATATGAGGATATATAAATAAAACTTTACTTGTTTAATCGATTAATCCTTGTATCTTTAATAAATAAAACTTCACTGTCTCTAAGAACTTTGAGTCATTTTACCATCTATTAAAAGTCAAACCTAAACACAGATCTTGTCGTAGCAGTGAGGTCTGCGTGGCGGTCAGTTTACCGGTCCGTGCTGAAGGCTGCTCCGAGGGCGGCGAGGCTGCAGCTGGAGCTCGACAGGCTGTCCTGGTCTCTTGCGTGTTGGGGCCGTAAAGGGGGGCGGGAGGGCGGCGCAGCACACAGCAGGTGGTCTGGAAACACACTGCAAGACACAAGTTTGATTTGTTTTCTCTCTGAAGCAGAGCGATTCTCTCTCTGATCAACTGAGGCTGATATAATGTATTTCAGTCACGTCAGATCATTTGGAGACACATTTGGCGGAAAAGGCAGTGGGCCACGTCTCCAATCAAGATCAAAACGGCTCAGTGGGCAGACAAACTCACATTGTTCCCGTGTGCAGTGTTCTGTTTAATGTGCTTTCACTCTGAACTCACAATTACCGGCCTCTTTCTGAAAAGCAATTCTGTGTTTTATTATTGTTTTATTTTCCTGCTGCCGTACCTGAAGTAGTGGTTGAGGTCGATGGGCGACGGCGCTGTGCGACTGAGTGACGGCCACAGCTGTACTGAGATCTGCCGACACCTGGAGGAGGCAGAAGGAGGAAGAGGAGGAGAAGGAGGAGGAGGTGAGGTCGTCCTCCGAGGGGTCAGAGTTCAGGTAGACGGGAACATCAACGCTGGCCAGCAGACCACCATCAGAGATATTACACACAGCTGGAGGTCACAGTTAAAGAACAGACTGCTGGGAAGGTTTGGAAAGAGTGAGACTAGATTCAGGTTAAGTTTAGATTAACTGAGACAAACCTCAACTCATCACCTGCTCACTCCTCCTCCTCCTCCTCCTCCTCCTCCTCATCATCATCATCATCATCATCATCATCATCATGGTTTCATCCACTGAGGAAGACGATGTGTATGCGATGTGGAAAAAAGCATTACCTTAATTTGTTTAGTTTCATCACAGCGAGTTTAGTTGGATTTAGCTGAAGTTTAATCAAACTGACTTCTGTGAAACTTTTCTTCATGTTCTTTAGCTTCATTTCCTGTAATTAAGTGTGTTCGTTTCATTAAGTCTCTTAGTTTCACCCCCTTTAAATGATCCTAATTTAGCTCACTTTAATGGTTTTAGTTTTTTTTACTTTATCTAGATTATTTCAGCCTGTACTGTTCATTAGTTTCATTTAGTTCAGCTCTGTTTTATTCAGTTTGCATTACTGTTATAATTAAAATGATCATAATTAGCGGTAGCAGTGTCAGCCGTTGTGTTTGTATTATCGGTATTAGATTATTGATCGGTTGAGGATACAGATGAGTCCAGAGGAGCTGAGGGTGAACAGTGTTTCTGCGCAGACACAGTGGTGGACAGCAGCGTGTCCGTCAGTCAGCTGGATGTTGCAGCAGGATAACGTCTGCGGCTCGTCCTCCGTCTGCCGCCACTGCAGCTGCAGCAGCCAATCACAGTTCAGCAGCAGGCAGCAGTGCCCACCAGCAAACGACAACACACGCACTGACTGCAGCTCAGAGACACCTAAAAATAAAGACGAGAAGTTTACATTGATAATATATATGAACTTAAAGCATCAGATCTGTCTGACCCCAGTGATGGTGGATCCTGCTGCCTGATGGTCTTATAGAATAATTACAAGATTTAGTGAATAAATTTTAACAAATTCTGATCTCGATTGATAATTTAGTTCATAAAATAAAAAACATGTAGTTTCTAAGACCCTTAGATGACAACTTCATAATGATTTTGTTTTAATCTAAATGATATTCATAAGACAAAGAAAACCACAATATCTTCACATCTGGGCAGCTGGAAAAATAACTGAAATTATTAATTAGTTATAAAAAATAGTTTCCTTATCCAAACTGAGGGTCTAAGGACAGAGGATGTCTGTGCTGTAAGGACTGTAAAACCCCATGAGACACTTTTATCATGATATCTGGATATAAAACAGACTTTACTTGACTTTCAATCAACTGATCGTTTAATACTGATCTTTATACCTCATTGTCTATTGAAAGTCAAACCTAAACACAGTTATCTCTGGTCTCATTATCTGTAGAGATGAAGTCTGTGTGAGAGTCAGTAGTTTATCGATCAGTGCTGAAGGCTGGGACTCACCCTGGTCCTGCTGTCTGATGGTCTGCAGTAAGCCGTCTGCAGGACATTCAGACACACAGCGCAGAGAGACGGAGGCTGATCGTTCAGCTTCCACCTCCAGAAGCTTCAGGTTGCACTGAGATCCGACAGCCAGCAGTCTGAAGCTGCCGACACCGTGGCTGTGGACGGACACCTCCTCCCAGGAAAAACTAGAAACAGAAGAAAGTTTTTGTGAAGGTTTTTTTCTGAAGTTAGCATTAAGATTTCTCTTAATGAACTAAGGCGCCACATATCAACAGAACTGTCCTTTAGAGCATCATTCTGCCATTTTAACGTCTGTCTCCATTTTCAGATTGCATCATTTGTTTGCAGATGTTTGCAGAAAATCTTGATCATTCGTATAAACAAACAGAAATTCCTTCAGTTCGTCCAATCAGATGAAGGTTTATCTGCTTTTCTAAATAAAGTGAAACTGAATATGAAGAATTGTTTTAAAGGGCGCTGAGACAAATAGAGACGTCAGTTTGGACTCTGTGAACCTGGTCTGAACTCTGATTAGTGACAGTTAGAGACAGATGAATCAGTAATGAAATGTGTTTGCGGCTCTTTATGTGGTACTGTGTGTGTTTTTATTTATTGTTTATTGTATAAGTGTTGTGAGACAGGTGTGCGTTCACCTGTCTGGATCTCAGCTATAATCTCTTTTTACTTTAGTTCTTTATTTTGAGGCGCTTTAATTCACTTAGCATACATACTGATTAATCGTCTGTCAGATGTGTTAAATAAGCAGATAACAAACCTGTGTGCAAATGAATGATAACATCAAAGATGATTAAAAACTGCGCAGGACAAACAGACAGAAATTCAAAGGTTTGGAGAAAATGTGGATCATCGATTTATTTATCAAACAGGAATACCTTCAGTTTGTTCACTCAGATGGAGGATTCGCTGCTTTTCTAAATAAAATTTAATATTTTTAAGAGCAAGTTCATCTATTTTTACTTTAGTTAATTTTTGTAATGTGCTTTAATTCACTTTTCATCTGTTTATTTTCTATTCTGACTTTATTTTAGAGACTGAAGTAAAGATCCAGTGTGGAAAAAAAGGAGGATGAGCTGCAGTAATCATGAGTAAAGTGTTTAACCTCTTTATGCAAATATGGGATGATATGAGTCTTATTACAAACAAACAAACAAATAAACAAACAAACAGGAAAACAAACAAACAAACAAACAGAGGGGAGCTCAGGCTGTAGGACTCACTCCGTGTACGAGCCCTCTGCTGCCGCCGGAGGAGTCTCTCTGTCGGCCGGGTCCCAAACCACCAGCCGGCCCCGGACCTCCAGACATCCGAGCAGGGAGCCCCCAGGAGCCAGTTCGGCCCGGAGAGTGTCCGCCACCGGTCCACAGAGCCGGTTCTCCGGGATCACACACACCTCGATGGACTTGCGTCCCAACATGTTCACTTGATAGATCCGGAGGTGAGCTCACCTGATCGATCAACATAAACTATCGATGACAAAGAGGAAATATCAGAACATATCAAAAACACAACTGACGGTCCAGGTAGTCACATGATCGAACTTCCCTGTCAGCTGACCTGATCTGACCAATAGTAACAAAGAACAAAAGTCCCCTCAATAGAAAGACGAATCATTCAACAAATAACAGATATTATTTCCATCAAAGTAATCTGACAGGTAAAATTATAATGTAGAATATATTATTAAAAAAACAATGTACAAAGGGTCTGAGTGTATTTATTTTATGACTTCATTCCCTGTTTTAATGTCTTAATTTGTTCAAATGAAGGTATTATTGCATTTATTATACTACTATTAATTATTTAAAACTCTAACAGACAATATTACAGTCTGTTTAATCTCTCTCAGAACTGTACATTTACATTAGAAAATGTGTGTTTATGTTAAATGTTGTTTTCAATAACTCAATATGATGCCTGAATTGTGTCTATATTGTTCTTGTTTGTTCAGTTTTAAAAAGTAATAAAACTACAGAGACATCACGAGTATATACATTTGAATAAATATATATAATAATATAAATATGTAAATTAATGCCACACATGTACATTTTCTATATAATTTACTTTACACTCACTGTGTTTTTAACACACAAGATTAGTAGAAAATAAGAATAAATAAAAAGAAGGTGACACAACATTTTAAATGTCATATATAATATATTTAAATGTCAACTATCATATACATAACATTTTAAATGTTATATATAACATTTAAAATGTTGTGTATATATTTACACAATTATATATCCATATATAATATATAATTTAACAGTAATTATCAATAACTATCACAATTATATATATGTTTTTTCTTTTTATTTAAATATAAAATGTTTACATGATACGTATTATAAATGGTATTTTGTTTTCAATAGAACTGATTTATTTGGAATTTAATTTCTACTACTAATAATTCATATTTCTTTCTTATGAACACATTTATACATCAGAAGTTTAAAATACACTTTTATCATTTTTTTCCCAAAATAAATTAATTAATAAGTAAATAAAAATTCATTGATCGGTCATCGATTGGTTTTTCCCTGCGTACACTGACAGGAAGCGGAAGTGACAGGTTGCTGAACAGCTTCCTGTGTGAGCAGCTGATCGAGGTGACAAGAAGAAGACCCTCCTGTCTGTCTGATCTGTGTGTCTGTCCTGTCTGTCATGTGTGTGTGTCTGAAGATCCTCCTGTCTCTGTCTGTCTGTGTGTCTGAAGATCCTCCTGTCTGTGTGTCTGTGTGTCTGAAGATCCTCCTGTCTGTCTGTGTCTGTCTGTCTGTCTGTGTGTCTGAAGATCCTCCTGTCTGTCTGTCTGTCTGTCTGTCTGAAGATCCTCCTGTCTGTCTGTCTGTGTGTCTGAAGATCCTCCTGTCTGTCTGTCTGTCTGTCTGTCTGAAGATCATCCTGTCTGTGTGTCTCTGTGTCTGAAGATCCTGTGTCTGTCTGAAGTCTGTCTGTCTGTCTGAAGATCCTCCTGTCTGTGTCTGTCTGTCTGTCTGAAGATCCTCCTGTCTGTCTGTCTGTCTGTCTGTCTGAAGATCTGAAGATCCTGTCTGTCTGTCTGTGTGTCTGTCTGTGTCTGTCTGTGTGTCTGAAGATCCTCTGTCTGTCTGTCTGTCTGTCTGTCTGTCTGAAGATCCTCCTGTCTGTCTTTGTGTGTGTCTGTCTGTCTGAAGATCCTCCTGTCTGTCTGTCTGTCTGTCTGTCTGAAGATCTGATCTCTGTCTGTCTGTCTGTGTGTCTGTCTGTCGCCGCTTTATTATGGCGGTCTGTCGAACATGGAGGTCTTTTTGAGCCTCGCGTCTTTAACTGTCACTAAAGTTTTACGGTTTTCTGGACTCGACGGCAGCAGGACTGTCCTGAAGAGCAGAAAGATGGAGGAGAAAGCGCTGGAAGTGTACGGTGAGTGCGCAGGGTCACTTAGTGGAGTCAGTGGTAGTTAATGATAGTTAGTTAGTGTTAGTCACCTGGTCAATGTAAGTCAACGATAGTTAGTGTTAGTTAGTGTAAGTCAATGGTAGTTAACGTGTTAGTTAATGATAGTTAATGTTAGCTAATGTTAGTATTAATTAATCCTAGTTAGTTTTAGGTAATGTTCGTTTGTGTTAGAGTTAGTTAGTTAGTTAGTCAATGCAGTTAGTTAGTTGTTAGTGTTAGCTAATGTTATTTTATGGTAGTTAATGATAGTCAACGTTAGTTAGTGGTAGTTAATGTTAGTTAATGTTAGTGTTTGTATTTAAGGTTAATGTTAGTCAGAAGTAGTTAGTGTGGGTTAGTGTTAGTTAATGTCCATCATAGGAGCTTTATAAAGTAGTTAGTTGTGACAGTTAAATATATGAGTTATATTTATAATTCCCTGAATGGAGTTTGGTTGCAGTCATGGAGTTGGTTTTTGTAAATGACGACCCGTCTTCTTTCCTGTCCTCTATCAGACGTGATCCGATCGATCCGGGACCCGGAGAAGCCCAACACCCTGGAGGAGCTGGACGTGGTGACGGAGAAATGTGTGGAGGTCCAGGAGCTCGGCGAGGACGAGTACCTCATCATTATCAAGTTTTCTCCAACCGTCCCTCACTGCTCTCTGGCGACTCTGATCGGTAAGTCGCTGTGCTGATAACACAACAGGAAAAAAAACAAAATAAAACTGACGCATCAACTGAGATCTGAACGCTCTCAGCTTCTGAAGGCTCATCGTTTGGGTTTGTTGTCTTATTTCAAAAGCTCTTCAGCACACACACACTTGTGTCAGCAGCGATGTCATGCCTGTTTCTATTTTAGGTGCGTTCAGGTTTATTCAGGGCTTCCTCACATCGTAGCTGATCATGTCAGAGGCAGCAGATGGTGTAAGGGAGCAACTCAGAGCTGCTTTGAAAGAAGGAAAAATCAGTTTGTTATATTTGCTCTGAAGCTCTGTGTTGGTTTGTTCAAACCAGATATTAAGAGTGCCAAGGTTCATAATTCTTCAGATTCCCCACTTTCCTCAGTGTAACACGTTTAAAGCCTTTTATTACTGAGAGTGAGAAAGGATTCAACCTTCTGCTTTTTTGGCAGTATTAAATATGTTTTTCCCATTTAACAAAAAGAGAAGGATTAAAATTGAAAGCTGTAATTACTCTATCAACCTTTTTATGATACAGAAAGACACTAATTCAGTGTTAATATGAAAATACTAAATAATGGAGATTTACTGTAAAGGAAAAAGTCCAGCCTGTAGAGCCTCAAGTAGCGTTTCATTTAGAAAGAAACCTTTATTATTGATCCCACAGTGGGGAAATTTACATTTTCACTCTGTCTGTTGTTATACATTTTACATCACATAGGAATACACACACATACACATGCAACTGTCGGACAGATGCCAGGGTGGCCAGATTTTGGGGTTCGGTGCCTTGCTCAAGGGCACCTCATTGGCAGTGCTCAGGAGGTGAACTGGCACCTCTCCAGCTAGCCACCAGTCCACACTCCATGAAGACTGGTCTGTGGGGGACTTGACTGGTGACCCTCTGATTCCCAAGCCGAGTCCCCACGGACTGAACTACTGCCGCCCCTTGTTATTAATTTATCGCTCTGATCTCTCAGTTGAACAAAAAGTACGAGCCTCTGTACGAGTGTACGAGCCGACTGAAAAATAACGAGACATTTATAGAAATGCCAAACTGGCTTTCATCTTATGTGTTTTCGTATCAGACAGAATAAATGTCAGTATACGAGTACTATAAATCGAGTGTATGTGGGATGTAGTTCCTGAGAACTGACTGTGTGGCTCATTGAATGATGCAAACGTTGTGATTATATTTTATTTATTCATCTATTTATTTCACCAGCTTTGTGTAGACCATAAAAGTTCAGGTGTTTTAGTACTTTCCTGTTAAAGGAATACTTTGCTCTTTTTTTTAATCTTTACAATTCATTTTCTCTTGCATATTCGACAGCTGAGGCTTTTAATTTTCTGCACTGCTGCACACAATTATGCAAGTTCAGTAAAAATGTGTGAGATTAGAAGTCGAGGCTGATCCGTTATTGTAACTAAAGTGAAGCCAGTGCTGCAGCAGAGAGTTCGACCTTTCACCTCATTACAGTTGGTGGCTAGTGGTGATCAGTCTAATCTGTAAGCTGCAGAAATAACAAGAATCTGAGGAAGAGGAATTGCTGTGTTCAGTTTTTAGATTACAGAGCGTGTTCGCAGTTCTCGTCCTTATTTTCCAGCCAGCAGTAAAAAAAAAAATAAATAAATAAAAATAACAGAAATGAAACCTTAAGCTTGATTAACTGAAGCAAAGTTTTCTTTTTCTTCCAGTGATTTCCCTGCTGAACGGATGGCGGGAGGATAAATGTAAAACTTGGCTTTAGTTCGTATGCACACAATAAATTGGATTCAGGAGTGCATTAGCTGTGGCCGTGGCCGTGAGTCCAGCAGCCCGACTCTGGTTTTAACAAGCGTTTTATTCTCAGTGCTTTGTGTCTGTTCTGGCTCCCTGCAGGGTGATAGTCCACATTATTCTCTTGTCACTCAGGTATTAGACACTTTAATTACTGACATTTTCACTCACGGTTTGTAACTTGCGTTAGGCGTGTTCCTGACATTGTCATCCAGGCAGTTTAATAATGAGCGAGCAGGTTTTATATGCGAATTACATACATTCATAATATTAACCTTTTTAATTTCAAATGTTCGCGCTGAATGACACTGTAAGTAGATTCAGAGTGACATAGAAGTTATTTCCACACTCTCATTCACGGTTTATTTCATATTTTCTGTTGCTGCTTGTTCCATTTGCCATTTTCTGTGGCGATTATAAACGTAAAGCAGAAAAATTCAAGATGATTGTTTACATAGTCGCCTGTAGTTCAGCTTTGTCTTCGTCACCCTTTCAAACGTTGGGAGTGAAATTAAAACACTTTCTGTGTGATTTGAATATTTTTAGTGACCCAGAAAGCTTTACATCTGTGATTTTCAGATTAAAAGACGACATATTTTGGACTTCATTTTCACAATCTGTCTAATTTTCTGCTAAATTTATTCATTGTTAGAAATAAAACTTCCCCTCACAGGTTTTTAGAGTCTGAGTTGATGTTTTACAGATATAATATATTGGTTACAGATATAATATATTGGTTACAGATACAGTATCGTTCTGCTGGAAATTGAAATTATACACACAAATACACCAATATCAAAGATGTGAAGTGAATATGTGAACGGTCATCCCCAGTCACAGGGTTTGATCCCCAACTCGTCCCAACTGTGAACACGATCCATTCACCATCACTGATGTTTGAGTCAGTAGACCAGTTCATCCCAAAGTTTTTGGCTCCTCCACACTGAACAGGGAGGAGCAGAAACAGGAAAGAGACGAACACAAACTGTTGACACGATGCTGAAAGAACCGTGTGGTCTAAAATATCTCTGTATGCATTAAGATGTCCTTTCATTGGAAAAAAATCAGAGTGCTAGAACAGGAAAATGAATAAAACTACAGAAAAATATGTGGACACTCACATCTGTCCACATACTTTAGTATATAAATACTGTATATAAGTATTTAAAGATCTCACATGGTGACAAGTTGAAGTGATGGTGCTTATAATTCAGTATCTCTGTATCAGCACGCTGCCTTCAGTTTGAGTATAAATGAACGGATAGATTCTCCCTTCAGAGATCTAATCGGCGTGCTGGAGGGAAGCTCTTTGTGCAGCAGATGGTTTCCTGACCAGAGGGGGCTGCTGGCGCTCCGCTGCTCTTTCCTCCACTCCAACAACCCGCCGCTTCTCCAACGAGGCCTGCTGCTGCTTTTAACACAGCGGCTGGTGGAGCAACATCTCTGACTCCATTTTTGTAGAAAAATAAAAACTGTGTTGGCCATTTCCTGCAGCTCCCACAGAGTCTGATGGCAGAATCAGTGATTGAAATGTCAAAGGTGAAAGACGTCGGTCCATCAGAGGAGGGAGGGCTTCGTTCTGTTTTTAAAAATCTTACAGGCAGAAATCCATCAGAGAAACTCATTTAAAAAAAGACCAAATTCAACAACAGGAGCAGCAGGATAGAGACCAGAATGCTTTGCAGTTTTTAATAAAGATCTTGAAGAGAAAATAAAAAGCAAATAAAAAATACATGCAATGCATGAAAACATGCAGCTATAAATGCTTCTCATGAACAGTCATTTCAAGTAAGTAATACAACAAGATATTATGAGTGAGAAGAGTCATTTAAAAGCATTAATATTAAATATTCATAATTATAAAAACCTGCTGATAAAAATAGATTAATCACAGTCAGCCTCTTGAGTTTTCACTTTTCATCATTCCAACACGTCAACTCAGATTCTGCATTTGGGAATTTTTGACATTTGATGAATAAAAAAAAGGACTGATCAGTAATGAAAATCTTTATCTGATTTGTTCAAAGTCAACATTGTACAGAGGTTTCTACACACATTAACTGACTGCATTGATTATTGATTATGTGATTGTGTTCATGTTCACCAAACTTTTCACTGTTTTTCGTCTGAAGCTCAGCTGGCAGCAAGGACAGACACAGAGGGGGAGCGTGGAGCTCGTTAAGTTAAAAAAAACTGAACCACAGTAAATTAGAAACCTGTTCCAGTCTGGTGAGGAACTGAGGAAGACGAGAGCTGTGATTTTTGAAGCTAAATAACTCGCTGACAGTGTTTCCTCCGAACCCGATGAGTGAATGTGAATTAAATCTCCGACCGAGGCTCACATTCCCGCGTTTGTTAGAGACGAGATTGAAAAATATTCCATCATCCCTCAGCGAGTGATGGGAGAATTGCCAATGATGTTAATGATTTGTATGTTTGGTATCGGTCGTCCCACTTGCTGTTCTCTGCTTGTTTCTGTCTGTTTTCTCTCCCAGCGGACGTCAATAAATTCCAACTCTGTTTTCTCTAATCTGCTGCTCATGTTTATTTTGCTGAAATGTTTCTGTGATCGGTGTCTCGGTCTGACGGCGGTGTTTTGTGTGTCTGCAGGCCTCTGCTTACAAGTGAAGCTGCAGCGCTGTTTGCCATTCAAACACAAGGTGAGTGCTGTCGAAGGATCAGAGCACTGAAGGTCCAAAAACACATTTCCTCATGTACCCTCACCTGCCTACAGATCATTAAGTTTTTTATTTGGTGAATGCACTTTGGTCCGCGGCTCTCACGTCATTAGAAATTTATCAGCATCTGTTCTAAGAATGGTGTCCTGATATCTTTTCAACAGAGACTTTCACAGCCTTAAAAATCAGTTGATGGGACATTCAGAGCTCCTGTGATGTCTTAAATATTTATAGTGAAACATAAAAAAGTTTATAACAATGGATTTTTCCATAATGAGACAATATTACTCTGAAGTTATGTTTTCCCGATCCCAGTTGTTAGTGAATATTATAATGTAAGATTAAAGTAAGAAGAATCAGCTGTTTGCAGCGTATTGATCGATGTTCAGACAGTTATCAGTGGATTACTTTGATATTGAAGGAATCCTCAGTCCTAAGCAGCATCTTTTTTCTCAGAATCATCACATAAAGACTTCCAAATGGATTTTATAATGTACATGTGAGCAGATTTGACGGTGGTATAACTCTGAAGAAGGCGTATTTCTTTGGTAGAGATGTGTTTCAGTGAAAATAGTTTTTTAATGTCTCCGTTTATGTGTGGTAGTTCCCATTGAGCTGTTAAAAAGTGACTCAAGGTTAAACATGGTCAGCCTTTCAGAGTCACCATCTGTCGGTAATTACATAAATATACTGACGGGAACTTCTCACCCCGTCTAACAGAAGCTCGCTTTCATACCCAAATGTGACTAAACAAGTCAAACACCCCCACGGACGACAACAACAACAACAGAGAGGCGGGGAGCTCAGTTCAGGGAGGAAACAGCTGTTGTGCTCTTTGAATTCTTAATGAAACATCTCAGAGAAACTGAGAGGCAGCGACAAACAGACGATTAGCTGAGAGGTCAGGGGTCACGGAGAGAGGAGCTGTTGGATGACCTTCAAACAGACAGCGGTGTTCAGAGGCAGGCGGTGCTTCATCTCTGCAGCTCTGAAACAGCTCTTCACAAACAACACAAGTGGCCTCTTGATTCGAGGAGAGATTTTTTATCAGGAAGCTGCTGAACATCTGCTAGGTTTGGAGACCACGATGAGTGTGAGTTTAGTAAAATCAAATCCACACTGCAGCCTCTTTTATGCTCCACTAATCATAATTAGTGATTTAAATAACGGCCCAAATGACAGTGATGTTGAGTCACAAACTCTGTAGCCTTTGTGGAAAATTTCAGCCTCTTTCAGCTCTTAGTTTTGGTTTTGCGGCACATTTCCTGTCCAGTTCGGTCTCGGTGTTTTCACAATAAAAGCTGTAAAAAGCGACCTGCTGAACATCAAACAGACTCAGTCAGAGAGCAGCTGCTGAACATGGTGGAGCATTTAGCAGATAAAGAGACAGATATTTCCCTCAGGAGGTGGTGGAGACCAAACACAGAGATAAAAGAGAAACTTACATTCATCAGCTGACACAAACGACTTTTTATCATGTGATGCAGCTGTTTGCTAACGCGTTAGCCACAGCAACTTTATAAAGTGATAATATTACAGAAGTGTGTGTTTCAGTGCAACAACAACAATCAACCACTGACATGTCATCTACATGCTTTTTTATACATTAGACAGTAACCTGAATTGTAAAACAACCTTCACCAATAACAAAGAGAGAGTAGGAAGGTATTTTATTTTTATATTATTTTTATTTTCTAGAAGGAGCAGCTTTGCACGACATTCAGTTCATTGAATTCATCTTCAGACTCAGTCAGATGAGAAGGAAGGTAACTGATTCGTCAACACCTTCAGTACAGAGATACGTCTGAATCACACAGTGTTTAAACATCAAACTTGGCGCCCACTAAACAGAGAAATAAACAGTCTGCGTGCTGTAGTTTCCACTATCAGAGGATTCAAATAAAGTTAAAGTCTCTTCCACATGGAGCTGAGAGAAGGATTTCTTTGTGGAGCTGCTCTGTGCACTTTGGCATCGTCATGCTGGAAGAGAAAGAGACAAATACAAACTGTTGACACAAAGCTGAGAAGAAGAAGAAAAAAGCATTTTATGCTGCTGCAGTCAAATTTCCCCTCTTTGGAGAACAAACAACCCCAAAACTTTTGACTTTTATTGTCTCTTTTGGTTGTTTTTATTCTCCATTTTTCAGTCCACACCATCCTAAGTGTTTTTTTCTCTCTTTTTCCATATTTAAATAAATGTGAAAAACTATTTTGTTTTCAGTTGAACATCTTGTAGAAAATGCTGAATAAATGACACAATAAACAAACTGCTGTGACGCTGCCTAACATCAATTTTTCTTTGTTTTTTTTTTTTCAGTTGGAAATTTACATTTCAGAGGGAACCCATTCTACTGAGGAAGATAGTGAGTGTTTGATTTGTTTTCTTGTAGAGCAAAATGTTTCCTTAGGTTGAACAAACCCCCCGCTGAGGCAGCTCAGAGTCATGAGGGATGTTATGTGTCTGTCAGCTGGAAATAAGTGAGGTTAAAGAAACAATATGAAGCAGTTTTCAGTTTTTTGTTGTTTTTTTTGACTGATGGTGAATTCAGGCTGAAACAAAACTATTTAGAAGGATGATTTCTGTGTTTACTGTAATGTTTTTAATTGTTGGTATGAAGAATGAGATAGTTTGGTGTCCTTTTTTCATGTTATCATGATAAAATGACCTATTTAGCTGTGAACACGCGGTGCAGCTGGACAAACTGAAGCTTTGACCCGATGATGGCGCGAGATGAAAAGTCAAAATTAATAAGATCATATCATCCATGACTGATGCATCGTTACAGTATTTTATAGAGCAGCTGTCTGACTTTGCTCACTAAAACAACTCAATAATCACCATAAGGAGTCTTTTATTTATTTATTTTTTATTTTTTTTTTTTAGGTCATCAGCCTTAGTGTGTCGTTTGTGGTGTTATTTCTTTTGGATTTTCTTGTCATTTTTATGCACCTGGCTGCTATGACATCTTAATTTTCCTCCGGGGATCAATAAAGCCGTCCATCTGTGCATCTATCTGTTAAAATTCAGTGAACTCAGTGGAGTTTGTGTCTCCAGTTAACAAGCAGATCAACGATAAAGAGCGAGTGGCAGCCGCCATGGAGAACCCGAACCTGAGAGAGATCGTGGAGCAGTGTGTGACCGAGCCCTGACGACTGATGGAGGAAGCTGCACCTACCTGAAGAGTGTGTGTGTGTGTGTGTGTGTGTATGTGTGTCCACAGTGCCTGAGGATATTCATCTGTCTGAAGGCTCATGTCAGCTTCGGCGAGTTTGTTTGCAGGTGTTCAGAGGATTTTCTGGAGAGTCTCCAGTGGTTTGAACACTGAGAGGTGAATAAAAGCCACGATGGAAGCTGGAATAAAAAAGCCACCCGTGTTTTGACTTTCTGATCATTCCCCGCTGGACATCCTCGCGGTGAGCAGCAGCGAGTCTACCTGTGAAAGGCTGCATCAGGAAATGGGCCAGTATCTTCATCTTTTCTGTGTTGACTCTTTTAAGAAGTCTGCGCTTTTGTAAATGTGCTGAACGAATCAGATTCAGATCTGAGCAGAGATTATGAATCCTTGAGGTGATTATTTTTTTAAATAAGATGTAATACAAACGAATCAGGTATTAAAAGCTACATCAGTGAGAAGCAGCTTTGAGTCGTCCATGATTGAATAATGAGCCACACGTGTCCTCGAAGCTGGAGATTTAAGAAGTTTCCTACTTTTGATTCATGTTTCTGTCACACACGAGGTGCAGAAGAAAAAAAAAAAGACACTGAAGGTCAGAAGAAGAGACGCCGTCATGTTTGATTAATGAAAAAAATGTTGAATCCAGGTTCAGTCTCTTCTTTAATAATGTATTAATTTATCTTTCTTCCCTACTTTCCCTACTTCTACTGAAGAACAATATTAAATCACTGGAGTATTTTTTAAGGATAAACTTACGGCTGCTACCTGCACAAACTGATTTATTGCTTGTGGGCAACGGGAACAAGATTTAACTCCGACACGCCATCATTTTTAAAGTTGATTCTGGTGCAGTTTTGTTTGTGTCTCCTGCTTTTAGTTCTGTTTTTGGCCTCCACCGTCTCAAGGGAAATATCTGCCTCCAGCTGCTAAAGAACAGAGTGTAATGTGGCTTTCTGCAGATTTTTTCTGTGAAAACGACGCCATAGATAGACAGATAAACAACGAGATGAAACTATGAAGCTCCATAAAGCAGAGAGGAGCTGCAGATTCAGACCATAATTCACATTATTGTTTCATATTTTGTTGTTTTAATATTTCTTTACAAGGTATTTTTAAAAATGTAGCTTCAATTATATTTTCTAATTCAGTCCTATCCCTGTTTATTTGTGTTTTTTCTTTTGCTTAAATGGAAATTTGCATCAAACGTGTGGGTAAAAAAAAATTAAACATGCTTTTTCTTATTTATTTCAGACTTAAATGTGAAATCCTTTTTCAGACATGACATGTTGTAATGATGCAGGTCCACCTGTTGGGGGCACCGCTGGTCTTAATGAAAGATCCTGAGAAGAATAAATAACTACAGCTGAGTTTAATTATGAGAAAACGACGATGCTGCTGTCACATAAACATCAGATCAGACTGAACAGAGATTTGGATTCAGCAGATACGACTTCATTAATACACCCTGAAGTTGGCAGCTGAAGTCTGTCTGGAAGAAAACAACAAAAACAGATGAGCTGCAGTTTATTAAGTCTCCTCACACAAAGTCAAACATCACACTGACACCCACGATGCTGCGTTCAGGGGTTTGAAGACCTAATTGAGTTTTTTTAACCTGCAAAGTAAAAAAGTACAAGTTGTGCATCAACAATGAAACAGGAACAATCGATGTGGATTCACACCGAAAGTGCGTAACGTCCCTCCTGTACTTGTAAAAAAACGCACTTGTGGTTAAGTCATTCTGTGATCTGTCTGCAGCGTAACCTCATAATCGGAGTCATCAAATGTGGAAATCTGTTGAGGAAATTGCGATATTTTCGATCATAATGAAAATTACATCCAGGAAACAAACATGGGACCATCATGAGGCTCTGTTCAGTGACGCTCTGAGCAAAGTGCCAACGCGCTCACAGTGAAAACGTGAACATGTTCAGAGCTGGACTATCGACTATCAGTGAGTCTATCTCTGGTTGATTCATGTGGGCAATTAAGAGCAAATTTTTTCTGGAGTTTGAAGAACGAACAAACATTTGTATTCTTCAGAAAGCTGGGAGAAAAGACTGAAATAAAACATTTTTCTTGTTCTGTCTCGTAATCGGCGGCAGTTTGAGACTCCTTGCTGGTCAGGACGAAGCGAGGCCGCCAGCATCAAAAAGTCAAAAAGTTCCCACTGTGGGCGTGAGTTTGAATTGATTCAGCACTTGGAAATATCTTTAAATTACTTCTTAAATCATGAAAGGGAGAAAGGGGATTATCTTTCTTTTTGCTTAATATCTCCAGAAGAGCCAGGAGGTTACACACCTCCTGACTCCTTGGCGCCGCAAGATTAAAACCAAAATAATCCCAAACAGGGGATTTTTTTTTTATTCTTCTTTGCAACCAGCTCTTCATCTTTGCCGAGTAAATGATGTGAATTCTTCTCTCACCGCTGACAAAGAGCAGCCCAGAGGAGCTCCTCGCTCTGCATCGGGTGTGCAGAGAGAGCAAAGTGCGAAGGAGTGACCCGGCTCACCCTCGTTTGTGATCAAAGCCGGAGTGCAAAGGCGAAGCAGCAGAAAAGCCTCACAGCAGCGGCACATCCAGCGAGTATCTCTGACTCCGCTGCACTGACAGCGAAGTTGCCGTAGGAAAGCTTTGATTACAGGCGGAGGAGAGGAGGTGATTTGCATTCAGTGTCAAAACAGTGTTTTCAGGACTGCAGTAAAGACTTGGAGTAGAAGGAGAGGTGGTGTCGTGTTTAATGGTGTTTTCTGTCAGCGCACAGTCTGTGTGTGTTTTAATAGTGTCAGTGTCACGGTCAGTTTCATATTAGACTTTTAAAACAGGTGTGATAAGTCTGTATTTTATGCCACAATTTGCATTTAGAACATTTCTCCTCCGACCATAAAGCCTCCGGTTCTCTTAAAGCTGAAATTACATAGAAGGCTTTACATAACACGCTGTAAAGGCCGATGAGTTTGTGTCAAACCAAACCTCACACAGCCTCACTCGCCTGCTTCACTTACATGTACTATTCTGAGTGCATAATTGCATTCATACTGATAAGTATGGCAAATTACAGTGCACTCTGAGTACTTTATGATGGTGAGCTCACAAAGGTCTCGCCATCAATGGTCGCCAACTTGGCTCTGTAGAGACCACCGACCGATGAAAATGTTGGCAGAGGAAGCTGCAGCGGTTGCGAATGATGTGAAAGCCAAAGCACCTTTCATTTTAACCCATAAGAACCCACGATGACACAGGTGTCACAAGTCACTTAAATGACCTGGAAAGTTATTTATATAGCTTTATCCTTGATTTTAACCTGTGAAGTCCCTAAGTGACCCCTACTGAACATCCTGGTGGGTCATGTGACAGGTCATGTGATTTTGTGTTCCCTCAACCGCCTTTCCAAGATGCCTGTCCCACATAATTTTCCTTGAAGGAGAAAGGGCTCTGGGTTCTTATGGGTTAATTTATTTTTTATGTAATTAATGAGCAAGCAGGCTTGGAGATCATTTGGAGGGTCAAATTTTGGTGATAATGCTTCATCTGGTTGTCACTCTCCATTAAAAAAAAGAAGTGGAAAGCAGCGAAATGTTGTAATCACTATTTCTGTTCCACAGTCCACAGCAGCCAAGGACAGTAGTAATCTGAATTTAGACAGTGACAACATCCTACTAAAATATCACCCTCGTGGTCATTTGGATTCATCATCAGAGAACCATGAACATCTAAATGTACTAAATGTTCTGCCAAAACACTGAGCAGATGATGCGATGTAGGAAAGGAAGGCTAAAGGAAGAGTGAGAGCATTTGAATGAATCGTCCAGGAACCTTGAATATCTGCTGTAAATTTCATGGTAATCTGTCTTTATTGAGAAAAGAATACAAATTTCAACCTCATGGCAAAAAGTTAGTCATTAAAGTCAGAAGGATCATCCTCTGGGAGCTATGAATGACAAACTTTTGTTACAATCCATCTTGTAATTATTGAGAAATTTCAGCCACGACCAAAGTGATGGACTTTGACACCAGCATGACTGAAAAACAAAGGTCTTAAAATCAAACAGCAGAGGTCTGAACATCCTGATTATTGGAGCTCAAAAGAGAAACAGAAGGTGCAGCCAGTGCAAGAACACCAAAGAAACTTTTATCCATACTTTTATTAGAGGAATAAGCCTCTCCATGTCTGACAGCCCTGATCTTCTTCCTCTGTGTAGTCTCCGACCTCAGCTCCACCTCCATCTGCACTCCTGCTGCGGCTCAGTCGCCTCCTGCAGTGAACCTCCAGCTTTATGACATGAGGAGCCGAAAACAGAAATATTTCTGCGTATCACTCATGACTGGAGCTGGAAACACAAAAACTTCTAAGCAGATGATGTGATCGGGGGTTGGTGGAAATGTGAAGGTGTCTATTCTGATTGATTGATTGATTGATTGATTAGAAGATGAGAAGCAGGTGCACAGTTCAGAGACTAAATGCAGCAAAACGTTTATCCAAAGGGAAACGGTGCCGCTGTGAAAGACGTGTTTTTCCTCGCTGTCGATTGGGTAACACCACTGACACATTAGAGGAAACATCGAAGCTCACTGCACATTGTTTTGAGTAAATATGTTGTTCGACCCAGAAACTGAATTAAAACGCTCTCAGTCTGAACGTGTTGACAAGCAGCGAAACAGGAAGGGAAAAAGCTCACACCGTGCTGTGTACCGCTGCTGTTAATGGATTCTGCACCACAGCTGAAGGCTTTTCAATTAACAGGCAAAGTCGAAGTCAAGATATTTTCTAAATGCATTTTTCAGCAGACAGCAGGAGAACATTACTGGTTAATAATAATGTGTGTAACCTGTGGGGCTTTTTTTGTTTTACAGATAAATAACATCTCCAAATAACAAAGTCAGCATTTAATGATGTTTGTTTGTGTGCTATTTGCTTTAATCTTATTTTGAAGGAATAGTTCAGCTGGCTCATCTGACAAAAACCTGCCAGATAGCAAAATATCTCCTTAATCCCTAAAAGACCTGACTGTAAAAAGGCATTTCTCTGTTTTAGGGGAGGTTTTGTGCAGGACTGTTTCCTGATTGTGATCAATAACAGAAACTGGAGTCTCCTCTGGTTCCCTGGTTACTGCTGATGAATGTGTTTCTTGAATTTTTTTTAATGCCTTTATGCCAGAATGTGTTTCCTCTTGTTCTTGTAATGTTTCTGTTTATTTCCAGTTAGTTTCCATCAGCAGGTGTCTGTAGGCTCTGTGGAGATGCTGTGGGGGTCATTATGTACAGTGGGGTTAGGGTTAGGGTTAGGTTATGTTAGGGCTACCCTAAACAGGATGAGCTTAATAATGTCTTCATTATTTCTATATAATATATATAACGGCTTTATTTGAGCAGCTGCTGGCTGAAGCAGAGAGATGGGTCAACCTCTCATCTTTGGAGACTATAAAACCAGATTGTCTGCTCCAATGAAGAAACTGCAGCAAAGCAAACTCCACATTATAGGCCTTAATTATTGATCAGTTATGGATCCTCCCTGACAGTCATCACAGTGATCTTGAAGGTTGAAATCAGCTGTGCTCAAGATGAACCACACACTCATTTTGGAGTTTCAACACAATTATCAAGTTATCACCAGAAAAACCGCTCTGTTAATGAGAGATAACGACATAATTAACATGCAGTCTCGAGATAACGACATTAAAATTGCAAACACGACCACTCTCAGCTTCTGTAGTTGAGTGTGATACTACATGTAGAATATATACAGCCCTCCACACCAAACATCTTATCACTATCACATATTATCACGTTATAACATATAGTGAACTCTTCCAAATCCATCACACAGATTTATCACTCCAGTGGGATGATCATGTTGTTTAAAGGCTGTTATTCTCTCTCCACTTTCTCCACCAGCTGCTCTCACTGAGACTGACCCAAAACAAAACGAGGATAAAAAGCTCAGTATTTTATGAATTCTGTGGGTTCATTAATGTGTGAGTGACATTAATATTAACCAAACGTGATCTGTCGCCATGTTAACCGTCACATTTCTGTTTGTGGACTCATCTTAATGTCAGTGTCAAATCTTAAACATACAACACATGGAGGCTTAGAGGCTCACAGCACGCAGAACACGCTAAGCTCCTCCAGCTGTTCATGTATGTTAAATACACACACAGGCGATGTCATAACAACAGTGCACGCAGACAACAACAACTTATTAATGGGTTTCATTGCACATATATTTTGGACGTGGCCATCTCTTGCCCCCCCCAGAAATAAGACATAGAACCCAACTTAAAGCAACAACAAAAAAAGGAGGACTTTTAAATTTCAAAAAGGAAGTGAAATTCTGCATCTGATGCAATCATTTACTGTCAGGAAGCAACAGTAAACGCTGCTCTTCTGTCACTCCGATCGTGAGTGAAGCAGAATGAGTCATCTTTAACAAACTGAAGACTGAAGTAAATAAAATGAGTTTCCGTGTGGGCTGGTCCACATGTTGTGTTTTTGTGTTGGGTTTTGTAGAGCTGAGGCGTGGTGAAGTAAGTCCCACTGAGTTGACACATAAATCTTTAAAAACAGCTCACAAATACACAGTTTGATTTTTTGAAAAAAAATAAATGAAAGAAGGAAACAGTGCATTCGTTGGGGACTATTTTGGTGCTCTGGTGAGTATTTAAGTCAAAATGAACTACAGTGTGTGTGTTCATGATGATGGAGGAAAAACAGGGAGGCTCATTGAGGAGTTTGAGGAGATATCAAGCTGTGATCCACACAGAAAACATTTGTTAGTGGATGTTCGCTGTTGGTTTGTCTGGGATTTGTTAACAGGAGGAAAAATAAAGAATCAGTCTTTAATAAGGGCAGTCCTGCAGAGCTGAGGTCTGTTTGTGGTCCAGTGGGTTCAGATCCGTCTGGGACTGAGCTCCACAATCTGATATGATCTAAAGACTGTATTAAAAACATCACAAAATCAATGCACATACAGCACTGGGCTGTAAAACAGACGATGATCTCGCTCCGTGTTGTGCTGAGTTACGTTCGGCTGAGCTGCGCTGTGTGGAGTCAGTCAGTCCCTCCAGTCGTCAATAACACAGTTGTTTATCTGCAGTGAGCGTCTGAAGGCTGCTCGGTTCTTTAATCCTATCAGGACCAACAAATGTCAAGTGAAATGTCATCTCTGGAGACACACACACACACACACACAGTCTTGTAAATATTAATACATCTCATCAACAATCAGCCGCCTGTGGTTCAGCGGCCCATGATCGCTGCACAAATCCCTCAGTTTGGGTTCCTTTTCTTTGGGGTGATAAAACGTCGAGGCGAGGGCATGAAGGCGCAGTCATGACACACAATTAAACCAACACACAGAGCAACAAATAGTGTGGAAATGCCGGAGCGAGTGGAATCAAACTTCTTTTGTGCTGTGACATTTTGACGCCCGCATGAAGATTGTGTAACGTCAAGCTGAGGGGAACAAAAAGAATCTCAAAGCCTGAACGCTGGTCATAAAATATGACAAATCCTGCTCTTTCACCGAGATGCATTATCAGAAAGCATTTGATGTGCCGGAGGGGACACAAACAGCTGTAAATGACACACTCATCTACCTCTGCAGTCCCTCGGGCCCCCAGAGGAGGGGGAAGAAAAAGCCGGTGACGCAAGTTCGGAAAGTTTTCAGCCCAACTCCGGTGACAAAAATGAATTTGTTTTGTGGTTCAGCTGAGCAGCTTCCTTGTATCAAACAGTCCCAGGCCGACAGCCGAGAGCCTGACAGGGACATACATCCAGTGTGAACTGGTCCGGAGAGAATCAGAGAGTTCTTCTTAAAACTGTGAGCCGGGAGAGCCATTCATCACGAGGAGACATTGGCTGCTTCGCTTACTTTAAAAAGTTCGTCGTAACAAGGGTTTGAGCCTGTTTCTGTCTGTAACCCTGCATCAGGAGAGGTGGAGAAATTGGACGGGAGAAAACATTTTCCGCGCGATGTCAGAGAGGAACGTGGACGTCGGCCACAAGTTTCTCATGAGAACTCTTGTTCTTGATTTGCTGCCATTCTTGGAGGTAATGATGCCAGAAAATGAGTTTTTGGAAGTGTGATGGAGGTAAAAGTCCAGTAAAAAGGCCTTTTTTCCTGATGATGATCGACCTCAGGAGATAAGAGCATTTTCGAAGAGTTTCTACAATTAAGGAGCGTGTACATGCTGTTAAAAGCTGCAGAAGTACCTTTGCAGATTGCAATACTGCAATACATATATAACATTTTTTACATGAGCCGTGATGTTCCTGTAAGTTTCATGAATATCAGGTCATGTATTGAATATTATTTCTGTGTCAGACCTGCTGTTTGGGAGTTAATGGCATTAAATATACACAGTGTAAATAAAGGAGAAGAAGATGTAGAAACTGACAAAATACTTTCAGGAAGGAGATGAAGAGGACGATGATGATGAAAGAAACTGGCAGAAGAATTAGTAGTAATCTAGAAGTAATCTTGTAAAGCTCTTACAAGCTTATGAAGATTCATAAGATGGATTTTTAAGATCGATCTTACTTCATTGTCATTTTATTGGATTCAGTTTTTATTTAGCTGTAGCACTTTGAAAGGTGTTACACAGGTAAAATGTGTTATTATTATGATGAAGATGCTTTCAGTGTGGGTGACTGACAGTTTTCTCCTTGCAGGTCTGGGATGAATCTAAAAGTCTCCTGGTTGAATCACAAAACAAGTGTCAGGAAATACAACAGTTTTTGATGAAACACTGAAGGCAGAAGAAGCTTGTGGATGTAAAAACTGAAGGAGGGAAGGAAACTAAAGCTCCCGAGGATGCTGCATTTTAGTACAAAACATCCAAACGTGATTTCCCTGCTGCCTGAACAAGCCTCTAACTGTTCAGACACCATCGATCTGAGCATCTCTCTTTCATCACTGTTTCCTCTGTCAGCCTGAATGAAGCAGGATCAACACCTTCAACATGAAACGACTCGCAGGGTGAAAACAAACGTCTGGACTTCTGCATGTCTGAGTGAACTCGAGTGAGCTCAACCAACGGTAATGTATTGATTTTGTAAAGGACAGATGTCGGGAAACAAGTTCTGAAAAAGCTCCTCTGGACTTCAGTCGGCCAAATGTCCTCCTCTCATCAGCAATTCAACATTTTATTGAAGTTCAGATGTGAAAGAAGTTCAACAAACAGTTTAGCTCCTCGACGGACGTCCATGAACACAAACACGTCGTCAACTGGCACAGATGGAAAATAGATTTCAGTCCGTCTTTAATAACGCTTCTTAAATCGACTGTCAATCAACAGACAAAGAACTGGCAGCAATTTTATGATCAAATATTTGTTGAATGATTTTATATCAGGCAAAGAATCTCTGGTTACGACGTCTCAACCGTAAGAACTCAACATCTTTAGATTTTGAAGTGTTAGTGGGACTGTAATTGAGGAAATTATAATCAGATTTTTTTTTTTACAATTTTCTGACATTTTTACAGGTTGACACTTTAAAAGGTTGATTAACTGAGAAAATAATTGACGGTTGCAGTTCTGATCAGATATTTTTATTCCATTCCATTTTATTCCATTTGCATTTCATGGCAAAGTGTAAAAACCTCGGGTATAAAACATTTCTGTCGCCTGCTGAAAGGCCCCCTGCTGACTTATTTGAATTAAAACTGTTAGTACAAACTGAATATTTACTTGCCTGAATAAAAACCAGACATATTTTATTTGGCTCAATCATTTTTTCCTCTATAACTCACTCACAGGACATTAATATATTCAGAAGCACCAAAGGACACATCAGCAGCTTTGATACAAAACCCCATAAATTAAAGGTAAGACTTTATTATCCACAAAAAAAGTCAATTCAGAGAAGGTTTTATTTACCTGCTCATGCTCTGTGCAGAATAAAATATGAATTTGACATCCAGCGCGAGTCTCTGGGGACTTTACAAGGACAAGTCACTTTGATCTGCGATAAGAAAGAGCCAGTCACAAACTGAAATGATTTAGTGATTGATTGTCTTCCTCCACTGTTTAAGTATCACACATCCTGCACACATAACCAGCTTATTATTTTGGAACTTTACAGGAAGACACACACTAAGCGTCTTTTTAACAGTCAATAAAATTCAAACGATGATTAAAATCTGCTTTACAACAGGAGACGCTGATTAAAATGTTACTCCTCAATTAAACTCGTTATGCTGAATCATTTGAGACTTTACCAGCGTTCGTAACAAAGACTTAACGAGGCACATTGAGGTTATTTCGGAGCCGATCTCTCAGGAGGAATAAACGGGCTTTAAAAGTGGGATATCTCATCCTGTCAGGTGGGAAATATCCATCAGAATGAAATCACTGCACGAGGAAGGTCATTCTGTCGAGTGGGGATAAAAAATATGAAGGTACCAAAATGGACTGCTGATAAAAAAAGAGTTGAAATGAAAATGTCTGAAAATGAAATACAACGGTGGAGCAGAAGAAGTTTAAAAGTGCTAATCAAGTTTTTATACGTTTTTAACCACCTGACAGAAGGAGCCGTTAGTCTGCTGCATTTAAGGATGATCGATATTTAAGATGTTTTTAATGAGCTGTAGTTTTATCTTTTATTTTCAAGGTCTCCTGATTTAATGAAACGCCTCTGTTTACCTTTGCAACTCCTCCGGCTCCACCTACTACCTCTAAACAACCAATCAGAGCAGAGTATCTGACTTGGAGCTCCACCCACATGAGCTAACTCTGAGCAACATAATGGGGGATAAACAACAACAAGAAAACAACAGTTTACAGGAAAGAGAAATAAATAAAAGAAGAGCGATCAAGAAAAATGAGTTAAAAAGAAAGAAATAGAGCTCATAAGCTCCAAACAAAAAAAAAACTCGAACATCAAATAAATGTTTCCCAAAGATGGTTTCTGTCATTTTACGTAGTTCTGATCACACTGATGTTTGATCAAGTGTTTGTTTTTCTGATCAGTTTGTTTTTAATTAGTTATTTGATGCTATTGAAAGGGGGCGTGGTCTCATGATTGTCAGTTGTCAGTCACAGTGAAGTAGTTGTGGAGGTGCCTGCAGACGTCTTTTCAGTAAGTAAATGTAAAGTAGAAACATTGAGGAGATGTAACTTTAACTTTTTGGTGTGACCATTAGCTAACAGTCACTAATTATTGATTGCTGATTGAGTCAGGTGGGTGTGTGGGCGGGTTCCTGATACAGAGGCTCCTCCCCCCGATCACTACTGCACAGACTGGCTGCAAATGACGTCACCAAAACAAGCTTCCAAAACAAATGACGAAAGCCATCATATGAAAGTGTTTTCACAGGTAATAAGAAAATAATGATGTCAGCACAGTTAGCAGTGTGAAATACGAGCGCTCGTCTCGTGAGCACATCAGAGACTCTTCAGTGTTCAGAAGCTTTTAGAAACAGTCCGTCTCCTTGGGGGTGTTGACTCTTATTAAATGTGAAGTAGTTCACTTCATTAACTCAAAGATGCCAAGGGTCTCACTCCTGAATGTCACCCTCATAGCTGGGTGATAACAACTTCTTATTATTGTGCCGCTGTGGGCCACTTCAGCACGACGACCCAAACGGCTCTGTGTTGTTTGCCTCCTCAGAGCGGCGCCTGCAGATGGAGGCATTAAAATGCTCAAACAGGTTTATTCAGAGTACCTTACACACAACAATCCACTCCAAAGTGCTGCAGCTTAATCCTGAACCTTTATGTGGCACTCCAAAAGCCACATGCAGCACGAGCCATTCGCCGTTAAGGCACAAATATGCAGGAAGTAGCGATAGGTGTTTAAAAGTGCTGGTGGTCCAGCGGCAGACTCTCCGGATGCCAGCAACTCGCCACCAGCAACGCTGTTCCACCCACTGACTCTGTCACCCCACCAGACTCCGACCAAAACGCACACACAGGTCCGCTCCCCCAATCAACGCAGACCTCTTGACCTGCTTCTCACGCCCAACACGATCTCTCGCGGCCCGCCGACAGGTGCCTCTTATCTCTCATCAGGGTCCGTGCCCTGAATTACAAGTCCAGTCAAACCAGCTGCCCCGTTCCCGTTGGCTACATCCACCCCCCAGTTACTAAATCAGTGTCCCACTGACGCAGTAGTATGGCCTGCTTTGGACAGCTAACCCTGAAAGCCCCCCCAACACGGCCACACCCCTCCTCTATGGCTGATCTACTTCCTCCCGAAGCCGCCCCCAACCCCCTGACCGACCAGCTTACCCGTTTCTGAGGTCCCCTGACAGGCCGCCCCCAAGACTTCTTGCTTAGGCCTCTGAGGATGAGGAGACATTTCGCCACCTACCTCCTCCACCCCCTCTAAACTCCCTGGTGACCCCTCTTCATCACACTTCCACTGCTGGTGCTGGTCTCCCAACACATGGCACAAGGACCTCAAGAAGGGACTCTACTGAATCCATCCTCACAGCAGAGGCCTGACACTCTCCCCCCCGGGCCCCGGCCTCCTGGCCCTTTACCTGCACACTTGGACCATGCACGTTGCGTTGGGGTATACACAGGCTGATTATTCCCCAATTATGCTACTACCCTGCGTGGGGTGGGGTTCTGAAAGAGACGCTGCTCGTCCTTCAAATCTGAGATTATTTGCGCGACCGGTTTGCCATCACTTCCTGTAAATCAGCCGACCTTTGCTCTCGTGGCTTCAAACGGCAGAGACAAAGACGCTTCATGTCTGACGGCTGCTGGCTCAGCTCTTCAGCCTCCCGCGGCCTCGCCCGAAGGTTTGAATTTTAATCAGACGCTCAGCTGATTCCTCCAAACAGCTCCTGTTCTTATCTATATGTTCTTCTTCTTCTTCTTCTTTGAACGTGAAGCAGACTTGTTTTCACACTCATCTGCTGAAGGACGAAGGTTTGGATCGGTCTAACACCTGGACTCCCCTGTAGAGGTTTTTTACATTCACACCTCACTTGGAGCCAATGATGGTCCAGATTGAAAGTAACAGTGTGAAGTGGAGAGTTGAAAGGCTCACACACTCAGGATGGACTTTGAACTGATGCGAATATTTTGAAATGAATGTTTGCACGGGAATAAAACCACACCAGAAACAAATTATTAAATTAAATTATTATTAGAGTTGAGTATTTCTACTCAGTATTTTCTCATATAAAACATGTTTAGATTTGTTACTGAACAACAAAAAAATAGATAAATTAATTGGATGAAATGACTAATAAGAATAATAATGAATAATTTGAGTCAATCATCTGTCGGATGATTGTTTTTATTTTACCGTTCATAATTTACTGTTCCTACAAAAATCAAAGTCTAAAGATGATAAATTTCTGCTTATTTTACTTGATATTTTGCACAAATCATCAAGTAAAAGGTAGTTTGTCACTTTAGTTTTTGTAGAGTTTAAACAAAAGGGGATACATGTTCCTTATTAGACTTTAGAGGTGGATTTAGTTTTTTCTTTGGACAGAGCCAGGCTAGCTGTTTCCCCTGTTTTCCAGTCTTTATGCTAAGCTAAGCTAACTGGCTGCTGGCCGTACTCACCCACTTCAGTCAGCGAGGAAAAACTGGAATTTAAGATATAAGCATGTTCAACCGATAACTGAACCGATATGGTGCAGAACATTTCCAGGGACATGGTGGTTCGACATACTTGGTCTTCCCGTCTCAGTGTCCCACAGACTAGAAACAGTCAGACCTCGGGACCTGTACACACCACCCAGTATTAGAAGCCCCTGTGTAGGCATGTAGGTCAGTCACGTCCATGGTCTTCCATTCTTGACCATAACGATGAATCCCCTCCATGTTTGTCACTGCAATGACAATTTTTTCAGTGGCTGGAAGGAGGAAGAGCTGGAACGTTGACAAAAGTGTCAGATGCATGAGAGATGGCCGGTCTTGTGGGTCCTGGACTCATTCGAAGTTGCCTGCAACTTGATGTGGAAGGACCAACCACTGTTTTTGAACATAAAAGTCTGGCTTGCTGCCTGCTCCTCTCCATCAGAGTCGTCTTCATCAGAGGGGCTGTAATCAGAGTTTTCTTCCACGTTGTCTTCCTGCTCTGACACATCCTCCTCCAAATCACTGTGAACCTCCTCATCTTGGAAGATCAGATCAAGGGCCTGTTGCTCACCAAGTCTTGCTGCCATGATAACAGTCACTGAAATGGCAGCTCAGGTACCTTTATAATGTTATGAATAAATTGACCATGAAGCCCCCACCACCACCCTCCCAACCCAAATTGATTCAACATTTCGTTACTTTATAGATTATTTTATTACATTGCAGGTGCTTGTGTTTGCAGGTGTAGATCTTGTGTCTGTGTCAATGCGCCCTCTGACCTCTGGATGACTTCTTTTCCCTTTATGTACCATATATGATCACTCCTCTGCTGTTTTACTATTTCACTGTTTGTAAGGTTCCCCCATGCTCCTTCAAAGACCAGCAGGTGTCTGTCTCTGTGGGAAGCTGGGCGAATGTGATGGGAACTTTCGCCCATATTCATGATTTCATAACTGCAGGTCTCGTGACTGTGTCGAGGTCCCCCTTGGACTCTCTCACATCTGTCCCATTAAAACACACACAAATGGTCATGGTCTGTACAGTTTCACAGTTTCAAGATTCCCTAAAACCACAATTTTCCCTTGATTTGACCCACACTGGTAGATCTAAAATCCATCTCAATGGATACGGGTCAAATTTGACCCGAAACAGCTTCAGTGTACAAAAATTTTTGTAGCACCTGTACAAAAGTATAAAATTTATAAAATTTTAAAATCTTTTAATTTTTGTGTATTTTGGGTCACTTTAGGAAAAGTATGTAAGGGTTAAGATTCGTACATCCTCCAACAGCTCTACAACACACAAAACTGCAAAGAGCCACATCTGGCTTTATTCGAATCAATCCTGCACATCCATCAGGTATTTGATCTGGTTACCATGGCGATCCCCAGATATAAAGGATCAGGATCAGATGAGAAGGTACAAAGGGCTCTTTTATTCAGAGTCCTGCAGATCTAGAGATAATAAGACTCGGGGGGTCACGTTTTCCCCTCAGTCATCGAGACACCGTCCAACATCGGCCCGCTCGATACTATTTAATTTAATTTTATAAGACTGAAAATAAAAATAAAGTGCAGATGTGCCAACCAATAAAACAACAAGTGCTTCAGCAAAAAAAAAAAAAAAATTATAAAGAACTTGACCTGTATAGCACCATGCATACAAGAAATTCAGTTCTTCACATGAAAATAGACATATAATATACAAATAGACAAAACAAGTATAAAATGTCATAATTATTGTGAAATAATATAAGAAGAAGAAATAATTCCCACTGAATGATAATGGGAAAAATAAAGTTTAAAGCAGTACATTCAGATACAGAACAAATGAAGTGCAATTAGGGCTTAAAGAGCAATTCAATTAAAACCACTGCAGTGATATTTGGAGCTAATTCAAGTTCAAGCTAGTTCAAGTTTTTTGGCAGCACTTTCAAAATGTTAATAAAAGCAACAACCAGGTGATAAAAACATTCATTTAGCTGCGTGGGGGAAAGAAAAAAGAAGCTGTTTTCTAGATTTTCTTTCTGCTTTTTGCATCAGATCTGATGCAATCGGTCCTGCAGGCTGCGTGCACAGAGCGTCATTCGTCATCTTCGTCATTTGTAAAAGGTGCGATTCTGCTTTAAAGCAAAACAATATGAAAAGACGCATTAACAGGTTGATTGTGTAAAATCTGGATTTACTCTTTACGACTGTCGGTTTTGCTGAAGAATCCCTCTCCCTCTCGAGATGGATCCACCGCGCAACCAGGCTGAGACGGGGAGAAGATCTGCGTTAAAAAACTGAAATTAAGCCGTCGTTTAAATACGCAGCAGCTAATTACTGTGACGGTTCATCAGACAGTGAACTGTAAAATCACAACAGGATGAAACCAAATGAAACCACCTTGTGTTCAAATATTAAAGTGTACGTCAGGCTGCGTTCACCCCAGAAACAACATCCATATCAACATATGACTTATTATATAGAAATATATATGGATCATATAAAGCAGCTGTAATCAATAAACACTGTTTTTGAAACGGTTCATAAATCTTTTTTCTGGTGCAGCAGACAGAATGACATTAATATAATGAAGTGAAAATCAGATGTGATAAAAAGACAATAGAGACACAAACTCGGGCAAAGCAAAGATGACATGTTTAACAAGGCGATTGTTTACACACACACACACCTGATTTTCTTCTGGGCCGCGGCTCACCTGCTGGGAGCACTTTAGCCTCGTCCTCATCAGGATAAAATAAAACGTTTCAGCTTCCGATACGTCTCCGAGCAAAGCTTCGCTCTGCCGTGTGTCCCAGGATGTTTTCTCACTCACTGTGTCACACAGCTGGATTAGAGTAATCAATCATAAATGTCATTCAGTTTAAACCTCTCGCAGAGCTGATAGCCGTGATTGATCACAGGAATAATTTAGCTATTAGCTGTGGCGAGGGGAACACGACCTCAAGCTGCAGGTACAATGAGACGCTCACATTTCACAGGTAATTACACACTGAACATGACATTCAGCGGTGGAGAGAAAACACTGGAAAACACACCTGTCGCT
Organism: Scortum barcoo; assembly: GCA_023238725.1. Lineage (NCBI taxonomy): Eukaryota > Metazoa > Chordata > Actinopteri > Centrarchiformes > Terapontidae > Scortum > Scortum barcoo. The sequence continues at coordinate 1,274,590 of CM041536.1, read as the reverse complement.
GCATTAAACTCAGCAGCTTTTTATTTGTGGAGATAATTTTTGACAGAGGCCAGATCAGAGCAGCATCACAGCCCTCTGTGTCCGAGGAGAATTTGTGTTTTAACAGGTTTTTCACTAGCTACAGAAGCTTCCCCAGCAGCCAGACGAGCAGGCCAAACATCACAGCGTGCACAAATCAATTTATCTGAATCAACCCAGAGCAGATTGAATTCCTTGAACACCAAACGGTCTTTGCGCTTTACTTTCCAGGTTGACTATTCTGCACAAATTCAATTTTCAGGGAACCAAAAGACGTCTTACGTTAAAAAAAAAACTGATGATTCATTCATCGAAAGTAAAAAGTTTGATTTCCAAAAGTTTTGAGCAAAACAACAAAAGCAGCCACAGTTCCAGTACAAGAGGACGAACAGTGAAAACATATAAATGAACAGAGGTGAAAGTAAACAGTGAAAGCATGCAGGATATGATTAATGACGGCAGCTTGTCCTTGTGATTTGTCTTTGTCTCAGTGTATGTGAGTGTGTGTGTGGACAGAGATTACTGCCAGCAGACACTCCATTTAAAAATCATTCATTTTTACCTTCCACACATCACAGCTGTAACTCGTTGTGCCTGGCAAGCTCTTTTATTTCAGAGTATTTTTTTATAACTCAGTGGTTCAACATATGATTCCCTCCAGCAGCCACTAATCTGAGACAAAGACACATTAATAAGGAAGTGATGTAAAATTATGGTAAATATAATGATTATTTCTGGCCTGAGGAGAGTCAGGAGAGAATCCGCAGTGACTTCGATGTTGGAGACCAAACTGACAGAGCGACTGTGAATATTAGAAGGAAAATATTAATATTATAAACACCTGAAACCTGCTATCGTCTGTCCTCACGTCCTTTTTATCCTCCTCTCGTTGAGTGTATTTATACAGTGGATATAAAAAGTCTACACACACACCCCTGTTGAAATGCCAGGTTTTTGTGATGTAAATGTAATGTGACCCATAACCTGTACAAAGCAATTGAAAAACAAACTGAAACCTTTACAGGGGAAAAATAAAAAATAAAAAACTTAAAATAACCTGGTTGCATAAATATGCACACCCTTAAACTAATACTTTGTTGCAGCAGCACTTTTGGCTTTAATTACAGCACTCAGTCTTTTTGGGTAAGAGTCTGTCAGCGTGGCACATCTTGATGTGGCAATATTTGCCCACTCATTCTTTGCAAAACTGCTCCAAATCTGACAGATTGCGAGGGCATCTCCTATGCACAGCCCTCTTCAGATCACCCCACAGATGTTCGATCGGATTCAGGTCTGGACTCTGGCTGGGCTGGCATTCCAAAACCTCGATCTTATTCTGGTGAAGCCGTTCTTTAGTTGATTTCGGATGTGTGCTTTGGGTCATTGTCGTGCTGAAAGATGAAGAAGTTCCTCTTCATCTTCAGTTTTCTAACAGAAGTCAGAAGGTTTTGTGCCAACACTGACACTGACTGGTATTTGGAACTGTTCATAATTCCCTCCACCCTGACTAAGGCCCCAGTTCTGTTATGCCCCTTGAAAACGGGGAGAAATAATCACAATAGTGAGCGGGTGATGTTTCCTCAGCAGCAACTTTAGTGCAAAGAGGAAAAGACCGTGATTTCCCCAGGTATGTGGGCGGAGCCATGAGCAATCGATCCCAGAGTTTCAGAATAAGACTCCTCTATCGATAACAGATCAGCGGTTCCAGTTTCACTTTCCAGTTTCTGATTTTAACAGTACAAAAAATAAATAACAGAATATAAACACCTTTTGTATTTATTCCTTTGAAAACATGGATCACATTCCAACATTGATCAAATTGTACACACATTTTGTTTAGTCAATGTCTATGAACTGTTCCTTCTTATCATATTTTATCATTCTTACAGATATGAACTATGTTTTTTCTACTTATGGAGTCCTTCCTTTTTAACTTGTCACAGTTCCTAGCTGAAGAAAAACAGCCCCAAAGCATGATGCTGCCACCACCATGCTTCACTGTAGGTATGGTGTTCTTTTGGTGATGAGCAGTGTTGTTTTTGCGCCAAATATACCTTTTGGAATTATGGCCAAAAAGTTCAACCTTGGTTTCATCGGACCACAACACATTTTCCCACATGTGTTTGGGAGATTTCAAATGTCTTTTTGCAAAATGAAGCCGGGCTTGGATGTTTTTCTTTGAGAGATAAGGCTTCCGTCTTGCCACCCTTCCCCATAGCCCAGACATATGAAGAAGACGGGAGATTGTTGTCACATGTACTACACAGCCAGTACTTGCCAGAAATTCCTGCAACTCCTTCAATGTTGCTGTCAGCCTCTTGGCAGCCTCCCTGACCAGTTTTCTCCTCATTTTATCATCAATTTTGGACGGACGTCCTGTTCTTGGTAATGTCACTGTTTTACCATATTTTCCCCACTTGATGATGACTGTCTTCACTGTATTTTATGGTATATTTAATTCCTTGTACAGGTTATGGGTCACATTAAAGGTGGAAAAAGTTGTGAAATTATTTATCTTGGTGTCATTTTTTTACATCACAAAAACCTGGCATTTGAACAGGGGTGTGTAGACTTTTTATATCCACTGTATGTATATTCTCAGGTCATTTTTAATTTTTATGTTGATATTTTACATTATTTTGTGTTCTTCTTTGTATATTTTCCTTCTGTTATCCCCACTGTATCCTGCTGCTGGAGCGATGTAAATTTCCCCCCTGTGGGAGTAATAAAGGGTTATCTTATTTTATCTTATATTTTATCTTATCTTATTTTATCTTATCTTCTTCTGACATCATGACATTTGTGATTTTTAGCAAAATCTTTGATCATTGGATGAATTGGCAGGATTGAGTCATAATTATCATCATTACTGTAAATTTGGTGATGCTGTGACTTTTCATCATCATCAGATCAAAATGTCACTTTGTTCAGTCCTTTATCACCTAAAACCTGCAGGAAACCTCGAGTTATTCCCATGAGCCTCGGCTGCACTTTGTCAGCATGCTAACACGCTAAGCTAAGATGGTGAATCTGGTAACAATTTACCTGCTAAACATCAGCATGTTAGCATAGCTTAGCATTTAGCTAAAAAAAGGATGGATGTTCTGACTGAAGGTTTATTTTACATCCACAAATCTTCACAAGTGTCAAAACCTGTTTGTAATTTCATGATGAAACCTTCAAAGGCAGAAACAACACCACTATAAATAAGATTTAAAAAAAGTTGTTTGTCTAATAATGAAGCGATGCTCTAATTGATTTGCGTTTGTGGCTCGTCATTTACATTTTTATATTACATTTGCATAAAGCTCTTCTGGGCTGAAGAGAAAGCAGCTCGTTTTATTTTACTCTTATTATCCACATTACTATGCTGTCCCACGGCAGAACTTTTTAAACAGCTTCCAAAAAGGTCTCCGGCGTCACTTGACATTTGAAGAAAAACTGTAAGTTCCCAGTGGAGTGGGAGAGAGAAAGCAGCTGAAATGTGTTTAACAGAAACAGTTTTACCTCAGATCGACAGAGAGACTCGAATGATGTTTAATGTTTAATACACATACAGGCTGGCTCAACTTATGTCAAATCTACATTTATTTTAATAAAGATTTAGACTTTCAGGAATTCAGTCATCATAAACCAAAGTATTGAACAAACTGATGATGGTAAAATGAAAAGTGAGAGGATCATCAACATTTTACAATTCATCATCCAACAATTTCTGCACAAAGTTCACTTGTATATCTCTGTTTAATTATAGCTATGCAATCATCCCTCCACAAGACGAGCCTCCTCACACTACAGACAACAGATATACAAATATCTAAAAATTAGAATAAGAATATATTCACTTACTAACGTATTACATGCATTGATCTTAAGCAGCAGTGACATGGTTTTGTGCAAAAATGCAAAAACTGCTTTCATTGCCAGAAGATGAAGTCAGCGCTCATCCTTCGCCTGTGAGATGACGCCACCTTTGAATGGCTGAGAGATGAAGCACTCACGAGGGAACCCGGCTTGTTTTGGTGTAATTTTCCTCCCACACACTGATAAACCCCTCAAGCTTTCTTTTCTGAATAAATGCGTCTAATTTCACACCTGGGCTGAACTTTATAAAAGGTTTGTGTAATCATCCAGCACCAAACATCCCCCCGACGCCCCCAGGATTCGAGCGAACAGACAAGAGCTCATGATTTATTTTCAGTGAGGTCGACAGGCAGGTAAGCACAGAAACAAAAGCAAGAAAACTCAAACCCAAAAATGAAAAACCAGGAGTGATTTACAGTAAATGTCTGTCAGGATTCGAGCGAACAGACAAGAGCAGGTGACAGTGATAAAGTCCCGTCCATGTGGTGTATGATGTGGCGCCTTTCATGTGTGTGTATCTGCACACAGCTGCTGTGAAGCAGCTGGATGATTTATTTTCAGTGAGGTCGACAGATGCAGGTAAGCACAGAAACAAAAGCAAGAAAACTCAAACCCAAAAATGAAAAACCTAACGCTGACTCCAGGTCAGAGCAAAAAGACCCAAACCGGAGGACAATCAACACAGCAGAGAAGTTTTAGGACAGGAGTGATTTACAGTAAATGTAGAGAGAGACTGATGGAGGATGATGTGCAGTAATTAAAGATGAAGCAAAATAATTATGATGTGGCGCCTTTAAGACTGCAGAAATGTGCGAAATGTAAGTGACATGTTAAACTTTCTGACTCAGTGGCACTTCGAGGTGGAGGAGCCCCATCTGGGCCTGCCTCGAGCCTTACTCCTGGCACAGACAGTCAAGGATCATCCCCTGACGTACTCAGCCATGTTCTTTTTGACCAAAATAACTTTAAAAAGTAGTTAAAAAGCAGCGCCTGTGGGAGGTTGTGATGACCAAAATAACAGAAAAGATAAAAAGTTTTATTTCATTCACCAGCGCCTGGGCACGACACCACACAGTGGGCCCCCTCCAACCAGGTTGTGATGTTAAACTTTCTCTCTCTTGTTAAGCCGCTCTGTCTGGACAATTCTTGATAACCGGAGGATGCAGGCTGACCCACGCGTCTCAATGCTGCGGTGTCGAACAGTAATTAAACTGTGTCAGTGATAAAGTCCCGTGGAAGGTGGGGTGAACACACAGGGACCCATGGACAGAGACAGGGTACCTTCTTTCTTGGTGAGCGGGGGCAAAATAATTATGATGTGGCCCAGACGGCAACGCTGGCGCTGGTCTGTGGCGCCTTTCATGTGTGTCCGTGCATTTCTTCACGGGCAGTGAGGTATGAGCCCAATGAATAACCTTTCAGCGCTAGAGAAGATGAGTATGCTTCCGTACCGTATCTGCACACCAGCTGCTGACTAAATATTCATAATGTATGCATACACCAGGCAGTTTGGTAGGCAGCATGTCTCCAGCTCTTGGTTGGCCGAAATACAGTCTCCGGGTGGTAGGCGCCTGGCTCACGAATTAATGCTCGACATGGTTCCTCATCACGGACGTTGAAGTTTAATAAGTGAGGACATGTTAAACTTTCTCTCAGTGACTTCGAGGTATCTTCTGTTTAGATCAGCCAAGTCAAGAAAAAGATCATCCCTGGGGTCTGGTGGGCTGGCCAGGTCTATAAAATGTTCTTTTACTTCTTTAAAAAGTAGTTCAGCGTTCAGGGGAATGTGCTCGTTTGCTTACTTATTTAGAGTGAGTGGAAGACACCTGGGCTGAACTTTAGTCGTGGTAAAAGGACAGTCGCTGGGGTTCGGGAATTTAACAGAGAGAGGGACAGACAAACACCCAGGACCTGAACTTGTTTTATTTCATTCACCAAGAAGACGTTAGTGTTTCTTCTGGGCACGACACCACACAGACACTTGAGAGAAAGGTCTTACAGCTGAAATAACCAAACACGACCTACAAATCTAACGCTGACGCTCAGAGCAAAAAGACCCAAATGCAGGACAATCAACACAGCAGAGAAGTTTTAGACAGTTTATTTTCAATAGATCTTATGATCTCAGAATGTGAGCAGACGATTACCAGAATTGACGTGACTTGATTCTTAGCTTGGTTCAGAACAGGAACTTGACGCAAGAACAAGGACAACGATCAGAATTGGTGTGGTGTTACCATTTACCGTGGCAACGAGACAGGGGAAATGTAGACAATATATACACATGAGGTAATGGGGAACAGGTGGAAACAATCAGGGCTGGTGCCAAGTGGGGCAGACAATCATCTCCTCTGGACCACAGCTCGCGGGCAGTCTGGCTCGGGAAACACACAAGGGCAGGAAGTTAAGGAACCTGAAACGAGAGGAGAGTCTCGCGGAAGGGCTTCACCTTGCTGACGTGGAAGGTGGGGTGAACACACAGGGACCTGGGAAGAGTTTCAACTGGACAGAGACAGGGTTTATTAATTTTGAGACTGGAAAAGGGCCCACAAACCTGGGAGCGAGTTTGCGGCTGTGGACGTGAAGGGGCACTTGATGCCAGAACAAGGACAACAATCTGGCAATGAGACAGGGGAAACGTGAGACAGACAATATATACACATGAGGTAATGGGGAACAGGTGGAAACAATCAGGGTGGGGCAGACAATCTCACAAGGCGGGAAACACACAAGGGCAGGAAGTTAAAACAAAAGGACCTGAAACGAGAGGAGAGTTAGGGATTTCAAAATAAAACAGACAAGCCAGAACAGGAAACGTGACGGACATGAAAACTTAGAAAACTTGACGAGACATAACAACAAAGAGCTTCCTGTGCGTAACACACAACACGTAAGTACACACAACACACTCGCAGCCACACAGCCCTCGACTGATTCTCATTTACATGTTCATATTTCATTTGCTAAAAGCCCTCCAGTGGAGGAGTAAATACAGCTTGTTTATTTCACCATTAATATGCATGTACTTGTGGCATTAAATAGGCGTCCAGGGGTCAAGAAAAGAACTTCACTTTAAATCCTCATTCAATATTCAAACTGAATTTTCTCGGGGCCTCTTGACTCTCAGCGTGACACTGCTGCCCGATGAGCTCCAGCTGGTGGGCGAAGTCCTCGATCTGCTCGTGAGTCCCGACAAGCTGAAGATGGCGTGAGGAGGAAACTGAAGCATCATCATCATCACCACGTCCACCGCAGCGTCCTCCTCTGGTTTAATGTCGCTGTATTGCAGGATTAAGCAAAGTGTCAGCAAGACGAGGGACGTTACAGTTCCTGATATCCTGTTGGAAAGTGATGCAGGCACAGAGGCCGTTCAGTTTATTATCCGACGCCTGCACAGCAGCGAAGAGAAGAACCATGTGGACAGGATCCATCCTTACCTCTTTGTGATTAAGATAAGACAGTTTATTGATCCCATATGGAGGAATTCACCTGTTACAGAAGCTCAATAGTGAGACAAACATGAAAAGAAACTCAAAAAATAGACATAAAAATATAGAAGGCAAAAATACGTTATAAATATGTGTAAATACACCACATACATCCTCCATTTAAACTGACTGTTAATGCAACAACATGCATGACTCCACATGTCTCTCTCTCACTCCTCCACTTCACCTCTCTCAGGCTCAACTGATTTTTTTATTTTTGAGTCCTCTACCTTTTTATTGAAGGTGTCAGCATCAGCAGGGTAAAAGTGCTTCAGCTGCCAAACTCTGATCTTACAGGTCGTCCATGCTGAAAGGATTCAGGGCGGATTGAGCTCCTCTGTAGCTTTTTGCAGACCAAAGTGAAAGATGCTTAAAGTGCAAGATTGCTGCTTAATAGTTTATTTGTTGGAGACATCAAATCCTGTTTTTGTGTTACTGGAAAGCCTTGGCCTCATCGGGTATGTACAGAATTTACAGCTTGTGACTGCAGATTATAGCAGAGGATTTAGAGACAGTTTGTGAACATGTCATACTAAACGTGACTAAATGTTTTCCAGGATTTAAAAAAGGCTGTGGCAGTGATGCTCCTGCAGCTTCGCTTGCTGTTGCTGTAATCACTCCACCATAATGTTTTTCCAATATCAGTATATTGTTTTATATATATTATTTTCAGAACAATTTTGAAGATAGTGATGACAGCGCTTTGTGATGGTTCAGGTGAATATTTACATATTTCTTACTCACATCAGAACCATGACATAAAAACATCCATCATCAGTCCAACAAGAGTCGGGATTATTAACAACATATTGATGTCAGCAGCATTTGTATATTTTACACGTTTCATAAGATGATCATGTGATTGGCATGTAGAGTATGAATCTGTAAGGTGTGTCAACTTAAAAATCTGTATTTTCATATATAATGTGTAAAATAGGGGAAAAAGCAAAATAAAACTACCTTGATTTTGTTCTTAAAGAAGTAAATAAATATCAGGTGGTGTAAACCGCTAACAGGCTGCTTGTAGGTCAGAGTGAAGTTTAAGCTGATTGTGTTTTAATATGCAGATTACAGCAGCCTCCTGAGTTTTCATCAGGGATTACATATCATGAAAAAATTTCACAGATCACAGCACAGATCATAAAGCAGATACAGCCACCTCGTGTGTGTCCTTATCTGCCTCTAACGTCCTCCCACCGCGTCCACTTCAAATATCCCTGAGCAAGATCCCAATTCCCACCCCATCACCGCGTGGAAAGAACCGCAGCGTTTTTACACTCCTTCCTGCAGTTTTTGATTGATGCTGTTGGATTTTGTTTGGCTAGATTTGTTTGTTCAGTCACGATGGAAATCACTGTCGGTCCCTGCAGCTTCTGTACTGACTCCAGATAATCTAAATATCTCAAGTTTCTCCTCAGGAAATTGGTGACAGGATGTGGTGAGAAGAAGGTGTTTTTAAAAAGGCAGAAAAGCAGCAGCAGGATGTTACGAAAGGAAGGAAAGCAAAGGATAAAATGCTGCTTATTGTTGTTTGCCTTTTTCTGGAAAGCTAATTAAAAGCAGACTGACGGCGTTTAAGTCACATTAGACAGCTTTATAATTATAAATCAATAACACTGTCTAATGGGAGTTAAGACAGGTGATTAAAGGGTTAATCTGCTGCACTGCTTCAGTCTTTGGGCTGAGTACCGTTGCAGTTTGATGAGAAGTGAATGACTCCTCTCTGCACACCAAACTTTGCTCTACAATTTGAATTTTCCCCAATTTGTGCTTCCTGCTGTGATGTCCCAGACAAACCAAAAGAGAAAGAAATCAGAGAGCTGCAGCACTTCGCTCTGCTCGCTCCTCTTGTCCTGTCCTCGGGCTGTAAAGAGGAGAATGATCGTTCTTTTCATCATTTTGGGCCCTCAAATATTGGGTCACAGTGGGAAAAAGAAAAAAACACAGAGCAAGCTCAAAGTTTTGAGGAATATTTCTAACACAGATTGTGTTAGAAATATTCCACAGTGTGAAGGAAACGCTTCATCCAACCACCATAAAACTTTTTAATTATCATTATATAACTTTATTATCCAATGTAATATCAAGCTGTATATATGGAGGATGTTTATAGTGTATTTATGCCATTTATAGATATTTTTATATCTATTTTTTATACTTCTTTCTATCGAGCTGCTGTAACAAGTGCATTTCTCTCATGTGGGATCAATAAAGTTTTATCTTAACAGCAGCTCTGGCCTCTCAAAGCTCAAACATCAGCTTTTTAGTGATGAAAGTTATGAGGACACCCACCAGAGCCAATGTGGATAAAATGGATCCACCCAGTCCACTTCTAGAAACATTAGAACAGTTTCCTATGAGGGCAGTGTCAGCAGGTGACTCTCTGCACAGGCCGACACTTTGAAAAACAACGTGGCTGATAAATCCTGATAATATGTTCAGAAAGTGTCTCTCATATTTGAGGAGGTTGACTTCTGCAGGCAATATCCAGCAGCTTTCTGGCAACCTGCACACCCGAGAATGACTTTGGACTCGGTCACGTACCGGCGAGGTGTTTTAGCTGCACCTGCAGCCTCTCTGTACATCTGCATGCCAGCGTCCTCTGCACCGTCTGAGAGGATTTTTGGTGCAGCTGAAAAAACTGTCAGCCAGCAGAGATTCTGCCTGAAGCTCAGCACAGAGGAAGGAAAAAAAACCTTTCCATTAAAATCCTGTGAAAAAATAAAAAGCTTTCATTTTGCACTCACACACATTCATCCAGACAAACACACAAACATCCTCCAAGTGATTGATTATAATTGATATTAACTGATAGAATAATGATGCATAAACAGTGAGGTGTTTGTGTCTGCGCCTCAGTCTCACAGCTGGATGGCTGCTTTTTTTAATTTTGCAAATCACCAATGTGCTCGTTTATTTCACCGCCTGGAGGCTTTAAAACCGGCACAAACAGGAAGAAACCCCATCACCAAGGAAGAGAAGAGAAACTACAGGTGACTGTTCAGGTGATGCTGCAGTCAGCAGGTGTGTAACATTGCAAGAGAAACTGATGGATTATATGAAACTGTAAAAATATCTTTTCACACCAAGAAAAGAAAAAAGGAAGTAGAGCTCTTCAACATCAAACCTGATCATCTGTGACATTTAAATTTAAACAAAATGTGGGACATCGTTAAGATCAGTGAACATCAGAAATCATATTTAGTGGCCAAAGGTTCTCAAAACAACAACAAAGACATCACCACACACCGGACAAAGAAAAAACACAGCAGAAGGTGAATAAACATGAGTAGATGCAGATATTTGTTCAATGATGAGGTCTAAAAAAGTCTCAGAAATGAGACCTAGAGCCGACATGTTGGATTATTGTAGATTCATCTGTAACCCTGAATGTGACTGGTGATAAATCCGATAATCTACAGGTGAATGTTTGTTCATATACAGACTTTAAATGTTTATGTTTATGCAAGAAAGACACTTGTGTAGACTTTAGGGGACTGAATCGTAAGACCACACCTGTTCGCCATCCTTTGCCACGGATTCAAGATCTGTTGGACAGCTTAGGAGGCAATTCGTGGTTCTCAATCCTAGATCAGGGTGGTGTCAGGAGAAGGGATCCAGATTGACCTGAAGGATTTGGATGCAGCTCTGAAGGAGAAGAAACCAAGCACAGTTGGAGAGGTCCAGACACTTCTTGGATTTCTTAGCTATTACTGGTCATTCATCCAAGACTTTTCACGCTTAGCCAAGCCCCTGTTTGAACTTCTCCAGAGCCCAGCTGAGGTGAATAACATCCCCAAATCTCTAACCAGCAAGGGTGAAGGTCAAGTAGGGAAGCGAGATAAAGGGCAACTCCCCTCCCAGACAACCATTACATGGACTGCTGAACACCAGAGTATGGTTTCAAGGTTTGTGGAAATGCTGATTAACCCTCCCATCTTAGCCTACCCAAACTTTGATCTTCCATTCATATTGCACACAGATGCCTCAAAGGAAGGGCTGGGAGCAGTATAATATCAGTGCCAAGACAACAAACTGCGAGTCATCAGGTATGGGTCAAGGACATTAACGCCAGCTGAGAGGAATTACCACTTACACTCAGGTAAACTGGAGTTCCTGGCACTCAAATGGGATATATGCGATAAGTCCCAAGATTATCTGTATTACGCCCCAACTTTCACTGTCTGTACAGATAATAATCCCTTGATCTATATCCTGACTATGGCAAGGTTAAATGTTGCAGGGCACAGGTGGGTTGGAGAATTAGCAGACTTCCACTTTGATATCAAGTATAGGCCAGAAAAAATGAATGTAGATGCTGATATGTTGTCCAGATTCCCAGTAGACTTCCAGCATCAAATGGTTGAGCATACATAGTCAGTGTCACCAGAGATGGAGTCTGCAGTGTAGCAAGGAAGCAAGGCAGTGCAGGACAATGATGTTCCCTGGGTGGCTGCATTACACCAGATAGCATTTCAAGTGTCCTACCCACAGACATCAGAGCTGCACAACAAGAAGATCCAGCGATCAAAGAAGCTGTGTCCTTAAAACTCAATGCATGGGCTCCCAATGAAGAAGAAAAAAGAGCCATGGGGAGACAGACAAGAAGACTTCTCTATGAGTGGAACAAGTTAGAGGTGGATAATGGCATACTCTACCAGAAAACTGAGCAACGCAGACAACTGGCCCTCCCAGAACAACTGAAACCACTGTTGTTGAAGAGCTTGCATAATGACATGGGACACGTAGGTGCTGATAAGGTGATCCATCTTGCTCGTGAAAGATTTTATTGGCCCTACATGCAGCAGGACATCAAGGATTATGTGACAAAGAGATGTGGTTGCATCAAGCAAAAACGCCCCAATGTCCCACAGAGAGCTCGAATGGGATCCATCACAACCAGTGTACCATTTGAGTTGGTCTCCATTGACTTCTTACACCTGGAGCCAAGCAAAGGAGGATATGAATATATTCTCGTCATCATTGACCACTTTACTCACTTTGCTCAGGCGTACCCAACGAGGAATAAATTAGGAAAAACAGCAGCTGAGAGCTTCACCATGATCAAGGATGTGAGTTTGAGAATAGTCTGTTCCAAAGATTACAACAACTGGCGGGAGTACGTCATTCATGAACGACTCCTTATCATCCACAGTGCAACCCAGTGGAAAGATTAAATCACACACTTCTTCAAATGCTACGCACTCTACAGGAGAAGAAGAAGAGTGAATGGAAAGATCATCTGCCTCATATTGTGCACGCTTATAATTGTACGAGGCACAAAGCAACTGGATACTCTCCGTTTTTCCTCTTGAAGAGAGAAAAGACAGAGACAACCTTGAAAAGACATCAACTCACCAGAAAGGGATAGCCCTGATGAGGAAGACCAGTATACCTACTTTTATGACCTCCGGGGCAGAATCCCATGATGTGACCTAGAAACAGAGAGGTTATATTACACATCAACACAATCCACTTTTATTATTGAAAGCTATTTCATGTGTTTTGGTAAATATCACTGTAAAGACAGTTCATGTTGAGACAGTATAAATGAATGCAATTATTTTCATGGATTGAGTGATGATGTACTAGATTTGAGAACATGGTGATCTTTGGTTATCTACATTTTATTGTGAGTGAATATGAATTAAAAGGTACTAGTAGCCTAAATGCATTATAGTTTCTGAAGTAAATGGAAATGTGAAAAAATTGTCACTGTTCTAGTTGAGTGTTGAAAAAATAGAATTCATTATTTCATTCATTTCAAATTCATTAGGTTACAGGGAGAATAAATCTGCCTGCCCTGAAGGAAACAACAGCACAACGTGTGTCTCTTCTATTCTTTACCACAGCTGTTCCTGGCTGTGCAGCAGTTTTTGCCACTGGCCCAGGTACGCCTAGGCCTGAGGCCAGTAACATTTATTATGCTTCACAATAATTATCAGAGTTTAACCACGCTGGCGTCGCTCTGTGGGTGGAAACGTCCGTCACACCTTCTCTACAAAATCAACAAAACACTGATTTGCACAAAAGTTTGTTCACTGACATTTCTCCTTCTCACTGACTTGGTGATCTGTTTTTTGTTTTTCATCAAGAGAAACCAAGCTGACATTTATAGTTTTAAGTATCTCAACAACTAAAGGACGTATTCATGAAATCCATCCAACAGCTCCAGTTAGGATGAATTAGGACATCATCATCATCAGGTCAACATTTTAATTCAGGACGTTCAGGTTGTATTAATGTTTATTTCCAACTATAACAAGTTCCTCTCACTTTCAGCCAAATCACCAAGAACATGAGATCTTTATCAGAAACGTTTGTTTATGTGATATGTTTGAGTTAAAAATGAACATTGGTCAGAATCATTGCAGGTTTTTACAGGTTTGCTGATAATATTGGTGTTCATGTTTAAGTTTCTATAAAATATGTAGGAGGACCAATGATGCAGTCCACCTCTGGTACGCTATGGATCAGCTTTCTTGATGATGTTGGACTGCAAGGACAGGAAGTAAAGTGTTAAAATTGGCTTTTACTTTGTCCACTTCAGATTTGTGCTTTTTCACTGAACTCATATAACTTTTAGTTGTTAGCCATCTGATTACCACTTCAGACAATATTTTCTACTCTTCTGATAAAACCAGAGGACCAAGCTTTACGTCTCCACCTCAATTTGATGAGCTGTGAAGAAAATGCACTCATTTGTCTTCCTGAATAATGATATACGACACTGACCTCAACCTCTCTCTCGCTCAGATTAAAGTTTCAGGATCCTCCATCACTCTGTGCTGCTCTAAAAACTTTCCTAAATCAAATTGGGACTGCTGCCCAGGATTTTTAGGTTAAGCTAAAAGCTCCCTGAGAGCATTTTCTGCAGATGGTTCTTGAATCAGCCCCCGAGTGGCTCTAAAGATGTTTTTTTTCTTTTTTTCAGCAAAGGTTATCTCAGGTTATGTAGCAGATGTCGGAGGACACACAAAGAAACCTCGCCGCTGCTCTATTTTGTCCCTTGAAAGCTTCACCTTGCCTGTCTGTCTCTCTCTATTTGAAAGCTTTCGCCTCTTCGGTGTGGAGATTTTGTGCCTCAGGTGTAAAGTTTGATCTCGCACCTGCAGGAGGAGTCCGGACTCCAGAGGCGGTAAAAAATGAGGCTGCTTCTCTTATGTACATACCCACTTCAGACGTTGCTTTAAAATATTAATCTCACATATCTTGAAAGCAAAGTTTGATGATTGATTTGGCTTAATTAGCTTGACTAATTAAAGCAGAAGAGACTTTACGACTCTTCTTTATTTCTTGTCTTAAAGTTAAAGTTAGAAGTCTTCTTTCTTTTTAATGCAACATCAACAATGTGGAAAGATAAAAAAACAACGTGCTTGTCAGATTTTCTAACATCACCTGAAAGCCTCTTTCTGACAGTGGAAACAATGAAGGAGAGCATCAAACCTTTTCTCTACCTCTGAAACAATCACACCCACCTTACGCAGAGTCTGAACTTCATCACCCTCACAGAGAGCACGAGATCAGCTAAAAAAAAAAAGTAAAAATCCTTTTATTCCTCCTTCAGACATCGTTATATGACTCCTGATTGAAGCTCTTCTCCAGCTCAGATCATCTGTACAAAAGATTCAAAACTATCAGAAAATATCAAAGACGTTGCTCATAAATCCTTCAACGCAGAAGTCAGCTACGATTCTCAAAGCTCATTTCAACAACCGACAGCCATTCACAGAAAGTAAAATCCAGTTTAAGATTACGGTCAAATCACAGTCTGCAGCTTAAATCACTTTTACATTCTGGGTCAGTCGTAGTGAATTAAACAAACATGGCGTCATGTTTTCTTTCTTCTCAACTGTATCAATGTTTGAATTCGCTTCTGCTCTGATTTGTGTCGAGGCTCAACGTCCGCCAGGCCACAAACTGCGGAGGCTGTGACATGAACTTAATGTACAGACTCGTCTCATCATCCAGGAGAAGCCTGAATGACTCCTGCTACGGTGGAGAGAGTCAGCAGCTTCAGGTTCCTCGGGGTTCACATCAGCAAGGACCTGACCTGGACTCACCACACTGACTTCATCACTAAGAAACCAGACGGCAGCTCTTCTTCCTCTGCAGGCTGCGGAGGATCAACATGGACTCAAGGATCCTCTGCAGCTTCTACAGCTGACCCATAGAGAGGATCCTGACTGGCTGGCTGCATCCTCGACCGCATGAGGCTCTACAGAGGGAGGTGAAGACTGATGGATGCCCAGTGGGGCAGGAAGAAGGCCAACAGGATCATTAAAGACCACAACACCCCCACAAACAGACTGTTGTGCCCGCTGCTGTCTGACCGACGGTACCTCAGCATCACACTCAGGGACAGAAAACCTTTAAACTCCTCTTAACTGCACCTTGTTAAATTTTGCACACAGTATTTTACATACAGTTCTTTATCTATTTTTCTTTTTGCACGTGTGGTCCATATTCTCAGTGTTTTGATCTTTGTTTAAGGAGTCAGACACTCAAACATTTCATTGCCAGTGACTCATCCATGTGATTGTTGTGCATGTGATGATAAAAATCTGTAGTCTCCTGTTTCTACATTCAGTAACACTGAAATCGTTTAATGAAATAACTGAAATGGGAACAAAAAAACCTGCACAGAACAGCAGCTGATGAAGCACTCACACCATATTATTCATTTTAGTGGATTTTTTCTTGAACTGAATCAAAGTTTTGTGAGATCAGGACTAATTACACAGACTAACCACTGAACACTTTAATAAACATACCAGAGTTTCTGATGAAACCAGAGCAACAGACTGAGCTAATCAGACTGGGATTTTATCAGAAACCTGCTTCAGCTGCAGGGTTTCACTCTGCTGCTCTGCTCCTGCAGAAATACTGCTGATAAATGCAGAAAAAGACATTTTAAGTATTTGAATGTTTGTTATTTTTCAGGGTTTTAAGTTGCACTTTACTCATATCATGCAATTTATTTATCTTGTGCAATAACAGTCTGCATATATGGAGGATGTAGACAGAGTTTTTTATGTTTATAGTGTGTTTATGCCATTTTTATCTTTATATTTGTACTGAGCTGCTCTAACAAGTGAATTTCACTGCCATTTCTTACTCTCTGTTACTGTTAGATTTTTTCTGCAGGTCTACAATAAAAATAATCTATCTATCTATCTATCTAATCTGGGATTAATAAAATCTTATTTTATCACCTTACCACTTTGTTTGATGATGATGACGTAAATCAAGTTATTTAAAAGTCAGATAAAATGATGTGAAAAAAATAGAACTTATTCTTTCTGGATAATAATCTGACATATAATATCTGTGTGAGCAAATCACAAGAGACAAGTGACATTTTAAATGACAGGACTTAGTTCAGGACTAAAGGTGATGAGCTGCTGCTGTTAGAGCGACTCAAAGCTCTCTTTATTTAAATCTTTTAGAACTTGATTTAATCTGGATGATGCATCTTAAATAAGTGTGTCAGTGTGTGTGTGGGCTGGTGTGTGTAACGTATGTTGTGTTTATGACCTGATAAAATTTGATTACATAAGGTCTCTATTCATTCAAACTTTATTTAATTCTTGAGGAATCAAAGGACAAGCCCACATTTTCAGTGATGTCGAGAGTTTAAAACAGCAGAAATGTTATGTATGCAGTGTTTTGGTCAGTTTTGTGTGCCTGTGGTTTGTTTCCTTCTGCCTCAGGTAGGAGGTTCCTTCCTGAGTGGAGAGGCGTGGTCTCCTGCTGGCTGGAGGTTCACACACCTGCTCCTCATTTCGTATCATCACTCCTTTTAAGCCGGAGCAGTTCCCCACTTCAACGTGGGATTGTTCCACTTTCAAGTGTGACTCTTGTGTTCTGTGTCTTTCAGCTTCTGATACTCTCCCGTGTTCCAGTTTGCCCCTCCAGCCAGCAACCCGCCAGCCACGCCTGCTCTGCCTCCACTCTTCATCCTACTGGACAGTATTTTGGACTCACCTTTTGTTTGTTCTAAATTAAATCGCCTTAAACTGCAATCTGCCTCTGGTCTGCTCCTGGGTTCTCTTTTCTCTCAAACAGAAACCTAACAAGAAAACCTAAGAAGCTGTGTTGTTGTTGTGGTTTTACACCGACCTTTGTTGTAAACTGTTTCATGATTTCAAACGTGGGCCAAAAACTTGAACAGGTTGAATATTCACTGTGGGACCAATTTAATGAAGAAATGAAAAAATAAAAAGAATAAATACACAGTTTTTGTTGGAAAAGAACATTTACAGTTCAGAAGAATGTTGCAGAAAAAATCCTCTCTCACCTTGTTCATTAAGTTAAATCAGACCAAAGAATGTGTGTTGTGCTTCTATCTGAAACAGATCTGCGTTCAGTCACCTTGATTTTTTCACAGTAAACTTGATGAAATTAAGACAAAACTCCATAATGTGAACAGGTGAATGGTCCCTGCAGCTTTTTATGACAGAAAGCAGTAAAGGTTCAATTCCAGGATTAAAGATGGAAGATCAGAAAATGTTTGGAAGAAGTGAAGGCATCTTTAAGCAAAGTGTGTTTTCTCTGCATCATTTATTAAACAGCACTGAAGCAGCCACAGTGTCTTTGTGTGTTAATCAGTGGTTTGGTTCAGTAGAAAGATGAGCGCCTCATCTTGAAAGTTAGCTGTAAATTAACATCCCTTGGCATGTTTAAACCCAATTCACTATCTGAGCTCCGCCAAAGAGTGAGTCTAAATTCAGATTCAGAGATTCAGATTTTCTTTATTAGTCCCACAGCGGGGAAATTCACAGCATAACAGCAGCGAAGACACATAGTGGGAAATAGTCAATAAGAGTGTAAGTAAGACATGAGATAAAATAAAATAAAATGAAATAAAAGGTAAAATAATCCAAGATAAATAATTATAACTATAACTGTAAGTAAACCTGTACATAGTACAGAGGGAGTGTGCCTGAGAGTATACATATGAGAAATATATATAATAATATCTCAGGGAGTGCAAAAAACAGTGAAATAGTGTTATTGTTTATTGTCTATTGTCTATTGTCTGCAGACTAGCGGGCATTTTGTTTGTTGTGTAGTCTGACAGCAGCAGGCAGGAAGGACCTGCGGTACCTCTCCTTCACACAGCGTGGATGGAGCAGCCGCTCACTGAAGGAGCTGCCCAGAGCTGTCAGAGTGTCCTGTAGAGGGTGGGACGTGTTGTTTAACAGGGACGACAGCTTAGCCATCATCCTCCCTGTTTCCCACCACCTCCACTGAGTCCAGGGGGCATCCCAGGACAGAGCTGGCCCTCCTCACCAGTCTGTCCATTCTCCTCCTGTCCCTGTCCGTGATGCTGCTGGCCCAGCAGACTATCCCATAAAAGATGGCTGATGCCACCACAGAGTCATAAAAGGTCCTGAGGAGTGAGTCCCTGCACTCCAAAAGACCTCAGCCTCCTGAGCAGGAACAGTCTGCTGTTGCCCTTCTTTTTGACAAGGGCGTCTGTGTTGTCCTGACCAGTCCAGACTGTCATTTAGGTGAACACCCAGGTACTTGTAGGACTTCACAGTGTCGATGTCCTGTTCCCTGGATGCTCACCGGTGCTGGCGGAGAGTGTGCTACGCCTGCGGAAATCCACCACCAGCTCCTTGGTTTTACCAGCGTTGATCTGGAGGTTGTTCCGCAGGCACCAGTCCGCAAAGTCCTTGAATAAGTCCTCTGTACTCTCTGTCGTCCCCATCTGTGATGAGGCCAACAACAGCAGAGTCATCAGAGAACTTCTGGAGATCACAGCATGATGGAGTATTGTATGAAAAGTCTGCAGTGTAGAGGGTGAACAGGAAAGGAGCCAGAACCGTTCCCTGCGGAGCACCGGTGCTGCAGAGAAGCCGATCCGACTCAAAGCCCTGCACCCTCACAAACTGTGGTCTGTGTGTGAGGTAGTCCAAAATCCATGTAGTGAGGTGATGGTCCACCCCAGCTAGCTGCAGCTTGTCCCCCAGCAGCCTGGGCTGGATGGTGTTGAATGCACTGGAGAAATCAAAGAACATGATCCTCACAGTGCTTCCAGCCTTCTCCAGGTGAGTGAGGGAGGTGTGAAGGAGGTAGATGACGGCATCATCCACCCCGATGTCAGGCTGGTAGGCGAACTGCAGCGGGTCCATGAAGGAGCTCACCAGCGGGCGCAGATGGGCGAGGACCAGTCTCTCCAGCGTCTTCATCAGATGAGACGTCAGAGCTACCGGCCTGTAGCTGTTGAGCTCCTTGGGGTGCGGTGTCTTTGGCACTGGGACGATGCAGGACGTCTTCCAGAGTTGTGGCACTCTCCCCAGCTTCAGGCTCAGGTTGAACGTGTACCCAAAAATCCCACACAGCTGGTCTGCGCAGGACTTCAGGAGCCTGGAGCTGATGCCATCCGGACCTGCTGCTTTCCTGGCCCTGTTCTTCTTCAGGGCATTCCTCACCTCACCTGGTGTGATGTGAGGAGCAGGCTGGAGCAGGGAGGTGTTGATGGGGGGGAGGGGCGCAGGACAGAGTGTGAACTGGAAGTGTCGGGTGGGTGTGAGCTGAAGGTCATGAGAGGGGGAGGGGGCACAGGAGGAGCAGTGGACAGGGGGCACAGAGCGTGATGGGGGTTGCAGCAGAGGAGACTGGGCCGGGGGAGGGGCGGATGCCTGATCAAATCTGTTGAAGAATAAGTTCAGGTCATTTGCCCACCCCTGGTCTCCCACAGGCTGGGACTTTGGCTCCTTGAAGCCCGAGATGGTCTTAAGTCCCTTCCAGACACCACAGATGTTGTTCTGCTGCAGCTGGTGCTCCATCTTCCTCCTGTAGCAGTCTTTCCCCTTCCTGATCATCCTCCTCAGCTCCCTCTGCACAGACTTCAGCTCCTCTTTATTTCCAGACACAAAAGCTCTCCTCTTCTCCTTCAGGAGAGCCTTAATGTCCGGGGTAATCCAGGGCTTGCTGTTGGAGAAGCTCCGTACAGTCCTGGTGGGTACGGTGTTCTCCACACAAAAGTTTATGTAGTCCGTCAGGCAGTGGGTGAGACTGTCGATGTCCTCCCCATGGGCGTCACTGAAAACATCCCATAGTGTTGTGTTGAAACAGTCTTTCAGGGCCTCCTCGGCTTCTTCAGACCATTTCTTCACAGTGCGGGTGACAGCAGGCTGCCTGTGCACAAGAGTCTTATACACAGGCAGGAGGTGCACGAGGTTGTGGTCGGCTCGGCCCAGGGGAGGAAGAGGGAGTGAGTGATATGCCTCCTTGGTGTTGGCATAAAACAGGTCCAGTGTTTTATTGTCTCTGGTGTGGCATGCTGACATACTGGGTGAATTTGGGCAGAGAGGAGGATGGAGAGGCATGGTTGAAGTCTCCAGAGATGAGGAGGAGGGCATCAGGGTGCTGTGTCTGCAGCCTGCTCACTGCTGAGAGCAGGACATCACAGGCTGCATCGGCGTTAGCAGAGGGGGGGACGTACACTACAACCACAAGGGCATGAGTGAACTCCCTCGGCAGGTAGTAAGGCCTCATGCTGACGGCCAACAGTTCAATGTCCTTACAGCAGTGCTGCTCCTTGACAGTGATGTGCCCAGGGTTACACCATCTATCATTAACAAGCACTGCCAGCCCTCCTCCTTTCCTCTTACCGCTCTCCTTGCTTCTGTCCGCCCGTAGGAGTGTGAAACCGTCCAGTTCAGCAGCCGAAGTCCGGAGTTAGCAGTGCAGTCAGCCACGTCTCAGTGAACAGCAGGAGGCTGCACTCCCGATACTCTCCCGCTGATGCCGGGTCAGCGCCGCTAACTCATCCATCTTATTGGGGAGAGATCTTACATTCCCCATGATGATGGAGGGGAGGACGGGCCGGTACAGTCTCCTCCTGGCGCAGCGTGACCCCCCGTCTCCTCCTCTTCAGCTCAGCGGGGAACATCGGGTCGCTCCTCAGGTAGCACCGCCATAGCGCTCTCGCAGAGGGCGAACAGCTGATCAGCTGTAAACAATGTGAGGTCTCCGGACACGGTAACAAAAAGTGCAAAAACAAGTAGAGCCACCAGTACAAACTCTACCAGTCTTGTGTGCATGATGAAAAGAAAAATTTAAAACACACAAAAACAAAAAGTAGGAAGAATAGGAAGTAGAAAAAGTAAAGAAAGCTCAACGGTGAGCAGGAGCTGCTGTTACAGGCTGCCACTCGCGCGGCGCCATTAATCAAACTAAATTCTTCTGACAAATTCATAACTGGAGGTTGAATTTGTCAGGTTTTGATAAACTGAGAAAACATTTGCTCAGATCCGGTGGTTCATCTTCTCCACTCCAAACACAACAACTTACCACACTTGCCCCCACTCTCCCTCCCTCCCTCCAGATACAAGTTTCACTTTCTTTCCCTCAAAGTTTCATAAATCACATCCAAAGCTGCAACTGCTCGCCAGGATATTTTTAATGTTAAAATCTCTCTGAGAAAATTCACAGGGAGTTTGTAAATCCGGCCTCAGGCAGAGCTTTTCAACAAAGGTCATTTCAGACGATACGACAGGACACGTGAAACCTCCTCAGGACAGCAGTCAGCTTTTCCTCTCTGTGTGATATTTTCTTCCTCCACAATTCATTTTCTGCTTCTGCTATTTGCATTTAACAATCACGCCTTGCAGAAATAAAACATAATTCGCTGTGCTAATGAAAATGAAAAACTCTCTCTGCTGTTTAAAAGCCTGCAGCTCTTCGACAAGGAGGATTCGTAGCTGCAGGGGGAGTCCATCTGCACATCTCGACTCCAGAGATGATAGAAATCTGTCCTGTGTAAACTTTGCTGGTGTTCTCCATGTTGTCTTGTACAGATAAGTACTTCAAAAGCTGCTTAGAAATATTAGCGTGTATCTGGAGGATAACCTCCCGCCGAGGTCTGGCAGCGTTTGATGCGTGATCGCTGTTGGAGTTCTGATGTTTTGATCTGCCACGGCAGCATCGATCCATCCTGTCAGTTCTTGGCGCTGATTATTTATGAATGATAGAGTAGAAAAATTATAATAACATTGTGAGTGCGTCCCAATTTGACCTTTTCATGAATCTCATTGTCTTCAGGTTTGTAATTCATCTTTAAATTTGTTATCCACTCCCTCTAAAATCACTGTAGCTGTCTAATCTCAGACGGGAAGGAAAATAAGAGAAACTGGAAGAAAATAAAAGGAGGAAGATGTAAGTTTATGAACCGAGGAAATTACAGATCCTCTTCAGCTTGCACCGGGACGTCTTGCCTGAATGCATCTTTCCCAGCACCAGTTTGATTCAGGTGCTATTGTGTTTTTCTAATTCACTTTGGGAGGCAGTTTGTGGAGAGCACGTTTCAGCTGGTTGTTGTACCGCTATAATACTAAAATAAATTGATGTCACAACGCTGTATTCAGGTTGAGTGAGCACAATACACCTCACCACAAATTGAAAATTGTAAAGCGAACGACCAAACCAGCAGGTAGCGTGATGGAGGAAGCTGCAGCCAAACAATCACAGGATGTGCTGCTTCAGCGGCCGCCATTTTCATCATAATGTTGTTTCTGTGTCTGCAGCAACAAACAGTTTTAATTCTCCATCAGTGTTTTCATTCAGTCCAGAAACACAATACTGCTGCTGCTTTTTGACACTCGCTGTAGGTTCAGCCAAGGCTGCAGCTAACAATTATTTTCAGGATTAATTCAGTTCTGTCAGTAGTGAACAAATGTTTTGTATGACAGAAAAGAGCAAAAGATCCTCACATTTTAGTTTAGCATCGCCGTGACAACTGAGGAAACTCAGCGATTACCTTTAAATGGAGTTAAAAGCTTTAGAAAGAGCGATTTAGTAAGTAGACCTTGAGTTAAGACTAGTTTGAATGTTTTCAAGGTCAATAATGAGCTTACATCATCATCAAGTTTACTCATAATGAATCGTTGCTGTTGTCATATGCTCATTCATTTTGGCACCTTAGAGTTAGTTTATAATGGAAATGTAAATTAGCCTGAGTTAAATTTTAGTTTATTAAAATGTTTTATCAGTGAAATTTTCATCTCAATTTTCACAAGAAACTGGAACTCACTCATTCCTTCAGATGGAAACATTGAAGTTTACAGCGCTTAAGATGTTATGTTAGCTTATTTTTTCATGAACGTCGACGTGCTGCCTGCATGTTTTCATTCTTGGCCTGCTTTGACTATTGTCGATAACTCCATAAATAAAGTCCATAAATCTGTTTCTTCCAAGAACTGTTAGCGTCTTCAACGCACAGAAACTAAGATGCTTCATTTAACTACAGTTCAACAGGTCGAGGAGTTAAATCAACATGCGAGTTATTCTGTGAATACATGCAACTTGTTGAATAAGAATGCACATTAAAATAGAGTTCTCATTTTAAGAGTTTTTATTTAATTTTAGGCTTGTTCTCTCTCTTCTGAAGCTACAGTGCTTCATTATTATTTCCTCTCTTTGCTGAAATAACACCAGTACCTTGGAGCGAGCGCTGAGAGGAACTCAGCGTCGTGCTGATGAAGTGAACTGTCTGTAAATCTCAGCACTAACAGCAGATCAAACTGTGCAGATGCCGGAGCAATCAAACAGGGAGCTCAGCAGGAGGCTCGACTCTCACCGAGTCTGTCCTCCTTCACAAATCCTCCTCTCCAGATCTCGGCTTTGGTGTGTGATGTGAATATTTCATAGCAGATGTCACTTATCTTGCAAAACAAACATGGAAACTCCGGCAGAGCTTTAATCCCTAATTCACACTCTACTCAGCGTGCGCTTTGTAAGAGAAGAAAGTTTTATCTTACTGAGGTGAAATTATAATTGTGTTCGAGGAGAAAACAAGCCTCTGGCCTCGTGTGAGGTTCATGTCCTGTTTGATGAACCTGTTTAATCCTGAACATCAGCTCCCGTGTGTTTAAGGCTGCTGTTGTAATCCAAAAGATTTAAAAAGTGAACAAGAGTTTTTCAGGCAGCCAGAAATAAAAAGGCTGCTCATTTTCTCAGAGGTGTTTGGTGACTGATAATTGGAGGTCCGGTTTTCAAGTGTAAAAATGAGCAGCTGTGTTACTAAATATGAAAATGAAAGCTTGTAGACATAAAAACTGAAGAGAAGAGAGGTATTAAAGGTCATAAAACACCTCTGAGAGCTTAGAAATCTGCTTGGTGCACTGCTGACCGGAAGATTTCACCTTACTGAAAGTTTTCTTTCTGAATGCAATGACCTTTTCTTTCAATACCAATAAAAAGGTGAGAGCAGTTCATGTTCTGGATCTGATGTGGACATTAAAGATAAGTTAATAATGTTAAAAACAGAAGATGATGCTGAGATATTCTCACACCGAGCAGACAGACACACCGACTTTTTAAAGGTAGTCATTGCTGTTTTTTTTTTTAACGTTTAGATATTTTCAATAAAATGTTCCCACGCTGAACCACGACTGGATGATGTGAAAACTTTAACATAAAAACGTGACACATAATCCGCTCAGTCTGTGGATGTGAAGGGTTCATTCAGAGCTAATGAAAACATGATTATCAGTTTCATGTGATTTTACACACATGAAAACATAATTCTGCCTATTATATTACATTTCTCGTCTCACAGCAACAACAACAGCTCAGCTCACAGCTCCGTCAGCGTCAGTGTCAGACAATCCAAATAAAGGCAGGTTAATAAGTGACTTTAAAATTGTAAAAGGATAAGTGGGAGAAGGAGATGGATGGATGAATAGATATTTCATCCTTAACCAGTCTTACACTCTTCTCAAAACCTCTGAGTTTGTTCTTTCTTGCTTTTAGAGGCATTTGAACATTTTCTGCTGCTGAACTCTGCAGGAACTGATGAAGAGAAGTATGATAAAAGTATAATAATGATAATAAAAGTCTGGATTCAGGAGAAGGTAAATAAACTTAACCACAAACTGAAGGTGGAAATGCCCACAGCAGCTCTTACCAACGTCGAAACATTTTAAGTTGGATTTTCTTTGAAGCTCTTCTCCATCGTGAAGCTGCAGGATGCAGAGGTGAGCGAGAGTGCAGAAAACACACACACACACACACACAGAGGAAATGATCGACCTTATAAGCATCCCCGTGGCACACGGTGGGAGTGAAGAAACTGCAGCACCTCTTCCTCTTCCTCTCACCTCAGAGCTGACACCACACCATGTTTTCTCTTGCTGCTGCTCCCACTTCTACCGCTGTCTTTCCATATCAATGAAGAGTACAGCCAGAAAACTTTACACACATTTCAAACAAACAGATGGAGGGAAAGATACACCCAGAAAACAAAAAGCAGACATGATTTCATTGAGGATAGAGAACCAGAGAACGTATTGGGGAAGCAGCATCTGGAGTTTTTATCCATGTGGGAAATTACTTTCACCTAGTCTCCTCACTACCTGGCTATATATGTATATATATATATATATATATATATATATATATATATATATATATATATATATATATATATATATATATATAATATCAGTCCTTATCTTTTGTTCTTTGTCAGTTTGTCTGTTTTGTTTCAGTCTGAGTTTCAGTCAT
Organism: Scortum barcoo; assembly: GCA_023238725.1. Taxonomy (NCBI): domain Eukaryota; kingdom Metazoa; phylum Chordata; class Actinopteri; order Centrarchiformes; family Terapontidae; genus Scortum; species Scortum barcoo. Next base: position 1,248,698 of record CM041536.1, on the reverse strand, counting down.
GTGCGAAATACGTTAATAAATGTTAAAAAGACGTTTAATGTTGAAAAATGTCAGTCTGATCCGTGAAATGATCTGACAAAAAGAGTCTTCAAGTTGAGTGACAAAGCAAATATCTTCTGATTTACATTCAGTGGTGATTTTAAGCTGTAATCCACTGACTTCCTGTTATTTTTAAAGAGAAATGAGATAAAAACCTGGTAAAATGTTGGAGGTAGGGGAGGAAACCTTTGGAGGCTTCTTGAAAAAACTCACCGTAACTGAAGCGGTGTGATATGAGTTTAACAAAATGACGAAAGTCACTCTTTGTCTTCAGACTCTGAACAGTTTGTCTTTTTACTCTCGGCTGATCTGTAAACGAGTGACGGCTCATCCAGAACATTTTGTCCTGGACAGAAAGAAAAGAGCTCTCCAGAGTCCGGCGCTGACTTTGTGTTAGTCTGAGAGATCGTTAAAGATGCTCGTCTGTTAATCTGTCCAGAGACCGACCTTTGACTTTCTAACTTGTATGCAGCCTGGATTTTGTCCCTGCTGGAGAAAAATCTACAATCTCATGTGGGCGGAGCTCCATCAGATACTTTGCTCTGATTGGTTGTTTAGACACAGCAGGTGGAGGCAGAGGAGTCTGACTTTTTTCAGATTATCTGTTTCATGTTTTTAGTTTTAGTTTGAGTGAATATGACTAAAAGTTATGTTTAAATAAGTTACTATACTTCAGCTTTAATGTAGTTTTTCTGCAGCATCAAGAGGAATACTCTGCAAAGCAAGCTGGACTGAATAATCCTATGTTGTTTTCTCTGCTACGCTGTTTTAATATTGATCATTTCATACTTTGGTTAAAAGCAGTAGATATTTTCTGACTTTGTGTCATCGATTTGGAGTGTCCTTTTAGCCTTTAAATCTGAATCTTGAGCTGTAAAGTGTCGCTGCTCCTGCTGAACGATCTCCTGGAAAGTTTTTTTCTCGGGCTGAACTTCAGGCCGACGTCGAGGCTGTCACGGCGGTGGTTTCGGCTGACAGGGTGACGAATGTGGACCGACTCAGCCCGAGGAGTCAAAAACACAGAGGGAGAGCCGGAGAGGTGTCATTTAAATTTAATGTGTGGGCTCAAAGTGGGGCACGTCCATCAACTTTATTAAAGTATTAAGTGGCTTCATTTAATAACATGCTTTAATATTTAAGGCTTTATATTCTGAAATAGTGCCAGACTGATGAAACATGCTCCCAAAACGTCAACTTAAAAGAGCTTTATCGTTCAGCATTTATAAAACTATTGTTCTGTTATCTATTATTAGTCCGCTCATCTGAAGTGAGGAAATGTAAGAGATCTCATTGAACACACAGTCTGGATCTATTTCATGGTGTTTTAAACTTGTAGTTTTTTCATCTATAACATGTCACAATAAATATGAGAAATACTCATCACAAGTTCCCAGTGCCTGAAGGTGTTTAAATCCAAACTGTCTTAATCTGACCAACAAAGTGAAACACAATAAATAATAAAACAGAAGAAAAGCAGCGGATCCTCACATTTGACTAGATGAAGTCAATGATAAGACATGAAAATGATAGAGGAATCAACATTTCCATGGCAACTACGGCTGCAAGCTTGTTAGCTCTTTAGCTTTTTGTCTAATGGGACAAGAAGTTCACACAGTTTTTTTAAAGGTGGTTTGGTTTGATGTCTTTTTGTCTCCTAACTGTGTTTATACCAGGAGGAGCTCAGAGCTTTTCCACCACAGGGACCAGGGTCTAAATTGAAGTTCAGGGACTTTATTTTACCCCCCAAAAAGTCCCTGCTCGGGGGTCGTACTTTTCAAAAGTACAGGAACTTTGGCTGAACATTTCTGATTGGTCTAGTGTTCCCAGCATTTTATTTAGAAAAGAAAAACCTGCATCCTCAAACAAACTGTATTTACGGTTTGTTTCTGTCGGACGTGGACACGGAGCAGAAGAAGGTCTACGACAGACGGAGCGACCAAGTCCAGGTCTTACTGAGTATTTATGCTGAGGAGGAAATCCAGCGCAGCAGAAACGACATGTGTAAAAACAGCCGTCGCTTTCTCAAACGTCAGCGGACTAATCTGCCTGATCTTCACGGGTCTTTAGACCACGGTGGCGTGATGTTTGATACCCTGTTCAGCTGTAGTCTCTATTAATAATATTAGTAATACTCATAAACAAGACTCCATACTCCCTCCCAGTCAGAGTCGTTTATGTTGATGCTCGACTATCAGACATACTAAATATATAAAAGTGAACTTTTTGCTGCGTCAGACTTTCAGGAGACGGCTCCTTCACGATTGACGAACGCTGAGCTGACGTTGATCTGCTTGTCCACGGCGACCAAATGATGATGAGTCTGACAACATTATCTTCAGATGTCATCGTCAAAGTTTTTGTCCACCTAAAACACACACACACACACACAGCGAGGTGTAAGTGTACTGTTGAGACGAGTGTAATCAGGTCGGCAGTGTTGGTATTCAGCTGGTGGCTCTCCGTCACACAGATTTCACATAAATCTGTGGACGTGAGAGCAGCGTGACATCCTCTGTGCTCGCTCGCTAACGAGAGCACGGACAGGAAGCTGACATGCAAAGGTCAAAGTGTCAATTAAAAAGGTAAACAACAGACATAACAGACAAAGTGACCTGCACACAGAGCAGTGCTCCATCAAAGTGTGTGTGTGTGTGTGTGTGTGTGTGTGTGAGTGTGTGTTCACCTCTGAGTCTCTGGTGACCTGGTTCATAAAGTTTCGTGTCAGAAATGTTAAAAGCTTTTGTACTCTCATTTTATTTTTTTGTGTGATTAGTATTGTTTTCAGATTGAATAGATTTATTTCTTTGTGATTTCATATTTCCCATAAATCTCAACGCGTGTCGCACTCACATTCATCTTCCCCCGAGGATGCACCCTAAAGACTTAAATGATCCTCTGACTTTTCATCTACCTTTTAATTTGTCCTGTAATTTGGTTTATTATCATATTACCATCAAATTAATGTCATTCATATTAATCTCCACAGAAGGGAACCGTCAGTGCCCTCTAGGCCATCAAAGAGGGCCTAAAATATTTTAAAATATTTTAAAATATTATAATAAAATGTTTAAAAAGTAATCCATTTTTTTAATCTATTCATAATTTGGCAATCAATATCTAAACCAAATTTTTCAAAGGAAATAAACCCTTCAAAACTGTTTATTCACTTTGTGTTAAATGGATTGGATTGGATTAAATGAAAATGCAACATCATCAACCAATCAGAGTTTTGCTGCCGCTGCTGTTGCTAGGAGTAAAATACCTGCTTTCAGCTCTGATTGGTGGTCCAGCTACAAATTTACAGAGAGCTGACCAATAGCAATTCAATGAGAGACTAATTTGAATGACTGTAAAATTGTCCAATCATATCATCACTCTAAGTGGGCGGGCTTTATTATCGCTAACTTTATGACAAGTTCAAATTCAAATTCAAATTCATCTTCATCTTCTTCATCCGCTTAGTCCGGGACCGGGTCGCGGAGGCAGCAGTCTGAGCAGAGATGCCCAGACCAGACTTCCCTCACCCCAGACACTTCCTCCAGCTCTTCCGGGGGGACCCCGAGGCGTTCCCAGGCCAGCCGAGAGACATAGTTTCTCCAGCGTGTCCTGGGTCTTCCCTGAGGCCTCCTCCCGGTGGGACATGCCTGGAACACCTCCCTAGGGAGGCGTCCAGGGGGCATCCGAAACAGATGCCCAAGCCACCTCAGCTGACTCCTCTCGATCATGTGCGAAGGAGCAGCGGCTCTACTCTCCGAGCTCCTCCCGAGTGACCGAGCTTCTCACCCTATCTCTAAGGGAGTTTGCGCCCAGCCACCCTGCGGAGGAAACTCATTTCGGCCGCGCTTGTATCCGCATGATCTTGTCCTTTCGGTCATTACCCAAAGTTCATGACCATAGGTGAGGTGGGAACGTAGATTGACCGGACCGGTAAATCGAGAGCTTCGCCTTTCGACTCAGCTCCTTCTTCACCACGACGGTCCGGGACACCGACCGCATAACTGCGGACGCTGCACCAATCCGCCTGTCAATCTCACGCTGGATCTTTCCCTCACTCGTGAACAAGACCCCGAGATACTTGAACTCCTCCACTTGAGGCAGGACCTCTCCACCCACCTGGAGAGGGCATGCCACCCTTTTCCCTTTTCCGGTCGAGAACCATTGGCCTCGGATTTGGAGGTGCTGATTCTCATCCCAGCCGCTTCACACTCGGCTGCAAACCGCTCCAGTACATGCTGAAGGTCCTGGCCTGATGAAGCCATCAGGACAACATCATCTCCGCAAAAAGCAGAGATGAAATCCTGTGGTTCCCAAACCTGGACTCCCTCCGGCCCCTGGCTACGCCTGCCTAGAAATCCTGTCCATAAAGATTATGAACAGGACCGGTGACAAAGGGCAACCCTGCCGGAGTCCAACATGCACTGGGAACAGGTCTGACTTACTGCCAATCGGCAATGCGAACCAAGCTCCTGCTCCGGTCGTACAGAGACCGAACAGCCCTTAGCAAAGGCTCCCGGACCCCATACTCGCATGGAGCACCCTCCCCACAGAATACCACGAGGGACACGGTCGAATGCCTTCTCCAGATCCACAAAGCACATGTGGACTGGTTGGGCAAACTCCCATAAACCCTCAAGCACCCTGTGGAGGGTATAGAGCTGGTCCAGTGTTCCACGACCAGGACGAAAACCGCATTGCATTGTTCCTCCTGAATCCTGGAGGGTCGACTATCGGCCGAATTCTCCTCTCCAGTACCCTGGCGTAGACCTTCCCGGGGAGGCTGAGAAGTGTGATCCCCCTGTAGTTGGAACACACTCTCCGGTCCCCCTTTTTAAAAAGAGGGACCACCACCCCAGTTTGCCACACCAGAGGCACTGTCCCCAACCTCCATGCAATGCTGCAAAGGCGTGTCAGCCAAGACAGCCCCACAACATCCAGAGATTTGAGGTACTCAGGGCGGATCTCATCCACCCCGGCGCCACACCTGCGCCTTGCCACCACTGCGGAGCTTACGAACTACCTCAGTGACTTCGGCTTGGGTGATGGACGAGTCCACCTCAGAGACCCCAGCCTCCGCTTCCTCATTGGAAGGCAAGTCGGTGGGATTGAGGAGATCCTCGAAGTATTTCTTCCACCGTCCGACAATGTCCCCAGTCCCTCAGTCGAGGTCAACAGCTCCCCACCTGCACTGTAAACAGTGTTGGCAGAGTACTACTGCTGCTTCCCCCTTCTGAGGCGCCGGACGGTTTGCCAGAATCTCTTCGAGGCCGTAACCGATAGTCCTCCTCCATGGCCTCACCGAACTCCTCCCAGACCCGAGTTTTTGCCTCCAGGACCGTCCGGGCTGCGGCTTGCTTGGCCTGCCGGTACCTGTCAACTGCGCATCAGGAGTCCCACAGGCCAACATGGTCCGATAGGACTCCTTCTTCAGCCTGACAACGGCATCCCTTACTTCCGGTGTCCACCACCGGGTTCGGGGTTGCCGCCACGACAGGCACCAGAGACCTTGCGTCCACAACTTCGAACTGCCGCGTCGACAATGGAGGCAGAGAACATGGTCCACTCGGACTCAATGTCCCCAGCCTCCCTCGGAATCTGTGAGAAGCTCTTCCGGAGGTGGGAGTTGAAGACCTCCCTGACAGAGGGCTCGGCCAGACGTTCCCAACAGACCCTCACAATACGTTTGGGTCTGCCAGGTCTGTCCAACTTCCTCCTCTGCCAGCGGATCCAACTCACCACCAGGTGGTGATCGGTTGACAACTCAGCCCCTCTCTTTACCCGAGTGTCCAAGACATACGGCCGGAGATCAGATGAAACGACAACAAAGTCGATCATCGACCTCCGGCCTAGGGTGTCCTGGTGCCACGTGCACTGATGGACACCCTTATGCTCGAACATGGTGTTCGTTATGGACAAACTGTGACTAGCACAGAAGTCCAATAACAGAACACCGCTCGGGTTCAGATCGGGGAGGCCGTTCCTCCCGATCACGCCCCTCCAGGTATCACTGTTGTTGCCCACGTGAGCGTTGAAGTCCCCCAGTAGAACAATGGAGTCCCCAGTCGGAGCACTATCAAGTACCCCTCCCAGGGACTCCAAGAAGGCCGGGTACTCTGTACTGCTGTTCGGCCCGTAGGCACAAACAACAGCAAGAGACCTATCCCCAACCCGAAGGCGCAGGGAAGCGACCCTCTCGTTCACCGGAGGGTGAACTCCAACACATGGCGGCTGAGCTGGGGAGCTATAAGCAAGCCCACACCAGCCTCGCCGCCGCTCACCCTGGGCAACTCCAGAGTAGTGGAGGGTCCAGCCCCTCTCAAGGAGCTGGGTTCCAGAGCCCAAGCTATGCGTGGAGGTGAGCCCGACTATCTCTCTAGCCGGTACCTCTCAACCTCCCGCACGAGCTCAGGCTCCTTCCCCCCCAGCGAGGTGACATTCCATGTCCCTATTGCCAGAGTTTTGTCCCAGGGATTGGGTTCGTCGAGGCCCCCCGCCACGACTGCTACCCAAACCACATTGCACCGGCCCCTCATGGACCTTCCTGCGGGTGGTGAGCCTACTGGAAGGCGGGCCCACGTCGCCATTTCGGGCTGAGCCCGGCCGGGTCCCGTGGGCAAAGACCCGGCCACCAGGCGCTCGCCTGCGAGCCCCAACCCCAGGCCTGGCTCCAGGGTGGGGCCCCGGTAACGCCTGTAATCCGGGCGACGTAACGGTCCTTGATGTTCTTCTGTTCATGATGGGCTTGTGAACCGCTCTTAGTCTGGCCCGTCACCTAGGACCTGTTTGCCATGGGAGACCCTACCAGGGGCGTAATGCCCCCGACAACATAGCTCCTAGGATCATTCGGGCACACAAACCCCTCCACCACAGTAAGGTGGCAGTGGTTCAAGGTTCAAGGAGGGGCAAATTCAAATTTATTTATTTAAAATCACAAACATCATTTGCCTCGGAGGCTTTACAATCTGTACAGTTGTGACACCCTCTGTCCTTAGACCCTCGAACCGAGTCAGGAAAAACTTCAAAAAAGCCTTTATGGGAAAAAGAAGAAACCTGAGGAAGAGCCACAGATGAGGGATCCCTCTCCCTGGGACGGACAGACGTGCAATAGATGCCACATGTACAGAGAACATCATCATCAGTCATATATGGAGTTAAACATGGGTCGTAATAAACTGTAGATAAACTGAGTTCATGGGTTTAGTCCATGTGTGAAGGTATCACAGGTAATGGAAATGAGTCCTGTGAGTCCAGGTGCATCTCTAGATGTCCTCATATGGAGCTCTGGGTCACTCGACCTTTCATCCTGCAATCAAACCACCCTCACTTCCAGCAGTATTTAACCACCGGATCATTCGACCATTCTCTGCCAGATTGCTCAGTTACCTAGCTTGGTACTTTGTGGCTTTGTTTTGACTTCTCTCTTGAAAATTGGTTTGTAGCTAACAAGCTCTGTTTTTGTGCTTAGATTCCTGGTGACGCTGATCTTGCCGACCCAGGCTGCCTCGTCTACCTCCTGGCTTTGTCTCCACCTTATCAGACCTGTTAATCAACTCCGGCCTTGTCTGCTCTCTGCTTCGCTCACGCCATGCCGGCATCATGCCACGCTCTGCCTGTCTGCCTGTTCTGCTCCTGCTCAGTTAGCTGAGACTCACAACGGCCATCAGATTCTGGATTCAGACTACTGAACTGTTGGCTTTCAGAAACTGCTCTAGTGAAACCTCCATTAAACTTTCACTGTTCAATTCCACTTCTGTCTTCTGGTCGATCTTGTGTCTATGTTTTGGGGTCCACTCCATCTCTGCCTGAAATTGTAACAGGACTTTGACTTTGGCTTTGAAATAAGAGTAGAGGAAGAGGAGAGAGGTGCCCGGTGCATCATGGGAGCCCCCGGCAGTCTAAGCCTATAGCAGCATAACTAAGGGCGAGCCTGTGCCCACGCCCTAACTATAAGCTTTATCAAAAAGGAAGGTTTTAAGTCTATTCTTAAACACTGACACTGTGTCTGCCTCTCGGACCCAGACTGGGAGCTGGTTCCAGAGAACAGGGGCCTGATAGCTGAAGGACTCTGCCCCCTAGACTACTTCTGGAAACCCTGGGAACTACAAGTAAGCCTGCGTTTTGGGAGCATGGAGCACTCTAGTCAGTTGCTAAGGAGTTAGAGATCAACAGCAGGAAATTTCTTGTCATCCAAACCTTTATATCTTTAAGGCAGGACCTGGAGTTTCAGGAGCTGATCAGTTTTGTCTGGCTCCATTGATAAATATAATTGGGTGTCATCAGCATAACAATGGAAATCTATGGAGTGCCTCCTGATGATATTGCCAAGGGGCAGCATATACAAAATAAACAGAATTGGACCTAGCACTGAACCTTGTGGAACTCCATGACAGAATTTAGTATGCAGAGAGGATTCTGTGGGAGAACCAATCACACAAGCTGGCAAGAAAAAAACGCAGGTACCCCAGCTAGCTAGCCTGTTAGCTAACCTGCTGATTCATAATGGAAGTCACCAATCTAAAAATGAGTTCATCAACAAAGGAAGAACAACAGCAGAGCTTAATCTGGTGCAGAAAAGGAAGAATTTGAGAGGCACTTAAGCTTCTGCAATTACACTTCATCAACAAAGGGTGAGTTATTTAATTAAACATTAAGCTTTTTTATGTGGTGGTAAATGTTAGCCGGTGGTGGTATTGGTATAGATTTATCTTTACTATTTTACAAGTAAAACACAATACAATTTTGGGAAAAGTAAAAAAAAAAACTGTGGGACTTCAGTATTTTATTAAGACAGTAATGTACATTTGAAAAACAACTGCAGATAAATTTTACTTGTTGGTGGTTCAAGTGTTAAAACTGATCGGCCGCCATGTTGTCTAATTTGTTTTGTTTGTTTAGTTTAGCCCAGTAATTCTGCATAATAACGTTTCCCGTAATAAACCGTAACAGAGCGTAGACCTACAGGCCGCTGTGCCAACCTCATCACATTATTTGTTAAGAGTATTGCTTGTTTGTGGTGCTGGATGCCAAAGTGATGCAATCCCTGTTTGCTGTTCTGCTGAAGCTCACACAGCTTGTGTGATGATGACGTGTTTGTAAGGAAGCTTTGCCTTTTGCTTAAGAAATTATCAGTATTTTATTTCGGTGATAACTCTCACTCTTTCTGTGGTAGAATTGTCATGTTCAAATTTGTAATAAACCGACTTTATCCGATTGACTGACATAATAGTTAAGTGCTACAGACAAACTGGGCCTCAGCACCTCCCTCTGCAACTGGCTGCTGGATTTCCTCAGCCAAGAGGCCTCAAGCGGTGCGTGTTGGCAACAACATCTCAAGCAGCATCACCCTGAGCACAGGGGCCCCACAAGGCTGTGTGCTCAGCCCTCTCCTCTTTACCCTGCTGACACATGACTGCACACCAACCCACAGCTCCATCCACCTGGTGAAGTTTGCAGATGACACGACACTGGTGGGCCTCATCACCAAAGGCGACGAGACCCACTACAGGAAAGAGGTGCAGCTGCTGACCAGATGGTGCAAAGACAACAACCTCCTGCTAAACGTCAGCAAGACCAAAGAGATTGTTGTCAGCTTCCAGAGAGGCCACACCCAACACCACCCACTGACCATCGACGGTGCTGCAGTGGAAAGGGTGAGCAGCACCACCAAGTTCCTGGGTGTGCACATCAGTGACGACCTCTCCTGGACCACCAACACTGAATCACTGGCCAAGAAAGCACAGCAGCGTCTCTACTTCCTGCGCAAACTGAAGCGGGCAAGTGCTCCACCACCCATCATGACCACATTCTACAGAGGAACCATTGAGAGCATCCTTACCACCTGCATCACTGTTTGGGGCGGGAGCTACACTGTCCACAACAGAAAAGCTCTACAACGCATCGTGAGAACAGCTGAGAGGATAATTGGTGTACCACTCCCCTCCCTGCAAGACCTATACACCACCCGCCTTACCCGAAAAGCCATCACAATCGTCAACGATGCAAGTCACCCTGCACACAGTCTGTTCAGTCTCCTGCCCTCTGGGAAGAGGTACAGGAGTCTCCGCTCCCGCACCACCAGACTCACGAACAGCTTCATCCACCAGGCTGTGAGGCTGCTGAACTCTCTCCCCTCCCCACTCCCAGCCCCAGCCAGAAGGAGCACCAGGCTGGGAGGAGGAGTCTAGGAACACTGGACTGAACACTACTTTAGAACTTGTCCTGTTGTCCATGTAACGCATAGGATTGTGAGAAACGTAATTTCGATTCCTTTGTATGTCAAGCACATGTGAAGAAATTGACAAATAAAACTGACTTTGACTTTGACTATTACAAAGTTTATGCCTGCAATGGCTAAAATTTAGTAAATACTCAATAAATTTGTGTACAATTCAAAACAACTGACTGAATTAGAAATGCGGTAAGTGGTGTTATCTGTTTAGAATTACCCGTTTGTTTAGCGTGCTAACACCTGGAAAAGGCCGGGTGTTGTTTCATACGATAGCTGGGTTGTTAACTACCTTTGGTTTAGACCCAGACTCAAGCTGTAATACGACTTCTACTTTTTATTGTTATTTTCTTTGTGTTGATGACTGTGAGATGAGGGCTGTCATGCATTATACTGTATGTAGAGTAAATATATAAATAGTTATCAGTGCTGTGACAGCATTACTGACATTGGTTAAACCATTTCTAATGTGACCTGTGCAGTTGGTAGAAGTTAGAAAGGACATTTTGATTTTATTATCTCAGTACAGCTGCATATTATGAGATCATTTTGGAATCCGCAGAGTTGAATAGATAATATACCGACAGGAGACAGATTGAAGAAAAAATATGACTAAATAAGAGGAGAGACATTACGAATCGAGTATCATGGAGGTAAAACCAGCAGAGCAGCTCTTCCTCAGGCGAGACTGTGAACGCAGGACGTGATGAGACTGTCAGCAGCAGCAGTCGGTCCACAGTCACATCGAGGGAGATTATTGCAGCTGCAGGGCAGAAAGCCTCGTTACAAACACGAATCCTCATCTGACAGTTCAAAGCTGCACAAACCAACCAGGCTCTGCTCTACAGAGATGGAGAAAAGTCCTCTAACTGCTGGCTTTATTAAGATTCAAGATTTTATTATCATGTGTACAACAATCACATGGAGCAGTCGCTGGAAAAGTTCTTGAGGCTCTGGCTCCTTAAACAATGCTAAAGAAATGTTTAGAAGACAGACCACACATGCAAAAAAACCCCAAAACAAATAAAGAAATAAAATAAATAATAAACTTAGTAATAAAATAAAATACAGTCCTAAAATATAAATAATACAACTAAATTAAATATGCAACTAAGGATAATATACAAAAGAATATGGAAATGCTGTTTTAATTCCAAGGTGCAAAGTACTGAATAATACAACAGACTAAATATAAGCCATAATAACGTGTTGTTATGAAGAATGAATTGAAGAATTCAAAATTTTTTGAAGGAAGGAAGGAACAAGATAACTAACTTAACCGACTGCAGCGACGTAGACAAGAGGCTGACTGAAGAGTAGTTTTATTGCAATTAACAACAAAAGTCATGCTTATTAATGGATTTTACTTAAAGGCATTAGTAAATAAGTAATTTAGTATTAATAGAAATTGAAGTTACAGTTTATTAACCATTATAGTAGTTTGACAAAGTAATTAGACCTTGTGTGAAGATTATTTTGTCTAATTTCATCAGAAAGCAAATAAAATTAAAAGAAGGAACAGAAATATTAGAAACAGACAAAGATCCACCTCTGAATGAAAAGTGGGTATCACAAACGGCTGAAAAACAAGCTGCCACGCAAAGCCAGACAATTACATTACGGGGCTGACAAGTCCGATATTAACCAAACTATTCAGAATCAGAATCAATTCAGTGTTTTGACGGCCTGGAGGGATTCAGTTATTTGAAAGAATCCTCCTTCTCCAGCTCCACTTCCCAAGTGTCCAAGTCCCTGAAGCTCCTCATCCATCTCATCGTTCTGTTTTTTTAATGCTGGCTGCACTGACTGCCCGATTCAAATCCTCCTTCACCTGCAGGACGACCACCAGAGGCCTCCTCCTTCCTGCAGAGGTCCTCTCACCGACACAGCGAACTCTCACTTCTCTTATCTGAACTGGAGTTTAGTTTCTCACGTCCTCGCTGCTTCGTTATCGTCAGAGCTGAAACCACTTTCAGAGACGAGCAAAGAGACTTTAGTGTTTCCTCTGATTCAATCCCAGCCTGAGGTTGATGCCCTCTCTTTATTTTTCACGTCTTCAAATTGTCCTCAATAAAACAAAGTGAAGAAAGAAGTCAGAGCGTAAGCAATTTTAAACCTCGTCTGACCTCGTCTGCCACAGTTTTTTATGTTTCTGTTTGAGAGTCATCATCTTTATGTGCTAGCGGCTCTTCCCTTAATCCGCCTAATGCTCGTTGTTATTACCCTGGTGCAGAGGAAACTGTGCATGTGGCCATCTGCACGGCGTGAATCCAAGTTCAAAGCAGCACTTAATTATAAACCTCGAAGAGAGCAATTCCCAAAACAGCAAGAGTCTCTAAAACTGAACTCAGAAACGTTCACTCAATAAAAAACAAAGTCTGTCAGGATAACTAACAGTCAAACGTGGGTTTACATTCACTGATGTCAACTTGTTTTACTTCTTTCTGTCAGTTACTGAAAATGATCATTATTATAAGCTCCTTTAATCACCTGATTATGGGGAATAAATGAATGTGAAGGAGCAAAAACACAACTTTGCATCCTCTAATTAAGTCATGTGGATGCATTTCCTCCACTTCTCAGGCATCATCATGTCATCATGCAAACATGGTACAATTAAATCTGACATTTTGCCGACACATTCTCCACACAGACAAGGTTTTGTTGGTTTCTTCATGAAGCACAGAGATCTGCACAGGTTACGTCTTTGATAACGACTCAAAATAAAGTTCATTCTGATGAAAGCAATGCTGTGGATCAACTCCAAACTTACAGGTATGCTAAAAATGACATAAAAAAGAAAGTACACCTTCATTTTGACAGTGTCTCTTTTATCAAAACATCACTTAAGTCGAGTGTGAGCTGTTTCCTGAGTCGACAGAGTCCAAACGCACAAGTCAAGACCAGAAACATCCAACAATGCTCATATGTAAAGAGGAAAAGTGTGAAGTTAGATGCAATTTCTTTTGAACTATCAGGATCAGAATTAGCTTTACTGATCAGGTCACTCTGGTTTTAAAAACGCTCTTTGTAAGTGCACAGAAACACAAAATGAGCTCGACACAGGAACGTAAATATGATCATAAACTCCTGATGATGATAATAATAATAATTGAATTTAACAAGGCAATTGATTTTTTTCTTTTTCCTACATAAGACCCAAATTATCATTCAAAATTAAACGCACATAATTTTGCACTTTCTTTAAAAGATTTTTTTTTGGAGATTCAGTAAAAATGTGAGATAGATTTGTGCATTTACTAGATAGATTACGGTGTTGTATTTTCTATAGGGAACATAATGTTGTTCTTTCACTGGGTTAATTTGAAAGTTAGTGCAAACCTTCAAGAATTCAGTGTCCTTGTCACTAAAGTTATACCTCCTCTAGTTTATGGAGATGTTTCATGCAGACACACATACAGACATTAGACTTTAAAGATCAATATGAAGGAAAGTAGATTTCACAAAGTAAAATAATAGATGAATAAGCTGTGTTGTCAGTACCATAACACCTGACAGTACTGAGGAGCTGACTGTTTTTCCAGTTACCATGGAAACCTGTTTTTCCATTAGCACAAGCTGTACATTTCCATGAACAGAAAGCACAGTAAAACAATTATCCATGGGCGCTGTGTGCCTTCAGCACAGATCTGTCCCCTTCTTCAGATTATTAGAAAAGCTGGAAATAGTTATTATTTCACTTTGAATAAAGGACATGATACTGAGGTTGTATCACAGAAATGATCCTCCCATTAGCCATCTGAGGCATCTTCAAACTCTCACCAGTGGCTTGACAACTCATTCTGTCTTTATAAATATTAATTTCAAGTGGCAGCAGCTCTGATGGTTTTTATTATTATTATTTTTTTTTTATTCGTGAAATTGAAGGCTGCTGCCATTTTAAACAAAAGCAAAGTGCTCCATCAGCTTCCTGCTGCTTGTGACTCAGGTTCAAACTTAAATTATAAAACATTTTCTCTTTTAATCATCATGCTGGTTTAGAAAATGAATGAAATATTCACTTAATGTGACGTTTAAGTCTCAGTGATTTTTTTTTGTTGTCTTTGGCAGCACCTGATGGAGCACATATCACTCCGCCAATCTTAACAGGTTGACTATATTATATAGTTCCCTGCAGTTATATAGCATCCAACGTAACAATTATGTATTTCCCATCAGGAAAGTCTGTTAAATGACTCTTCAATGATTTCATGTACAGATTCACTTCATCCACACAATCAATTAGTTTGACCAGAATCTCAGCTAAAAGAAAATAATGAAAATAATCTCCATATTGATTGATTGATTGATTGAACAGAAATCCTCCTTAGCAGTGAGAGCCTCCATGGCTAAACAGACACAGGAAGGAGCGCCACCTAAAGAAACTCAAACATTTACACAACAACAAATGAGAAGATGTCAAAGTCCCGCCCATAATGTTTGATTGACAGCTGATCTCTGTGCAGTGAAGAAATGCCACAACAATCAGCTGTCAGCAACAAACATGAAGACAAAATAAGTTGAAGAGTTCAAACACCACCAACCAATGAATCTGTCTGGGTGTCTAGAATAAGACTGTTGTTGTTTAATTCGTGTTGCTTTTCTGTTCCCCTCAGATAATAACAGCTCTGTGTTTGCTGTGTTTGGATCCAGTGTGAGTTCACATGAATATTTGAAGAACTCAGCTCTGGTCTTGGGCTCTGGTTGTGGCAGTAAAACATCCACTTCAGTCACTGTCAGTGAGATGTTTGTCCACTTCTCTGTCAGAACGTCCTGTAGTTTATCTCTGACTTCTGACACAGCCGCTGTCACATCCTCAAAGTATCTGAGAGGACGGATCTTGATGCTGGATGAGTCTGTAGACTGACTGAGTGCTGACAGTGAGGGGTAGTTGTGTAGAAACTGGGTGTGATCCTCTGTGTGTGAGAGCTGCTTCAGATCTTCGTCTTTCCTCTTCAGCTCAGTGATCTCCTGCTCCAGCTTCTCCTGAAGCTCTTTGACTCGACTCACTTCAGTTTCCTGCTGGGATCTGAGCTGCTGCTTCACATCAGAGCTTCTTTTCTGGATGAGACGGATCAGCTGGCTGAAGATCTTCTCGCTGTCCTTCCACTGCTTTATCAGCAGAGCGATTGATGGCCTCCACCTCCTGCTGAAGCTCCTTCACATCTTTCTCTCTGTCCTGGATTCTCTGCTGGATGTTTTGTCGACTCACCTCGAGCTCTCTCTGCCTCTCAGTCCTTTCTGCTGCAGCTGAGACTGTGTCGTGGCCTTTATGTTCCTCCACAGAGCAGAGATAACAGATACTCTTGCTGATCAGTGCGTGCGACAGAACATCTTCATCACCTCATCGTGACGAGAGCAGATGTTCTCCTGGAGCTTCTTGGAGGGGTCCACCAGCTTGTGTTTTTTAAATGTAGGTGATTCATAATGAGGCTGGAGGTGTTTCTCACAGTAAGAGATGCCAAACACTGCAGACAGGACTTGACAGCTTTCAGTTTTCTCCCAGTGCAGAAATCACAGGCCACATCTTCAGGTCCAGCATAGCAGTGATCAGCAGGAGCAGCTTGGAGTCCAGTCTTCTTCAGTTCCTCCACTAAAACTGCTAACATGGTGCTTTTCAGCAGGACAGGCCTCGGTATGAAGGTCTGCCTACACTGAGGGCAGCTGTGGATCTTCTTCTCATCCTCTCCATCCCAGTGGGTTTTAATACAGTTCATGCAGTAGCTGTGTCCACAGGGAAGTAGTCACCGGATCCTTCAGTAGATCCAGACAGATCGAACAAAAAAATAGTTTCTCGGTCCAAGCTGAACTCCTTTCTGCGCCATTTCACCTCTCAGCGATAGTGACTGTCGAATAGAGACACTTTCTGTGAACAGAAACGATCTTTGTGCGCTAATGGAAAATAATCTCTGCTCCTTCTGCTTCTGTTCACCTGCCGAAGTGAATGTTTATCATTTAAGGGGAGGGAACAAAGAAATATCTTGATGTGGTTTACCTCGCTGTGTTCGAGAGCAGGACAAACAGGTTTTACTGCCACGAAGAGAAGTTTTTTGGCATCATCTGTCACTGACTACATGCAGTAAGAATAGTTCCACTGTCCAACTTCCAATGTCATTAAATTTTTCTCAGTTTACAGCAGAGCAAGTGGAGTTTTGAAGAGGAATAAAAAACAGAGCTTTACACTTTGAAATAATTTTTCTTTTTTTCCCACATCCAATTCTTAAAGCCTAAAACTTCCACTGTAATGAGGGCGAAAGACTGGAATCCTTTTATAAAGACAGATCGAACAAGAGAAGGTTTCTCGGTCCAGCTGAACTCCTTTCTGCGCCATTTCACCTCTCAGTGATAGAGACTGTCTGAGTTTCACTTTCTGTGAACAGGAAACTAGTCTGAGCTCTGATCTAAACAACATGTGTTTCTGCAGTGAACGGGGCCTGTCAGCTGTCGCACTTCAGCACCATGTTGGCTCCACCCATCTTCAAACTGTAGATCTGAAGGGGAGGGAACAAGGAAATATCTGACAGAGTGGAGCTGTGTGTGTCTGAGAGCAGGAAGAAGAGGGAGGGCTGATCAAGCTGCGATTCATTCCAGGAAGAGGAGCAGCACTGTGAACGTGAACTGTGTTTCCTCATTTTCAAGCTTTACTGACTCTTCATGTTAAAGTTCACGTTGATATAAAGTCTTCTGCAAACACGCCGTGCTCAACCTAAAGTTCAGCAGCTGGAAGCAGGAAGGTGAAGAGTCCACGAGAAAGCAGAAACACTTCAGTGAAACACGGCTGATTTAACATGGAAATAAAGGAGGACAAACTAAAGTCAAAGCTGCAGTCAGTGAGAATCAGAAGCCAAACAAGCACTAATAAAGACGATAGTTACTGTAGCTAAAGTCACTTGTTGATAACGAAGTATTGGCGTGACTAAAATTGAAGTCATTTGACATAAAACTATACTGCAAGATATAATCTGGAAGTTTTCTTTTAAATAAATGTGCGTTAAGTCACATCTATCTGATGCAGCCCAGCGCTGACTGAGCCTCCACTGATGAAAGCCTGCAGGACCTGCAGTATTACGACTTTCCTGGAAACATCACGAGCGGCACAGTTTGACTTTCAACACAGCAGAGTCGCTTTTCAGCTGACCTGTGTGTGATATGCTGTTTTTTCTGGGCTCTGATAGAGCTGTGAGGAAACGGTTATTGTGTGGCCGAACAAACAGAGGAAATATTGAAGACTTTATAACTAGAAACTAAAACTGAAGTGAGGTCCAAAAACACACCTGCAATGACAGATTATTGCTGCAGGTGCAAAATTAAGATTTTTTATTTAATAATAATTAATATTCTCATTGTGCTAATCCAGGCTGAGGATGGTGCATCTGTCCTCAGAACAACACTTTGTTTCATTTGACAACTATTTTACTAAAGTTATAAATATTTTTCAGTAATCTTGAGTTGCTCTGGATCAGCATGCTTTAGTTATTTTTCATCAGAATTTAAAAAACATAATTATTGTCTATCAAGAATGCATTTTATTCTCACGTTAAAGACACGTTAATAATCCAAACACGCATATTATTATTGTTATTAACATTATTGATATGAGACCCACTGGGTTTGGAAAGGGAGTGTAGTCACCAGACATATGCATGTATTCACACACACACACACACACACACTCACTCACACACTCACACTCACACACACACACACTCACACACAGCGGGGTGGATGGGAGCTTCTTCAGGTACAAACACAAACATGCAGTCAGCGACGGATTTTCGAGCCAAACTGAAGCCAACTTGTTTTGTCGAATGCTGCGATCAACAAGCTCATTTTATAACTTTGACTTCATCACCTCACTGAGGTCAGGCTCTCTGTGGGAGGAGAGACGTGAGCACAGCAGGTGAAAATAAGTACAGAACAGCATCACAAACAGCCACACTATTAAAAACTAAACCTTTAGATTTATCCAACGGGAGGAGCCCTTTGTTACAGAAGCACAAGATCAAAAGTTATTGATCTCGTTATCTCTCAAAATCAAAGCTGTTTTCTGGTGATATCTGGATAATTGTGTTGAACTCCAAAATGAGTGTGTGGTTCATTTGAGCACAGCTGATTTCAACCTTCAAGATCACTGTGATGACTGTCAGGGAGGATCCATAACTGATCAATAATTAAGGCCTAAATGTGGAGTTTGCTTTGCTGCAGTTTCTTCATTGGAGCAGACAATCTGGCAAACAGCGTTAAAAAAAAAAAGTCCACACTTTAAATTCAAGTTTCCTCTGTTTAACTGTGGGAGAGATTAGCACATTGCTTGTTTTCAGACATGTCCTTTATTAACCTTCATGTAGTTTTGATTTGTGGGACTTAATTCAGATCTCACTCCTAAGAATGGCGCTAAAAGTTCAAATAAGACCAAATATAATTTTAAACATACATCACATACTTCTGGTGATTCAGTTTATTGTGAATATTCTTCTCATGAATCTTTCTCGACTCTTGTCATCATAAAGAATAAAACTTGACATAATGACTTTACGACACCAGGAACCATAAGATCAGGTGATGAAATGTTAATGATCCCTGTTAACTGTTTCTGATAGATGCAAATATTACAGAGGATCATTAAGAGATTATGCAAAGAAGAAATATCATAAAAGACCTCTAAACTAGCTTTTCCTCATTCACTAAGAACTTTTATATCTTTTCATCGTCCATTTGCAGGTGAAGATAATATAATAAAATGCCCAGTGCCTGAAATTAGATCAAATATGAGCCACTGACAGTTTCACATCTTGTTGGTTGATATTTCTGATTCATTAATGGAGAAATCTTCATGTACACTGCTCACAAAAATTAAAGGGACACCTTTTTTATTGGGCCTGGCATGAAATCAGTTAAACCTGTCTGAATAATTTTCTGGTTGGTTAAGCAGCTGAGGGCATCGTTAATCACTTTCAGCTGTATTGGTGTTCATGGAATTAACAACAGGTGCACCACAGTGGCAACAATTAGAAAACCCTCAAAACAGGACTGGTTTTACATGTGGAGGTCATTTCAAGTTTCTCCCTCTTGATCTTTTTTGGCTGATTTTTCACTCGTGCTGGTTTTGGCTTGAGTAATTATCTCTACTGGCAGTATGAGGCGAGTCCTTAACCCTACAGAAGTTGCACAGGTTGTCCAACTTCTCCAGGATGGCACATCCACACGTGCTGCAGCAAGAAGGTTTAATGTGTCTCCCAGCACAATCTCCAGAACATGGAGGAGATTTCAGGAGACTGGTGGTTATTCTCGGAGAGCTGGACAGGGCCGTAGAAGGTCCTCAAGCCATCAGCAAGACCGATACCTGCTCCTTTGTGCAAGGCGGAACAGGCTGAGCACTGCTCGTGCCCTACAGAATGACCTCCAGAGGGCCACTGGTGTGAATGTCTCTACCCAAACAATCAGGAACAGACTTCATGAAGGTGGCCTGAGGGCCCGACGTCCTGTAGTGGGGCCCTGTGCTCACTGCCCAGCACCGTGGAGCTCGACTGGCATTTGCTGAAGAACACCAGAATTTGCAAGTCCGCCACTGGCGCCCTGTACTTTTCACAGACGAGAGCAGGTTCACCCTGAGCACCTGTGATAGACGTGAAAGAGTCTGGAGAAGACAAGGAGAACGTTATGCTGCCTTGAGTTGCAGAAATTAAGTTTTTGAAAAAATTGACTAGCCTGCCACATCTTCATTTCACTCTGATTTTAGGGTGTCTACACAATTGAGCCCTCTGTAGGCTGAAAACTTTTATTTCCATTAAAAGACTTGGCATCCTTTTGTTCCTAAGACATTGCCCTGTTATTTGTATAGATATCCAACTTCATATTGAGATCTGATGTATCTAATGTGTTTCTTTAAAGTGCTCCTTTAATTTTTGTGAGCAGTGTATATAAAGTGATCGATCAGTCAAACCCTGCTGCTGAATGCTGACTTATTTAATTCTCCAGTAACGTGAAGAGAGTTTTGAGCTTCCTGCTGTTTTCCTCCCACGCTTCAGGAGTTAAACAGCACTCAGCGTCTGAACATCACGTCTGTCTGTTCTGCTGTCACAAAAAAATATCAGAGGTACAAACAGTTACTGAAGCTTTGTTTTTTCCTTTTGGCTGTGGGTGGTGTTTAATTTAGTTTAAAAAAGAAAAAATCACTTGAGCCCGAGTTCAAATCCGATTTTAGTGGAAACAAAACGTTTGCTGCATTTTTTTTTTTCTCCTCACTCTCAGACGTTTGTTGGATTTTGGATCGAAAACATCTGCATGCAACTTTCACCACAGAGATATCATTGCTGGCAGACATTTAAAACAAATAAAAACCCTGCTGCTACGATCATTTCCACATGCTGAATAGACTTTAAGATACATTTGCATATTTAAATTAAGTTATATATTAAAAGCACCACAATAACTGTTTTATTTCTGCTTAATTATTCATTTCAGGTCAGTGTCTGAGTTTTTTTCATTACCTATTGATCAGGTGGTATCAGTGGCACAGGTTGTGTGTCGTCGGTGGTACCTCGGTTTGTGTATTTTTACCTCATCATGTCCTCTTAGCAGGAAGTGGCTGGACACTGTTAACAGGTAGAGAGACAGGTAGGGTCTTATTTGGGTCTGTTTATTTGGTGCGACTGTGACGCTCCACCTCGGTTTAGCTTTAGCTGGGTTTAGTCCTCACCTGGACAGGTGGTGGGTTGCAGTCAGCTGATGCCCAGAAGGTAAAAGGCCAGTTTTTGAAGTAGATTTCATTTGTCTGATTTTTTGCCTTAGCTTAAGAGACTTTTTTAAAATTTCCCAGGTTCAACTTTTGCCTTTGTTTAGTGAACTTTTTTTTTTGCCTGCAAACCTGCTTTTTCCACATCCTTTTTCAAGTTTTTCTGTACAAAAGAACATCAGAGATGCTGGCGTGTATTTTGTATATCTTGCTCTCATTTTGCTCTGCAGAGTGTTGTGCTGCACTGTGTCATCAATGAAAGGCAGCGTGATGTAAGTCCATGATGTCCTTTAGAGAGCTGACAAAGAGTCTTTTTATCACCCCAGAGGAGGAGGTAAAGAGAAATGCAAAGCCTTGTGTTTTTTTTTTTTTTTTTTTTTTTTTTAAACAAAGGCCGTCCCCATGGCACCAACCAGAGATTTACAAATGCTCCATCAGAAGTTGGGAGACATTTCATCAGCTAGCAGCTTTTTAAAATTATGTTCAGGATCATTTAAGTAGGATGTATTTCCACGGGAGACGCTGCAAATCTGTTCCACAATCAAACATCCATCCACAACCCCAAAATACACAGACTCAGAAAGAGATAAAATGAGGAGAAAAAAAAGAAAAGGAAGCATCTGCAGAGAGGAGAAGGTGAAAAAGAAGAAGTGATGATGGATGATGCACTGGGAGGAAAAAGTCGAGCAGAGAAAAGACGGGAACAGAGGAGGAAAGCTCGCTGTAACATCCTGAACAGGGACAGTGCAGACGTGGATTATACTGCAGCTTCAAGAAGTTTCTACGGATGTTTTGGTGCTTTAAATAAAAGTAGGTCGCCAGCGTAACTGTAAATCCAGCTTGACTGCAGCTGCAGGCTTCTGTGAAAGGAGCAAGGTGAAAACTTTTCTTTTTTTTTTTTAGAGCCACATTTCAAGCTCAGGGTGACTGTTTGTTGCTCAACACGTCCATTTTTCTCTGCAGTAGTCTTTTACATCCTCACATCTATATATATGTGATAAACAAGCTGATAATATACAGTTGCACTCAAAATTATTTAACCCTCTTTGGAAATAAGCTGTACTGGCAAAATGTACAAACTTTCAGCCATGTTCGATGAACAAGTCAAACAAGAACAATTGAAAGAGCTCAACATGATCAATGTTACAGGTGGTTTCTCCAAACCCAACACAATATGGCTCTTTTAGTGACTACTGCCGTCTCAAAGTTATTCAACTAACTCTTGACAAGCATCTTTAGTACTTTAGTACCTTTTGCTATTGTGACCTGCCGCAAACGTGATGAAAGACAGCAGGTTCTGACAGCGTTCCTGAGGAATCTTCGATTTAAATCGTTCTTGTTTGAGTCGTTCATCAAACGTGGCTGAAAGTTTGTTTGAATTTTTCCATTACACATAATTTGTAAAATATCATACTGATGTGTATCTTTGTTTATCTTGTACAGTCAAGTCTTGTATACATATGCTATATATCACATCATGAATATATATATATATATATATATATATATATATATATATATATATATATATATATAGTAAAATACTTATATTTTATATGTACATGCATGTATATTCTTTGCTAACCCTAACTAAATTATATTACAGACACA
Organism: Scortum barcoo; assembly: GCA_023238725.1. Lineage (NCBI taxonomy): Eukaryota > Metazoa > Chordata > Actinopteri > Centrarchiformes > Terapontidae > Scortum > Scortum barcoo. Next base: position 1,226,091 of record CM041536.1, on the reverse strand, counting down.
CGCGTTGCTTAATCTGTTTTTCTTTTTCTTCTTTAAATGTATTTTATTTCTGTGTGATGTTATATATATATATGATGTTGTATATGTGATGTTATATTATATTATATTATATTATATTATATTATATTACCATCATCACTGTCATTATTGAACTTTATTGAACATGTATTGGATGTCCACTGCACTTTGTCTATCTTGTTCTACCCCTTTTTTTATTTTATTTTATTATAATTTATCTTATCTTGTTCTTAGCTCTGTGACTTTGTGGCTTAAATAAGATGTTTTTAGTTTCTGTGCTCTGCAGACTTGATTTTATAACTAAACTAAACTTTAATATATTTCCACCTATAAATCAATTTAAAACAATGATAACTAACTACTGTGCTCTTTTTAACTGATGTCTTGTTGTTATCCGTTTGTTTTCTTCTGTATAAAACTTTTAACATCATTGAAAATGAGGGCATGTCCTCAGTGATTCCACCAGATTTAAATAAAGTTTGAAAGAATGAATTTATCTGCTCTGGAGGACGTTTTGAAAAACTCTCTCTGCTGTCAGTCAGCTTCACATCATTCACATCATTCACTTCATTAACGAAGGAAATTAAAAGGCAAAAACTTCATTTTGTATGTTTCCCTTGGTGGGTTTTCCCATAAGAGACAAAAATTGAGTAACACCTCTCTAGTTTGTGATTCTGCTAACGCTCGGTGAAGCTCAGTGGGAGGCCTGTTTGCTGTCTTGCTGGGAATTTGTAGGAGGCTTATAAATGTAATCTCCGATTGTTCATGAGAAACTGGATCTGTGAGCTTGTCACAGAATATGATTTCTATTAACTTCTATTAATTTCTGGATAAACTCTCAGGTTATTAACAGCATGTCCGACCTCGTGTTAGTGATGTGATCTTTACATTTACTGATCGATGGAGGAACTCCGAGTAAGTTTTCCATCAATACTTTAACAGACTCTGCATCTTGGAGCTGAACTCTCAGATAATCCTACTGAGAGGTCTTTCACAGTTCCCCTGTGGATTTCATCTTTTTACATGCTCACATCTGAGTGCATGCAGACAGTTTATTGAAAATGTGTCTTAACTGCATCTGTGTGTTTGAGGATAGTTGCTCTGTTGCAGGGGCTGTTTTTTTTTTTTTTTTTTTGCAGTTTTTTCCACAGTGCTGGCAGTCAAAGTTCCCTTCAGCTGGAGAAACTCCAGCACACAACTTCTCCTCTCTGCACAGCACTCACAGCTGAGGGTTGAAAGCAGGCAACTTAAATGTCAACAGCAAATGTCTGAAAATGTGCATAAACTGAAGCTGCCAATTCAGTTGTCAATTTTGGTGCAGCTCAGCGGTCGGCCGGTCGACTGTTCAGGCCGGCCAACCAAACAGATGCAGACAAAAGTCGCCTCTGATTGACGTTTTTCATTCGGGGAACACAATAAAGCAACACAAACTTCACATGAAGCCGGGCCACATGTGGAGCTTTTCTCCTTTTCTCTGCGGAAATTGTTGAATTTTTGTCCTCTGACCTGTAGAAAGTTTCCTGGAAATCGTCTCGGCAGTCAATCCCAGAGGCCAGACACACAATGGATTTTTTAACAAAGACAACAACTACCTATCATGAAACGAGCGAAGGCAGCAGGCGGTCTGTTTCCTCTCCACAGGAAGAGAAAAGCTTTATGTGTCATGGTACACTGTGCACATATATAGAAAATAGAATATATTCGAGTATGTCTTTGTGTATTTATAGATACATACACCTTGTTTACTGAAGTCCTCCCCTCAGATCTAAATACAGACGTCACTTCAGTCACTGTCTCTCCAGCGATGAACGTAAATCAGAATCAGCTGGGCCTGCACAGCGTTTCGCCACAGAGCATGATGGGATATTAATTGGGTTATTAATTGCATTATTGGACCATGCTGTGCACCTGTGAGGAAACATCTCTGTTCGTTGTTTGTCTGGTTCCTCATGCATTCCCAGCATGCATTGTGTGAGAGTTAAACCTCTACAATGATGATGGAAATGTTGGTTCTTTAAATTATACTGTGATCAAAACAAACCACAGTGAAGGATGAAGGTTGATGTAAATCCAGTCTCTACCTTTGTAAATTAATTTAATTTAAATCACCTGAAGCAGTCGTGTTGTCTTTATAACTAATTTCTAAATAAAGATCTGAATCTTCAAAATGTAAAGGGGGGCAAATTTATATTTTAAATGTATATATTAAGTAGTTATATAGTTTGGGCAGTTGGTGATAAAACTGAAAAATATCTTGTGTTCCTTGAATATTTTTACATTTTCATAACTCATGAACCAACTTTGAACTAATTATTCAACTCTAGTTCAGTTAACTCGAACTTAAAGGCAGCGAGGAAAAATGTCTTAGTGTAAAGAGGTCATTTAGTACAGTTTTGGTTCTTTTTTAAAAATTTTTTACAACTAGAACATGTGCACAGCTACGTTCAGTTATATTGTTCAATGTTTGATGATTTACAGACAGTTTAACAGTTTTAGTAAAATTTTGTGAATTTCTGATCAGTTCTTCTGGATGAATGAAGATAAAAAGGTTGGGAAACTTTTTTTGCTGCAGTTGATAGATTTGTTTTGTGTCTATAATTAGCACAAGCACTTTCAATCGTATCCAATGACAGTGTTTTTGTTGAGATGCAGGAGGGGCAGATAATATGGATGTATATGGATATAACAACAAAAAAATAGCAAAAAGAAGTTGTTTTCTGGTTTTGGTTTAATTTATTTTCCTAATGCCAAATTGAAGACAAAAATGGAATTAAAAAAAGACAGATCAAAAAGAGTTTTTTTATTCACTGAAAAGACAACTGAGCACTGAGATGTGTAAAGAGTCAGATGTTTGTGTTGTTGTTGGGTTTGGGCTAAAGCATGTGTTTTTTTTTTTTTAATCAGATTATCAGATATTAAACTCATCACTGCATCTTGTCTTCTGCTTCAACCAAACCAAAAGCAGGATATTACTCGAGCTTTAACGGCGTGCTTCGAGTCACTGCTGCTCCTCCTGTGCAGATATTCACATGAAGTCACTGCTGGACTCACCTGTGGACTGACCGCAGGTTGTTGACCTCGCTCGCTCCCGTGTAAGGCTGCGTTGTGATTTTCTGAAAGGAAAATGTTCTTCCACAGACACAGCAGACCACAAAAAAAACATTTTACTGCAGCGAGAGCGAGACCAGACTGCACACAAGTGGTCAGTCTCCACCGGCCTCCTCCTCCTCCTGCATCCTCCCTCCTCCTCCATCCTCCTCCTGCATGCTCTCCTGCTAAGAACGCCATCTGAGTTTCCTGTATCGTGTGGATGTTGGTGCTCTTAGCCTCGGAGGCTTCCTCCACAGATATAACAGCAGGGAGTTCAAAATCCTTTATATCTGTGCCAGCCAGAAACATCCCAGGACAACAGCACGGTGTTACGTAAATGTTATTTTACCATCTGTATGAGGGATGAAAATCAGATTTAAAACCTTTATGGTGAGAAAGCAGCACTCTCTAAACAGCTGCTAATCTCAGATAATGACTCTTCCCTGCTTCTGCTTCATATTTGGCTCACGTCTAATTAAAAAAATAAATAAAAAGAAGGAAATCTCCAGTGTAAAATTTAGCAGGCAAACATTCGGAGCAGCAGCCTGGATTCACAGACGTCTCCCTCAGTGATCACATTGTCTTACATACAGATAAGCTCATTTGAATTGCACAAGTAAACTTAGCCCGCCTTATATTCAAGACAGTGGAAATACAATACAAAAATGTATGATCCATACATACGAGCAGAAATGTCAAGTCCAGCATAAACCAACAAACCACCCACACACACACACACCCACACACACACAAAAAACACGTCTGTTCACATACAGCATTTATGAGCCTTCGTTATTCACTTCGTTATTCGTTAACAATCAAACCAACAGAGAATACAGCAAACACACACACAGCTACCACACTGTTTTTATTTTAATATATTATATACTAGATCATGGTATTCTCTTCAGTTTTTAATATAAAATATTAAATGGTTATTACATTTACTGCATATATATTATATAGAACACTTTATCTTCTAATCTTTTTCATTCCTTTTAAAAAATCTGTAATTCAAATCGCTCATTTTCTATTTCCTGCCTCTGTGCAGCTGTGAAATTTCTTACCAGGGTGCAAACAGTCTTATTGACCTCTTTTATAAATCACACTTCAGCAGCATCTCAGGTTCTTCTTCAGCAAACGAGAAGCTTTAATGTCGAGCTCGTTCACCACGTCACACCTCGTTCATCCCACACGTTCAGGCAACACTTCAGAAAAACAGCAAGCTTGAACCCAAAAGATGAAAGTTGACGTTAACTGAAGTGAAAAGCAGGTGAGACAGTCTGTGGGTCAGGTAATGGTCAGCAGGCAGACACTTTCCAAAGTCTGGAAAGTTGGATAATCTGGACAAGAGGAGCTGGGCTGATATATATACTGAAAGACTGATTATGGAGATGGGAAGTAGATGAGTGAGGAGAAGTGGAAGGTGGGAAAATTTAGCGTGTTGGTTCATGGGGATTAGGTTTTCTGCAAGAAAGTTCTGGTTCAGAAATGGAAAATCATATGTGAAGGTTGATTTAACAGCAGTTAGTGAGCACTAATCACAGACTGAAGCAGAGGATGATGGGAGTGTTTGTAGTCCTGCAGGTGTCGGATCATAAACCAAAGCGTTGGACACGTTAACATGCTGACTTTCTTACAGTTCATCCTGAGGACATTTATCACAATCCTTGTAAAGATGTTGAGCTTTTTTACAAATAAACACAAAGTTGAACCCCATGGTGGCGCTAAAGGAGAAGACAGAGGATCACGAAAGTCAGTATGATTCATCCTCTGAGCAAAATTAAAAAATGAATAGAGGACGGTCCAGTGTTACCGTCCGTTTAGCAGTGAGCGAGGCTGAAAAGGGTCACAAATATTAATTTCCTAAATCAGCTGCTGCACTGTAGTTTCAAACAAATAAAGCATCTGTTGGGGACTATTTTCAGCGGCGGATGAATCCACATTTGTTGCTTTAGTGAGTGTTTGTGACAGCAAGACGGTGTGTGTGTGTGTGTGTGATTGAGTCAAAACAAACTACAGTGTGTGTGTTTGTGGTGATGAAGGTGAACAGTTATTCACTGCTGGGTTGAGTCTTAACGGAGGATTTATGGACACAAGACAAACTACACCAGACTGCAGAATGAATACTTTCAGTGTGTAGGATGAAACTAGGAGGACACAACTTCAGAGCGAGTGTTTGACTTTAACAGATGGCGTTCACGATGATGATCGATGATGTGACACGATGCTCGGTGGGTTTTCACTCTGCTCCGATATGAGGCCACTTACTGTCTCTAGTTGTGTTCCCTTCACCTAATCCTTTCCTGGAGGCAAAAAAAAACATTTCTCCTCATCTTCACCAATTTCTCTTCTCCCCCGTCTGTGACAGAAGAGATTAGCTTAAATCTCTTTTCACTGTAACACAGAGCTCGCTGGGATGTGGAAAACTAAACACGTTGCTGCAGCATTACTCTGTTCAATAATATATGAAGTATTAAATCGGGTCATGTATTTACATTGTTTAGGTTTCAGATATTGATCTCTCTTCAGTGGTAGGCAAGACAAAATGTATTTTCCTCTTCCTCTCTGGATTCGCCTCGTGCAAACTAAAGGATTTTAAGTTATTTTTAAAAAGAAAATCTGAAAGACGTCTGAGATTATTAAGATTTTTGTCATAACAATTCACACACCAGATGATTCAGTAAAGACACAGGACCACACACAGGCTGTTTAAACTAAACCTTTTCAGAGGAGAGATTCAAGGCACGCGGTCAAAGTGACTTCAGAGAAACACAAACTTGAAACCAGACTGTCGTTGCACTTTTGTGTTTTGCAGCGAAAGTAGAGAAAGATCTGTGAATGAGGTTCTGGCTGAGGCAGCTGAATCATCACGTCATGTTTGACATTTTGCAGCTTAAGCGCTCTCATTGGCTGTTGCAGGTTTCTAGTCAACATTCAAAATTTGAAATCAGGGAGAGTCCAGTCCAGCAGGTAGCTCTAAGGTTATGCCTGCACCTCTCAAACTACAAGAACATTTCCAGATCATTTTATCGGACGAGCCTCGAATCGTCAGGAGGAGCCAAATCTGCAAATCAGCATTAAGTTGTGTTGAAGATGTTTCCTTCTCAGTCTGGACCCAGCTGTGAGCAGATGTCAGGATATTTCTATAACTCGGCGGGGTGAACTGATTAAACCAGCAGAGCCTCCATACAGGTGATTCACATGTTGTGGCCTTCAGACATCAGATCTCAAACCCCACTGAGCTTCAGAGAGACGTGTTAAAGTGGAATTACCTGGCAGCTGATAGGTGAGCGTACACAGAAGCTGCTTGCATGTATATTTTTTAATGTTTTTATGGACTGTTGAAAGGGAGAACGTCCACACAGAAGCAGAGTCACATTTAGCAAACCATCCTGTGGAGAAAACTTGGTAGAAATCAGGAAAACAAATTCAAACAACTGCGAAAGAATTTGGGTTCATGAACATAAATGGATGGTTGGTCGATGGTATTAAGAGGAATTTAAGAAAAAAAAAAAATGTTAACAACATGTTGTGCAAGATCACGATAAAATAAGCTTAAGATAAAGATAAAAGATGAGATTAAATAAAGTCTTCAGGTTTGCTTATTTTTGTTTCACCCTCATCCTCTCCTCATTTATAGGCTTTAGATGTTACGAAATAATAATAATTAAGTGTGAATCCATTCAAAGGCTCCATAAAAAAGTCATCTGAAAGTCTGAAGTGAATAAATGTGCTGCCAAAGTAAAGAACATTTATTTTAAACTTGCTGCAGATCAACCAGGGTGCCACAAAGACTCTGGAAAGAGCAAAGTCAGCTGGAACAAGGAGAAAAAGCGTCATTACTGAATAAAAAAGAATAAAAAATAAAGAGTAAAGAAGAATAATATCCTGGTTGACCAACATTTCAGAGTCCCTTTTACACAAAAGAAAAGCTTTGATGCTGCAGAGTGTGTGTGTGTGTGTGTGTGTCCTGCAGACTCTGGGATAATTTTCTTCAACTTCAAGTTCTAGATGACAACTCTTCAGACTGAACTCACTTAAAAAAAGGACACACACACACACACACACACACACACACACACTCACAGCCTCACATCAGCACAACAAATCTGATTTGAGTTGACAGTTTAATTTAGGTCTTGCTGGCTCTCGATGTTTACGCATTTCTTGTTTGGTCATTTTCACAAGTGAAAGCTTGCAGATGGAAAAAAACAAACACGTCTGAATCACGTCAGAAAAGTTTTTTTTTTTTTTTTTAAAACCAAAAAGCTGCAGGGCTCAGATTTGCTTATGTTTAGCTCAGAGTTCAGGTCGACCTGCTCGGTTCTCCTCACTTACAGTAATAACAGTGTGCAGATACACCGAATAGTTCGATACCAAATTATTTCAATCCAGCCCAAACTGTGGGAGCGTTTTTTTTTTGTCCAGCTGCACACAATTTATGTTGCTGATAAAAAGAAACCAAACATGCCCACTTTACAATTATAAAGACTTTAAATGACAGCATGTTCATGTGAGTGCAAACTACAAGGAAGCCCAACACGTCAGCGATGATTTGCTGTTGAACAGGAAGCAGCAGAGGTCAAAGAGGAAGCAGGAAGTGGATAAATAAACATTTTACATTTGCCCTTATTTTCTCGTTTGTCTTGAGTTATTAATGTTTCTCAGACCTGAAGGCCACCAGCTCATTTCAAGTTTAAGCTTTTGTTTCTCTGCTCAAAGTGAACTTTGTGACTCTACCAATACATTTCAGTCTTTCTACTCACTGTGCCGGTATAAATGAAGGTTGAATGTTCAATAAATGAACTTAACTCTCACTCACGTCAGAGGAAAGACCTTCACAGGCCACAGAAACTTTCTTCAGGAACCTTTGAGGAGCTCAGAGCTTTTCCTGCACAGGGACCAGGATCTAAATGAAGTTCAGGGACTTTATTTTACCCCCCAAAAAGTCCCTGCTCAGGGGGTCAGTACTTTTCAAAAGAACAGGACCTTTGGCTGAACATTTCTGATTGGTGGAGTATTCCCAGCATTTTATTTTGAAAAGCCTGCATCCTCAAACAAACTGTATTTACGCAGTTTGTTTCTGTCGGACGTGGACACGGAGCAGAAGAAGGTCTACGACAGACGGAGCGACCAAGTCCAGGCCTTACTGAGTATTTATGCTGAGGAGGAAATCCAGCGCAGCAGAAATGACGTGTAAAAACAGCCGTCGCTTTCTCAAACGTCAGCGGACTAATCTGCCTGATCTTCACGGGTCTTTAGACCACGGTGGAGACGCAGACAACAACGGGCTGCAGGAAGCTTTTTAGTGAGCGAGGCTTTGTGAGGACTTTTGGCTGAAACAACACCAGAGCAAAAGCTGGTGAGCGACAAGGTGGATTTTATTTTTGCTTTCAGATGCTGCTCCTGGCTCCTCCGTACATCCTCACAGTTTATCCCACAGCTGTCAGGTGCCCGAGCTCTGTCAGATTTTCTCTGACCTCCATCTGCAGGGAGGTCAGAGGTCAGAAGTCAGCAGCTCCACTGAAGCTCATGGCAATAACAAACTTTTATCTCAGAGTGTGAAGTGTGATCTTGAGTTCTCAGTTCAAGAGACAAAGTGTCAGTGATGTGAAATTTCCACTTCATGGCAGGTTGTGATCTGAATGTGGAGAAGAGCTCGACCACAGAGGAAACCTGAAAACATCAACGTGTTCACGACTTTTTTTCTTTGTTCATTCATAGATTGGGAACACAGCTCAACAAAAAAAGCAAACACAAAGAAGGAGAAGTTTCTAAATGAATAGTCTGACATTTTGGGAAATATGTTTAATGTAAATTCTCACATAGTTTAATTACCTCGGCAGCAGAGAGGCTGGAAACGGCTCATGTTAGAGCCAGTTCAGTTATTGTCCTGATAAATTCAGTATAATCTGACTCCATCTTTACAAAAATAATCATATGGGGTGTTTGTGTTCTCATCTTAATGATGCTAGAGCCCAATGACTGAAATTTGACACTTCCTCCAGTATTTTCACATTAAAAGCCCTGCACCATCACTTTATAATGATGCATTTAACAGGAGGAACGTCAGGTTGTGTTTTGAGTTTTCAGCTCAACATTAGTCAGAAATTAGTAGAATCTAAAAGTACATCATTTCATGACATTATTTAAAAAAAGAGAAACTCAGCTGCAGCTGATTAGTTTAATATACAAATATTAATGTAAAGAAACAGGGAAAATTCAGCCAGAAATATAAAATAAATACACTGTCTGTTGGAGTTTGTTGGAGGCCTGACAGCTGGTTAACTGTTGTTTTTTACCTGGATTAACCTAACCAGATGTAACATGCTGATCAGTGTTTGGTGGATCCCTTTGGACAGATCCGTGCAAGCTGTTTCTGCTCTTTATTTTAATCTATGTGACATTTAAATACATACAAACGTAAAGAGTGTGGAAACAATCATCTTCTTTTCTGCCGTGAACTAAATTCTCTCACTTCTTTAACTTCTGCAGTCAGTAAACATGGTCAAAGTTCATGTTTGCCCTAAAAAAGTTACACTGGAGCTGCACTTCATGTGGCTTTGCCTCAGCAAAAAGTCAAACTCACTTCACTGCTCTCACCTTATCACAGATAAGCAGCTTGTTTAATGCTCTGGATTTATTTTTGGACCTGAGAATTTCCCTGTTCTGTCCAGCTGACAGACCAGGACCCAAAGTGAAATGAGGTTTAATTTTTTACTAAATATGTTTACTTTTATCCCAAAGTCTTTAACATCTAATTGCTTTGTGTGTGTGTGTGTGTGTGCTGGTTGATTTGTGTGCAGGAGAGCTGACTCCTTTTTTAATCCTCAAATGAAAAATGTGGAGCAAAATAAAAATTCATTTATTGATCAGAAAAAGGGCACATTAATAGAAATTTCTGTAAATGTACCAAAGAGACGTTTTTCATTTGGACTAAAGTTATTGAGATTCATACAGAAACGTGGAGTGGACGCCATTAAACTACATGAACCATGAAAAGGTGTATCAATGTGTCAATCAATCAATATATCAATGTTTTTTCAAACAGATGAACGATGTGCTGAAATATTAGACGCTAACTGAATCATGTAAGGGAGAAGACTGACTGGCGACGGCGACGTGACCTTTCCCAAACTCAGCATGATGAAAATGTACCAGTTTGTTTTTAAGGACTTTAATTGATCCGTAGATTTGTAGTTTCTTCTCCTGATTTAAGTGTTACATGTTTAGATTAAATTTGCACAAAATGACAGAATATTTTGTAAATGTCAGGCAGGAAAGCTTTTCTGTCATTAATTTCCATCCAGTATGGTGTCATCTGCAAAGTTGATCATCAAACACTGTTTGATCTCATTCATTTGTGGAAAAAAAGAAAACAGGAGATAGAAATATTTGAAGTTGCATTAATTGTTAAAACAAAGATGATCCCTAAAGTAAAGAGGGGATTGTTTGATGAGAATATGAACAAAAAATACATACTGGCACCAATGAAACAGGAAAAAAGAGATTTTAGAAAGCACCCTTCTTCCAGCTTTTAGTCTTTATTGTTCCTGAATCTCACCTTTAATAACTCTGAATCTGTCCTTTCTGTCATGTCTCTGCTCGATAATGAAATCAATTAAAACAATCAATAACCAAACCCGGCAGGGACTGTAGGTTTTATCTGCTCAGGTCAATAATGATCTTTGAAATGACTTGAATAAACTGACACATAATCCAACCAGCCGTTCTCATCTGCATTAATTTGTATTTTATAGTCAACAGTAGTTTGAGCACTGAAAAACGTTGCCTGATTTATTGGACAGGTAAATGATAAATATCCTTTATTAGTGCAGCTTTATGTGAGATGTGGTCACTTTTTTTGTTCCTGTTTAATCTCAAAAGTGTCATTCTGAGTTGAGTTTTCTTTGTGATGCGACTGTAGGTCCTGTGATTTTTCTTTACTTTGTACCTTCTCACTTATTTTGACTGAAAACATTTTGTTAGTTTAACATGACGTCACATCAAGTGGATAAATTTTTGGCATTTTTAAAATGTGCATGTTTATTTTGCTCATTTATTCTCTTTTGCTGAACTTTAAAGCCTGAAATTTCACACAGCAAAGAGACGTAAATGTCTTTTTATCATATAACCTTTAGAAAAACAGAACGTGTGGCTGTCAAGTGTGAAAATACTGTGATAAATTCTGCAGGGAGGAATCAGACTCTTTCCTTTCTGCTCATTTTACCCTGAATGATGAAAATGAATCCAGCACATGCAAACAAACAACACAGCAGATGGATGCTGCTAATTGAGTATCGATTGTTATCGAAGGTTTAAATCCTGAACAAACCACGTCTGTTGATTTAAGAACAGTGTAGCTGAGCGGAGGCTTCCAAAAGGAGATGTGCAACAACGCCACCTGGGGAGTTTCACCCCAGGAAATTACTAAACTATATTAAGTGTAAAATTACAGGTTCTTTAATACCAATGGGCAAGAGACAGTGTAGGAGGGTTTAAAAGAAACAATAACTTTATTTTTTTTATTTAAACACCAATTATTAATGAGATTGAAATATCAAAAAGAAAGAGAAATACAGCTCAGACACTCAGGGCTTAGCCATCATAAAACTCGCACTTGTGCAAACAGGGCGAGGGCTTACCATGGCGGCAGGGAAAATCAAAAGTCCACAAAACTAGCCACCCATGACACCACACACCAAAAAAAGGAATCGTGAAGAACACCACCACCGGGGATCAACTGCCGCCTCAGGCCCTCGGCACCAGTTTGACAAAAAAAGAAAAAAAAGAAAATTACAAACAGGCCAAGTGCTTCACGCCTGGTGCTGACCAAATGAATAAGAAAACAACTTCAAATAACCAAAAAAACAATAAAAAATACAACACACAAAATACAACAAAACAAAAAGCTACAACCTAAATAACTCAAGGAAAATAATGTAATAAAAAGAAATCAGAAAAATAAAGATTTAAAATATTGCAGAGGTCCCTATGAAGTAGACCTGCTCAGGGCTCAGAATCAGGAGTACAATCAGAACCGAAACAGGAATCAGAATAAAAGCAGAAGAAAACAGGAATCAGAAGAGCATCAGAATCAAAACAGCATCAGAACAGCAGAACCTCCCAGGAGTGGTGGCCAGTGGCAGGCCAAGCAACTGCCAGGACGCTAGGAGAGAGGAGCACATAATAGATTTAATAAAAATAATCATAATAGTCGGATTATTCCTTTAAGGAATAACCAAACCAGTGCCTCGACGGCTGCCACAAACAGCTATAACGTTCAATGGAACGAAGGTCACGGCCACGCCAAACGAGAATACTCTGCCACGCCAGGCCACAGCCACCACAGGGAATGAGCGGAACGGGAGGAGCGCCGGAGGTATGGGCACACCTGTGTATATATATATAGGGGCGCAACACGCCTCCCACAACTCCGTATGCCAACAACTGGCACAGTGCCATGTAGTGGCAGGGAGGGAGAAGGTCCATCGGCTACAACAGTCTCACATTTTTTCCACTGAAGACTGATCCAAACAAACTGTGCTTATTGACGGCGCGGTCTGCGAGGTCGGAGAGCTGAGCAACAGCATTGATTGATATTTCTGTTTCAAGATGTTGGAGGAAAAACACTGACCTTCTGTTAAAATGTTTAAAAGTTTATTTCTACAGCACCTTTCAAGAGCAGACGTCACAAAGTGCTTCACGATAAAAAAAGACAACAAAGCAAAATAAGAGAAAGAGAAATAAACAGGTTTAACGCAGACATCCACCTAAAGACAGACGAGACAAACAAACGTGGTTTTAGCTTTCAACTTTTTAAAGTCCAACAAAATAGAGCTTCAGAGTTTAGGAATAAACACATTAAAAATTAAAAGACAACAGAAAAATATGCATACATGTACAGTTGCACAGTCTGCATGTTGCAATTGAATATTAGCTCCAGGTTCCCCTTGACAACCTGTAATGTGTATTTACATGTGATGAATTAGCTTCACATCGAGATGACTGGAGCAGAAGTGCCTAATTATGAGCGAGAGAGACAGCTGGACTCATTACCGCTCATCACTTTAGCTGTATACGATCAGATCCAACCAGTCATCCGATGGGAAACACGTCTGTGAGAGGCGTTCAAAGGCTGATGACAACAAACAGCTGATTCACTGAATAAAATTCGTCTTCAGCCCGAGAGGTGACATCAACCAGTGAAATGCTTCGGACCAGTGCCGGTTGGAGATAAAACCTGGCTGTTTTTTGGCGCTTAGCTGCTCTGATAAGAAACTGTCCCATCCTTAAAGGGAAACTGGTTTATTTCATCCTGCAGTATTTCCAAGAAATCTGCCCGCCGTGGCTCTGTGGGTTGTACAAACTTTGAACCCACTACGTTCGAGAGATACAAGGACGACCGTCAGGGCAAATTGCACAAACCCCCCACAGCTTTTCTGACTTTTCCAAGAATCACTTCCAATAACTGAGCAGAGAAACAGGTTTGACACCAGGCGCACGAAGCAGAAACACACATGACGAGTAAAAGTGACGCTTATTAGTCGCCTGGGTACCACACAGCTTTTAAATGTATTAATTGTCCCCTTGAAAACAAAAAAAAAAAAGACTTAACAGAGTCTAAGAAATGTGAGTCCTTTCACAAAGGTTCAGCTGTTTCGGTATGAATGAAAAAATAATGAATGAAATACAAAAAGATAACCAAAGAATACCAAACCAACCAAAGGCAATACAATTTATAAAATGCACGCTTAGCAACCACAAACCTCACAAATATACCTGGGCTTAGTAACACATACATTCATTTACATTTTTCTAACCCACGCAGACCTGCCTGGAGACTGCATGACTCAGTACGCTGTCATTCACCTTCAGACAGTGAGAATGAATTTAACACACGTTCAGTTTCTCTTGTAATGAATTAAGATAGCTTGGTTTGGTGGTAGCGTGCTGACATTACAGATCAATTTAGAAAACAGCGGTCGACGACGGGTGCCAAACTTAAGTGCATGTACTCCAACAAAACATCCTGTTAAAATACAGTCACTAAGGCAAACGGTGAAACGAGTCATATCTTGTAGGATATTTGCATATTCACCTACAGCGTGAACACAGCGTGAACACAGCACCGTCCACTCTGCCAATCTGCAAGTTAAAGGAAAAGTGACAGCAATGCACTTGGTGAAATGGCAGCAATGCGGCTCAACCCTGTAACCGTTTTGTGCCACCAAAAAAATTAAACGACGGCTGAAAATGTTCCAATAACTCTTTTCTAACACTCTCCCTGAACCAACACACTGCTACAATCAACCAAATTATATTCACATCATCTATCACCCTCCAACCTTGAGTGTGAAATTATATAAGAAACTTGTGTGAGAGAGTGAATGGGACTGTGTTTGTACAGCAGGGAAAAGTAGGAGCAGGTAAACTGGGTGATGAAGCAGCAGAGGCAGGATGTGAAATGAGAGTCTGCACGTGGCGGGGAAAACGTGACTGTGCGACCAACAGTTGGCTGGTGAAAGTGTCTGAGTATATCACTGTGACGGCCTTTAAGACTCGCTGCAGAACAGAGCCGCCGTCTGCCAAAGACGACAGCTTACCACTGAGACTCAGGAAACAAGAGGCTGGATTATTTTCCAGAAAAACTCCTTTATTCCCTGTGACCTGTAAATATATAATCCACAAAAATATAATAGAAGTCTGAGCACAAAAAAGGAAATAAACTCTTGTGTAAGATAATAAAACATTTGGGAAGTCGACCAAGGCTGTGATATGAATTATTCATTTAAAGTCCATTAGTGCAAAGTCACTGTTAATGCAAACTCACTTACTTGTGTCGCACAGAAAGCAGGAAAACAACATAAAGTAATCATGGAAAGTCCAAATGTTCCACTTCTTTATGTTTTTATGTCTTTAAATAAATAAGAGGAGCAGCTGCACACGTCTCCCTGTGTGACCCCCTAAAAGAGAGACAGTTTACTGCTCGACAGCAGACGTGATGTTTGAACTCGCCCTGCGTCACACGGACAGAAACAGCATCTGTAAATAACGACCCATAAAGGCAATATTTACCTCACTTTGTCTCTGCAAACGCTGCTGCTCGACTCTGAAATGTTGGCACTGACTAACCTCTGTCAGGAAAATAGAGATAATAAAAGTTTACAGCAGATCCATTGTGCTTCTGTAGGGACACAAAAACACTCGGACAAGCTTTTGGAGAAAACGTTGTGCTTTTCTTTTTAAAAGAATGGGACATGCAGCTGCTTTAAAGCAGTTTTACATTACAACAATAACGCTGAAATGAAGCTGAAAAAGTGACATTCAGAGACTTTTAATATACTTTTTAGTTTGAAGGTAAAAAAAAGGTAAAAAAAATATCTGTGGAGCTGAGGTATAAGTTATGATCTGAGAGAAATGTGATGTTCTTTTATCTCTCATTGTGACAGTTAGTCACTCGGATAAAGTTGCATCAGATGGCGTCGTCGCCGTGCCCTCACCGACCCGCCGCTGACTGATTCATCCCACCACAGGACACCCATCAGCCTGAGCGGCTACACGGGGTCAAACTTTTAGCTTTGGAGAGCGAATCAAAGCGAGGCAGATAATCTCTGACGTGGAGACGCTTTTATCAAGGTCACTGTTGGCTGATGATCCTCCGCCAGGCGTCGGTTCAGATCTTCACTGTGAAAGGCGATGACTCAGATGTGACAAGGTGACGCACAACAAGACGATGACTTTATCTCGGGATGTTACCTGGCCTGTGATGTGATACGTACCAAATGATGTCAAGATGCCCCTGAATCAAACACTTTTTTGATTTTTCCTCCAATTCCAGTTTATTACAACAACAGCTTTTACATTTCTTTATCTGAGTCCATCGTCCTCGCCGTGTCCTGCAGCTCCTCCTGAAGCGTTCACAGTATGCTCTCGAGTTTTCTCCCAGATGAACGTGCATGTAAAGCCTCAGTCAAATTCAAATTCAAATTTATTTATTTAGAGCCCAAAATCACAAACATCGTTTGCCTCAGAGGCTTTACAATCTGTACAGTTGTGACACCGTCTGTGTGATGAGTCCAGCTCAGGTCCTCACTGATGTGAACCCCGAGGAACCTGAAGCTGTTGACTCTCTCCACCGTAGTCCCGTTGATGGAGAGGGGGGCGTGTTCCTCTCTCTGCCTCCTCCTGAAGTCCACGATCAGCTCCTTAGTTTTGCTGACGTTGAGATGGAGGTTGTTGTCCTGGCACCAAGATTTCAGGGCTCTGACCTCTGACCTCTCTGTAGGCCGTCTCAGTAAACTGTCGCCGGTGATCAGGCCAATGATGGTCGTGTCGTCAGCAAATTTGATGATGGTGTTGGAGCTGTTGGGTGGCCATGCAGTCAGTCATGCGTGAACAGGGAGTACAGCAGAGGGCTGAGCACACAGCCCTGTGGGGCGCCAGTGTTCAGAGTCAGGGTGGAGGATGTGGTGCTGCCCATCCACACAGCCTGGGGTCTGCCTCGTCAGGAAGTTCAGGATCCAGTCACACAGGGCGCTGTTGAGCCCGAGGTCTCTGAGCTTGGTGACGAGCTTGGAGGGCACGATGGTGTTGAATGCTGAACTGTAGTCAATGAACAGCATTCTCACATATGTGTCCCTCTGGTCCAGGTGGGAGAGGGCAGTGTGGAGGGTGAGGGCGATGGCATCTTCAGTTGACCTATTGGGCCTGTAGGCAAACTGAAGTGGGTCCAGTGAGTCCGGGATGGAAGAGGTGATGAATGATTTGACTAACCGCTCAAAGCACTTCATGATGGTGGAGGTGAGTGCTACTGGGCGGTCGTCATTCAGGGAGAGGATTTTGGTTTTCTTGGGGACAGGGACAATGATGGTCTCCTTGAAGCATGTGGGGACTACAGACTGGAGCAGTGACACGTTGAAAATGTCTGCAAAGACGTCTGCCAGCTGATCTGCACACACCTTGAGAGCTCGGCCGGGGATGCCGTCAGGTCCAGGAGCCTTACGTGTGTTTATCCGTTTTAAAGTTCTGCACACGTCTGCCCTGGATATCACAGGTGGGCAGTGGTCCTCCTGAGCCTTTTGCACCTCCACAGCTGGAGAGGTGCTCTCAAAGCGCAAGCATAAAAAGTGTTCAGCTCAGTCAGGCAGAGATGCAGACATCACCTCAGCACTGCTGATCTTCTTTTTGTAGTCCGTCAGAGTTTTTAATCCAGCCCACATGCTCCTGGTGTTGGAGCCCTTGTAATGAGACTCCACTTTGTCCCTGTACTGTCTCTTTGCGCTGCTGATGGCTCTCCGGAGCGCGTACCTGGACTTCCTGTACTCCTCCAAATCACCTGAGTTGTAGGCGTCTGTCCGTGCTTTAAGTTTGGCACGGACTTCTCCGTTAACCCAGGGCTTCTGATTGGGGAATGTCCACACAGTAATCCTCGGTACAACGTCATCGATGCATTTTCCGATGTATCCAATGACCGCGTCCGTGTATGTGTTTATGTCTGTGTCCTTAAACACACCACCACTCCGTCGTGCTGAAGCAGTCACGCGAGAGAGCCTGATTGGTCGGACCTGGTCCGCGTCACCGGTCCGTCACGCTTCAGTTTCTGCCTATAGGAAGGCAGCAGCAGAACTGAGGCGTGGTCAGATTTTCCGAATGGAGAGCGAGGGAGGGGCTTGTATGCGTGTCCGCGTAAGGGGTGTAAACATGATGAGTGTGTGTTCTCGCCACGCGTGTAGGACAGCTGATGTGTTGGTGGTATCTCGGCAGGACTTTCCTCTGGTTGTCGCTGTTAAAGTCCCCGGCTACAATAAACGCGCAGCCTCCGGCCGTGAGGTCAGGTCTCTGTCCTGTCGATAACTCCAAACAGCTCGTCCATGGCCTTGTAGGTGTCGGCGTGTGGCGGAACATACACTGCTGTCATGACAACCGATGTAAACTCACGCGGAAGATAATAAGGCCGGCATCTGATCATGAGGTGCTCCAGGTCCGGAGAACAGCCCGTAGAAATAACCTCCACGTCTGAGCACCACTTGTTGTTCACCATGAAGCAGACACCTCCTCCCTTGCTCTTCCCTGAATGAATTGTCCAGTCCTGTCGGTGAATGGAACGACCCTCAGGAACAATGGCAGAGTCCGCGATCGAAGGGTCGAGCCAAGTTTCCGTGAAACACCAAAACGTTACAGTTTTTAATGTCCCGTTGAAACGCCATCCTGCTCCGGAGTTCATCCAGCTTGTTATCCAGGGACTGAACATTAGCCAGAAGAATACTCGGGAGAGGAGGCCGGTTTTCACGTTTCCTCAGCCGGACTAGGACTCCGGCCCGCCCGCAACCCTCTTTTCCTCCGCCAGCCTCCGCCTCCGCTGCTCAGGTTCAACAACAGGTAGGCTCCGCCATGGAGATTCCCCGTTGTACGCTGGAGGCGGTGGCGATGAAAACGTTTTTTCCACCACCGACCTAATTTGTAGAAGTTTTTCTCTATCATATTGTATGATAGGGCTCTCTTTAGCAGGTTGCATAACTTAAAAGAAGAAATAAATAACAAAATATTGCAGAAAAACAGCAAAGGGGAGGGGAGAGCTTGAGACACAGCATCCATCCTCCTCTGCGCCATCTTGGAGCTAGGTTTTCAAGGTTTTCTTGGACCTGAGGAACACGTTTTCTCCTAAGATAGCCTTGCTGGATGGCATTAACTGGGCCTCCAGCACCACTGTAAGGAACCTCGGGGTTTTATTTGATCAGGATATGTCCTTCGACACCCATATTAAGCATATTTCAAGGTCTGCCTTTTACCACCTGCGCAACATCGCAAAAATTCAGCACTTTCTGCCCCAAAGCAATGCTGAAAAATTGAGTCCATGCATTTGTCTCTTCCAGGCTGGATTATTGTAATTCACTTTTATCAGGCTGCCCGAACAAGTCGTTAAAGACTCTACAGCTGGTCCAGAATGCCTGCTGCTCGGGTGCTGACTAAGAACCAGGAAAAGAGACCATATTACTCCAGTACTGGCTTCTCTGCATTGGCTCCCTTGTAAAATCGCGTTAGAGTGGATTTTAAAATCCTCCTCCTCACATATAAGGCTCTGCATGGTCTGGCACCATCATATCTTAATGAACTGATAACTCCTTATCATCCGACTAGAGCGCTGCGCTCCCAAAACGCAGGCTTACTTGTAGTAACTTGTAGTAACTTGTAGGCTTACTTAGTTATGCTGCTATAGGCTTAGACTGCCGGGGGGCTCCCATGATGCACCGGGCACCTCTCCCTCTTCCTCTGTCTCTGCCTTCCTCTTTCTCTGCTTCCTCTTCCTCTGTTTCCTCTACTCTCATTATGGTAGCAGTGCAAACTGGAGTCAGCTTATAAACTGGTAAAAGTGGACTAAAGTGGTTAAACTGGTTAAAGTAGTTAAAGTGGTTAAATTAAATTGGTTAAATTGGTTAAAGTGTTCAAAGCGTTAGTTAATGTGAATACTCTTATGTCCTGTAAAGTGCACTAATTCTGGTTGTGGTCCATCTGTCTGAGGTTCACTGGCCTGGTGGAGGACATGATCTGTGTCTGTGTTGTGGAGAGAAGGTCGAGTGGCCCAGAGCTCCATATGAGGACATCTAGAGATGCACCTGGACTCACAGACTCATTTCCATTACCTGTGATACCTTCACACATGGACTAAACCCATGAACTCAGTTTATCTACAGTTTATTTACGACCCATGTATAACTCCATATATGACTGATGATGTTCTCTGTTCATGTGGCATCTATTGCACGTCTGTCCGTCCCAGGGAGAGGGATCCCTCCCTGACTGGCTGCATCACCGCCTTGGTACAGCAGCTGCACCGCCCTCAACCGTAAGGCTCTACAGAGGGAGGTGAAAGCTGCTCAGCACATCACCAGGACGGAGCTGCCATCCATGGAGGACCTCTACACCCAGCGGTATAGGAAGAAGGCCACCAAAATCATTAAGGACCCCAGTCACCCAGCTACAAACTGTTCTGCCTGCTTGCCGTCTGGCCGACGGTTCTGCAGCATTCGAGCCCGAACCACCAGGCTCAGGTAAAGCTTCATACCACAGGCCATAAGACTTTTAAACTCTGTCCACGGCACCACCACTCCTTAACAACTCCACCACTTCTTGTTGTATATATTTTTCTATTGTATATATATATCTATTGTATATATATGTTACTTATAATACCTACTTTACATTTACAGTTTATATTTTATTTGTATAACCTTATATTTTAAGGTCTTTACTTTTGTAATGACAATAAATTCTTGAATCTTTGACCGAGGAGAAGATTAAATTTAATGATGGGAATCTTTAATCACCTCACAATTCAATTATTAATCGATTATCGATCATCTCAGTTTCAGATTTCTCTTCATGGTTTATTTTTCTCCATCAGTACAAACGGGCGTGTCCAAACATTGTCTTTTGATTTCTTTTGTCTCTTCCATCTTGTCACGGTTTTAAAAGACGCATGTTTGCCTTAAGGAAGCTCACTCATGAACAAAACACTAAGACACATTAACTTTGGACAGCCTCATCTCATCTCTTTCATTTAATAAGTTCATATAAAGTTCTCTCTCTCATCATCATCTTTCCACTGTCTCTTATGAAAAATCTGAACACACCTGAGCCTTTCAGGTGCAGGGCTTCAGTTTAAATGAAGCTTCAGGACACATTTACAAACCAGATTCATTCACATTTCAGGACTGCTACACATCTACAGCAGCAAAACGCAGAATGACTTCATTCACTTCACTCCTGCAATAAATCAAAGATTAAAGAATGCATATGACAACAACAACCACTAGTTGTTGTCATTTGCATGAGAAAAATATTTGCCATTTTAATTATTTAAAATGTTTTTTACTTTATCATTTATGGTTGTTTAATCTGCCGCGATAAATGTCCTCCTATTGATGCATGTTGTGTTTAAATGTCAGACAGAAACTGCACATGTAGGAAGTTCAATTAGAAATGCCTCAAACGTACTCATGTTGTATTAGTTTGCAGCAGGAACATACATTTGTGATCCTCTGGGACAATTTTGGAAGCTGTCTGGAGGTGTTTGAATGGAGGGGTTCAAGATTTTTTAAAGAATCTAGACTTTGCAATCTGCCATCCAACAGGGGAAGGAAACTACTGAACTTTTTTGGTTTAGTAGGATTTTTAAAAAGGAGGTCTTATGATCTTAAGCTGCAAGTCTGCTTCATCAGAGCTTTTGGTTTATTTGTCGACACTTTTCCAAAGTTGGAATTCATCGGAGGGCTACATCTCATCATTTTTCTGCAGTTTTACAAAATACAACATTTCAAACATTTCTAATTCACAGTTTGAATTTCCATCTCACACAGTGATTGGTTGGCAGAGCAGAGCTGAGAAAGGAGTATAAACCTCATTTCGAATCACTCTTCATGTGAACAACACAGTGCAACACGATAATCATCTGTCTGAAAATATGTTTGTCACCTCCATCTGAAAAGTGCTGGGGAGGAGCTTTTGTATGCTGTGAACAATCTAATCACACACGTCACTATTATATTGGTGATAGGCTTTCCAAATGAATGCTAATAAAAAAATATTAAATCTAAAAAGATCTCTAAAAATAGAAATTAAATTATATGGAAATTGTTGCGGTTTTCAGTGATAATCCATCGGTCACAGGGAAGCCTGACAGACAAAACGTGGGTGAAATCAATTCCCAAATCTGTCTCTGCTGCTTAATTGCTTTGAGCGGATGATGGAGAATAAATGACTGAATGCTTGATTTGATGCACCTGTTAGCAACATTACATTTTTTTCCGGCATCCATTTATTTGAATCCACATCAGAAATCTGCCCCTGCCGAGGAAGAGTTTTTCTTCCTCCATCTGTGGTGATTAGTAAAACCTCATTCCTGCAGCTGATCAGTGTGTTTCTCTCATTAGCGTCTGTCTCATCTTGGCTGGATGCAGAGAGGTTTCTGCAGACTTTTAGATTCGACACGCTGAAAAATGACCTCTGTAATCATCGGCTGAATATAAAACTGAGCGGAGAGCACTCCACATTTCTCTCTTCACCTGTATCAGCCTGAGGAGGTGTCGAAATGAAACGCTGCTATTTTCTTGAAATCACAGGTTTTATTTCTTCAGTAATGGTCCGAAGCCGCGGTGAGTCACCAGCAAATACGAATGACTCACAATTAACATGCTGATTCTTCCTGCTCCCTGATGTGTGAGCTCGGCGGCCTGAAGCTCACCTGTCAGTCACCGCGCTGGATGGGAGGCTTCCTGTGAAACTCTCCCGGGGTGTAATGAGCTCGACCCCGTGAGAAACAAGACGAGATACAACAGCACTGATAAACAAGATGACAACGAGATCATCCTTAATGTCGTCTGACAGCTCGGAGAGTGTCCTGAAATCTTATTGGCTGATACAGAGGACGTCGAGCAGCAGATTTGTATTCAGTCCATCAGAATAAATGCACGCATAATGTGCAGCAGGTGTGTGTGTGTGTGTGTGTGTGTCACGATAGAGTGTCCTGATGGCAAACACACACAGTCTGCATCTGTCAACATGCATGAAGGAAAAATATAAATTGCAAAATGTTGTGCAAAGACTGAAAGAATTCATGCAAAAGATTTTACAAACTGTGGAAAGTTAAACAGAAGAGAACAGCTTGTTTTTTATTCATCCTGAGGGGAAACTGAGCAGCAGCTGCAGTACAAAGTAGGAAAGATGCAAATAGTAATAAAATAAAGGCAAGATGTCAGGTGGAGCGAGTTAATGATCTCATAAATAAGTCAAAGTATTGATTGTCTGACTATTACAATATAGATACTGCAATATATGTATTCTTTCAAAACAACAACACTTAATGAGCAATACGTTTTATATTTCCTCGTGTAAATTGTTCACATTTTTTACTTATTGATATTGAAATAGTATTTTTTCTTATATCTCTCATATCTTATATCACCAGTTTATCAATTATTGTTTTTCTGAGTGTTTTTCTACTTTTTCTACCCACTTGTGTGGGATTAATAAAGGAATATCTTCTCTTATAAATACCTACACAAAAATAAAAATGTCTACACAATGCAAACAGTTAATGTATAAATAAACTGTTAAACGAACGCAGCAGGACTGATCAGACTTCACCTGAATCATCCAATAGAAAGTCTCCACAAACCTGCACAGAGTCGTAATATCGGCCCGTGATCGAGTATTTTTTAACGAGTTACTCTTGCCTGTTAAAATAACTCGACGTGTTTCTGCACCTGACTGACGCACACAAACCTCCGCAGCCATCGAGGTCAGGTAACGTGTCAGCGGGAGCGTTTGCGGTGGAAAAATAAACGAGTACATTCAGACGAGGGTCAGGAGGTGGAGGGTGGGCTGACGGTTGTTGGTGAAGGAGGCGGAGGTGTTCAGACATCATCCGGCTCATTTCATGCACGGCTCTTATCTGCCCATCTGTCTGTGACAACCGAGGAGGAGTCGATGGAAGCGGAGTTAACATAATGTTTGTGCTGCGCTTCACCAATACAAGATAACAGCTCATATGGATGAGTTTTCTCTGCGTCGGGTCCGCCGGCGGTCTAAAGCAATCTCTGGACAGGAAGTGTTCATTTCCTCCGCAGGCTGAAGGTAATTACCTGTCTGCGAGCGTCGTGTGTGCATGATGTGATTTCACTAATTTGTTTATTTTTACCTCACAGGCCGAGCGAGGTGATTTCTGCAGGTCCGTCCGTCCTTTCAACACTTACAACGAGGACTGACCAGGCTGATAAGAAATCATTGGTGAACATTAACGATCTGCAGAGGAATTCTAACATCTAATGACCCCCTCCTTACTTTTCAAAGTAAAACACAAAAACACTAATATAGTCCATAAATTCAGCCTTTAATCTGGAACCACGCTTTCAAACAAAACACATTTTTCTCATCATTGCTCAGCTGTTAATGATGCTAGGCTATGCTAACTGTACACTTTATTACAGAATAAATTACCAAATCAACTTTTATCTTCAATTTCCATGAAAAAAAATAACTTCACTGTCAGCTGTAAAATCAAATAAATATTTACCAAAGATTTTTTTGTCATTTTATGTAGTTTTATGTAATTGACAGGTAAGCCTGCAGACGTAAAAACATCAAAAAGAGACGTAACTTTAGCTTTAGCAGGTGATCATTAGCTAACACTTTCTAATTATTGATTACTGATTAAGTCTGGAGGGTGTGTGGGCGGGGCCTTGGTACTAAGGCTCCTCCCCCCGACCACTAAATGACGTCACAGGAACAAGATGGCGGCGCCTGTATCTGAGATATTTTGGCTTCATAACAGGGAGGAAGTAGAGACGTGTCGTCCATCTTTATGTTCAGTCTTTATGTTCTAACACATCTTAGTTTAGCATGTTAGCATGCTAATACGTCAGTAAACACAAAGCTGAGGCTGATGGGAGTGTTTGTAGTTCTGCAGGTGTTGAACACATGAAAAGTCAGGATCAATAAAGTTTTCACTGTTCATCCTGAGGGGAACACTTCTAAAAAAAATAAAAAAATCATCTGCTGTATTCACCATCGCAGCCTTTAGTTGTTCTGTTTTAATAATGCATGATGCTGGCAGCTGATACTGTGCACTCAATTACATTTTAAGATGATTTTTCTCCTTGTCAGAGCAGAGAAACCTCTTTGATATTTAAGAGACACTAAAAAAATGGGGGTAAAAATGGAAATAAAACACTGCAGGATCTGAGCTCACGTCTGGTGAAACAAATGAAGATTCACCAGAAAACACAGAAAACCAGTGAATTATTTAAATGTCAGTCCCATCATAAAAGTGTCATCAGACTTTGGTGGATTGATGCTTTCTCAGGTGGACGGCTCTGAATATTTAGTGAAGCTGAGCAGTAATGAGGCTCGTCCTGCTGCGTCAGCTGAGCTCCTTCGACCGCTCAGCTTTTTGATCACAGATTCAAACGACATCTTTTTATGGAGAAAATTTTCTCCAAAAAAAAACTCCCACGTTTTGTGCATCTTTAAAACAGTCGACAGACGCATGACTGAGGTGAATCTTAGTGATTTTTATTGGACGAATCATCAGAATAACAACTCTATCACATTAAAATGCTCATTTCAACATATTGTTAAGTCAACAACAATTAAGTTCTTGTTCTGTCTTTTATTTCTTCACATCAAAGAAGCTGTTATGTTGAAAACTTTCAGGTATTGTGTGTGTGTGTGTATGTGTTTGATGAAATGATGAAGTCTGTGTCTGCTTCACTGACTTTATGAGTCTGAAGGCGAGCGAACAGCGAGTCTGAGTCACCGTAACAACAGAAGCTGACAGAAGCAGGAAAAATTTGTTCTTCCAGCTCAGACGAGACAAACATGCCGCCGATCTCATCATCTCCTTATCGCCTCGCTGAGCTCAGCGAACTGAATTAGAAAACGTAAAATCTCATCACTGCTGCTCCAGATGTGTAAACAGAAAACGAAATCGAACACGAAGAAGCTTAAAGTTTGATTTCAGACCTGCTGTGCACACAAACTTTGACAAATTGTCATTAAAATGTGACTCAATAGCTTTAATTTATGTTTTTAACTTCAAACTGACTAAATAAAGTGTCTGATATCCATCAAACAGGTTTGCTGTTTGTGTTCCTGTACTTCATCAAACATGAGCTCACTTATCACATAAAGGTAAATTAAATTAAACATACGTCTGAGCTGAAGTGTAATTATGCCCACGTGGCCTCTTTTATTACCACTTACTGTTGACTTTTCCAATTATTATCCTTTCAAAATAACATGTTGGTGAAATACGATTAAGAAAACACGTAAAATCACTTTATGTGATTGTATTTAATGAGCTAAAGATTTTTTAGTTTGACTTTTATACTATTATAGATTACATCATGTGGTATTACTGAAGGAAAACATGGTGACCTCTGAACTTTTTACGTTCTCTGCTGAGTGCGATAACAGGTAACTGAACAAACAAACCAAATATTACAGTATATAATAAAGAAATGTTAAAACAAAGTAAATGGGAAAGTATTGTGTATAAAAAAGATCTTTTTAAAGGTGCTTAATCATTGTAGATTAGAGGAAATGTGTCTGTGACTTTTATCACCAACATGACATAAACAAGTACCCACTCACAGGTCAAAAACTCCACAGGGAATATTTTAAATGTAAAAATATGATGAAAGATAAGATAAAACATTGCTTTTGCTCAAACATTGTGTTTACGAGTTAATGCTTCAGTAATTATATTCCATTAATGATCTATACATGGTGATATTTTCCATCATAAGCACTTTTACTTCTTGCACGTTTGAACTTTTAAATGTTTGAATGAGTACTTTAACTTGAGTAAAGGATCTTAAGACTTCATCCACAGCTGGAGTAAATTCTCCTCAAAGATCCTGGAAAATGAAACGTATGAAATCTTCAGAGGAATCGCAGCACCGCTGGCTCTCATTCTCCACTTTACAAACAGCAGGAATCATCTGTTCTGATTAAATCATTTTCATTAATCAGACAGATCTTTTTGCACACGAAGCCGAGCGGTGGAGCAGCGGTGGATGTTTTTCAGGGATCTGACGTGTTGCAGAGCTTCGGTCTGATTACTGACTGTGCAGCATGTAAACAGGACACATTATCCCTTCATCTGATTTACAGCTGGCATAAATACTTTCATGGGAATTGTCCGTTGGATTTATTTCATTTGGAAAGGGAAGAAAAACTGCCTCTTGAAAGCAGACTGTGTCTCTTTGATTCAGCTCATCTCCTGGTTCCTCCTCACGAACAAACAGTATTAACGCGATTTACGTTGCTACAGCTGATTTTCACCCCCGATTTAACTCCAACCTACAGGGAAACATGCACCTTAAACACGAAACACTCCACCCGGGACGTTCGCTGCACGTTTCAGACTCCATTTAATGTAATCGGACAAATTTAGACAACAAGACGTCACCGTGTTCGAGCCCAGCACGCGAACACGAGCTCTGAAAGAATAAATCTTCTTAAGTCTCTTAATCAAAAAGGCAGGACAGTTTTATCTCATGGAGTCTCATAAATATCAAGATTTTTCTTTAGTGAGAGAAACGAGAACGAGATATATGTACACTGAGACGACGAGCACGAAAGAAACAACATGAAAAAGAAGAAAGACGAAGATTTATCTCCGACAGTTACCAACACGCCAGCTAGACTTTCTAATTAAAGATTTAAAGTGCTGAAATCTTTTCTGAGTGAATAAGATGATTTGTCAGGTTTCCTCTTTCAAAATGAACAGGTGGGAACGTTAGTTGAAGCAACTACAGGTGAGCTGATCAGTGCAAGGATCATCATCATCATCATCATTACTGTGTGGAGGTTTTAATGTGACTGCAGACGAGAGACCGGCGGCTACGTGAAGGCGAGCACATCCATCCGTCCATAAAAATGATATTTAACAACAAAGACAAGCAACAACTGATTCAGCAGAGTTTGAGTTTTAATCAGTAAATAAATATGAGAGAAAAGAGAGAGTTTGGTGGTGAAGTTTCTTTAAACCTTGTAAATGTCAGTAACAGTTCTTTATTCCTGAGTAAAATAATGGTTCTTGTTAAAGTATTAACGCCCTCACAGACGTTTGATCTGACAGGAGTTAAAACTCCTCGTTATGACAGCTTCAGCACAGCTCAGACTCTCATGGTGGAAAACAACCTGCTGCTGAGGTGGAGACGACGCTTAAGAGATGTTAATATCCAAAGAGGGAAAAAGAAACTGTGCCCAAGTTTAACGCCCCAAATAAAAACACTTAACACAGAGCAAGATGGAAAAACAAGACGTCCTGCAAACAGAAACGAACAAAAGAGTCGAAAGTTTGTTAAGTTAATAATCTGATCAGTCACCTGCAGATATGAGAGGAAGGTTTTCTTTTTGTGACTGTAAATAAAAGGAAAAATCTGAGTAAAAGTGGAGAAATATTTAAAATCCAGATGTTTCCATACATTAACCTGCATGTTTGAGTCCGTTCGTCCCCATTTTCACTTGTGATGCTGCTTTGGTTCACTTTAAGAACAAATATTACTGGAACAACCACAGAAAATTTTAGATAAACATTTAATATTCATAAATTCACATTATAGACACGACTACTGACTATGCATCACATCACAGTTTGTCCACACTGCCACATAGACGAGCTGTTTACCAAAGCTTGTTTCATATTTTTTGGTCCATTTTTCATCTACGCATCATCGCGTGGAGAGCCTGCCTCCATCTTGCTTTAATTTTTTTACTCACTATGTGTAAAAACATTGTTCTTATTTATGTTTTTTGTCTTTAAACTTCCTGTTTTTACACACTGGGAGTCACTTAATGCTCAAAAAGGACGTAATGGAAAAAGTTCTTTCTTGTTTTGTTTTCCTACAATACCCAGAACATCTAAAGTATTCTTACAGTTTCACTTTTGAATTTACTTTTTTTTTTTTTTTACCAAAAGTGAAATGAGGCAAGACAGACATGTTCAGACAGACAACAAATTGCTGAAGTCACTGAAAACTTCACAAAGAGAAAGTGGAAAATTAATAATAATAACAAACTTTGTGAAATGCAGCTCAAAATGCTTCACAATAAAGGAAATTACATACGCTGAGAACGAGTAAGAAAATTTACAGAATGGCCATAAAAGTGAAAATAATAAAATAATGACAATAGAAAATGCACAATATATTACAATAAAATGGAAAATCAAGCCCTTTAAATAAAAACAATGATAATGAAGCTAAAAATAGATTTCATAGGATGAATAAAATCAAGTACAGCAGTGCATAAGTTGAAGCTAAGTAAAAAAAAAAAGGCCTGTATCAGGAAAGTCTAAGCTAGCTAAAGGCTAAAGAAAGAACCATTTTTAGCTCCCTTTTAAAAGTGTTTAGCGAGCTGACTGCCCTGGTATCTGTCCACTGAAGGCTTTTTTGTTTATTTCTCTGATCTGAGACTGAGCTTTAAGGTTGTCACTTCTGCTAAAATTAGAAAAGCAAGAAAAGAATAAAGAGGGATGATGAGAGCTGCATCTTCTCCTGATTTCTGGTGTTTGAGCTTAAAGACTTTCAGCGCTTCGTCTTTCTGAGACACTGAGAGGTTTTATTCTCCCCTGCATCTTCACAAAACTTCTCTCAGGAAAACATCATCATCTCCCCGCATCCTCATCCAGCAACATGGGGTTACCATGGCAACAGCTGCTCGGGTCTGCATCCCACCCGGCGTGTCTAATAGCAGAACCAATAGCACAACCTGCAGAACTCTGAACCACTTTTACATTTTGTACTAGTGTTGTTGGTAAAAGAAAATGTGTTTTTAATAGTAAAACCTACAAACACATCTAAAGCAACAAGTTTATTTAAGTCAACAGTTGGAGAGATGCTGAAGCAGGACACGATGACTGTTGGTTTCACACATCTTTGGTGTGTTTTCCTCCAAACTCGTGCAGAGATGCCTCACAGCGTAAAAACCTCAGATTTATTGCAGCGATAATAAAGAAGAGACGGGAGATGAGAATGAAAAATAAGCTGTTTTTTATCCTCAGTTCTGTGTAGAAGGGTGATTTTGTGTTCGCAGCACCAATCAGGATTTACTCTGATGAGAGCAGACAGTCCTGCAGCAGGTTGGTCTTTTTTAAAGTTGGATGTTGTTCGTTCCTGCTGTTTACTGCTTGGTTGCGACTCTTCGGTTTCCTCGTCGAGCGGCTCTGATGATGCCGTAACAGACCGAAGACTCGAGCCTTTGATCTTTCGCCACAGCATTGTGAGGAAATTCCTCCCCAAATGTACAATTTCTCCCAGCGTGTGCAGCAGCTTTGATCTTTTCTTCTCTCACCTTCACAGGTTTTTATTTCCAACCTGTTTCTCTCCTGTTGGTGCGTCTTTGTGTCAGGCGATGACGCACTCAAACCGCAGAGCCTGAATCCACCAGTCACCACGGTGACCTTTTTTCTTTTGTCTCTTGCAGCTGCTTTGCCATCTTGCCGTGGTTTTAAAATGAAAACACGGCGACACGTTCTACGTAGCAGCAGCACCAAACTCCAGACTTTACTGATCGATGAAGAATCATTCAACAAAACATCAGGATGCATCAGAATTATTTTCCCACCACCAAACGGATGAACTGATCGAAAAAGCATATTGAACTTCTTATTTCTGTGCCAATTTCATTTTTCAGTCTATAAAATATATGTATTTGCACTGTTTTCAGTTTCAACGTGTGTGTTTGTTGTTTCAGATCTCAGTGTGTTTAGACACTCAGCTTATGTGATCTCAAATCTTATAAGGAACTTTATTTCAGTGATATTCCTACAAATTTTCACTTTTCCATTTTGTCTCACGGTTCACAAACTTTCCTGAAAGGTGCAAACACTTCTAACTTTGCTTTTGTTTTTTGTTCATGCAGGAGGATTTTTTTCTTTCCATTGTTTTTTTTTTATTCCCACTGCAGAGGTCAGCCAACAGCGAGGCGGGTTAACAAACTAATGAGCTCCCTGCTACACAAAGACTTCTCTGTTAAACTTCCCGTTAATGTACAGCGAAGAAAACTTATATCTGTAAGTACTTGAAAAAAAAGCTCATTATGTAGACTTCACTTTGAAAACACCTTTAATTAGCAGCTATGGTTTCTGTGGCAAAAATCAGCATCACAGGCTGATGAAATGTTGGTTTATTAACACGTTTAATTTATCCATCACATGAGAAGAGTCAGAGCTTTGTATGTTTTTATTTTGTAAAGCTCCTTAATGTCTGAACTTTTCAGAACGTTGGTTTTTTCATCATTCTGTGCAGCATTAAGTCTCCTGAGGACCGACAGCCTGAAGACAGAGAGAGAGAGATAAAGGCTTCATGAGAGTTTTTTAACATATTTAGTTTGTAGACTGGTACTGATACTGATGTTTTCTTCAAAGTGAACTCCACGTGTGTATTTTCTTGCCTTTTTTGGCTTAAGTTTCAAGGTTTGCTGCCTCAAATTTAAGAAATATCAGTTAATCATCACATGCTGAGGAAACAGTTTGAATCATTTCATTGACATTTTAAAGACCAAGAGCTTAACTAATTAATTAAGAAAATAATTGCTAATGATAATTGCAGCCCTCGTTAGAACGATGACAGAAAAATCAGCTGTGGCTACAAGCTCTTTTAGTTTTGCTCAGTCTTTTTAATAACTCGGCTTTAATGTTGCTGCTGAGCTGTTTGATTCAGACGTGGTCAAAAAGCGACTGCATGCAGAGCCGAAGGTCTCAGTTACAGCCTTGAAAGTGCTTCTTTATTTAAACCGATCCTGCGGCTTCCCATCAGTATTTGCTGAGGAAGTCAAAGTACTGAGAGGACGATAAGAAAGAAGAAGGAGTGAGGAACGTGCTGACTTTTTAAATGTGGAAGTCCCAGAACATAAAGAGGCCAGCGGAGAACAGAAAAAGAAAAGAAAAAAGTCATTTTGTTCAAAGTGTGTGAGACAAGACAATGATCAGAGAATAATACTTCAAATTAAAACTATAAAAAAACCTACTATACTGAACATAAAAAACTCTGCCTGGGGGAATAGCTGACCAAAAGAAAAAACTGTGGACTATCTGTATTGTTCTCCTTTGTGTAAAAAGACCAAAGACGGATGTAAAAGTAAAAGTTCTGCATCCAAAAAGTGATTTTATGTTTTAATATTTGATTTCTGCTTTACACACTGTTGGGTAGTTTTTCATGGATCGGATTATAGAAACTGAATTAAATGTTTTTTTATGTAAAACCTTTGTAAAGTTTGAATTTCGCTGTGAGATCGTGGTTCCTCTGTGGGTTTAATGAATCAAACAGAAAACTCATTTTAATGGGTAATTATCTGTAATTGAGTCAAGTCTCCTGCAAATGTTGACGTTAAAATCTTTTTTCCGCGGGATACTCTGCGACCTTTGACCTCAATTATAACTGCAGACACGCCGAAGCTCATCTGAAAATGGCAAACAAGCCGCTGCAGCATCTTTCCTTGCCTTCCTCGGGTCGTCGCCTCATAAATAAACATGTAACGTAAAGCGAAAGTGAAAACAAACAAAGCTGCTTTTTCACCATTTGCTCATCTGTTATCTTTCCTTCGCATGCCTTCCTCGGGTCGTCTGGAGCCTCATAAATGGAGCCTCATAAATAAACATGTGCGGAGCGTTTGAAATTTTTGCAGGTGGAGAAAAACTCATAATTACTCTCCTCATGTTTAAAATCGGAGCACAGCAAAGAGTTTTGCAACTCGCGCTAGCTCTCATTAGAAAAATTAAGCTGCTTCTCTCTGAGCTCACTCTGTGCTCTGTTATCTTTTCCGCCATGAAATTAGCTTGAACGCACGTAAAGCAAAGCCATCATAATTAACTAGATGAAATTAGCAATTAAGACTTGAACGCGTAGCACATTAGATTAAGATATCACTGCTGCAGGATGAGGATTTCATTCTCAAACACGTTTTAACATTCGGCGGCGGCAGGTACGCAGTCAAGATTTGAAAGAGTTCTGAATACGACGCAAGAGTTTATTAGAGATTGACAGCAACTCGAAGACAGCGATGATTTTTTCATTGATTGAAGACAGTCTCAGGACATTCCAGAGCCAAACAAAAACATGCTGTGAAGTGACTTGAGAGTGGTTTAAAGATTTCAGCGTAACAAAATCACAGTGGTGATGTACTTGATAAAGTGGTGTCATTCCGATAAAATGTACTTGATAAAGTTTGTGGCACTCTGCGCTGCAAACTTTGACACTCGGGAGGAAACACTGCACTGATTCAATCAGTAATTCTGGTAGGAGCTTTTCTGTTTGCTTATTTGAAAAAGAGGGTAAAAAAAAGCCCCCTGTGTATTTTCCTACCTGTTTTGCATGAAACATCAGTGTCAGCAGGAGCGTTTGAAAGAGTTTTGGAGGTGGAGGGAAGCTCCACAGGGTTAACTATAATGCAGAAAAACTTCATGCTAATTACACAAGAAGCACATTTTTATCAAGTCCTGACAGAACCATTAACTTCCACTCTCTTCTTCATTGGTTTAATAAGGGTTTCTGGACCTTGTTCTCCACAGCAATCTCGAGGCGTTCCCAGACCAGATAGGAGATTTATCGCCTGCAGCGTTTTCTCCGTCGGCCTCGGGGGTCTCTTGGTTTCTTGGATGTGCCCAAGAAAAACCTGCAAATGGAAGCTGCTTCTCTCTGAGCTCCCCTTCTGGCTCTGCTCTCTTTTCTTTTCCCTCCAGCACCAGATCCTGGACTGCAGAGCGAGTCTCGAGGGAGCCAGAAAATCCACAGACTTTAAAGAACAGAGCCAATTACACCAACACACTGATGGTGGGGGAGTCGTTGTGCTGCAGTACTCCCTGTCGGCCGCCTGTCAAAAAAACTGATGACATGTGGAACACAGAGTTTTTGTGGAGAAGAAAGAAAGACTTTTCTTGAAAACAGTCAGCCTGTCACCAAGAGCGCTAAAAACAACATCTGTTAACTGATCATTTTTATTCTATTTTACTAAACTGAGGATCTGCGCTGAAAACAGCTGATCTCAACATAGGTTGACGCATAAAAAGTCAAATAAGTCTGTTTTTACCTGCTCTCCATAGCAGGTCTGTTTTTACTGAGTCCAATCATTTTCATCCCGCTCACTATCAGGAGGAGAAGTGTTTATATCACCCACTGGCACTCATGGACCATCCTGCAGGTTTGTATTTTGTTTTACTGATCATCAATCAATCGCTTTCTATCGGCCCACATCCCGCCTATGTTTAACATTGAGAGACGAATAAAAAAGAAAAAGTAAACTCAACAAAAGAGCGGCTCTCGGTAAGTCAGCAAGTGAGCAGGCGATCCGAATCCGTAAAACAAAGTCACCAGAGATCTGCTGACACATCCAGATGGTTGGAGCCGGGTGGCGGCCCAAGCTGCCTTCTGGTGTGGAGACAGAACACAGAAGATTCGCCAGGCCGGGTGGTCGTGTTGTAAGCCTCTCTTAAGCCTGGGTCCCGCAAATCCAGATTCCCGCCATCAGAGGGACATGCCCCAGCCAGACACCATCATCTCCTCCTCTCATCTCGTCGCCCCTCTTTGGGAAATAGAAGAAAGGGTAGAGATTGGGCCCAGCAGCACCGAGAGACAGCGACTGTAGTTTTTGAGGATACCCGGGGATTTGTCAAGGCCTGTCAGTTCTCACAAGTCCTCCCACCAGCTCCTGCAGTCTCCTGCATGCTCCTGTTTTACCTTACTGGCCTGCCAATCCCTGAACCGCCATCCATGCCCAGGTTTGACAGCCCCTCAGCTCCCCTAGCGAACTGCATTTTCACAATTCCGTTGCATGAACGACTTCCTGTGGACGCTGTTTCAGACCGGGGTCCCCAGTTCACCTCTATCCTGGAGAGAATCTAAGAAAAAAAACACTGGAGGCAGGGATCCCTCATTCTGAGAAACGGACACGTGTGGTTTAATGTCTGTGCATGGCCCAGGTGTCTGCATGGCCTCACACAGATTCAGGAGGTTTACAACGGATATGTTAAACAAGTTGTGTTTGTGTATCTGATCACTGACCTGTTCATGTGCTGTACTTGGAAAACTCTCCTTTCCAGTGCGCCAGATCCCCCCCAGGCTGTCCTCCCTGACCTGGAAGAAGGTTTCCTGCCCTGTCGGTGCAAGCTTTCATCTGCGACCCGCTGAATATTCGCCGGACATGGACTCAGCTGTCTTCTCCGCCTCCATTCCTTGATAAGTTCGTGTTTGAGGTGTCAGTTAACTACCACCTCCCAGGTCCTTCTGAAATCCCACCTCTCATTCATCTGTGATTCAGCCATTTTCACACAGTCCTCTCCTGCCCATTAATTTATTACATTCATTTGGACACTTTTGTCCATCCCAAGAGACCTGATCTCTGCCCTCCCAGGAGACCAGCCTCGACATCTGATGGAGACCGCCAGAATACCACACGGCCCCATCTCTGCCACTGAGGACAGTCCCCATCAAGAGGTTTCAGACGCCACCTTCAAGAGTGCCAGCTGCGAGCTTTCATCCTCAGTTCGCCTACGGAGAGAGCCCTCCTTCCAGCTTTCATCTGCTCTGCCCTGGACTCACATTCACACAGTGGTTCCAGACCCCCTCCACTTCCACATTTGGGGGAGGGGGGGGTTCTGTCAGTCCACCATTGTT
Source organism: Scortum barcoo (assembly GCA_023238725.1). Taxonomy (NCBI): domain Eukaryota; kingdom Metazoa; phylum Chordata; class Actinopteri; order Centrarchiformes; family Terapontidae; genus Scortum; species Scortum barcoo. The sequence continues at coordinate 1,190,803 of CM041536.1, read as the reverse complement.
TCATTTACTTTGACACGTGGTCCAATCACCTTCTCGTCTCTATCAGCTGAGCATTTAAACTCCCCCACTCCCTCCATCAGGTCCTGCTTACTCCATTCACCGCCTCCTGAGACACCCCACAGGCCAGACGCTGAGGAAGGGGAGTGTTCTTTGGAAACTTGGGACTTTCCAGCGTTTCTATTCAGACTGATCACCCGAAGCTCCCCATCTCTGCCACTAAGTTTTGGACCATGCCAACCACACCAGTGAGGCTGCCAAGAGTGAGGGAGGTTCGTCTCCGAGCACTGCCCCTGACCCCCTCCACCCACCCGGCTCAGTTTTGTAGTGTTGGGACAATCGGGAGCCGCCTCGTCTCTGTCTTTGACCACGGGTCCTCTGTGCCTGTTCCCTCTGGATTCTGCTCCCTCATCCCATTCATTTTGCAGATTGTTCTTTGTCATCTCCATGGCTCACCGATCACCCGTCCCTGTTTTGGACCATCCTGCCTCTCGGTCTGCCCTTATCGCCATGACCCAGCCTCAGGTGGGCTCCACCCACCAGCGTGGGCTCCAGCGTCTCTCTCTGCCTCCTCGGTGAGTCAGCTCACTGGATCAGCTGGCTGCACGCCAACTTTTTGAGTCTCTGCTCCAGCATTACTGTAGCCGGGTGTGTAGTATTTGGGTCCAGTTGCCTACCCGTTACAGTCCTGAAGAGTTTCTTCAACTTTGATGTCTGTTTGTTCTTCTACCTGATCCAGGATTTGTTCAGAATCAGAAACCACAAAATCATTTTATTGATATGAAGTAGGCTCCATTACTTCTCTGTCTTTAGAAAGACTCTTAAACTGAAGCTTTGATTAGCTTGACATGTGTGGCTGTGCTGAACTTCTCCGTCGCTGTTTGGACTTTCAGACGTCACCCTGTCAGAGCTGTATGAAGTTACTGCTCATGCACAACATTTCCTAAACTTCAATCTTTACATTTTCAATATTCAAGCGATTAAACGAAAACTGTCCTTTCCCGTCTCCTCCTGTAGGAGAAGTGTCTCCGTCCAGAGGAGGAGTTTAGAGTATAAACACCAAATATCAACTTTGTTCATATTCTGCTTTCAAACAATAAAAATCACCTCCATAGCTCAGAATAATAAAAAACTAAATGTTAGTTGGTCTTCACCTGTTCCCTCCTCATCCAAATGGGGAAAATAAAAGAGAAACTAAGAAAATGTCTTTATTTTTACAGAATATTTTTAAATATTTTTCAATCAGAGCTCTTCGGCATGCAGGAAAAGTTTGACTGTTATCTTGTTTTTTGACATTTATAGAAATTAGCAAGCGCTTTCAAACTTTCCTTCATGTCCAATAACTCGTCTGGTTACAGTCCACACATGAACCCTTTAAAGCTTTCTGTCCACTGCAGTTCTTCCTCTTTAGTTAAGTAGTTTCTGGTTGTCCAAGAAAAGAACGAATCATCTCATATTCAGCCACTTTAGGTATAAAATGTTCTTTTAGTACTTATGGTGGAGAATTCAGTCACCGATCTGAGTTTGTTAGAGATTTATTAGTCTGGCTGCTTTCAGCTCCGTCCTGCAGTCACTTTGTTTGCTGGAGGACCTAAAAAGATTTGGGTTGCTCAAATCTCTCTCCTCGAGGTTCGGCACTCAAACCGAAGTGTCGCCGCGCTCAGAGGATGACCTGAAATGTATGTTTTGGATGAAACGCTTCCCTGAGGAGGAGCACGAGTGTCTGTGAGCCTGAAGAAATCCTCAACATCCAAAACAGCCTTTTTCTGTGAAGTCTTTTTTCTCAGGCTTTAGACTCAGATTCACCTAAATGCAGATTAGTCAAACTTCTTCATTAACGTTAAACTCGTCAAGATGTCCTCTGATGATCTGCTGAACTGTAAAGTGTGCATCGTTCAGGTGTTTCGCTCTTTGGTAGGTGAGTGTGGAGGTAAGCCAACAGCTTTGACTCTCACCAAAAGCCGTAAAAATAACAACATGCAAACCACTCAAACATCACGTTTTTATAAACCTAACCAAGTATTTTTCATGCCTGAACCTCAGATTAAACTTTCAGTAAACTTTCTGTCATTTAAACTCCTCTGTCAGTTGAATGCTTGTTGTTAATTTTTATCATTTGGCTCAAAGCGCAGCTCAAATCAAAATAAGAAAGATGCTGAACTCCAGCTGATTGATTGGTGATCAGCCTGGGATGTTCTTCACCTGTTAACATCAGCTGGGATCAGCTTTGTTAACTCTCTGCGACCCTCTGAATGAATGAATGAATGAATGAATGAATGAATGAACTCCAGTTTCCTCTGTTGGTCAGGCTCTATGGAAACGTTCATTAGATAGCACACAATACTTTTAGTATAATTGAATTCGTTAGGAATTTGCTGATTAGTTTTAGAGATGTTTGTGCACTGAAAGCTTAAAAAGTGTATGAAAAGTTGAACTTTTGAGCTGCTGTTGGCACGAGATGAAACGTCTGATCACCAGAGTCATTAAGTGTCACCTTTTGGGAATCATGACAGTTTTACTCAGTTTTTCTCAATAACAAATCCAGCTGAGATATTTCAGTGTGGACTGAAGTGCTGGACAGACAGACGTCAATGCTTTAAGCTGAGTAGAAACTGCAGCTGGCAGCATCAACTCATCAAAGTTTCATCAAGAGAAAATTGGAAAGAAACCCATTACCCATTTATTGTACTGTGGATACAATACTATCATATATATATATATTATATAATATTTTATTATATCATCTACTTATGCCAAATGTAGTTTGAGTGAAGTGGAAATCTGTTCCAATTTATTTTACGATGCTGGGACAGATGTTAATTATTCATCCACCAACCTCATTTCTTCTCCCCGCTGACTGAATATCAGCTCCAAACGTCCAATGATCAAACAGTTTGGTTCACGGTGTTTGATCATGGTCCTGTCAGAGCAACAGGACGAGAGCGAAGCATTTACCTGAGTGGATCTTTACCTGAACTAAATACAAACCTGTTTCTGCTCAGCTCAGTATGAAGCAGAAATGATGCTGAGTTGTTTTTGATCAATCATCTTGATCAGTTCAGCGATTAAATGACCAACAAACTCTCCTGAAAATCTGCCTTTTTCTGACGTTCAGGGAGCGATGATAGTAAAAAGTAGAATATAAATTTAAGAGTCTGAGCACACACGTAGCTTTGATTGATTAACAAATTAGTTAAACAATGATCAAATTGCTGTCAGTGCCAAACACATCTAAGGTTTATATTTGATACTCCACTTACAGCTGAATACTATTAAAAACAAAATCTCATTAGGAAGTGAGTCGAAGCTGCAACATCAAACAGCAGATTGACTGACTCAGAGTCCAAACGTCGGCCCAGAACAAAGACGTCACATCTCCTCAGGCTTCCCGCTTTAATTGTGAGCAGCAGGAGTCTTTTTTGGCTCAGTGGGAAGCTGATGATGGAAAATTAGATTATTAGTAAGAAAACCGTGAACGTCCTGCAGATTAATCAACACCAAAGTCTCGAAGAAGCTTTAATGAAATATTGAAATACAATACTATAGTCGTTAGATTAGGTCGAGTTAAAAGCTCTCTGTCCTTTAATTGGAGGTGTGAAACAGGTCATTGCTCCTCCTCGGTCGACCTTCCTGTTGTTGAAGCTCTTTTGTGTTTCCGTCAGGCTGCAGCAGATAGAAGCGTGACTCGTCCTGCTGTTTGTTCTGCGAGTGTGTGAGGTTTATAAAACACACTCCTCACATTACAACGGATTAGCTGTGACCTGCGGGTGTCAGCTCATCAGTCAGCCTGGTTACTGAAACGCCTCCCTGATCCGCTCTCCGTTTTCTGATCTGCTCTTAAAGGAAAATGGCTTCTTGAGCGAAGGAGACGAAACTGCATTTTGTCCATTGTGGGACACGAACGAACAAGAACTTTTAATGGCAGGATGAGCTCCATTTCAGCAGATACAAAGAACGGATGTCAAGCTTTTACACTTTTTTCCATTAAAGTTCCTGTTTTAATTTAGATGTTTCAGACTTTGTGAAGAGAGGACTCGTTGTACCTGCAGGAGGTTTGTGCAACGATAATGCAGCTAAAATCAAATGAATGACTATTAAATTAAAGAAATACTAATTCAGCTGTCATACCTGCACACAGTGTGTTAATACTGAGAGAAATTAGCACTTTGAAATAGATAGATGAACATAAACCGTTCAACTGGTTAGGCAAAGTAATAAATACCTTCTGAAAGAGATAAAAGCATTGAAGCTGATAAACCTAAACATATATATATAGAAAAAAACACTGGATAAACAGTTAAAATAATATTAATAAAATAAAAATAATACTTATAACGGAGATTTGAAAGCAAATTTTACTGAATGTAAACAGTGAATTGTTTAAATAAATTATTGTTATAATATTTACTTTTATAATCAATACTGTTCAATCCCCTCCTTGAACCGCCACCCTACTGTGGTGGAGGGGCTTGTGTGCCCAAATGATCCTAGGAGCTATGTTGTCGGGGGCATTGCATTACGCCCCTGGTAGGGTCTCCCATGGCAAACAGGTCCTAGGTGACGGGCCAGACTAAGAGCGGTTCAGAAGCCCATCATGAATAGTAAAACAACAAGGACCGTTACGTCGCCTCGGATTACCGGCGTTACCGGGGCCCCACCCTGGAGCCAGGCCTGGGGTTGGGGCTCGCAGGCGAGCGCCTGGTGGCCGGGTCTTTGCCCACGGGACCCGGCAGGCGGGCTCAGCCCGAAATGGCGACGTGGGCCCGCCTTCCAGTAGGCTCACCACCTGCAGGAAGGTCCGTGAGGGGGCAGTGCAATGCAATGTGTTTGTTTGGGTAGCAGTCGTGGCGGGGGGCCTCGACGACCCAATCCTGGACCAAAACTCTGGCAATAGGGACATGGAATGTCACCTCGCTGGGGGGGAAGGAGCCTGAGCTCGTGCGGGAGGTTGAGAGGTACCGGCTAGAGATAGTCGGGCTCGCCTCCACGCATAGCTTGGGCTCTGGAACCCAGCTCCTTGAGAGGGGCTGGACCCCCACTACTCTGGAGTTGCCCAGGGTGAGCGGCGGCGGGCTGGTGTGGGCTTGCTTATAGCTCCCCAGCTCAGCCGCCATGTGTTGGAGTTCACCCCGGTGAACGAGAGGGTCGCTTCCCTGCGCCTTCGGGTTGGGGATAGGTCTCTTGCTGTTGTTTGTGCCTACGGGCCGGGCCGAACAGCAGTACAGAGTACCCGGCCTTCTTGGAGTCCCTGGGAGGGGTACTTAATGGTGCTCCGACTGGGGACTCCATTGTTCTACTGGGGGACTTCAACGCTCACGTGGGAAACGACATGACAGTGATACCTGGAGGGGCGTGATCGGGAGGAACGGCCTCCCCGATCTGAACCCGAAGCGGTGTTCTGTTATTGGACTTCTGTGCTAGTCACAGTTTGTCCATAACGAACACCATGTTCGAGCATATAAGGGTGTCCATCAGTGCACGTGGCACCAGGACACCCTTAGGTCGGAGGTCGATGATCGACTTTTGTTGTCGTTTCATCTGATCTCCGGCCATATATGTCTTGGACACTCTCGGGTAAAGAGAGGGGCTGAGCTGTCAACCGATCACCACCTGGTGGTGAGTTGGATCCGCTGGCAGGGGAGGAAGTTGGACAGACCTGGCAGACCCAAACGCGTATTGTGAGGGTCTGTTGGGAACGCTCTGACTGGCCGAGCCCTCTGTCAGGGAGGTCTTCAACTCCCACCTCCGGAAGAGTTTTCTTACAGATTCCGAGGGAGGCTGGGGACACTGAGTCCGAGTGGACCATGTTCTCTGCCTCCATTGTCGACGCGGCAACAGTTCGAAGTTGTGGACGCAAGGTCTCTGGTGCCTGTCGTGGTGGCAATCCCCGAACCCGGTGGTGGACACCGGAAGTAAGGGATGCCATCAGGCTGAAGAAGAAGGAGTCCTATCGGGCCATGTTGGCCTCCGTGGGACTCCTGACGCAGTTGACGGGTACCGGCAGGCCAAGCAAGCTGCAGCCCGGACGGTCCTGGAGGCAAAAACTCGGGTCTGGGAGGAGTTCGGTGAGGCCATGGAGGAGGACTATCGGTCGGCCTCGAAGAGATTCTGGCAAACCGTCCGGCGCCTCAGAAGGGGGAAGCAGTACTCTGCCAACACTGTTTACAGTGCGGGTGGGGAGCTGTTGACCTCAACTGGGGACATTGTCGGACGGTGGAAGAAATACTTCGAGGATCTCCTCAATCCCACCGACTTGCCTTTCCAATGAGGAAGCAGAGGCTGGGGACTCTGAGGTGGACTCGTCCATCACCCAAGCCGGAAGTCACTGAGGTAGTTCGCAAGCTCCTCGGTGGCAAGGCGCCTGGGGGTGGATGAGATCCGCCCTGAGTACCTCAAGTCTCTGGATGTTGTGGGGCTGTCTTGGCTGACACGCCTCTGCAACATTGCATGGAGGTTGGGGACAGTGCCTCTGGAGTGGCAAACCGGGGTGGTGGTCCCTCTTTTTAAAAAGGGGGACCGGAGAGTGTGTTCCAACTACAGGGGGATCACACTTCTCAGCCTCCCCGGGAAGGTCTACGCCAGGGTACTGGAGAGGAGAATTCGGCCGATAGTCGACCCTCGGATTCAGGAGGAACAATGCGGTTTTCGTCCTGGTCGTGGAACACTGGACCAGCTCTATACTCTCCGCAGGGTGCTTGAGGGTTTATGGGAGTTTGCCCAACCAGTCCACATGTGCTTTGTGGATCTGGAGAAGGCATTCGACCGTGTCCCTCGTGGTATTCTGTGGGGAGTGCTCCACGAGTATGGGGTCCGGGGGCCTTTGCTAAGGGCTGTTCGGTCTCTGTACGCAACCGGAGCAGGAGCTTGGTTCGCATTGCCGGCAGTAAGTCAGACCTGTTCCCAGTACATGTTGGACTCCGGCAGGGCTGCCCTTTGTCACCACCGGTCCTGTTCATAATCTTTATGGACAGGATTTCTAGGCGTAGCCAGGGGCCGGAGGGAGTCCAGGTTTGGGAACCACAGGAATTTCATCTCTGCTTTTTGCGGATGATGTTGTCCTGTTGGCTTCATCAAGCCAGGACCTTCAGCATGTGCTGGAGCTGGAGCGGTTTGCAGCCGAGTGTGAAGCGGCTGGGATGAGAATCAGCACCTCCAAATCCGAGGCCATGGTTCTCGACCGGAAAAGGGTGGCATGCCCTCTCCAGGTGGGTGGAGAGGTCCTGCCTCAAGTGGAGGAGTTCAAGTATCTCGGGGTCTTGTTCACGAGTGAGGGAAAGATGGAGGAGCGTGAGATTGACAGGCGGATTGGTGCAGCGTCCGCAGTTGGCGCGGTCGGTGCACCGGACGTCGTGGTGAAGAAGGAGCTGAGTCGAAAGGCGAAGCTCTCTCGATTTACCGGTCAATCTACGCTCCCACCCTCACCTATGGTCATGAACTTTGGGTAATGACCGAAAGGACAAGATCATGCGGATACAAGCGGCCGAACATGAGTTTCCTCCGCAAGGGTGGCTGGGCGCTCCCTTAGAGATAGGGTGAGAAGCTCAGTCACTCGGGAGGAGCTCGGAGTAGAGCCGCTGCTCCTTCACATCGAGAGGAGTCAGCTGAGGTGGCTTGGGCATCTGTTTCGGATGCCCCCTGGACGCCTCCCTAGGGAGGTGTTCCAGGCATGTCCCACCGGGAGGAGGCCCTCGGGGAGGACCCAGGACACGCTGGAGAGACTATGTCTCTCGGCTGGCCTGGGAACGCCTCGGGGTCCCCCCGGAAGAGCTGGAGGAAGTGTCTGGGGTGAGGGAAGTCTGGGCATCTCTGCTCAGACTGCTGCCTCCAGCGACCCGGTCCCGGATTAAGCGGATGAAGATGGATGGATGGATGGATGGATACTGTTCAATAACATCCTGTTTAAAATGAAAAGCTGTTGATGCTCCTGAGACAGTTTTACAGTTTTAAATATTACTGTGACAGTTTGATGCTTCAGTTTTCACCTACATGTCAACATGTGAGAGTGAAGTATGATATTTACATGATATGGCCAAAAGTACGTGGACATCCCGTAAATACATGTTTGAAGATAAAGAAGAGAGCGAGTGGAGCAGATAATGACGATTAACATAAGTATAACTGTAAATAACTGAAAGTCAAGATGTTTGAATTACTTTAGCTAGCATGAAATCTTTTTTAAGATACTGATTTTGTACAATGTTAATGTTGTTTTTATTTGACATTATTTTTATTTTATATATTTTTTGTTCTGTATACTTATTTCGAGCAAACTCTTTTGCAGAAAAGTTTATAATGGTCTTTAGATGTGAGGACATTGTGGCAGCTTTTTACAAAATTAATGCACTGCCTTTATAGTGTGAGTTATTTATTTAGTAATTATTCATTTCTAATGTGAGAGAATTTAAATTTAAGAATTTTAGTTAATTATTAAAGTTTTAATCTTTAAGGTGTTCTTTATATTTATAGTTTTAAACTCTACTAATGTGAACATGGTAATGAAAAAGAGTTTGTGCCTCCATTGGACCCCAGCAGACTCGAGGATCAGCACAACAACAAGCCCCTGAGCTGTTCTCATGGTAAAGACGGTCACAGCTCACATGCTGACCACCCGTTTTTTGCATAAATACACATTTCCTCAGCTCTGTCTGTTTGCTTCCACCTGTTGCACCGTTTGAAGGGAGGCCCAGAAAATGATAACGTGTGGAAAAAGATAAGAAAACTCAACTGTGCCAGTCAGCAAGCAAACCCAACAAGAAGAAAACACAGAGACGATGCTTCGGTATGAGGAGACTTTAAAAAGAAAATGCGGATTCAGCTCGAACTTTCCGAGCTTAAAGAAAAGTTACATAAGTCTGTTTATCTCTGAACAGGGAGGATAAAGTGGCTCTGTAACTCATTTCCTGTGAGTGCAGAGGGACGCAGAGCTGATAACTTCCTGTACGACGTTGATCCTGCAGTCAGTTTAAACACAGCACAGGCACGATGAGCATCAACAGACGCTGATAAGCAAAGATATTTACAGAACTCTTCGAGCTGACTCAGATTATCCAGGCACTCCCCCGCGCGTTCATTTATTCTATTTATTTATCTCCGAGCGGCGCTGAGCGGGTTAATTAACAAGCACAGATAAGGAAAAGAGCAGCCAAGTTAACACCTGCCATCGGAAAATGCTGCTATCAGTTGTGTGTTTGGTCACAGATAGAGAGAGAGAGGAGGAACCCCGTCCATAAAACACCGCCAGCAGGACGACCACCCTCCAACTAAACTCAACAAAGAGCTAAAAGAGAGTTTGTCCCACTGCAGAGTGACAGCAAAGGTCTCTGTCCGTTTACAGGACAAATGTCAGGGTCATTTATAACCTCAAATTCACAAGTTGAGCTCTTTAATTACACAATTCATCCCATGAAGTTGATTTTTTTCTCTTTTTTTAATTCCAGTATTCCCTCCAGGTTTCTTCCTGTCACTCTTAGTAACTGTGAACACAAATCACCAGTTTGGATCCTGATCAATTCACACAACACGTCCACATTTAGGATTATCATGTGTTTATCATGTGACCTCAGGCCACTGCATCCATCTGTCAAATCTTACAGCTCAATCAGCTTACTGATGCTTCATTTGTCAGGTGGATGATGCATGTTGTTGAGTTATTATTACATATTATATATGCATACAATATTCACTTTCATTATTCCTGATGAGTTTTAGCTGAGCTTGAAACATTGCTCTGTGGATACCAGAGTTAGTCTGTTGGTTTGTCCTCCACTGAAATATCTAAAATATTGTGTGATTTAATTTAGTTAATGTTTGTACAGACTCTGATCCAGCATCGAAATGTATAAAAACTGTTGAGTTTACCTGTACTGAAGCTCAGGCAGATTTAATTTTAAAATTAATTAATTTATTTCAGTTCATTTTATCACCTGTCAGAGTGTAAAGACACTAGATGCTGAATAAAAACATTTGATGAATGAATGCACCACTAGCTTCTGTGTCAAAAAGCACAATAGTAGATTTATATTTTTTATTTTCAGAAACATAAATAAATGAGTTTCTGTGTGAGGAGCTGCTGTAAAATGTGAGGAGGATGGTGTGTGTGTGTGTGTGTGTGTCTTTAGGAAGTTGTACAAACCTGTTGTTTATTGGGGATGAGTTAATGTGACTGTTTGGCAGATGTAGATGTTTTGTTGTAGTCTTAATCTGTGCATGTCCATCAATCCGCCTCTTCCTTCCTTCACTTTCACAGCCCGGCCGATGATACTTATTTATTGTTTAACATGAAATCAGTGTTACTGACTAAAAGACTAAAAGTTAAGTCACCCTTTCAACATAAAATATTAAGCAGAAACAATTCTCAGTCTGTCTTTTGTAATTCAGACTACTCTGATTTTCTTACAGTCCACTTTGGTCCAGATTCGTATTGAAAATACATGAGGTACCTTTTCCTCGGTCTGTCTTTACTATCTGATCAAGAGAAAAGTACGAACTCCAGGGGGAAGTGAAGCGGAAAAACTAATGCATATTTTAAAAGTCTGTCTTCCTGAACTGCAGTGGGACGTATATTTTCTCTAATGGCATCAATAATGAAACATTTTAGACTGTTTTTAGATATTCTGATGGACAAAGCAGCGTTGAGAAATCCCATCGAGTCCCATTAGAGGGTGTGATCGTATTTATAAGTGCTGTTGTTTTGCTTTTTCTTTGGTCTATTTTTCATGGCAAGGAAACCTCCATTGTGGGAGTTTGGGTGCAGCAGCGCTTCATTTCAAACTGAACAAGAGCTGAAAATATAAGTCAAACAAACTGACGGGTCATTCATTCACCAAACTGACATCCTGTCACACCGCCCAGCACTGGGGAAGATCAAAACAAAGTTTATTCTCCTGACCAAGGTTGTTGTTTCATTTTATTAGGTGGTCCGAGCAGCTCAGAGCTCGCAAAGAAAAAGAAGAATGAGAGAAGAGGTCAACGATCGAAGAAAGGCCACGAGGAGAAGGAGACGGATCGAGCTCTTCACCAGAATGTGGGAAATGATCGCTGTAATCAATCAGTTCAGCTTTCAAATTCGTACTGGTTTTATATTTATTTTTATATATTATATATATTTATATTTATATATTTTTCTCAGGAGCTGGTGGAGACCAAAAACTGGAGATAAAAAGAGAATGAATATTGGACTTTGATGGACACACATCATTAAGAGTAAATCAAAATGTTTTAACTCAAGTTCACAACTCGTGCAACTCTTCATAATTGTGCTGTCTCTAATAAATACTCTACTTTTGATCTGTTTTTCAAAGCAGAGCTGATGAAAATATATCTAACATGTTGATTCACCTCCTGCACGGATCTTTTTCCTCATGAATGTTAGAAGTAGTATTTAGATAGACCTTAATAACAAAGGTGACTTATTACAGCACTGCTGACTTGGATGAGCCATTCAGCATGTAGAAACCCAGAGACTGACATGGAACCGACACCTTAATGGACTCACTGTTGATCAGTCATTGATCATTGACTGATTCATTGTCATCAGCTACACCTGTACAAGATGAGACTAAATGCTCCATAAGAAAGGTCTATTTTAGTTTAACTCCAGCTTCACCGGCAGCCGTATAAATGGAAATATCACCAAATCTGCTTGTTTTTCTTGCTGTTAGTTAGCGAGATGAACATTATAGGGTACATTTATCCTTTATAATTACTTTTGATTTGGTTCTTGCAGGTTGTCCATCTTGTGAAAAGGCCATTTAGCCCTAAAAAGTTGAACACTCACAGACTTAAACTGACGTCTCTTGTCTGATTAATGTTAAAGTTAAAAAACGCTATGTACAAGCTTGTAACCCCCCACATGATGTGAACACACTATTAGCTGCCCTGTTTATGCTCATTAGTCACCTGGTGGATTTTACTTTGTGTCTTTAGTCTTTCCTGTCAGCTCTTTGATGTCTGCAGTCCATTTTCTCTGCATTCAGACAACCTTTTCCTGTTTATCGTAAGTCTGTTCTCAGAAGTGATCTTCCATGAAAATATATTTTCATTTAATCACCTGCTCCAGTCTGTTGACCTGAGTCACTTCTTATAAATCCTGCTAATGGTTCAATGAGAATTTCTCAGTGAAAGTAGAAAGGCCCTGAGAAAGAAACATATTGATGCTGAGTCTTTGGTAAATTCCCACGTTTGGTGTTTACAGCTCGATTCAGTAGTCTGGAGGCAAAATCAGGAATTTTCCACTCTCAAAAATGAAACATAATACGATTTCAAATCATAATAATAATTTGGAAATTAGTGATTTAAGTCAATAGTTTTTAAAAAAAGGCAGCTCCCCTTTCATTTGTATGCATTTTGCATCATGCGCATATTTACATCTTGACTCTAATTGGAACATGTAAATTCCCACAGGATCTGCTGCCCTGACCTCATTATTCAATGTGTGTTTCCACATCCTGTCACACATGTGGTGTGTATATGCAGATTTATGGATGAATTACATAAATATCTGCCTAAAAATAAGCCAGAAATGTTAAAGTCCTCTCGTCCTGCAGACTGAAGCAGTGACTGATGTCCCCCCCGGAGTCACCGCGTGTCACTCTGAGTTGTCATGATTGATGAAATGCAAACAGCCCCTGGAGGGAAGATCCATGAAATCTTCCACAGGTCCAGCAGCCTGGGCTCTGCTCCAACCTGGCATCCGGACACCAGGCACCAGCCATCCATCTAGTCCAGCGGCCCTGGGCTCAGCTCCAATCTGGCAACCCAGCATCAAACAGATGGATCCTTGTTGTCAGGCCGGGGTGAACTGGCTGCAGAATTACAACAGATCCTGCACACACACACACACACAGTGAGCACAGCAATCTGTATAAGTAAATTTTCATTTCACTAACTGGAAGCTGAAAATATGTGTCAGTTCCTGCACATATTTCAGCACCTCGGGATACCTGAACAGAGAATCCAACAGAGGCAGTGATAAAAAAATTATTTCACATTTTGACATCAAACCCAAACCAGCAGCTGTTAAATGCACCAGAGCCACATCTCACTTCTCATGCTAAAGTAAAAAGCCAGGCAGAGATGATTTCACATTGCACAGCCAGGCTTGATGATTTGAACATCAGAGATGCTGGCGGTCCACAAAACCTCAAACTGTGAGACGAAAACATTAAATTAAATTTGAACTACTTTTTATTCCTTATGCTTCAACAACCAGTCTCACTCAATGTTTTTCATAGAAATTTGTAACATTTCAACACATTTTTCTTAAACCTGGACCTTTAAACCAAGTCTGAACCTTTCAAATAGTGATGACCAGCCAAATGTCCTCACAGTGCAGAAATGCCCTCATTTGGTGGTTTAAACTGAAATAGGTTCTCTCAAGGATAGCTAAACAAGCACACACACACACACACACACACACACACACACACACATTCTCACACAGTTATCCTGAGCTCCATAATTTAAATGTCTTATCTGCAGGATATTGTGCTTCTGTAGTTAATAGTCACTGACACTATAAAATAAAATATAATATTTAAACCTTTTGGAGATCAAAGTCCACATCAGCTTTCTAACTTTGTAATGTGGGGACTTATGTATAATAGTCAGCATCTAAAAATATTACAAAATAGCTTCAAAACAAATATTGTCATTCAAGTTTTGTTTAACCTTTATAATATTGGGTTTAATTTAAAAATCCACAATCACTTGTCCCTCCCACACGACCCAACTGAACATCAGTCTGCCAGTTTGAGTCTCGGTGGTCTCTGCGGAGCCTTTTTCCATTAGCTAGCTAACCAGCTGAACACAAAGTGTGCCTCCCCTCATCTCACGCTCTGGTGGCTCAGATCCTCCAGTTTGATCCAGGGCGTTGAGCTAAAGAGAAAGATGTGGGCACAGTCTCTGATTTCCCATTTTGGCTTTTTCATTTCATCCACTTCACCTTCCCGCAGTCGGACATTAGCCGGGAGCAGCAGCTTTATTTTCGACTTGGCTTGGCTGCATTTGGCTGAGTGGTCGGTAGATGCTGCGGGCAGTGATCGTCTCAGTGTTTGCTGCTCTCCATCCAAACCCAACGCTTCATTTCCAGTGTCTACAAGTGTGTTTCTGCCATAGGTAATCACCAAAGGTAATTTGCAGTGTAGTTTGAAGGAGCTCAGGCCACTCGACTGGATGGAGGTATCAGTCGAAACGCCGTAACCATTCACTCTTAAGAAGTGGGCTAAACAGGAAAATGAGCTGTTTTTGAACCAGGTTTTTAATAGTTTCCGGAGGCTTTAAGAGAGTTACACACCCGCTGAGTGAACCTTTGGATGTGGTCAAAAGAGGCAAGTAAGTGAACCTTGAATTTACTTTAATTTAGTCGTGAAGCTGACAGAGAGTTCCCAGATCTGCGTCATGTCTCCTGTATAAAACATGGTGACCACCTGCTCCAGGCCTCCAGAGAGTTGAGTTCATGTATGATTATGAGACGGAGCTTCAAAGCCTGTATGAGCAGGACGAGTTCGACTTCTGTTGGTAAATCAGAAGGTTGTGGTGTCGCCTGGGTCACGTTGAACATCATCAGCTGGTGGACTCCACCTGCAGTCTCTGTTTGTTTGACAGTTCGAATCACTCTGTGTGTGTTTGTAAGGTCGTGAATCATCTCTGGAGGTTTCTCTCAGCAGCAGACTTCCTCTGGCAGGCTCACTGTGCCTTTCACTCGCCGAGCTGACTGATGGCGTTGTGTACAAACTCTGACCGAGTCGACCCGACAGACTGTGACAGACAGCGAATCAACAACCGGCGGTAAACTGGAGGGATTCCTCTTCATATTCTGAACACATCACGTGTCACAGTTTAGAGTATACACAGATGGGGATGCTAATTCACTGTGGGGGTTTTAAGTTATTTAATTTAAGGTTTCAACAATCACATAAATTAAGTAGTTAAGTACTTAAGTTTTTTTCAGAATATATATTTTCTCCTTTGAGAGCACTAATTCAGAGGTGATCTTCTATCTTATACTGTTTTAATCCTCTGCTTTGTCGTCGTTGTAGAGTCAGTAACCTTTTCAGTATGTTAATAGAATAATAATATCCTTCATTTATGAGGAACTTTTGAAAAGCAAACTTTAAAAACTTAAAAAACAGACATATAAAAACCTTAAATACACAGTACAATCAGTTAAAATTATGAATAAATCCCATCCAATTAAGAATAATAAAAACAATAAAAATCCAAAATAAAGTAATTGAAAAAAGAACAACAACAAAGTCTGTGTATTTCAAAGACACCAATATTGAATTGATTTAAAATCTTAAGTAAATACCCCCCCAGAAAAAGCAACATTTAGAGAGTGGCTTCTTTACAAAGATGCTGGTATGATCATGTACAAACACACATTCATGTTATTATAATATCTGACTATGGATTTAAGAATTTAACATTTTAAAAAATGAAAGCTGAAAACAGGTAGTGGAGAAACTTGACTTTGGTTGTCTTCTATGAGAAAAGAAATCTGCTTTGAATGAAATAAAAGTGTAAGAAAGATACAAAGAGTGAAATATTGTTGGTGCTGCCGTCACAAAGAAAGTTTTCAATTCAATTAAAACTTTCTTTCAGACTCACAAGAGGGTGCATGGTAATTAAAAAAAAGAAAATAAGACATACAAGACAGGTCGCTCTCTGTTTTCTATGAAAAATGATCAATACCACTTTGGAAATAAGAAAGAAGTGTGGTTACTGAAGAGCTGAAGTGAAATTGTTGTTTTATATTGCGTAATGACACAGTTTGAGTTTTGCTTTGCTCAAACAAAGGGTTTTTTGAAGTTTTTCCTGACTCAGTTCGAGGGTCTAAGGACAGAGGGTGTCACAACTGTACAGATTGTAAAGCCCTCCGAGGCAAACGATGATGTTTGTGATTTTGGGCTCTAAATAAATAAATTTGATTTTTTTATTTGAAACAACAAAAGAGACACTTTTCCTCAACCTAAGAGAGAGATTCTCGGAGGAGGAATCATCTGAGAGCTGACTGCTTTTCAAATCTGAGAAAAAAAACACCATGAGAAAGTTTAGCTGCAGAAAAACACTCCGGAAGAAACTCGAGAAGCCTTTAAGCGGGCAAGTTTGACCGACATCTCCAGAAAGAGAAGAGAATGAGCAGCAGAGAGCAACAATCATGGCCAGATGTTCGCCAGCAGGATGAAGACAAAGAAGGAAAAAGAAACTGGAGAAAGAAATTTGACGGTGCAGGCAGAAAATTAAACTCACGTTTTCTGCAAGGACGAGGACTTTTCACGTCTTTTCAGAAGCAGAGGAGAAGAGCTGCCGTCTGAGCACCGATCAACGTCTCTCAGCTCACAACACATCACTCCTTTCACTAATAGAAAACATGAGATGAATAGAAACACAGGTCCCGTCCTTTTGTTGGCGTCCTTCCACTGCAGCTCTTGAGGGAAACATAAAAAGAAAACTGTACATAAAAACATCTGTAACCTTTTATGGTACCTGCTCAATGAGTCAAAAGGCAAAGTTTTCAATACATCCTTACACAAAAGAGGACTCTGTGTTTGCTTTCTCACAGTTTTAGAAAGAGATCTTTTTTAGTCCAGTGTAAACAGGAAGAAAAATTACAGCAAGAAAAACCTGTTTCAGTGTCCATATGAGCACTCTAAAAAATTGTGAACCTATTCTTTAAAACTTTTAATATTTTGAAATCTTCCCCTTCAAAAGGTGTTTTCAGTTACTGTCACCGATTAGACCGATTAGAAAAGTAGGGATTAAAGTCCAACACCTGACTTGAATGAGCCTAAAAGATCAGTCAGGATTAACGCGGTTCCATAAAGATCATTTTTAGTTAGCAATTTAGACTTCTTCGATGCAGGCTTGAGTAGTCAATATAAAGGCATGTGCATGATGTTGTTAAGCAGCTGGAGACATCGATCAAATTGAACCACCTTGAAAAACAGCGATAAGAGAGAGCGTCAATGTTTGTGACAGCGCTGACTATTAGAAATATATGAGGAATTCAAACACATAATAACCAGAAAACGAAATACAGATGCCATGAACAAAATCAGGGGAAAGACTGAATCAATAATATAAGCACTTAAGCATTATCATAATGCAAGAACTGATCTCGTGATGATAAATGGCAGCTGTTTTGAATTTATTAACCAACCAATTTTTTAACATGGTTTTCTATCAGGAGAACAGAGGATAAATGCAGTTGGATTTAGATGAAATATATTTGATCAATATGTTGTTTTGAAATGTAATTTGGACTATTTACAGAGCTATTATATCAACTGTAATAATTAAAATTTTCTGTAGCATTTGCCTAAATGTTTGATATCACATACATTATAATTAAACATATATGTAGGTCTATATGTGATCATTTATCATTATCAATTTATTTCATTATATATTGATGAAAACTCTCTGTAAACTGAGCTTGAGCTAACTTTGTGGAATTGAATAAACTAAAAATTGGCTTATTTGGTAAACTGGCTCAGTACTTTTTGACTTTTTGACTCTTAGCTCGGAGCCCATTGGTTCCTACTGAAGACCTAAATCTTTACAAACAACCTCTAAATGTGGAGTTTAGTAGTAAGTAATAATCATTTTCTGAAACAGCTGGACATCGTAGTTTTTAATCAAACAAACAGGAGGAAACAGTGTATTTGTTTGGGACTATTTTAAGCAGCGGATGAATCCACATTTGGTGCTCTAGTGAGTATTTGTGGCAGTAGGATGGTGTGTGTGTGTGTGTTGTGTGTGTGAGACTGAGTGAAAATAGATTACAGTGGGTGTTTATGCTCACTGTCAGGTTTTAAACTCTGGGGAGCTTCGTGTTACCAAGCAGGAGGAAAGCTTGATTAACTGAAGTGAAATAAAGTAAATGTGATTCTTTTTGTCTGAATTGCAGAAGCTGATTTATAATCGCAGAGTGGTAAAAAGCTGCTGAAGCTGCTCAGACTGTCGACTTTAAATTAAGGGTGTTTTTTCACAGCTTGGATCGAGCCCGAGGACCCGAAGCCACCAGCGTCGCTGCTTCACGTCGCCTCAAACATGGAGGACAGCTGCTGCATTTACACAAATAAAAATAAAGGGAACACTTAAACAACACAATGTAACTCCAAGTCAATCACACTTCCTGTGAAATCAAACTGTCCACTTAGGAAGCAACACTGATTGACAATCAATTTCACATGCTGTTGTGCAAATGGAATAGACAACAGGTGGAAATTATAGGCAATTAGCAAGACACCCCCAATAAAGGAGTGGTTCTGCAGGTGGTGACCACAGACCACTTCTCAGTTCCTGTGCTTTCTGGCTGATGTTTTGGTCACTTTTGAATGCTGGCGGTGCTTTCACTCTAGTGGTAGCATGAGACGGAGTCTACAACCCACACAAGTGGCTCAGGTAGTGCAGCTCATCCAGGATGGCACATCAATGCGAGCTGTGGCAAGAAGGTTTGCTGTGTCTGTCAGCGTAGTGTCCAGAGCATGGAGGCGCTACCAGGAGACAGGCCAGTACATCAGGAGACGTGGAGGAGGCCGTATCTTTGAAAAAAACATGACTCAAACCTCTTAACTGATTTCATCACCAAAGACCTTTTAAATATCACAATAAAACAGCTTCTCTTGCGGTCTCTCTCCAGCAGAAGCAGTTAAACTCGGATGAAACGTTGGTTTAACTCTAACGCAGCAGTAAACCGGCAGGTGTGTTTGTACCTGTGAGCTCATCACGACCACGTCTGTTATCTTCTGTCCACATTTTCTTTTCATTATGACACTGAGAGAAACTACAAGTGCCAATATTTAGAAAACCTTATGTCAGCATATGTACACAGAAAACACAGCAAAACAGTGCTGTAACCTGTTCCAACCCTGACAACCTCCAAATGACTGACTAAATTACTGTGACAAATTCATTTTGGACTGAACATAATTACAGGCTGGATTATCTGAACTGCTGAGGTTGTTTCAGTCCAGGAAGTGTTTTGTTGTAACTGAAGAGGAGGTGCTCGGGTGGATGATTGACATTATAAAGACGAACCTCACCCGGGCTGATGTGGTTTGTCCTTTGTGATGTTCAAGAACATATTTAATAGTCAAAACCTTCAAATCTTACACACCAGGCTTCACGTTGGCTGTGTAAATTAATCGTGAGGGAATACACTACACCAGGGCTGTGAGTCTAAATCAAAAACTGTTCATTATCTCATCTTCTTCTTTGATCAGACAGTTTCTGACATTTAAATAAAAAAGAACTTGTTTGAACATCTTTGACTGCTACAAGAAATAAACAAAGCTTTAAGGACTCACCGATTATTCAGGCAAATGTTAAAGTGTCTTAGTTAAAAAGTTTATCGGGGTTGGTAGCGTCCAAATCCAGTAAAGAGCGAGACAAAGCCACTAACTTTACGTAAACTCATATCATCTCAAACAGCAGAGGTCCTGAACAAGGCTTCTTCTACTTGTTACCGCACAAAATAATGAAGCACTACAAATTTTCTTTCCGGTTTTGAAAAGGCAACTTGTTAAAATGACTAAACTATGATTTTACAGTTGCTGTTTTGTAAAGTGGTTTTGTGAATTTTGAAGATTCATCAGCAGCATCGAACCTTAAGGTCCTAAATCGAGGTATCAAAAAGACGACAATCAATCTTTCCAAACTGAGTCACAGCAGGAAGGTTTGATCTTCACTGTGGAGGGATGATGACAGAAAATGTGATGTTTGCAGCTGCAAGTCGATAATGGCCGACTGCAGTTTTCATCAGAAAAATGAATGCTTGGCTTTACCTTTTCTCTCCTCACAGACTCCTCTATTATTTCTCTCTGTGCTCAATTTAGGGAATTAGACGCTAAACTGAGCATTTGGTGGACTGTTGAACTGAGTTTTTTGATGGTTGGTTGTTTACATCATGAAAATATCAGATGCAGACAAAACAGCTTTTCCTGGTTGGACAGCTGAATGATAAAGAGTCAGACACACAAGAGTTGTTCAAGTGTTTGTCCAAAGTTTCACTCCTCTAACTTCAGTCTGAGTTGTTGGCTACTCAAGAGGAAGCTTAATTAACTCAGAGTATCTGACTGAATGAAGGTACCACAGCTTATCTTCCAGGCACACCAGGTGACTGTAGTGTTGTTTTTAAGTTATGTTTGGTGAAGGTGACCTTCGTCTCTTTGCCGTGTGAAGCAAATGCAGCCCGCAAGGCCATCGATCTCCCAGGATTCATTAAGATTCATAAATGACAGAAACACTGATTTAAGTCAAAGGCAGCGTCTTCTCTCAGAGGGAGGCGAGAAGAAAAGCACCTTGGATAGTCGGCGGGCCACGGGGACGAACTGTTGGGGGAAAATTACGACTGTTTCAGCGTCCTTGTGTTGGTGTCCTGACCGGAGGCCTCTGATCTGCATGCTGCTCAGCTCTCTGCGCTGTTTTATTCAGAACATCTCACACTTTAAGGCCTCAGGAGATGATGGAGATGAGGTGAGCTATTGGCGTGGCAGCGGGGACAGATGATTACTGAGTTTGTACCGAAGACAGATGTGAAAGTAAAAAAACAGACTAAATGTTCTCCCACAGCTGCTGCTCAGTAATGTCCACCACACGGAGGAAAGGGGACGTGTGACCAAAAAAAAAAGTAATGACTTCATTAAATTAATCTTTATTATGTCCTGTCCTGACTGAGATATTCTTGGCACGGATGTGGATAAAGTGATTGACTCATTTCAGAAAAAAATGGAGATCTGAGTTTAACACTTATTATAAATATTCATTAATGGTGGATCTCTGATTTCAGGGAGATGTCAACACTCTCCTCTGAGAAATGTTGAGATGATTAGAGGACATCTAGACGTTAGTTTAACACTTATTATAAATATTCATTAATGGTGGATCATCCTGATTTCAGGGAGATGTCAACACTCTCCTCTGAGAAATGTTGAGATGATTAGAGGACATTAAGACGTTATTTAACATCGGACCACAGGTACACCTCAGTCCTCTCATCATCAGGCTCTGATGTGTGTCTCTGAAATGTCCCAACAATACATCGGACCACATTGAGACATTATCAGACTCCTGATGTGTGATTCTGACTGATTGCTGAGTAAATGTTGATTGCAATCAAGAAATGTATTTATGGTGCTAAAATGTTAAACTGATCTTTTGACGTTCATTGTATTGCTGAAAAAAAGCTGTTAGTTTTGTGGTTAAAAGACAAGTGGAAGCTTTTCCTGTTAGTTTTGTGGTTAAAATGACAAGTGGAAGCTTTTCCTGATGTAAACTTACTTAAAAAGTGGTCTTAAAATGACATGTTAGTGGAAGCTTTTCCTGATGTAAAGCTATACTTAAAAAAGTAAAAGCTCTTAATGTTACAGTCTGTATGTTAGGATCCCTGTCTTGTGTTTTGTCTCCCCCTGTCTGTCACTGTCTGTTTTGTTGGCATAGGAGGACATAGGAGGTAACTAACCCCAGGGCATTCACTACCACACCTGGCATTCACTACCACAGCCGCACCACCTGGCAGCACCACCTCATTCTACAATCAACCCACCAACAGGATTTAACCATTCACCAGCCCGGCTCATCGCCAGGATCGTTCAGTTGTTACCTCTCTCGTTACCTCTCTCAGTACTTCGTGGCTTCTAGAAATTCACCAGTTCTCAGTTCAAAGAAGCTCATTTGCCTGTACAATTCTTCAGACCACTTCGTGGCTTCATTCTGTTTCATTGACTCTTGCCTGTACTCTTGCCTGTACCTAACCCATTCTGTTTTTTGTACTCCAGACTCCTGGCTCCGCCGCGGCTGCCTCCCTGGCTTACCTCGTCTTCCTCCTGGCCTCATCTCCCCCTCTGCAGTCCTCCTTCCTCTCTGGTGCAGCTCGGCTCTCTGCCCCTGCGGCTCAGCCCCACACCAAGCCTCACGCCAAGCCGCGACGCCCACGGCTGGCCAAACTCTGATTTGTGATGCGGCATTCTACTCATTGAAAGGAACATTAAAACTGTTGAAACTTCAATCCATTTGGTGTCTGCTCTGGTCTGCATTTCGGGGTCTAGCTCCTCTGCCTGGCCTGGGAATCTGCAATCTGGGAATCGAATCATTACGTTGCCAAAACATGGACCCCGCGGACCAAGAACCCAGATCGGCTACAGTCCAAGTCCAGGACCAGCTTAATGTGACCCAGCAGGGGATCCTACTGGGCCAACATGACGCTAACATCCGAGCTCCGAGCCCTGATCTCCGCTAACCAAACTCTCGCCCAGCAGGTCGCTTCACTCTCAGCTCAGCTCGCCTCCCTGCAAGCTCCGGCAGCCCCGACGGATCAGCGGAACCAGCCTGAGACTGGAGACGATCAGCAGCGGGACCTTCAAGCGGTGCCCCCCGAACCAGGTGTGTCTTCCCAGGTGTGTCTTCCCAGTGCAAGGGATTTATATTCCAGTGCAAGCTATTCTTTCAGCTCAAGTCCATATCATTCTCTAACGACTCTTCCAAGATTCACTTTATGTTGGGGTTGCTGCAGGGAAAGGCTCTTACCTAGGTTGCTGGCTGAAGCAAGTTCGTTGGGCGGACGGACTTTTTCCGGACTCACCTTCCTCACCTGCCTTGAGCCCAGGAGCCTTCCTCGAGGAGTTTTTCGCCGTTTGTCCCCAGTCTTTGAGCTCCCCAGCTACCCCCTTCTGTGCTCCCTCGCGGCTCTCACCATCACCCAGGACCGGCGCTCGGTCCATTCACCCTGGAGTTTCGGACGCTCGGCGGATTACGTGGATTACACCCTGGAGTTTGGACCCGTTGTGTGGCGGCCGCCTTCTACAGTGGGTCCGGATTCAAGGACGACCTCGGGAGGAGCCTGTCGGCGTTGTGTGGAGGGCTTAGCCTGTCGGCTTGGAGGCTTACAAATAACTGCCAATATATCCTACAAGCGCCGTCCCGATTCCCCCATTCCTCCGCCCACGAACTGCGCCTGGGAGGATTCTGCAAGTCGAGGCTCGCTGAATAAAAGTGTTAACCTGGCCATGAGGACCCCCGTTGAGGAACCAATACAGGTCGCCGACGTGAGGGGCTCATCTCCTCCAGAAAGGTTTACTGAACCACCCCTGGGAGTTCCGTCCCCTTCTGGGCTGAGGGACCTGGTCCTCCAGATTGCCTGCCTGTCGGGGCCTCAACTGGTCCAAAGTCTCTAAGGGGGCTCATCTCTCCCCGTCTCCAAATTCCAGCCAATCTGCTGGTCCAGCTTCAACAGGCTCTCTCTTCAGGCTTCCAGGCGACGGGGCGGAGGAGAATTTTATTGACAGCAGGCAGCAGGCAGCAGGCTGGCATTCCCTCGGAGCCGCTGGGGAGACCCCGCAACGCCCTCGCAGTGGGGCCGAATCCGCTCAGGTTACTCACCGACTCCCTGTGAAACTGTCCTGGAATTCTATCCAGGTTCCTTGGAAATCCTGGCTCACCCCTTCCATCATCTGCTTCCTGTCCTTGGTTGGCAACTCTCATAATCTCTCACGATTGGGGCAGAGGAGAATTTTATTGACAGAGGAGAATTTTATTGAGCAGGCAGCAGGCTGAGCAAGGCTGGTTCGGAGCCGCTAACGCCCTCGCAGTGGACGGCGAATCCTGGCTCACTCCCTGTGTTACTCACCGCACACTCCCACTTGAATCTATCCTGTCTCCTTGAATCTATCAGCTCTCATCCCCCGCTACACCCCTCATCATAGGGTATCCTTGGTTGGCAACTCATAATCCTCACATGGATTGGGCCGTAGGCAAGGTTTTAAGCTGGAGTCTCTATTGCCATAAACATTGTCTGCAGTCTGCTTTATCGCCCACAGGGAAGGCTCCGACACCACATAGCCCTCTTATCGAGCCAGTGGACCTGCTGGGGTTCCCCCCACCTACCACTCAAGAGGTGTTTAACGACAGGCGCTCTCTTTGCCACCTCATCGCCTCGCCCCTATGATTGTGCGATTGAGCTACTTCCTGATGCTGGACCTGTCTGGGGTTCCCTCCAGCCGCCTGTATAACCTGACCAGACCAGAGCAGGAGGCCATGGAGGGATACATTAACGATTCCATGGCTCTCTGGCATCATCCGCCCCTCAACATCTCCAGTAGGGGCGGGGTTTTTTTTTGTTAAGAAGAAGAAAGACTCCTCTTCCCTCAGGCCATGTATAGACTTCCATGGCTGCTGGAGGCCCCTCAACATCTCCTAAGGGTTTTTGTTAAGAAGGACTCATCCCCACGGTAGATGCCTAACAATATGGAACAAATATCCCCTACCCCTAATAGATTCCGCTTTCACTCCCCTTCAAGGTGCCACGCCTACCACCAAATTGGACCTGGATCCAGATCCGGGGATGGAAGACAGCCTTCAGATGAGCCTTCAACACCCCCCTGCCAGCCTTTGAGTACCTGGTGAATGATGCCAGATTTGGGTAACCGCTAACCAATGCCCCCGCAGTGTTTCAGGCCCTCATAAATGATGATCCTCCGTGATTTCCTAAACCGTTTCGTCTTTGTGTATCTGGGAACGATATTTTGATCTATTCCAGGAACTTACCTGATCATCATCAGCTCCATCCGCCAGGTCCCATCAGGTCCATTGGAGAATCGTCTCTTCGCTAAAAAGGTGCGAATTCAGCCCCCCAGGTTATTGGAGAATCGTCTCTTCGTTAAAAAGGAGCTTCATCATAAAGGCAAATTCCACGCCTCCCAGGTCGACTTCCTCGGCTGCGTGCAAGCATAAAGGAAGGAAGCGTGCAAGCAGACCCAGCGAAGGCGAGAGCAGTAGCAGAATGGCCCATTCCAACCAACCGTAAGATTCTGCAGCGCTTCTGGGGTTTGCTGGGGTTTGCCAACTTTTCCGGAATACAGCTTCAAGACGGCGCCCCTCATGTCCACCTCCCCAGGCGGCGCCCCTGACAGCTGCTCTCACCTCCCCGTCTCGTCCCTTTGTCTGGGGAGGAGGAAGCTGAGAAGGCGTTCAATCGGCTAAGGACTCTGTTCACCACGGCCCGTTCAGTCCTGGTTCAGCCAGATCGGCTATCCAGCTCAAGCAGCAATCGTGGTAGAGGTGGATGCAGCTCGGATTAAATCGGGGTCGGAGCAGTCTTGTCCCAGAGACGGGGGTCTGACGGTCGGCTCCATCCCTGTGCCTTCCTTCTCCCGCCGCCTCCCCTGCAGAGGCCAATTACGACGTCAGGTAATCGGGAGTTGCTGGCGGTCAAGATGGCGCTGGAGGAGTGGCGCCACTGGTTAGAGGGGTCAACACAGCCCTTCGTTGTGGACCGACCACAAGAACCTGGACCAAGAACCTGGCCTATATACAAGCGGCTGAACTCTGGCCTATGAAGCGGCTCAGGCTCTCTTCAGGCCAGATGGGTCAGATCTCTTCTTCAGTCGCTTTGACTTCGCCCTCACCTACCGCCCCGGGTCCCGCAACATCAAGATACGCCCTCTCAAGACAGTTCAGCGTGGAGGAGAAGGTGCAGGAGGAGGAGAACATCCTTCCTACCTCCAGGGTCATCGCTGCTATCACCTGGGACATAGACCTGGGAACGCCGTCCTGCGGGCTCAACAGCAGCAGCCAGACCCCGGGCAGGGACCTCCGGGCCGCTTGTTTGTCCCTGACGCTGTCCGGTCACAAGTTCTGCAATGGGCTCACTCAAGTCCAAGCTCTCATGTCACCCAGGCATCAACCGTACCATCAGTCTCATTAAGCGTCATTTCTGGTGGAGGAACATGGAGGCAGATATGAGATATAAGGGTTTTGTTCAGGCCTGCACCGTCTGCGCCAGAGGGAAGAGCTCTCATCAACCTCCGTCCGGCCTCCTTCAGCCACTTTCTGTTCCTGGGCGGCCCTGGTCCCACATCCCTGGATTTAAGTCACAGGTTTGCCCCCATGCGCCAATGGGAAAAGTCATATTGCCCAGGGAGCTCTCATCAACCTTCCCGTGTTCCTAAGGCAGCCCTGTCATGTTCCTGGGCGGCCACTGGTCCCACACTCTGCCCTGGATTTTGTCACAGGTTTCCCCACAGCCCAATGGGAAGACAGTCATATTGACCATAGTTGACCGATTTTCTAAGGCACTTTGTTGCCCACTTTGCCAATTGCCCCCGCCAAGCTCGCCCCCACAGCCCGTGAGACAGCCGACCTTCTCACGCCAACCACGTCGTACGCCTTCATGGCATTCCACAAGACATTGTGTCGGATCGGGGTCGCAGCTCATCTCACAGGTGGAAGTCATTCTGTAAGGGACTGGGGGCGTCAGTGAGTCTCACCTCGGGGTTCCATCCTCAATCAAACGGGCAGACGGAGAGGACGAACCAGGACCTAGAGTCAGGCTATCTCACGCTGTGTTCCACGGCCGGCAAACGGGCAACGGAGAGGGAACCAGACCTAGAGTCAGCACTTGGTCACGGCCGGCAACCAGTACATGCACACCTCCCCTGGGTCGAACTCGCTCGCTCACAATTCCCTGGTTAGTTCCGCTACTACGTTTGAGTCTAGGTTACCAACCACAACTGTTTCCACGCCTTTGAGTTTGAACAAGAGTTGGCCGTGGCCTCGCTAGGTTACCAACCATCACTGTTTCCTCCACGCCAGGAACAAGAGTTGGCCGTTCCCCCATCCAACATCATCCAACGGTGTAAGGCGGTATGGCAAAGGACCCAGGCCGCCTTGGACGCCACCGTCATGGTTCAGCGGAATCATCGGCGAATCCATCGGCAGACAAGCACCGATTACCTGCTCCCCAGTACTCCCAAGGTCAGTCCGTTTGGTTGTCTTCCAGAAACAGATTCCCCTGAGATGCGAGTCCCGCAAACTGTCCCCTCGCTACCTGGGTCCCTTCATAATTCAAGAAATCATTAACCCCTCCGCCGTCCGCCTCAAGCTGCCCTCGTCTATGAGGATCCATCCCACCTTTCATGACATTATCTGTCCCTTTGTGCCATGATGCCAAGTACCGGTCCTCCTGTCACAAGCGCCCTGAGTCCTCCTCCACCCCCCCCCAGACCGCCCTGAGTCATTTGACCCCCCCCCACCCGCCCGGATCATTGA
Source organism: Scortum barcoo (assembly GCA_023238725.1). Taxonomy (NCBI): domain Eukaryota; kingdom Metazoa; phylum Chordata; class Actinopteri; order Centrarchiformes; family Terapontidae; genus Scortum; species Scortum barcoo. The sequence continues at coordinate 1,163,758 of CM041536.1, read as the reverse complement.
GACCACTCCTGGACGTGAGGTGCAGTCGTCGCCTCCTAGGCGGCGGTGACTGAGGCGGGGCCGGGTATCTGGTGGACTGGGAGGGTTATGGTCCGGAGGAACGACATGGATTCCCCAACGACATTCCCCGATCCTGGATCCTGGACCATAACATGTTAAACGTTCCACGTTTCCACCGGGACCCTGACCCTCCACCGGGACCAGATCCCCAAAACCTGGAGGTTAAACGTCACCTGGAGGTGACCGTTGAGGGGGGGGTACTGTTAGGAGGGTCCCTGTCTTGTGTTTTGTCTCACCCTGTCTTCACTGTCTGTTTGTCCCCCTGTGGCCGCATAGGAGGTCACTGTCTGTTTGTTAGGAGGACAGGTAACTCCAGGGCATTCACTACCACACGCCTGGTTCAGCCGCACCACCTGGCAGTCATTCTACAATCAACCCACCAACGAGGAACCTGGTCAGTTCAAGCATGTCAGTCTACAATCAACCCACCATTCAGGATTTAAGATTTAAGCCCGGCTCATTCATCGCCAGACTCGTTCGCCAGACCGTTCAGTTACCTCTCTCGGTACTTACTTCGTGGCTTCTAGCAATTCTTTCATTGAACTCTTGCCTGTACCTAACCCATTCTGTTTTTTGTACTCCAGACTCCTGGCTCCGCCGCGGCTGCCTGAAACCTCCCTGGCTCCTCAGCCTCTACCTCGTCTTCCTCCTGGCCTCATCTCCCCCTTGCAGTCCTCCTGGTGCAGCTCGGCTCTCTGCCCCTGTAGCATCAGCTCTCTGCCAGCCTGCCGTGCGACGCCCACGGCTGGCCAAACTCTGATTGACAAGTGGAAGCTTTTCTACTGATTTCTGACTTTGAAAGGAACATTGAAAAGAACATTACTGTTGAAACTGTTGAAACTTCAATCCATTTGGTGTCTGCTCTGGTCTGCATTTCGGTCTGCATTTCGGGGTCTAGCTCCTCTCTGCCTGGGAATCGTAACACTGTAGGTTTAGAGGAGCCTCCTAAACTTACCGACTGGAGATGAGACTGATTTTTATCATTGATTATCTGTTTGATACCGTGAGGACATGGTGACAGTTTTCACAAAAGTGAATAAAACAACACTTTAACACTTATTGTGTGTTTTGCTTTGCTTTTACAAGAGAAAAAGATTTAAGCAGGGCAGCGAAAAGATGAGTTTGACAAACTGTATTTTGTTAAAAAACTTAAAGAGCCATGAACTTTACTTGTGACCTTTATGAGAGGTTTTCTTTGCTCTAAACATCTGTAACCCTGCAGAAGAATAACATACGTAAATGATGTGGTGCCTCTTTACACGTGGCTGACGTACGTTAACTTCAGCCGCATCATAACAGACAAACTCTGAGTGCTTCGCCCACAAATCTTTAAAGACAACAGTGAAGAGTATGTTAGCTAATCCAGCAAATTTATGAAACCACCATCCTTCAGATTACTGTCATAATAATAATGTCATAATTTACATGTTAACACAAGTTGTGTCTTTTACAGTCTGCAGAGGGAAAAACCTGCCAGTGACACCGACTCTGCAAAGTCATTTAATGTTTTCCATTACAGTGATGACATATGGAAACTCCACACTCCTCTTTACTAGTTCTGTAAAAATAATGTGATTAATCAGCCTGTTTTTTGTTATTTTCCTGTTTTTTCTCCAGTTTTTCCACTATATTTAAGCTGCAAAGAGCTGAACACTGGACGCTGGTCTAGTTTTGCATTCTTTTTTTTTAATTACCTACATAATAAATCAAATTTTAAAAATATTTGCTGATTCATTTTATTTCCTGATTGATCAACCGGGCATTTCAGATCTAATTTGCAAACTTTCTCAGGACTTAAAAAGCTATTTTTGTTGTGAGCTGCTGGCTGAGCACATTAATCCACAGCTGAAGTTTTCTGCAGCAGAGAGGATAAAACCTTTCTTCATGCACCGGCTGATAAAATGATTGATGATTAAGATGATTTCATTTTGATAGAGCGCTGATGTAAACGCTGGTGTGATTGAAGGTTGAAGTGGGGCGAGTGACGCGCTGCACTGATTAGCTCATGTGCTGCAGGTTTGGCTGCAGGTTTGGCTGCAGACTTGGGGGGGGGGGGTTAAATTCACTTTGCAGCATGTCCAAACACACTTATTTTAGCAGTAAACATCTTCCAGTTATTAAGTTTAATTTGGACAAACTGCTTTCCAGTTTAAGCAACAGCTGAATGCAGCAGAATCTACTGCGCCTCTAATGAGAGCTGAGACGCTGCCAATCCTCCAAACACACATCGCCCTCAGGGAAGTGAGAGCCGCAGTATTTTCTGACTCCATCCTGCAACTGTGTGTTCTGCAGCCGTTATCAAAGATCATCTGATTAGAAATGTGATCAGTAACACATCTGAAAGACATACTGTCCTTAAAGTGTGCGATTGCAAGTTGTTGGAGTCTTGGGGGCAAAAGTTTAATCAGAAATCCGCGACAGATTTCCAGATGTAGAGAGACGATAAAATGAGCACAACATCTGCAACCATTTCATTTATAACTGCAATGTTTCATCATAATGTTTCAGGGATCTCACAGTAAAGTAGGAGAAACTGTCAGTTTTGTCCTGATTTCAACAGGCTCGGCTTACTGTAAAGTGTTTTTTCATATCTGAGCTGCGTCATGTCGCATTCTGCTTCCTGTCAATCACCTGTGGGAGGAACTGAAGCGTAATCCAGGGAAATAATATCAACAACATGTCACCTTTAAATGTTTAATGTCACAGTTATGCTCCTTTTTAGGGCCTCTTTTCTTGCTCTTTAGAGAGCTGAGGATAAAGATCAATATCAGTGGGGGCGTTTTAATTTATCAGTATCAGCTGACATCAGGCAGATAAAATGATCATCAGTGAGTGTAAAGGTTTGAAAATGATTTGGGTTCAGACACAGTGAGCAAAACATTCAGCCACTTCTCATTTTTAACAGGTGCTGATCATCACTTTCACAGGTTAAAATGAGAAACATGACCTGTACATCAGCTGTTTCTAATTTGTCAGCTCCATGAGCACCTTGACTGCAGGACACAATTAAACGCGGCTGTCAGCAGGTTAAAGTGCTCTCTGCTGAACAATCAGAGCAGACGGAGGGTTTCTGTTGTTATAACAAAAAGGTAAAGTGCAATATTGAATGAATATCATGTGTGCAATACTTAAAAAAGGTCATCAGCCACACACTTATTTCATCCTGCAAGAAACTAATGCAGAAGGACCTCCGCTCAGGCTAGATGAGAGATGAGGAAAAAAAATCAGACTAATAAAAGAGGTTTCCCCACACTCAGATCTTCAGTTTGCAGGATTTTCACTGCACAAAGCTAAGCTAAACGTCTATCAGACCTTTATCAGAACATGCATGTTACACGAAAGACAGGCAGGTAGAAATAATCACTCCCACTCCAATCATTGGCAGATTGCAGCACACCTGTGCACCTCAATGGAGTGGGAAAATGAAAAACACAAGAAAAACATACCCACAATCAGAGAGACCCTTATAATAATAACACAGAGTTTCATAAGAGTAAATTAAGCTTTTAAAAAGTTCAGGCTTGAACCATCATTAATCAGAGATCTGCAGATCTGTAAGATCTCAAAAAAAAAAAAATAGAACAGAGAGGGATGGAGGGACATCAGGCAAATGCTTAAAGCACATCAATCATATCAGAATCCCTGTTAAAGCCCGAAGGCTGAAGTGTAGATCCAAAAAAGCTCCCTCATATCTTTCTCTCCAGATCTCACCCTTCGGCGATTCAACGTATTTGATGCCCTTCAATCATAAAGAGGAGACGAGGTGTGACAGTTTCATCTGATGGAGCTGATGTGCTCACTCATCCACTCATCCTTTGTTTCAGCACACTAATTTCGCCTGTAAAACTCAACATTTTCTGCTTTGCATGTGATAAAACCCTTAAAAGGAAAACTTTTGCCCACCCTTGGCACAATCTCCATATGGATCATTCCCAAATTTTAGAGGCATCTAAAGAAGTCCATGTGCAACTAAAAAAAGGGTTTTTAATAAGACATTTCTCATCAGCATGTTTAAAGTTTTGTAAATCTGTCAGGCCTCTGAACAGCTAAACGGTAAGAACCTTGAGCTCTTTTTTTTCAGCCTCTGAATCCTTTTCTGGTTTCCCATCATCTTCAGAGGAGTTAAATTTTTCTCATTTTGGATTGAGAGATTGTAGTTTGTGTGGAAGCACTGGAACTGATGGAAACTCTCTTTTCTCTTTGCAGGATGGGATTCTCAACTCTCTTTTTCTTGGCTGATCTTAGGAACCACCTTTCTCACTTGTTTCTCCTCTTCTGAATCACCCCGTGTGATTTTCCAATTGTCTGTCCCATCATCCTCAGATAGATAAGTAAAAGGAAGATTAAACGACTTGTAATGTGTGAAAGGATGAACCAGTTTCTGCATGTGTGTGAGGTCTGAGGTCTAAATTACTTTTCCATCTGCCACAGCAGCTTAATTTGGCAGACCAACATTACATATAGGTCTTAAATATGTATTGTCAGTGCGGAAGGAATTAATCCTTTCCATATAACTGTAGTGAACGACCCGACTTCTTCATAGGAAACTCCAATGCTAAACTCAAGGATTAATTATTAAAATGCTGCTTTGACAGAAATCAGTGTTTAAGGTGTAATCTACAATCCTAATCTAATACTAATACAGTGAATTTGAGCTGTTGAGTTCAAACATCAACATCCTTTTCTCTCCAGGATTGTAGACACCACCTTTAACTGACCTTTTCTGACACACTTTATACAGTGGGATCATTTACAGTATTTAATATATATATAGTATAAGTAATAGTAATATAAGTATTTTTGAATGTTTTATTATTTGTTTCCACCTTTATTGATTATTTAAGATATGTTTTCTCCATTTTTTCTCTTTGATTGACATTTACAAATGACCCAGAATGACCCCAGAGACATCTTGTATTTCACTCACTCTAACAGTCTTATTGTGAAAAACGTACACTGTATGCCCTAAAAATAACCTAATAAAAAATACCTCCATGAGGTGTCTGTCCATTATTATCTGGACTTGATCCCAGCTGGCGTTGGCCGAGAGGCGGACACCCTGCAGAGGTTGTTAGTCAATCACAGCGCCGACATTTAGAGACGGACAAACCTTTGAAACTTCACATTCACACTGACAGGCACTTCAGAGTGATCCTCTTCTTTCTGCAGACACCTTGTTTTTTACCTGTTCAAACCTTTGTGTTCCTCCAGTTTTTAGGTGAAGTGCCTCCTCTGTCTGCACTCATCTCTCTTTTCAGGTATTTCTTTGAGCTCAGTCGTGCATTGACAGAGACATTCCTGCTTCTATTCAACCTTTTTACACTTGAAGGCTGCTATCTGACTTTTAGCTGAAAGCTCCTCTGAGGCCTTTTGCAAAGTGCCTCCCAGATTTCAAACACTTTAAGGACAGGGCCTCCTCCTGGTCTCTGACATCCTTCTCCTTCTGGAGGACATGAAAAAAAGGGATTGCATCCCTTTGAGGCCTCAAGCACTCTTTTCATCTTCTCTAATTATCCTCTGATTACTCTGCCATCAGCCTCCACTTTATTGGTCTCAAACACTCGACTCCATCATTTGTGGACAGACCATCCTGTTTCTGTGCTGCTATTCTGAATTCAGCTGTAAGCATCTGTCTGTTTGGGGACTGCTTTACCTCCCTCAGCTCTGAATTTGTCGTCTTGAAGGTTGTCGATCTCTTTCAGGCTCCAATCTTTCCTCTCTGGATGATTTGATGAAGCTCGATGCTTTTTTGATGAAGGACCAGAGAAGAGGTGTGTCGGCTGATCAGACTGCATCCACGTCTGAACAAACCTGGCTGCAGATAAAAAATATTTCCAGCTTCCATACTTGTACCATGTGAGAGAGTAAATCCATCTTTAGGTGGATAGAAACGTCTGTCCACACAATAGCTGTCGAGACATTTCACTTTCTGCTGCTGCCGATGTTCTCCTTTTACTAAACCGAGCAAACGAGGTGCGAGTGTTGTTGGAAAATTTTACACTTTTCAAATTCATTGTGACCGTCATGTTTACCTCCTCCTGCTCAGATAAAATCTGAAAATCAGAAGCATAATAAAGGTTCCTATCTCAGACAGCGGGATAAGCTTCCTCTGAGGCTGGTTGGACTTCAGCAGACAGAGAGAGTAATTCAAACTGTTTGTCCATGATGCATCAGTGGATTTGTGACGCCGGTGGCTGGTAACCTGACCTGACCTGCACTGACACACCTCCAGTCACCCAAAAATGAGCATGCAAACCAGCAATTACCATTACTCACGTTAATTTTTAGTAATTAGCAAATTGGTGCAGCGCAGATAGAAACAGATGAGCTGCCACTAGTGCTGTATTTATTGCATATCTGTGTAATTAGAGGTTAATCAGAAAAGACAGCCTCTTACTCTGGGAGTATTAACAGCGTGGCATTGAACCGTGGGCAGGTTTAATGTAGTTCACTCTCGCCCCTAAAAGCATTTCTGTGTGTGTGTGTGTTAAAGTTAAGTGACAGGTATTGCTTTTCACCAGCTCTGGCAGTCAGATGAGGGTTTCATTCAAGGACGTGAGATGTCAGCGGAGTCCGTCGTCACTTAACGGAGGAATCAAAGAGACAACGAGGACACGAGTCGGATCTGATCAGGCTCACTGTGTGATGCTCCCCCCTCGCCTGTCCTCTCCGGGAGCTGAGTGACGGCTGTATATGGAGCTAAATTCAGACCTTTGTCTCGCTCAGCTGCCCGTCCACAGTTTGTCTCTGCAGCTCGCCTGAACCGACCACCTGTAGGTCCGCGTGGCCCCGGCAGGTTTGTGCCATTTGTCTTAATGTGAAGCAGCAGCCACGCTCAGCTTTCGCAGTTATAATAAATTTCAACAACGGCCAGCGACAACCAGACTGTGAACATCTGCGGTGTCTGACCAGCCACAAAGATCAGTCAAGCTGCATAATAATAATAAAAATAAACTTTATTTGTAGAGCACTTTTCAAAACAGAGTTACAAAGTACTCCACATGAAGGAATTAAAACATTAAAAGACATAAGGAAATAAGGAAAAATAAGGAATAACATACCCAACAATACAGATAAGAACACCAATAATACTAACACAGATAACATGTTGGAAATAAAATCAAGAATCAAGAATCTTTATTTGTCATTTTTGTTTTCACATAATGTTTTTTGAATTTAGATTGGTGACTCCCAGCTGTAAATAGCAGAAATAAAAATAGGAAAAGGCACATTATATACAAGATAAAATATACAGAAGACATGACAGGACCGGGTCGCGGAGGCAGCAGTCTGAGCAAAGATGCCCAGACTTCCCTCACCCCAGCTCTTCCGGGGGGACCCTTTCGAGGCGTTCCCAGGCCAGCCGAGAGATATATAGGAAAGCCCTGTGTAATGCCAGAGCAGCCTACTATTCGGCATTAATAGAGGAAAATAAGAACTGCCCTAGGTTTCTTTTCAGCACTGTAGCCAGGCTGACACAGAGCCATAGCTCTATTGAACCCTGCATTCCCCTTAAGTTTAAGTAGTAATGATTTCATGAGCTTCTTTAATGACAAGATTTTGAATATTAGGGACAAAATTTGTCAGGATCTGCCTAACTGCCTAACCTAATCTATCTAACGTGCCTTCAGACTCAGGAAATTTAGGAGCAGATACATTAAAACCTGACAATTGCTTAGACACATTGTTTTATTCCAATTGGCCTTCCCGAATTATCCTCGTTAGTTTCATCATCGAAAGCAACAACTTGTCTCCTAGACCCCATCCCAACTACGCTGCTTAAGGAAGTTTTCCCATTTATGGTGGCACATCGCTGCTGCATATTATTAATCTGTCTCTGGTGTCAGGCTTTGTTACCCAAGTCTTTTAAAGTAGCTGTAATTAAACCATTGATCAAAAAACCTACACTTGATGCAGATGTGTTAGCCAATTATAGACCAATATCCAACCTCCCCTTTTTGTCTAAGATTCCTAGAGAAAGCCGTTGCCAGCCAGTTATGTAATTATCTCCACAGTAATAGTCTTTTTGAAGTTTTTCAGTCAGGATTTAGAGCTCACCATAGCACAGAAACAGCACTTGTGAAAGTCACCAATGACCTGTTGACAGCATCAGATAGAGGGCTTCTGTCTGTACTTGTCCTGTTAGACCTTCAGTGCTGCCTTTGATACAGTTGACCATCACATCCTGTTGCTGAGAATGGAAAAACTGCTTGGTATTAAAGGGTCTGCATTAAACTGGTTCAGATCATACTTATCAGATCGGTCTCAGTTTGTCCATATTAATAATGAATCCTCTGTGCATACATACTAAAGTCTGTCATGGAGTTCCACAAGGTTCAGTGCTTGGTCCAATTCTGTTTATTTTGTATATGCTGCCCCTTGGCAATATCATCAGGAGGCACTCCATAGATTTCCATTGTTATGCTGATGACACCCAATTATATTTATCAATGGAGCCAGACAAAACTGATCAGCTCCTGAAACTCCAGGCCTGCCTTAAAGATATAAAGGCTTGGATGACCAGAAATTTCCTGCTGTTGAACTCAGATAAAACTGAAGTGATCCTATTAGGTCCGAAACACCTGAGGAACACGTTTTCTCCTAAGATAGCCTTGCTGTTGGATGGCATTAACTCGGGCCTCCAGTACCACCACTGTAAGGAACCTCTGTGTGTTTTATTTGATCAGGATATGTCCTTCGACACCCATATTAAGCATATTTCAAGGTCTGCCTTTTTACCACCTGCAAGTGCAACATCGCAAAAATTCGGCACTTTTTGTCCCAAAGCGATGCTGAAAAAGTTAGTCCATGCATTTGTCTCTTCCAGGCTGGATTATTGTAATTCACTTTTATCAGGCTGCCCGAACAAGTCGTTAAAGACTCTACAGCTGGTCCAGAATGCCGCTGCTCGGGTGCTGACTAGAACCAGGAAAAGAGACCATATTACTCCAGTACTGGCTTCTCTGCATTGGCTCCCTGTAAAATTTAGAGTGGATTTTAAAATCCTTCCTCCTCACATATAAGGCTCTGCTACATGGTCTGGCACCATCATATCTTAATGAATTGATAACTCCTTATCAATCCGACTAGAGCGCTGCGCTCCCAAAACGCAGGCTTACTTGTAGTTCCCAGGGTTTCCAGAAGTAGTCTAGGGGGCAGAGCCTTCAGCTATCAGGCCCCTGTTCTCTGGAACCAGCTCCCAGTCTGGGTCCGAGAGGCAGACACAGTGTCAGTGTTTAAGAATAGACTTAAAACCTTCCTTTTTGATAAAGCTTATAGTTAGGGTGAGCACAGGCTCGCCCTTAGTTATGCTGCTATAGGCTTAGACTGCCGGGGGCTCCCATGATGCACCGGGCACCTCTCCCTCTTCCTCTTTCTCTGCTTCCTCTTCCTTCTCGCTTCCTCTACTCTTATTATGGTAGTAGTGCAAACTGGAGTCACCTTATAAACTGGTAAAAGTGGCTAAACTGGTTAAAGTGGTTAAATTGGTTAAAGTTAAACAAACTGTTAAAGCGGTTAATGTGAATACTCTTATGTCCTGTAAAGTGCATGTTACTGCCGGAGCCCCGGTCCTCTTTGTTCTCTCCAGTCTTGCAGGTTCCTCACTGATTCTGGTTGTGGTCCATCTGTCTGAGGTTCACTGGCCTGGTGGGGACATGATCTGTGTCTGTGTTGTGGAGAGAAGGTCGAGTGGCCCAGAGCTCCATATGAGGACATCTAGGGATGCACCTGGACTCACGGACTCATTTCCATTACCTGTGATACCTTCACACATGGACTAAACCCATGAACTCAGTTATAGCATCTACAGTTTATTACGACTCATGTATAATTCCATAATATGATTGATGATGTTCTCTGTACATGTGGCATCTATTGCACACGTCTGTCCGTCCCAGGGAGAGGGATCCCTCCCTCATCTGTGGCTCTTCCTCAGGTTTCTTCTTTTTCCCATAAAGGGTTTTTTGAAGTTTTTCCTGACTGACCCAGTTCGGTTCGAGGGTCTAAGGACAGAGGGTGTCACAACTGTACAGATTGTAAAGCCCTCCGAGGCAAACAATGTTTGTGATTTTGGGCTCTTTTAAATAAATAAATTTGATTTGATTTTTGATTTGATAGTCTCTCCAGCGTGTCCTGGGTCTTGACGTCATCCCTTCACTTCCAGGCGCTCGCCTGCGAGCCCCAACCCCAGGCCTGGCTCCAGGGTGGGGCCCTGGTAACATAAATCCAGGCGACGTAACGGTCCTTGTTGTTCTTTTATCCGTGATGAGCTTGTGAACCGCTTTTAGTCTGGCCAATCACCTAGGACCTGTTTGCCATGGGAGACCCTACCAGGGGCGTAATGGCTAATGCCCCCGACAACATAGCTCCTAGGATCATTCGGGCACACAAACCCCTCCACCACTGTAAGGTGGCAGTTCAAGGAGGGGTACATAAGACATAAATATATAAAATAGAGATGTGTTAGCATTAATCAACAGTGATTCTGCAAACCTCAGAATGAATCATTGTTCTGTATTTGAAATATTGTTAGTTCAAATGAAGCTTTGTTTTATTAAATGAACTGAAGTTTTTATCTATTTTGTTGAGTAAAAAGTACCGTCCCAGCATGCAGCTACATGCTAATTCAACACCACTAGGACCTGCCTCCAGCTAATTTAAGTTCTATGTTTTAAGTTTAACTTCTGCGGCTGCACTGTGAACAGCAGATGGTGACACAAAAGGAGTCATCAGTACACGGCTGGTAAATTAAATAATAAATATACCAACCTGCATATTTACTCCAACTATCACAGAGGCAGAATATGAAAACCAGCTGAAAACAATATTTTTTTTATCTTCATGTAAAAACAGGTACATTCATGCTTATTCATCTATCTTGAATTTCAGTGTTTTAAATAAATGAACTTCAGTCTGTTTCATTTTCTGGAGGCTCTTTTTGCTGCGTGAGAAAAGAAACAGCTGCATGAAGCTGCAAAGTTACAGAGTAAATCTAACAGGAGGAGTCAAAGTGTCTAAGTTAACTCAATGCACAATCAAAACTGCATAATAAACCGTTCCTGTAACTTAAACCCACTTCATGAGAGTTGATCTGTGTGAACATTTTGCTCCAAACACTGAGGCTGAATAACAGAATAAAAGAGTCAGTCACAGATATTTATCACCTTATTGTCCAGGGCACAGCGAGGAGCATCGAACACCTTTTTATTTATTTTGAAAGACTTCACTTTAGATTCACAGGTTTTTTAGTTGTAAGACATTTCAGCTGTTTGGTTGTGGTGACTGGACTCAGAAATATCTTAAACGTTGAGCACTGTGAAAGGCCGATGTATGTGCAACCAACGTTTTTTACTTCACAGTCTCCATAAGTCTCTATAAGTCCTTTGTTGTTTGTTTTCACCATTCACATGTCTGCTCCGTGTTCGTTTAACGCCGTCTGCGTCGTATTTCACCAGCAGCACGCCAACACCAACGCAGCCTCCACAGTGTTATCGGCATGAACTCCAGGTGATTATGCTGTGTATACTGTGACTTTAACACATCAAATTATATATGAAGATGAAGTGTAATGTGATGTTGGAGTGTTACAAACTGAGAAAAGAAGAAAATATATTGAATTTGTGTGACAGACAACAACAAATTAAAGCATCTAAATGACAGGAAAGTCATGTTTAACCTCTTTTCTGATCTGTCTGAGCCTGTCTGTAGGTTCTGTTGTATTTCAGTCAGTAAAATAATCTACAAAATCATGTAAAATTACAGCAAACAGCTTTTTTTACATCATTTTGTGTGTACAAACATTAGCATTGCCTCTATATAGTCAGATATTTAACATTAAAGGACTCTGACTGTGCACTTTAGCTGAGAGATGATGATGACGGATTTTATTTCCATATGTCATTTCCATCAGCCCTGTGAAGAGTTGGACTCAGATTCAGAAAATCTTTATTGCTCTTGAATCTTGAAGTCTGCAGCTTTGAAAATGCTTGTTTTGTGGGAAAGGGGGTAGTTTTGTTAAATTTTGTGACCTGGATCTGAGTGCTGTCGTCTCTTCCATCCTCTGCTCGCCTTGATGTTTCTTGGTGCTGTGCCTGTTGTTTTCTGGCTTTTATCTATATTTGCGTCTCTCTATTAAAGACACTTTTAAAGAAAAATGCATCTTGAATAAGCCTGTTAAGATTTTTAATCCCGTGTTCCTCCTATGTCAGCGCCAGCGGGATCGCCAGCAGCGTCTTTTGACTGATACTTCAGTGGGAGAGTGTTTTTTAAAATGTGAGAGCTGCTCTCACTGTGCCGAGACTTCAGAGGAGCCCACAGCGCCAAAATGAAAAGGCAGTGAGGCGGACAGAGTGTCATATTGTGTTAATGTGAGCTCCCAGCAGGTGAGCTCTCCAAACACACAACAATGCTCTTTCATTTTAATACAGACCCATTTTTGCTTTTGTCAGTTTAGTGCTTGTTACATGTCACTTCATCTTTAATAATTCATTGATTGTCTGTGTTTTTCTTTATTAATCCATCTGATCCACCCAGAGAACTGTAGATACTGTATTTCAAAGTGAGCTCATCTGATATTACCATTTAAAATCTAATCAGATCGGACTGAAAAGCTGTTTGACTCAGTTCATGTTGTCTTAATTGGCAGTTTTACTTTATTTTGGACGACGTTTTGGAAAGATTCAAATGCAGATGTCTGTTCACGAATCCCCCAGAATGCTTCGATCTAATTTTAAACTCTGAATATATAAGTTTTAGTCTCTGAGCTCACTTGAGTTTATAATGGTTTGAACCTCGTTTAGTTACACAACGATCAAATTTAGAGCGGAGTCGTGAAGTTATCAAGTTTCAGAACAATCAATAAAGATCATCCTTTACTGTTTTTAGTGCTTTTTGTCTGTTTGGTGCTTCAGTAAAAGTAGAGAACAAGCTAGCAATGCGAACAAACCTTCTCTATAATGGCACGAGAATTATAAAATGTTTAAAATGTAAAGCAATACATTTGTTTTTTCCCTCTCTTTCCTTAACCCCCCCCCCACACACACACACACACACACACACACACACAGATGGGTACATTTTGTCTCTGACAAATAATGAAAATTAAAGAGGGGGGACATTACAGAACCTCTGCAAATTATTTTAGGAAGAGCGCTAACATTAGACTTCCTCCCATCCATCAGTGACACACAGCTGATGTGAAACATCACACATCGTTTATTGGCTTTGCAAGATGGATGAAGATCCAGCGACCACACAAACTTCACGTTAGCTGTGTTAGCTGCTCCTAGTTAGCCTGAAGCAACGCTCCACCAAGACTATAAGCTTTTAATATCCCACATTCACCTTGTTAAGACGGTAAAGTGATCCCCTGCAGGTGTAAATAGGTCGCCATCACTGCAGTGGTGTCTGAATCTGCATTAAACAAGATATTTATGAAGCTCTATCCAAGAGAAATCTATCCTGAAATAATAATAATATAAAACAAACCTCCAGGAGTCATTTGCAGTTGGACAAACAGGCCTTCAAAGACTCTTGTGTGTCATTTTGAAGGCTCTGCTTTCACTTTATTGGGTATTTTAGACTTTAATTAACTAATAAATTTCTTTTGAAATCATGTATTGTAAGGTTGATGTTTTATAATCAAAAGAGAGTCCAGTAACGTGGTTGAGCATCTGTCATCCGAACACACTCCTCTGACTATTTCTAACTGCTGCGACTGATGAGAGTGAAGTGTGGTTTTATTAACACAAGTTGCCACAAATCAATCAATCAATGACTGATCAGTCTGACTTAAACATACACCTTCAAGTTAGACATGAAACTGTGACAGATGGGGACTATAATATATAATATATACATAAATACTCACATGTATTTGATTAAAAATAAGAGTTTCTGTAAGGAGCTAACACGTGATAAATGTGTTGCAGGTCTGAAACTTCTGGAGGACAAATAAACAGGATGAGTCCTTCGCCTCCTCTCTGCTGAGCTGCCCCAAATAAGAAGAAGCAAACAAAGGCACCGACTGAAAAAAAGACTCAGTGTTGTGACAGCAAAGTTTATAAGGCCTTGTGTTTTGAGGGATTATTTCCTGGAGGACATTATTTCCTGCATATGAGATGACTGATGTGAATCATTTGGAAACACTCATTGTACTGGATTATCTCTGTGGAGGCTGTTTTTCAGATGGAAAACAAAGTCTTGCTCATACTCCATTTTCCCCCCGTGTGCAGGTAAAAATACCCGGACATCTGGTATGGACCTGAAAACACCACGTACCGAGGTCATTATCAGACATTTTCTCCACTGTTTTGCTCCTTCTCCTCTGCATTCATTTCAAATAGCACTCAAGAGGTGACTCAGCAAAACATGGAGCTTTTAAACAGAGCTAATGGCCCCATTCACGCCAGGTCATTTCACACTTGAAAACAGTGAGATTATTTCTGCCTCGCCTGCTTTTGGGCTCGATAAACTGCTTTTAAATCTCTGACACAGTGCTGCCACAGGATGTTGGTTGACAGGCTCATTCATTGGGTGGTTACCGTTTATAACTCTGCCTGAATCTTTGTTTGTGGTGTTCCTCAGGGATCTGTCCTGGGTCCCATTCTGTTTCTTCCTGGGCAGAACTACGTAAAAATCTTTGGGAAACATTTATTTGATGTTTGATTTTTTTAGTTTGTCCCATCTGCTAACATGGAGTGGGCGGAGCTTATGAGACCCGGGGGCGAACACAGGCACATTGAGGTCCTCTGATCAGGGTTTATTGATACTTCTATTTTAAGTGATAAGATTGATTTGTCTTTTTTCTGTTAAGCAGCTTCCTTGAGTAAGTTAAAACAACGCTTACTGCTTCTGATTCAAACGCTTCACAACTTTTGTAGTTCTTTCCACATTAGAGGCATCAGAGGAGCTTTGTGTGCAGATGAAACTCACCTGTCAAAGCATCACAGATGGTTGCTTCCTTCTTCGTTTTTCTTACTCAGAAAAATCTATTGCACACAGATGAGTGTCATATCTAACTCCTCTCGATGTGCTTCAATGCAAATGAATACTCCAGCAGCAGCTCTGTAAATTATCTCTCGGCATGGATCTCTTCTGTGTTTTTTAATAGATTACACCTGAGCGTGGCTGTGCATCTCGAAGACAAGCGAACAGTCAGTTGTTTATGAAGCGTGTAGGCACAATTGATCCCAGATCACCTTGGCTGTCAGGGAGAGGAGTTTCTTTCTTTTAGCAAAGTGGAAAAAACAAGACGTACATGTAGATACAAGCTCCGCCGAGTCCTAAATTATAATAAACAACATTAAAATTCATCCAACAATTTAACACTGTGAGAGATAAAGGTGGTTGTCAACAGAAAAGAAAGATCTCTGATGATCTGATGTGAAGCTGCTGGTCACTGATGTAAAACTGAGAGTGTTTCTGGGATTATTTATTCACATTTAGCTCGATAAAAGACTCAATGATAGAAGATCTAAGAGTTGCAAACCTTTAGAAAACAAGAGGACGCTGTTTGGAAAAACTTTCTAAGACAAACAACCTGAAACAGTGAACGTGACGGGAACTAAAACAGGCTTTTAAATCTCCAGTGGAAATGAAGCTAAACTCCAGATCCCGCTGAGTTGTGGACGAGCATCATGAAGGAGCTGCATTTTTACGAACGCGCTGCCCTCATCTCGCCTGTGCATTCGTGCTTTTGAAAAATCTTTCATCTCCCCTGCACTTTGGAGACCTCATTATATAAAATACTCCTGCAGTCACTTTCACTCCGCTGTGGAAGTCGACAGTAAAAAGCTGAGAGCTGATTTCATCTGAAGGAGAAAATAACTGGTGAAAGCAGAGAGGAAGGACACTCGAGATGTCAGAGCTGCATAAACACCTCACAGAGGCTTTTTTGCATTCAAATCTTTAAAAGAGCCCTGCTGCAGGTAAATATTCCTGACAAAGAGTCGACCTTTCAGGGTCCAGGTTTTTACAGTCAGATCTACAGAAACAGACACCAACGCAAACTTGCGTGTTATAAATGATGATTAAAAGATATTATTCCTGCTTGAGTTCATACTTTAAGAAAATGCTACCCCTTATACCTTTTACATGAGATAGACGACTTTATCAATGATTTTATTGATCCCCGCAATGAAATTAAGTAGTCGTAGCAGCCAGATACATAAAAAAAATACAAGAAAATAAGATAAAGTACTGTAAGATAGAATAAAATAAAATATTGAACAAAATACAAATAAAAATACAAAAAAATATCATTGTACTCTTGAAGATTGAAATTGCAGGTGTGTTTTTGGACCTCACTTCCCAAATTTCATCTGTAGTTGCTCATCTTTTCTTTGTTTGTTCGCCATAATAATCGTTTACTTACACTGAGAGTCTGATGTGTTAAAAGTTTAAATGCGCCTGTGATCTTTCCGTTTCCGCTGATAGCTGGTGACTCAGCAGACTTTTATTTAAGTGAAAGACTTTGAGGTTACAAAAGCGAGAGTGAAAAAAAGAGGTTGGGATTATCTTTCGCATTTCGAGGAGTTTACCCTTAAAAGAGAACGTGCAGATAATCCATGAAAACGAATTTTATAGCACTGATGAATTTAAACTTTGTGGAGAACGTCTGAATTTGATAAAACTTATTCTCATAATATTTTACTGTTTTACCGATTGAACAACTAAAAAGCTGCAGAAAGTTTTCGACTCTTCACTTTCTGTTGTACATTGTTGTGACGCTCTGCATGTTTAATAGCAGAACAAAAAAAGTCTTTGAACCACCAACTGCTGCCCGACAAAAGTTTGTGACAAGAAGTCGAGACAGTTTTTTTTTTTGTCATCTGCTGCCTCCATGAAGCTGGACCAGATGTGGGAAACATCTGGCAAAGTGCCCGAATCCTCCTCTGATCCTTGTTAGATCTCACACGTGTGAAATGTTCGGTCCGAGTGTTGTTCAGTGATGAAGTGTTAGTGTAGTTTTTATAGTACGTCCAAAACCTTTCCTGTCAACTTCTTCAAATAAAGGGAAACAGAAAGTTGAAACACTTTGTAAAAATTTCCAGCAAAAAGCAAAGATGGGAAAATGTCTCATGCCATGCAGACAGAAGAAGATTTAACAGTGCTTCTCACCTCCAAACTGCCCTGCAGGTTTGTTAATCTTGATTTATTTTTCGTCCCTACGTCTCTCGTTGTGATGTCTGAATGTCTTTTCCACAATCGGTGACTGCGGAGCATCTTTATTTTTGGCCTGTTATTCACTAAAAGGAAGAAAAAGCAAATGACTTAATGTGTCCGGTGATTTAAAGCACATTTGCAACAGGTGTGCTCGAGGCTGGATTTACTTTTCAGCCTTATCTTCGAAGGACAATTATAATACAATAAGATGAAGAGCAGCCAGAGGTTTCGTGGATTTAAATAAAACTTTGGGAGCTCTAGATGATAAATTTTGCTGCTTATAATTCCATCTTTGTCTCTATAGCTTGATTTGCAATGAATATTTTCCAGAAAATATAATAAAGGACTAACAAATTAAAGTAACTAACTATAATTTTCTGCTGATTTATACTCTGCTATAAGTATGTGAGAGGGAAGTCTGTCGTGTTGACAGCTGTTAAACCAGCTTTATCAATCCGTTATTTTTTTGCATGTTTGTCACACTTAAAATGTTTCAGATCAAACAAATTTAAATATTATTATATTATTATAACACAAGTAAACACAAAATGCAGTTTTTAAATGAAGGTTTTTATTATTAAGGGAGAAAAAAAAGAAAAAAAATCCAAACCTACATGGCCCTGTTGAAAAGTTTATTATTAAGGGAGAAAAAAAAGAACAAAAAAAAAAAAAACAAACTACATGGCCCTGTGTGAAAAAGTGTGACTGCCCCCATCAGCATCAGCACTACTGGTGTAGTGGTATCATACAAGATTCATTCCATTCTTGTGACCCGGGTTCAATTCCCGGGCAGTGTACACATTATAACTGCATTTTGTTACTCTGTATTTATACATGTGTAATGACAATAAAGTTGAATCTAATCTAATCTAAACCTAATAACTTGGTTGGGCCACCCTTAGTAGCAACAACTGCAATCAAGCAAGTGTTTGTGATAACTTGCAATGAGTCTTTTACAGCGCTGGTGGAGGAATTTTGGCCCACTCATCTTTCGCAGAATTGTTGTAATTCAGCCACATTGGAGGGTTTGAGCATGATTATTGATGATCATCATAATCATCAATAATAATCATCCAAATGTCCAAACTGATTGACGGCCCATTGTGCAGGCTGCTCAGGCTCTTTTATTTTGTAATCTGCGACATCACATTGTGTTGTTCAACTTCTTGAATCTCCGCCAGAGCATCCAAGCGGTCCAGAAACAGAAACATGTTGGTGAGCCAAGCGTTTCCTGCGAGTGAGGAGGAAGAGGCGACGCCGGCGAGGCGATGCCCGGCAGCCGCTCTGTCTTTGGCGTCAGACGGTTTCCCTCGATCCAACTCGAATCCCCAGAGCGTGCTCGCTCTCTGTGGTGACGACGGCGAGCACTGCAGCTGCTGCCATCATCAGGAAACAAGCTTCTCATGACCTGAATACTAAATACCCATAATTCCCTCTGTATGCTCAGTGTATCTGCTTCATTCACCTTTAATCAGACTCTGTATGTCGCTCCGCTGTCCTCTTGTTAATGCAGAATAATTTGCCTTAACAAGATGAATCAACTGTTGATTCAAGAAGCAAGAAAGAGAAATTCAAAAGAAACATCTTTTTTACGTCACATCTTCATGCTCTTTTCTTCAACAAACACACAGCAGCAAAACTATTTACTGTCTCCACCCGTCTGCACGTCTCTGATCTTTTTATTTTTTTACATGCACAGTCGTAATGGGGGATTTTTATTGCAGGTTTTATTGCACATTTTTATGTTTGCACACATTGAAGTTTACAAGGTTCATTTATTTTGTCAGTGAACAATGCAGCATTGCACAATGAAATGAAAGTTTTAGCCTCCATACAAAGAAAATAAAACATTGTTTCATTTTCATCATTTCTTATAGAGATAATGAACATGGAGCTCGGGGGATTTCCAAAGTCGCCCATTCACACAGGAAACAACAAACAGTGTAAACAATTTAACAAGGGCGATTCATTACGGGAGGAACAAGTCTGATTTCGTGTGAGCGATTAAAGGAGTGGACCGGACGACATCAGCAGGAGAAAACAGAGCTGAGTTTGGGTCAGAAGCAGAAGAAAACCTCTCAGCTGAAAGGAGATTTAAGATGAAATGTACACATTTACTGGACAGAGAATCTAAATGAAGAGACTCTCCTGTTCAGCCCAGGTTTCTTTGTTTTAAGAGATTTTAAAAATCAGTTTACTGGACAAAACAACCTCAACCTGATGACTTGCATGAAAACACACATTTGCATCCAGTGAGGATTTAGTTAAATAAGCCGATATAATAAAGGAAGTTGCTTTTGTTGTACTGCAAAGATTTACTTTGACTTTTTCTGCTGGTTGGATTGAACCAGAAATGTATTTCTTAATTTCTTACAGCCAGCGCAGCAGCAGTTTGGCAAAAGTCACGTGTAAAAACTATTTGAAGAAAAGAACTGTGTTTTTTTCCAGCTCCTGGAGCTAAATACACTTTTTACATTTACATGCAGTTTTTTCTGTACATATATTCAGATAATTTTCACATACACAAGTCGAGTTACACACAGATTGAGCTCCAGTTTCACAACTCTCACACACATTTTTACAGATTTTATAATGCAGCTACAACACTGGGACGAGATACGATGAGAGCACATCATACACAAATTATAGCATGATTAACTGTAGGAAACACAGATAACACTTTGATACTGGAAATTTCCTCAACCAGAAATAATCTGGATATAATAACGGTGTCTCAAATTAAATAACACAGAAACATTTATTATGAGATAAGAAGCTGTTTGGTCTTCATTTCTGCACATTTCTTTTTAGAAATGTCAACCAAAGCTTCAATAAGTTTAGTTTACTTACAAAAATATAAATCGTGTAAATGTCGTGTTAGAAAAAACTGTGGCTTTTAACAGTATAAATAGACAAAGACATTTTTAACTTGTCTCCATCAAAAATGTAAAGTTGCCTTTTCAAAATATTTCTAGTTTTTAGAAGAGATAAGATAAAACTTTATTAATCCCACATCGGAGAAAGTCACTTGCTAAAGCAGCTCAATAGACAAAGAATACAAAAAATAGATATAAAATATAAAAACTGTAAAATATTGAAGGTAAAAATGACAACTTGCTGCTGAGGGGAAATGAATAAATATAGAAACTTTATCACAGGCTGTATTTCGTTGTTTTCACTAAATTAAACAGACAAATCTGTTTTTCTGGTGATAACTGGATAATTGTGTTGAACTCCAAAATGAGTGTTTAGTTCATTTGAGCACAGCTGAAAATGTTCCACTTTTAATAAATGAAATCAGACTGTCGTGATCCAGAGTCACAGCTTTCATCCATGTTGGTGGAGACTTTTTGCACAAACAAACACTGTTTTATTGGATATTAACTGTCAAAGTACCATCAATATAAACTAAGATAATAATAATATTGATCCCTCAGTGGGGAAATCTGCAGTGTTACAACAGCAGAGGGGGTTGTGAAATATCAAGAGGCCAAAGGAACGAGCTGAAATGACAGAAAATATTAAATATGCCGAGTAAAACTACAGGGAAGCTGTAACAAAGTGAGAAATATGAACCAAATATAAAGCGTGAAGGTTTCCACAGTTTTTATTATCCCTGCAGACTTTGGACTTTGAGCTTTGACCCTTCAGGTGCATTAAATGAGTAAGAGCCACCAAACACGTGTACAGCAAGTCCTTTTTGTCAAAGCAGCTAAAAGGCTAAATGCAAAGCCGAGTCAGGATTTCACCATTTTCTCCCATTTTGTTTTGAAACGATGCCGTTTGTCCCGTTTTGTCCTCGTCAGTTTGTCCTGTGTTGTTTTTAACGCTGTGTGGTGAAGACAAAGATGATTCTTCCAAAATAGAGACGGAAAAGTTTCTAACTAAGTGACTGACTGATGTCTTTCAGTGGTTTGACACCATTAACTATGATGGATGACACAATGCACTCAGATTAGCTGCAGATTTCTAAACGTGAACTGTGAACTTTGTGCTGTTTCAGGAGGAAAGTGCCTCAGTTATACTCTCATATTAGTTTGACATTTTCTCCATCAGCTCTGTTTGACACCCTGGAATGAAGACAAGAAGAAAAGATACTTTGTTCATGTTAGTTTATTCATCATTAAACCTTCAGTTTGTTCACACATCCCATCAGGAAAGTCTGTTAAATGACTCTTCAATGATTTCATGTACAGATTCACTTCATCCACACAATCAATTAGTTTGACCAGAATCTCAGCTAAAAGAAAACAATGAAAATAATCTCCATCCATTGATTGATTGATTGATTGATTGATTGAACAGAAATCCTCCTGAGCAGTGAGAGCCTCCGTGGCTAAACAGACACAGGAAGGAGCGCCACCTAAAGAAACTCAAACATTTACACAACAACAAATGAGAAGATGTCAAAGTCCCACCGCCCATAATGTTTGATTGACAGCTGATCTCTGTGCAGTGAAGAAATGCCACAACAATCAGCTGTCAGCAACAAACATGAAGACAAAATAAGTTGAAGAGTTCAAACACAGAATTTAACCCACTGACCCTCAAATGACTTCTGACTATTTCACTTTAATCAACTCAGCTGTGTCTCCATAATCATAAAGACAAAGTCCAGCATAGAGAGGCTGAGTGAACGTGGTCTGGACTCTGTGGAGGAGAGTCATGGTTTCAGAGATGCTGTAGAAGGACAGAATACCTGCTCTGTGATCCAGGTACACTCCGACTCTGGAGGACCGAGGACCTGAGACAGGAGTTCGGGCATTGTTGTAATAAAAGTGATAACTGTCTGTGGAACAATTTAACGACCAAGATTTGTCATTTTGTCCAAATTCAGACGATTCAGTCGAGCTCCGTGCTCTGCTGATATTCTTGTATGCGACTGCTACAGAAACTTCTCCTATCCCTCTCCACTCCACCTCCCAGTAACAACGTCCAGTCAGACTCTCTCTACTCAGGACCTGAAAACACCACCAACCAATGAATCTGTCTGGGTGTCTAGAATAAGACTGTTGTTGTTTAATTCGTGTTACTTTTCTGTTCTCCTCAGATAATAACAGCAGTGTGTTTGCTGTGTTTGGATCCAGTGTGAGTTCACGTGAATATTTGAAGAACTCAGCTCTGGTCTTGGGATCTCTGGTTGTGGCAGTAAAACATCCACTTCAGTCACTGTCAGTGAGATGTTTGTCCACTTCTCTGTCAGAACGTCCTGTAGTTTATCTCTGACTTCTGACACAGCCGCTGTCACATCCTCAAAGTATCTGAGAGGACGGATCTTGATGCTGGATGAGTCTGTAGACTGACTGAGTGCTGACAGTGAGGGGTAGTTGTGTAGAAACTGGGTGTGATCCTCTGTGTGTGAGAGCTGCTTCAGATCAGCGTCTTTCCTCTTCAGCTCAGTGATCTCCTGCTCCAGCTTCTCCTGAAGCTCTTTGACTCGACTCACTTCAGTTTCCTGCTGGGATCTGAGCTGCTGCTTCACATCAGAGCTTCTTTTCTGGATGAGACGGATCAGCTGGCTGAAGATCTTCTCGCTGTCCTCCACTGCTTTATCAGCAGAGCGATTGATGGCCTCCACCTCCTGCTGAAGCTCCTTCACATCTTTCTCTCTGTCCTGGATTCTCTGCTGGATGTTTTGTCGACTCACCTCGAGCTCTCTCTGCCTCTCAGTCCTTTCTGCTGCAGCTGAGACTGTGTCGTGGCCTTTATGTTCCTCCACAGAGCAGAGATAACAGATACTCTGCTGATCAGTACTGCGGCAGAACATCTTCATCACCTCATCATCATGACGAGAGCAGATGTTCTCCTGGAGCTTCTTGGAGGGGTCCACCAGCTTGTGTTTTTTAAATGTAGGTGATTCATAATGAGGCTGGAGGTGTTTCTCACAGTAAGAGGCCAAACACTGCAGACAGGACTTGACAGCTTTCAGTTTTGTCCCAGTGCAGAAATCACAGGCCACATCTTCAGGTCCAGCATAGCAGTGATCAGCAGGGAGCAGCTTGGAGTCCAGTCTTCTTCAGTTCCTCCACTAAAACTGCTAACATGGTGTTTTTCAGCAGGACAGGCCTCGGTGCATGAAGGTCTGCCTACACTGAGGGCAGCTGTGGATCTTCTTCTCATCCTCTCTCATCCCAGTGGAAGCTTTTAATACAGTTCATGCAGTAGCTGTGTCCACAGGGAAGTAGTCACCTGGATCCTTCAGTAGATCCAGACAGATCGAACAAGAGAAGGTTTCTCGGTCCAGCTGAACTCCTTTCTGCACCATTTCACCTCTCAGCGATAGCGACTGTCTGAGTTTCACTTTCTTGTAATAGAAACTAGTCTGAACTCTGATCTGAACAACATGTGTTTCTGCAGTGAACGGGGCCTGTCAGCTGTCGCACTTCAGCACCATGTTGGCTCCACCCATCTTCAAACTGTAGATCTGAAGGGGAGGGAACAAGGAAATATCTGACAGAGTGGAGCTGTGTGTGTCTGAGAGCAGGAAGAAGAGGGAGGCCTGATCAAGCTGCGATTCATTCCAGGAAGAGGAGCAGCACCTGTGAACGTGAACTGTGTTTCCTCATTCCATCCCTGCTGATGAGACCCACTGGGTTTGGAAAGGGAGTGTAGTCACCAGACATATGCATGTATTCACACACACACACACACTCACACACAGCGGGGTGGATGGGAGCTTCTTCAGGTACAAACACAAACATGCAGTCAACGACGGATTTTCGAGCCAAACTGAAGCCAACTTGTTTTGTCGAATGCTGCGATCAACAAGCTCATTTCATAACTTTGACTTCATCACCTCACTGAGGTCAGGCTCTCTGTGGGAGGAGAGACGTGAGCACAGCAGGTGAAAATAAGTACAGAACAGCATCACAAACAGCCACACTATTAAAAACTAAACCTTTAGATTTATCCAACGGGAGGAGCCCTTTGTTACAGAAGCAGAGCCGTCATTTTATTATTTCTTAAATCACAAGATCAAAAGTTATTGATCTCGTTATCTCTCAAAATCAAAGCAGTTTTTCTGGTGATAACTGGATAATTGTGTTGAACTCCAAAATGAGTGTGTGGTTCATTTGAGCACAGCTGATTTCAACCTTCAAGATCACTGTGATGACTGTCAGGGAGGATCCATAACTGATCAATAATTAAGGCCTAAATGTGGAGTTTGCTTTGCTGCAGTTTCTTCATTGGAGCAGACAATCTGGTTTTATAGTCTCCAAAGATGAGAGGTTGACCCATCTCTCTGCTTCAGCCAGCAGCTGCTCTCAAATAAAGCCGTTATATATATTATATAGAAATAATGAAGACATTATTAAGCTCTCATCCACTGTACATAATGACCCCCACAGCATCTCCACAGAGCCTACAGACACCTGCTGATGGAAACTAACTGGAGATAAACACACAAACATCACAAGGAACAAGAGGAAACACACTCTCCTGATGATGAGTTCATTATCTTATCTCGAGATAAAGGTATTAAAAAAAAATCTTGGCTTCTGTGCAGGGGAACTCTGTCCTCGTGCAGATTTCATGTATTAAGTAAAGCTGAAAGGTGCTGATGACAGATGGGCATTTACATGTCGACCTGAAGATGGCACCAAATAAAAAGTCATCAAGGATCGATAAAGTTCATCCTGAGGGGAACATGAACGTCTGAACATATTTATCACAATCTGACAGATGCTGAGATGTTTTAGTCTAAAAATGTCGACCTCATGGTGGCGCTGGAGGAACAGTCAGCGGGATTCATCTTCAGAGATGAAGAAGATAAAAAAACAGTTTGAATAAAGTCAGTGGCAGTCAGAATATTAATACTGTCTCTGCTGGTTTTATTTCAACAAAGCGAGTAAAAGAGCTGGTTGAAAGAGCCCTGAATACGAAATGAAATCCTTTGTTGGTCCAGAACAATGGACACATCAGTCAGGAACAAGAGAGACGAGCAGCTCCAGAATTTGAAACCTTCGTGTTCGGTTTGTGATTGTGAAGATGGTGACTCATGCAGCTGGACTGACTGAGGATTAGAAACACGGGCTTTACACTACTGTTTCTTAATGAACTGTTCATAATTGGCTCAACAAAACCCGATGAGACCACCCGGTGATGCAACGCCAGAGAGCGAAAGCGACCGAGGACGCGCCGCAATTTAAATGCTCATTAACAAGCTCCTCTAATCAATAAAAGTCTGATTAAGAGCTCATTTAACTCTCATCTGTGTCGTGTTTCAGGCGGCTGCACAGAAAATGACGCATCCCAGAAACATTTTGAAGACACAAATCACAGCTCATGGCCGTCCTTGTTAACGTGTGCAGGTTTTGTCCTCAAATGGCCGCTGAGTCACAAACTGAGAGGTTATAAAACCTCGACAGGATGAATAATTAGATTTGAGGAAAGAGCTCCTAGCATTGCTGCAGACTCTTATTCTTGTTTTTACTTTATACATTGCTTTATGATGAATATATTGTGTTACTACAATCAGTTTTTCCATCACATCCATCCATGTTATTTGTTTTTGACAGCTTACTGTAATTAACCCAATTAATTTCACCCAAGTTTTTCCACTTTCTCTGAGTTTAATTTCCAAAATGTAAAAGTTTAAGAAAAAATCTTTAAAAATGAAAACTGACATCATTTAATTTCCACTTTTACAGTTATTATTATTAATATTTAATATATTTAATATTTAATTATTAATCTATCTGCATCAGTCCAAACAATCGTAGTAATTTACAATAATCCCAGAATCAGGCCTGTGATGTGTGAAGATGGAGAGGCAGGAACATGTGCTGAACTTTATCTGCTTCCTCTGGGAAACAGCTTAACAGCACAGATAACGAGATCTCCAGAGGATCAGAGGACTAATTTAGAAACACGATGATGAAACAACAAAGTGACTGGAGTGCCGCTACGGTTCAAGACGCTAACGCCAGAGCAGGTCTGCAGCATCACGTGTTTATGAAGCACAGACGATGACAGACCTGCTGACAAGGTCACCAATAACAGGTTTGTCTCTTCACAAGAATTTCATTATTTCCTCTCCGTCTGCTCAGAAACTGGCACACACACAGTTTCCTCCAGAATAATGATGAAGCTTCAAAAAGCATCGAGCCTCCATCATCATCATTGAGCTTTTTTCTCTTTCAGGAACTGGGTCACATCCTCCGAATCTGTATGTTCTCTGCATGTTGTCTGGCACCTGAGACAAAAATAAAAAATCCTCCCTGATTCAGTGTCACAGAAAAGTCTCTAAATTAAGATTTATATTTAGCTGATCTATACATCTCAGCTGGAGCTCTGATCTTCAGCCCAAACATGGTTCAACAAAGACGTTTAGATCCGAGTTGAATTTCTCTTCATGTCCTCCGGCTCCGCTGGTTCTGGGTCAGTTTCACTTCAGTTGTGTGCTGGATGCTAACAGGAGCATTTTCTGTGCATTTAGAGGCTTTTCACCTTCTTCTACATTATGCATTTTAAGAGAAAAATCATAGCACATCAATGAAAAAGGGGGAACTTTGTTAATAACCTCACCAAAACACGAGATCCAGAAAATCTGCACACCTTCTATAAAAGATTATCACCACAGCGGCTTAAAGATCATAAATTTAAGTATATTTTACTGCCGATACTTACTAAATTTCTACTCACTAAATTGAGTACTTCCTCCACCTTCGTCGTGTATGAACATCACTTCTTGGTTATTTCCAGTGAACATGTTGTTGATGAAAAGAAAACACTTACAATTGAATCAGTTTGCGTCAGATGACTTTTTTTAGCTGCTGGAAAAAAAGCCAAACAGTGTTATCAGTGATGGCAGCTCACTTAATAATCCTCCGACTGTCACGGGATTCGACAGAGCGGGGGGGCAGCTCCATGAATACTGCTCCAATCTATAATGCACAATGTTAAATTACTGCGGCTGTAAAAAGCATAATGAAAGGTAAACAGGATATTAGTTTCAGCAGCCCGAGTGGAGGAGAGGCAGCTGACAGCCTGCAGTGTCTTTCACATACAGACGCTAATGGAGCGTCCTGTCATTATGTGAGCTCTCGTAACGATGCAGGTAATGTTTTCTACCTAAAATCTGATCCAAACCACAGGAAATGAAGCAGATACCTGCCACAGAAAGACATCTCCTTCAGTGCAACCTCTGCAGCAGAAAGAGCAAAAAGGAAAATGAGTCGCTGCACATTAATTGGCTGATCTGCTGAAGTGTTTCAGAGTGAAATCTTCATCCGAGCATGTTGATTGGTCACACTGAGGTGACCCCGTCAAAACCAGAATTAAGGATGTTGGTGATTCATGTTAAACCAGCTCTCTGTGGAGTTTTAAACTCTGTCTCTGAATCAGCTTCACTTTAATCCTGATGCCTCCATATGAGCAACAGACAAGTCCAGCAGACAGCAGGTTTCTGTTACTATCAGTTTCTAATAGTTCTTCTTAACGCCGCCACCAGCTCACATGTTTCCGTCACATCAGACTAAACAGTGCTGGGTTTGTTCTGGATCAATTCAACTTTAATCGGCTGCTGACTGAAGGTCCGTCTCTGTCTCATTGCAGCGGGGAGTGAAACACATGAGCTTACGTTAGAGGAAACACTACCACCTTTGTCCACAAGGGGCGTCAAAACCAACACAAAGAGATCACAGAGCTGCTTTAAATAAAAGTAATGTGCACATTTTGAACTGTCCCATGTCCTGTGGACAACATCTTGAATGAGTATTTTGGGTTGTATCCACATGGTTGAATCTTCATCTTGTGAGTGTCTTTGTGTAAAAGAGTTGACTATAGAGTTATAATGTATGATTGGATGTTTTTTTCACACAGTTTGTCTTTTTGTGGATACAGACAGTAGGCAGATAAATGACCTTTTCAATTCAATTAAGACTAAAATAGTTCTATAAAACCTTTTTAGGACCATATCTGGAGGCTAACAGAGTTGTTGTAAAAATAACTGAATCTGTTTCATGAAGACTCTGAAAACATTACTGACAATCCACATGAAATAAACAGTTGACTTCTATCATTTAAGTAATGAAAGTATTATAAATCTTGTGCCATTTCTGTCAGACAAAGAACTTTATGTGTCTTGAAAAATCAATGAGCTTTTTACAAAGCAAATAAATTAGCCGAAAAAATTCTGAGATGAAAAACTTAAGCTTTGGTCATCTATCAATTATTTTTGTTCATCATTGACATACAAGTTAAGATACATACTAGTTCATGTCATGTCAAAAAGTTATCTGAATAAAAACAATATGCAGCCATATTAAAACACAGAAAGAGAGAGGACTTAAAGAAGTGACTGTTCAGATCCCGGATCAGTCGGTAAAATGTGTCTGCACTCCAGATCCATGAGCAGATTAAACAGGCAGGTATAACTATGTGAAAGTGGTCAAACATTATAAAACTGAAAGATGGAGATGATGAGCTGAAGTCTTAAAGTGTCTGACTACTGCTCTTAGCTCTCGTTAAAACGCCTGCAGCCGCTGAAATCTGCACCATTTTATTTTTTTTTCCATTTTGTTGGCAGCAGAACAGAGAGAAACATCAGTCAGCAGCAGATGAAATCAAAAAGCATAAATAACTTCTCCCTCGCCAAAGTGACAAAACTGACCCAACTTTTACAAACACTTCAAGATTCAAGATTCAAGAATTTATTGTCATTACACAACAATTACATCAGCAAATCATTGGTAATGAAATTCTTAAGTCCCAGGCTCTCCTAACAATGCTAAAGAAACAAGAAACAAGAAAAGCAAAAAGATAATTTAGAAAATAAAATGATAAACAAATAAAATAAAATTTAAACATAAATAATAAACTAGAGTAATAAAATAAGTAAAGACCTTAAAATATAAGTTATGCAAAATAAAATATAAACTGTAAATGTAAGTAGGTATTATAAGTAACATATATACAATATATATATATACAATAGAGAGAATATACACAGCAGAAGTGGTGGGTTATTAAGAAGTGGTGGTGTTGTGAACACAGTTTAAAGAGTCTTATGGCCTGCAGGCTATGCGGGATGAAGCTTCCCTGAGCCTGGTGGTTCATTCAGGCTCGAATGCTGCAGAACCGTCGGCCAGACGGCAGCAGGCAGAACAGTTTGTAGCTGGGTGACTGGGGTCCTTAATGATTTTGGTGGCCTTCTTCCTACACCGCTGGGTGTAGAGGTCCGCCATGGATGGCAGCTCTGTCCTGGTGATGTGCTGAGCAGCTTTCACCTCCCTCTGTAGAGCCTTACGGTTGAGGGCGGTGCAGCTGCTGCTGTACCAGGCGGTGATGCAGCCAGTCAGGATCCTCTCTATGGGTCACCTGTAGAAGCTGCAGAGGATCCTTTGAGTCCATGTTGAGCCTCTCTGCAGCCTGCAGTGGAGGAAGAAGAGCCGCTGTCTGGCTGACTTTGTGATAAATAAAGTCAGTGTGATGAGTCCAGGTGAGGTCCTCACTGATGTGAACTGGAGGAACCTGAAGCTGCTGACTCTCTCCACACGTAGTCCCGTTGATGGAGAGGGGGGCGTGTTCCTCTCTCTGCCTCCTCCTCCTGAAGTCCACGATCAGCTCCTTAGTTTTGCTGACGTTGTTGAGCTGGAGGTTGTTGTCCTGGCACCAAGATTTCAGGGCTCTGACCTCCTCTCTGTAGGCCGTCTCCTCGTCGCGTCGCCGGTGATCAGGCCAATGGCCAATGACGGTCGTGTCGTCAGCTAATTTGATGATGGTGTTGGAGCTGTTGGTGGCCACGCAGTCATGTGTGAACAGGGAGTACAGCAGAGGGCTGAGCACACAGCCCTGGGGGGCGCCGGTGTTCAGAGTCAGGGTGGAGGATGTGTGGTGCTGCCCATCCACACAGCCTGGGGTCTGTCTGCCGTCAGGTCAGGAAGTTCAGGATCCAGTCACAGAGGGTGCTGTTGAGCTTGAGGTCTCGAGGGCTGTAGTCAATGAACAGCATCTCACATATGTGTCCCTCTGGTCCAGGTGGGAGAGGGCAGTGTGGAGGGTGAGGGCGATGGCATCTTCAGTTGACCTATTGGGCCTGTAGGCAAACTGAAGTGGGTCCAGTGAGTCCGGGATGGAGGAGGTGATGAATAATTTGACTAACCGCTCAAAGCACTTCATGATGGTGGAGGTGAGTGCTACTGGGCGGTCATCGTCATTCAGGGAAGAGGATTTTGGTTTTCTTGGGGACAGGGACAATGATGGTCTCCTTGAAGCATGTGGGGACTACAGACTGGAGCAGTGACACATGACACGTTGAAAATGTCTGCAAAGACATCTGCCAGCTGATCTGCACACACCTTGAGAGCTCGGCCTGGGGATGCCGTCAGGTCCAGGAGCCTTACGTGTGTTTATCCGTTTTAAAGTTCTGCACACGTCTGCCCTGGATATCACAGGTGGGCAGTGGTCCTCCTGAGCCTTTTGCACCTCCACAGCTGGAGAGGTGCTCTCAAAGTGGGCATAAAAAGTGTTCAGCTCGTCAGGCAGAGATGCAGACATCACCTCAGCACTGCTGATCTTCTTTTTGTAGTCCGTAGTCCGCCAGAGTTTTTAATCCAGCCCACATGCTCCTGGTGTTGGAGCCCTTGTAATGAGACTCCACTTTGTCCCTGTACTGTCTCCCGTAGAAATAACCTCCACATCTGAGCACCACTTGTTGTTCACCATGAAGCAGACACCTCCTCCCTTGCTCTTCCCTGAATTAATTGTCCGGTCCTGTCGGTGAATGGAGAGTCCCTCGGGAACAATGGCAGAGTCCGGGATCGAAGGGTCGAGCCAAGTTTCCGTGAAAACCAAAACGTTACAGTTTTTAATGTCCCGTTGAAACGCCATCCTGCTCCGGAGTTCATCCAGCTTGTTATCCAGGGACTGAACATTAGCCAGAAGAATACTCGGGAGAGGAGGAGGCCGGTTTTCACGTTTACGTTTCCTCAGCCGGACTAGGACTCCGGCCCGCGACCCTCTTTTCCTCCGCCGCCTCCGCTGCTCAGGTTCAACAACAGGTAGGCTCCGCCATGGAGATTCCCCGTTGTACGCTGGTGGCGGTGGCGATGAAAAAGTTTTTTCCACCACCGACCTAATTTGTAGAAGTTTTTCTCTATCATATTGTATGATAGGGCTCTCTTCTTTAGCAGGTTGCATAACTTAAAAGAAGAAATAAATAACAAAATAGTGCAAAAAAAAACAGCAAAGTTGAGGGGAGAGCTCGAGACACGGCAGCCATCCTCGGCACCATCTTGTCAGGCAACACTTCCAACACAGGGTGCTGTCTGTTTTGAGTATCGACTCATCCTCCTTCACATTATCTCGATTTTTGAAGCCCCAGAGTGGAAAATGTTCACAGGATAATAATGGTGGCATTTGGGTCGAGGTGGAGGACGACAGCAGAGTCTCTGAGGAGGAGGAGGGATGAGTAATCGATAAGGCAACCGAGTGGCCCGATAAGATCAGCGCTCCCTCAGGAGGGAGCCCAATCGGCTCAGCTCTCAGTGAGTCTAACGAAGAGGACTGTGAATATTAACTAGGCTGCAACACAAA
Source organism: Scortum barcoo (assembly GCA_023238725.1). NCBI lineage: Eukaryota > Metazoa > Chordata > Actinopteri > Centrarchiformes > Terapontidae > Scortum > Scortum barcoo. The sequence goes on along the minus strand of CM041536.1, from coordinate 1,131,994 downwards.
CCTGCTGCCAAGAAACTAAAACTGGAAGTTAAACTAGAGACAGTCAGAGTCCAAACTTAAACAACAACTAAGCCACTGATGAGTCCACAGAAAAATAATGCACAAAATACTTAAAGGGCAGTGGTGGAAGTACTTCAGTACATTTCTTAAAGTCTTTTCTATTCTATCGATGAAATAATCATGCTACCCGAAGGTCCGTTTCCTCCAGGCGAAGTATCAGAGACGTTTTACCATCATCATATTAAAGTTATCATCTGACATGCATCTGAATGCAGAAACGCTGCTCAAACAAATAAAGGGAAACGCTAAATCATTACAGGATAACACCGATTCAGTTCAACTTTTGGGATATGTCCAGTTAGGAAGCGATTTGCAAGTTGGATCAGCCTGTGATTTCAGTTTTTTACTTGAACTTTTGTTTCATGCTTTTTTTATGTCATGAGTGTGAGTGTAAAGATATTGAACATGACTGTTCTTTTGTTGTGGTCCAATATGTGATTTAAGTGTTCCCATATTTTTTTCCGATCAGAGTGCATACCTGTAGTTGCTCTGAAGTCTTGAAGATCTCAGTTTCCTTAAGCGATAATTGCGAGTGTGTTTTTGCTCCTCACTTCTTGCTCCAGATCCAAACAGTGCCGCCTGAATGACTTGACCTGAAACAACAGTCCACAATTTGAGAACAGTAGATTTTTTATTCAGTTTCTTTTCTTTGGATTTTCATTTTTTAAGCGTTTCATCGTCTGTCTATTCTTTGTTTGTTCATCATATGACCCGTTTATTTGCAACGATATCAGGGACAAGAAAAATCAGTTCACTGCTTCACACACAGGTGAGCTGAAGAGTCGACTCATTCAGAGAGAGACAGAGACTGAACACACAATTATTTCAATAAAAATCATTTAGATTATGTCTTTGATTAACATTTTCAATGCTGGACTGTTTTTTACAGTTTTTTCTTTAAACCTGTTAAAAAAATAAGTTGTTGTTTCTGTATTTTTCTTTAAATTAAACATAAAACATGTCAGTCTGTCCCTCATCGCTGTCTCACTTCCTCTCTGTGGCTCTCAGCTCAAAGCTCATTGGTCCCCCCCCCCCCCCCCCGTGCTCTCTGTGAGACAGACTCTCATATTGGGGTGGAAGGTGTAGAAGAAAATGTTTTGTCAGCAGAGTCATAAAAAGACAAAGGAAACTCCATATTTTATTCTAAGAAACATTTTGACTTTAAAACAGGCTGAAAACAGGACCGAGCTGGAGACATTCAGAAACACCTCAAAGCTGAGAAGTTATTCTGGTTTCAGGATGTTTTGTGAATGTGTCCCTTTGTGTCTCTGGAAAAAGGTATTATAATAATAATGAAAATAATAAAAACAGCAGCAGCTTTAAATAAGAGGCTCTGTTGGTTTATTCAGTGCAGATGGTGCATTCAGGTCTTTGTTCCTCTACAGAGAGAAAAGAAAGCACTGACAGTTATGTAAAGAAATGATAATAGTGCAGCATGTATCTGGGTGTAATAATTGAAAACAGAAGGTCACATCCATTTTGACTCATCTCTGTCCTCCATCTTCTGATTTCGCTCTGAAAGCGTTTTTTTTTTTTTTTTTTGTAAGAGGAGCAGCTTCTCCATATAATTATACGTATTCAGCCGGCACAACGGAGGCCTCTGATGAACCCATCAAATAATCCAGCCTGTCTCTCTTCTGATCCGTCTTTTCATCTTTCTGCGACAGTGAAGTCAGGAGACTCTTAAACTGAGCAGAAATCAGCGGCGGAGCTCGGATGTGGAGAACCGGAAGACGATGGAGCGGCAGAAGAAACTGCAAGGTCAAGAAGCCAAAGACCAGCCGGGAAAGGTCCATCTGTTTGGTCTGCAGAAATCTTAGTCGATGGATGAAAGGCGGCACTTAAAGTCTCTGATCAGGACAACCTGATGCTTTTTGATCCTGAAAGAAATGTTTGTGTCAGAGATGTTCGGTGACAAAAATCACACAGCAGCAACGTACACTGGATGAGATTTGATTAAATAAATTGAAGTAACAGGTAAAGTTATTTTTAAAAAAAGGATCAGCATTTTATCTGCTCTGTCTTTGAGGCAATAACGATCTTAAGCATCGACTCGATCAAATTTTTGGCCCCCACAGTTTGAATCCCGACTTTGTTTATCTCCTGACTTTTAATCGTTCAGCACCACCAAAACATCCACTCACCCATCAGATCTGTATTTGACCCACGTCGCCTTTAAAAGAGGCCCAATCAGGAGAAATAAGTGAAAACACTCGAGTGTGTGAGGGGCTGTTGGACCTCTCAACGCTGAACACTGCAGATACAAAATATGATGTTCATTGAAAATAATTTCCACACACAAAATTGGATTTTTACACAGCATTGTCTTGTGTAACTATTGAAACCTCATTTTAGCTGCACACAATAAGTCGCTCCACAAAATGAAAAATTCATGGTCAGTATGAAGAGTTCAGAAAAAGTGACCAAAACCTCTGCTCTGTGAGTGTTTTTTCTCACTCTCTTTCTCTCTGTTAATAATTTCAGTAAATGTTAGGTAGTAGATACTAATGTAAAATAAAAAAATCTATGTAGATTATAATAAAATAAAAGGAAAGAAAAAAAAAATAAAGGTGCAACAAAAGTGTTGTCATCTGAAAAAAACATCTTCAGTCGGAGCAAATGAACTTTACAGAAAAATGTTTTAATTCATTTTTTAGATTTTTATTTTATGTGTGTTACATATTGGGGAGCAAGATTGTTGTGTTCATCTCATTTTTAATAAGCCACATTGGTATAAAGAGCTGAGATAAATGTGCTGACAGTGAAGGCACCACACATCCTAAAGCCCCAGTTTCAGGTGAGGCCTCTGCAGAGTGACTTCTTTTACATAAATAAAAACTTCCTGTTTGGTGACTGCAGGCGTCAGAAACATTTGAGAGGCGTCAGATGCTCCTGGGACCGTGAACGCCTCTCCTCTCTTTCTGTCCCGTTGTCGTCCTGACAGTTTTATGTCTTCTCTCGCTGCTGCAGGATTTTCTGCTCCTGTCGACAAAGAGTCTCTGACAGGTTTTAAATGAAACGCTGCTGTCAGATCATCATTCATAAACTAATGAGCGACACCGAGCAATCAGCTAATGACTCACCAATCAATCAACCAGCAGACTAATCATCTCCTGTTGCATTCTGGGTATTTTAGGAGCTAATCTGCCATCATGGAGATTAGATAAGTTAATACAGGTTTTATTTTTGGTTTTGTTGTCAATGAACAGTTAACAGGAAGGAGGAGAGCAGTGATGAACTGTGATTAATTAGATATATATTTCTAAGAATATTATTAGAAATAATCGTTCACAGGGTCTGTAAGTCTTTTTCTTATTTGATTTTTAAGACAAACATTTTCTCTTTATCAGACACAAACATCAGGGTCAGAACAGAAAATGTTTTTAAAAAATGTATACAAATGAATTGTTGGTCTTCTTCCATGAATGTAAAGCTTAATTTCCTTTATTATTATTATCAATTATAACCTCCGTCCCATTTAAGTATATCAGATTAATCTAATGTGTGATGTGAGGGGTCTGACTATGTTTTCACATTTAACAGTGATATTATCTGTACCTGTGATTTATCATCAGCTCTTATAACCTTTGTTCCTTTACTCTAAGATAACTATTAACTAGCAGAAAGCTTAATAAGGTATAATAAAAGTTTATGTCTCCTTTAAATTTGATCCAATGTTGTAATTTTATCTGCTTTAAATACCTAAAATGCACTAAGACCCAGTGTAGTTATTTCTTAGTCCAAATGAACAAAATTATATGACTTTAAGTTCTTGTAAAAGAGTGAAAATAGCAATAATACCCTATATTGATGTACAAAAAATAATAAAAAATGTTCATTTATACCTTTTCTTAAACTACACGTGCTGATTGTTGTAAAAATCAAACAAACTAGGCTCATTTTAAATGAACTTAAACCTTTTGACCTTTGAACTGTAAAGATTATTACATTTCATGCATTTGACCTATCCTATATATATTTTTAACCATAGTTATATGTTTTTAACTTTTTTAAACATCAGTTACATCCTATTATATAAATGAATTTTAGCCGGAGCTTCTCAAATAATTTTGTTAGAAGTTTGCTGGAAATGTGTCTCTGAGCTAATTGTCTCTTACACGTCTATCAAAGCTCATGTATGATGTAAACACATAATAAAACACATATAACACATGTTAAATAAATGAAACATATATTTTATGGTACATTAACAGCAAGGAAATGCTTCATCTGATCTTTCACTTATTTATTCATTTATTTCTAACATAACTTATGACTGTTAAAAACTCCTTCAAAGCCTCACAGTCTTAGAAAAACAAATCAAAAACAGCTGTAATTGTTGAACTTTGAACCTGCAGAAATGTTTAATTTATGTCCAGGTAAGCACACAGTTCGACATATATAAAAACACTGTATGTATAAGGTTTCTGATAATAAATTATGAGGAATTAATATGAACTTTAAATGGTTTACATGGAGCAGATATTCAATGAAAATAGCACAACAGGACACTTTCCTGGAAATCATTAAGAAACATAAAATAAAAAATAAAGTGTCCATCTGTCCATTTCCACTTTCTCTGTGGTCATTTGTTTTCTGTTGCCGATCACACGGTGTTAGGCGTCTGTTTTGGTCATTTGGAGGATTTGAACCATTTTTGGCTGAACATCCTGAGCGAGAAGGTGTTAATCTCACGTAACTTGGTAACGCAGGAGTGAAAAGTTTTTTCTGCTGAACACGTGGAGAGAAAACCTGCAAAGAGATGAAACCTCCGTTGATCCTTTTAAACAAGGTTCAAAGGCCTGATGTCTGCAGAGAGACTGAAAATAAAATAAAGAACAAAGCTGTCACCTCAGCTGAAGTGGTGGATTGTGATATAATCTGTTTTAATTCATTCACTCTCTCTGCTCAAATATTTGAGCTAATTAACCGACATGTTAACACTTTTCCTGAAACTTCCTATATCTGTATTTTGCAGACAGGATGAAAGAGTTTTCTCTCTCGGTTTTTTGTTTTGTTGCAGAGAACCTGAAGAATTACGCAGCAGAAGCAGAAAGTTTTACAGTATTTCATGTTCATGTGCTCGACTCTGCTGCGGGGCAGATCATCGCTCACATCAAAGCTGCTCTGCATGAATAAAACATCTTCGCCTCACAACTCAACTTTAATCAAATATGTGGTGACACTTTCCTCAGGTCCCCACAGTGACGCTCGCCATGTGACATAATCAGGAAGATTAAATCTCTAAAGGTGCATCGAGCGGCGCCGCCCCGACCACAAAGACACATTTATGGCACTTTAACAAAAAGCAGATTATTATTACTGCTATTATTATTCAAAATACTCTACTGGTTCTTGGGAACAGAGCAGCTTCTTTCTAACCTTCAAACTATTTAATTTCCTGCATCAGTGGAGATTTTAATGTTTCATGATCATTCACATGTGGTTTTAAGCTTTTGCAGCTCCATCACGTCAATCCTCTAAATCTGCTGTTTAATATTACATATTTTAATAACTCTACAGGGATAAAAACATGTATTAGATTTTTATTTGAAGTCAGAATGGTGTGGTAGTTCATGAGAAAATAGAGTAAAAAGCTCTGACCTGAAATATTAAACGGTGAAGCTGTTTGACATTTAAAAAGTAGACAAAGCTGTCAGCGGAGTTACAGCTTCATCTCACTTGCTGCTGCTTCTCAGCACCGATGCTCAATTCACAAAGAGCTGCTGTGCAAATTGAATTTATAAAAAGTGAAATAAACATTTTTTAACACTAAAACGACAGGAAGAGGAAATATGGCCTCTTTTTAAAGCTCTGCAGCTCTCAAAGACTCAACTTTTAGAAAAGCAGCAAGTGACGAGGATGACTTCTGTCTCAGTAAAGCAACCGTGAAGGAAGAAACAGGTCATTTCAGCATACGTGAATATTGTTTGGCTCAATCAGAACCAACAGAGGTGCCTGGGAAGCTGTCGTTATGGAAACAAGCCGTGTTATCAGTCCTTTTTCCTGCACACGTCACCAAACAAGCTCCAGGAAGTGTTTTTCACAGACGCACACGCGTGACATTTTGACTGCACAGGTGGAGCTGATAACGTGAACGCCGGCTCAGTTCGAGCGATGTGACATTATTGGTCACAGCTGTGTTTGTCGAATCAGACGTCCACAGAGGAAAAAGTGTTTAAACTCATTCAGCTTCACTTTCCACGCATCTGTCCAGCTGTTTATGTGCCCCCCCCACTCTGTTAGATCGAGGACTTTATGTTTTCACTTCCTAAAAATGTCTCTGTTCCCGTTTATTTATGCACATTTCCTGTTTTATTTTGTATACTACTCACTTCCTGCTCCATGTTTGATTTTCTGCTCCGCACTGATTTGTCTCAACTGTCCCTCGTTAATGCCCTCACCTGTCTCCACTTCCCATCATCCACACCAAATAAAACTGTCAGTGTGTCTGTGTTTAGATGGTGTGTGTCGTCCATGTGTTTCCTGTTTGTGCTTCCCCATGTCTACCAGGATGTTCTTGTGTTCCTCATCTTATATATCTTAAAATATTCATATTTTCTCCCACAGTAGGTGATTCCATAATGTCATATTGCAAATCGAATCCCCTTTTTTCTTTCTATTTTATATTTCTCAATTCTCAAGGCTCCATCCTCGGGCCACTTCTGTTCAACATCTGCAGTAACAAATGAACAGGTTAAAGTTTAAACTCTGATAAAGTGTCAGTGAGGTGTTGGTCCTCCTCCAGAGCAGCTTCATTGATTCTCCAAGTGTGTGAACTCTCCTGGAGGGATGAATAACACATTCTTCCAAAGATATTCCCTCATGTGGTGTTTGATGATGGAGGTGGTGGAGAGCGCTGTCTAACACGTCGCTCCAAAACCTCCCACTGCTGTTCAGCTGGGCTGAGATGTGCTGACTGATGTTCAATTCTAATATGTCTTATCAATTTATATTTATAATATTAATTTATATATCAATATATAATTAACTACGACATTCATTTTTAATATTAACTGTATAAATTGAAAAACACTTTGAGCAGGTCTGCAGGGATTAGTCTTTGGTGACGTATAAATCAATGAAACAGGAAAAGCAAACCTAAAAAATATGAACACACGTGTCTGGATGAAACAGTCTGTGTGAGATGATCTGAAAAAGACAACAGGTGAATATTATTCCACAATAACATACTTTTTGAGTGGAAACATCACTGAGGTTCATCCAGGTCCTCTCTCTTTGCCTAATCTCTAAACACAACCCTCTAACAATAAATTGAATTAATATGCTTGAAAAAAGTTTATGTTGTTTTCTTAAGAATTGTTAATGTGTTTAATGATAGAAAAGAAAGTGTGTGGAATGATGATGAATTTTCACTAATGTGTTTATTTACCAAGAAAAGGCAGTAGTGGAGAAAAAGGAGGCAACTGTATCTGGATGAAAGGAAATTAAGTCATTAAACTGCAATCCAAATATTACATTTTTTTTATATATTTCATAGGCTAAACAAACAAAAGAAGAAAAGATTTTTACATCTCCATCTCAAATGAAGTCAATGAACACACTCCTCCAGTCCTCCTCAGTCAGACACAGATTTCATCCCGACTTTAATTGTGTTGTCTCAAGGTCAGAAAGTTCTTCTGCCTGCGGTGAAGCTTCCAGCAGGTTTTAAGGTGAAATGTTTATCATATATCAATATCAAAGCATGAGATTCAATCAGCACACTTTAAATGTCAGAAAAATTACTTTGACTGTTCACCTTTTATTGGTTCTTGAAGGAGATAAAGTTTAATGATGATTGGAAATTTAACCAGGCTGTGTGAACTGGGAATTTTCTGCATTCACAACTTTTGATTATGGAAACATGAAAATAAGCGTTCAAACTAAAATCAACAAGTCAACAACAACTGCTGAGGAGTAAAAAAAAGCAGTTTTGGATTTTGGAGATTTGAAACTATCACAGTAAGTCTGCCTTAAAGAATGGATACGACAATATTATAAAGTTTTATTTTGTTGATGAAAAACAGGAACGAATGTACATTCAGTGTAAATGTTAAATTTAAATGTTTAAATTTTAAATAGTTTTCTAGTTTTACAGAAAAATGTCGAACTTTGGCTTTTCTGTCTGAGTTGCTGAAATGTCACAGTTTTCACCTACACCTGCAAACATCGTGTTCACATCAGCTCAGTTCATGTTGGGGGTTATTTTGTCCCGTTTTTAACAAGCATCAACACGAAAAGCTGTTAGCAGTTGCTGGACACAGTTAACTTTTTAGCAACCATATGCAACCATAATCAGCATGCTAACATACTGAACTAAGATTAAGATTATCTCTGTTTAACGCCTGTTCTGTTTAAAGCCCCAATTAGTAAGATAAGGAGAGCATGATTTTATTTTGAAAATCACAGCGAATATACATCCTTCCCTCAGCATCTCACTCTCATCACTCTTCTTCTGTTTCCTTCTCTTTCCTTTAAACTGTTGTGTTCTCATTGTTTGTTGTTTTGTTGTTGTTTTGTTGTTGTTTATCCTCAGTTATGTTGCTCCCTTAGCTCATGTGGGTGGAGCTCCGTCAGATACTCTGTTCTGATTGGTTGTTCAGAGGCAGCAGATGGAGCCAAAGGAGTGAGATTTTATTATCAGATTATCTGTCTCATGTCAGGACAAAGAGACAGTTCTAGTGTAGATGAATAAAAGTCATTTTTAAATGAGTCACCTACTTCAGCTTTAAAAAGGCAGCACAGGTAAAGTGGTTTTTAGTCAACTGACTGTTTGCTGTCAGCCATAAAACAATTACCTTTTGCAGTCTGATTTTTCTTGTTTCCCTGAAATTAAACTTGACCCAAACCTTTTGTGCAGGTAAATTCAGTGTAACTTCTCCTCATCTTTTGATTTTCTGTTCTCCCCGTCTGAATGAAAAATCACTCTGTGCCTAAACTTCACAACATAATAAGGAAATAAGGCCACAATTAGTGATTAAGATAGTGATTAAAAAACTGCAGTTTTGATAGAAATCTGTTCATTAGTTGTTGAAATGAAGTGTTTTCTCATGTTTCCTCACACAAACAACGATCGGGGAAACTCTTCCTGATGACCCACAACAACACACAGGACTCATCTCACAGCACCAATTACCACCAGCTTATTAACGAGCACAGCCAGCAAGGAGGCCGAGCAGGAGAAACCCGAGTGTGTCGTTGAAAAGGGAACTTATGTTTCCTGAAACTTTCCACTGCTGCTGCTTTCTTTGTTTTCTCACATTTCATGTTTCTGTGGATGCTCAAAGTCTCACATGAAAGTACATTAATGGCATTGAAAAAGTCTTACAGTATGAAAAGTACCCAAAATGCAGAATATCATAATAATATATTGAAATATTCTTGGATTATAATTATTAAAGTGTTCATCACTATAAAAAAAATCATCATTTATTACATTATTTATATTCTGTATTAATAATCTTAATTAATTAACATTTAATTATATTCTGCTGTCTTCCCAACAAGGAGGCAATAAATAGCTGGTCATTTCTCTATTTGGGGTAGTTTTTTAAAGAAATTTAGGGTATAGAAAGGGGTCATTTTAAAGAAATTACAAATATGTTACTCAGGAATTAATACTTACTTACCATGAAATGAAATTTGCCACTAAAATGAAGCGTTATCAATTAAAATACTCAATACAAAATTGTTAAGTAAATGTAAAAAATTCTACTACAGGAAGTATATTTCATGATATATTTTAAAAAAAGATTGTGTAATGTATAATTTATAAAAGTAAAATAAGAACTGGTTATTCTTCAAGATTCAGGATTTTTATTGTCATTTGCACAGTTAAAAACAGGTTTCACTGTACAATGAAATTCTTGCTTTGCTCTTCCGTCTTCAATGCCAGGATAAATAGAAAAATATAAAGTAAATAATATACTAAATAATATACACTAAATAATATACAGTAAATAATTTACAGTAAGTGTGCAAAAAAAAAAGGTACATTGAGGTGTTAAACTATATACATTGAAATACTGCACGTCTGTGGTAAGGTGATGTGTGAAAGGAAAGGTGCTTCTGTGTGGTGGGGATGGTTATGGGGGGGGTAGGGGTAGTGGACTGCACATCTGTTGATGAGTCTTATGGTTGTGGATAAAAACTGTCCTTTCAGCCTGGAGGTCCTGCTCCTCACACTCCTCCTGTACCTCCTGCCAGAGGGCAGAGGACTGCAGAGTGTGTGCTGGGGGTGGAGGGGTCTCTGATGATGCTGCAGGCTCTCTGGTCAGGATGCTCTCGATGACGGCGGTGTAGGATGTCCTCTGCGTCCTACTGAGTCATGCCAAACTTCCTCAGTCTCCTCAGGGGAAGTACAGCCAGCTGATGAGCCTTCTTGACCAGCTGGGTGATGTTGAGTGTCCAGGTGAGGTCATCACACATGTGGACGCCCAGGAGCTTGAAGCTGCTGACACACTTCACCTCAGAGTCTCTGATCATCAGAGGATCTCCTCAGTCTTGTCCGTGTTCAGGGAGAGGTTGTTGCTGCTGTCGCACCATTTAACCCGACTGGCCACCCCCCTTCTGTACGCCTCGTCTGATCTCCTCCAGAGATCAGGCCGATGAGGCGACGGTCGTGTCATCATCGAACTTCAGGATGGTGTTTACTCTGTGTGAGGCGACTTGCAGTCACGTGTGAATAGTGAGTACAGCACCGGACTGAGAACACATCCCTGGTCTCAGTGTTCACTGTTATTCTGCCAGACACCAGGCCTCCAACCCTGACAGACTGCGGCCTGCCAGTGAGAAAGTCCAGTAGCCAGTCGTCATAGAGGGTGGAGTGGAAGCCCGCCCAGGTGAAACAGTGTGAGTTTGTGGGGGATGACTGTATTAAATGCTGAACTGTAGTCAATAAACAGCATCCTGACTGACTGTATGAGTCCTTATTTTCGAGGTGGGAGAGGGCCGAGTGCAGTGCTGCAGATACTGCGTCTTCAGTGGATCTGTTGGTGCTGTAGGCATATTGGAGGGGGTCCAGTGTTGCAGGTGTGGTGTTCTGAATGTGAGCCAGCACCACTTTCTCTAAGCAAGCATATACGTGTGATTCATCACAATCATTTTGTGACACATTATTTAAAATATAAAAACTAAATGAAACTAACTAACTAAACTAAACTAACTAAAAAAGAAAACTTTATGTTTTATTTGTCAAAGTTAAAACTTATTTAAATAAGTTAAATAAAGCAATTATTTCATTTTATTGTTTGGGGGACAATAAACTAAAAATGAGAAAAGATGTTGTCAGAAGTGCTGTTGTAAAAATGAATAATATATTAAAGTTATACAGAGAAACTTTAATTTTACAGTTTTTATTGATGATTTGGTTTCTTTGAAAGTTACAGGAGGTTTTTATAAAAAGCAGAGTAATGTGTCTGCGGGTCAATACACCATCATTCGTTAGCTTTAAAATATTAGTTTGTTAGTTTAAAATATTCCTGGATTCGTTGATTTGAGACCTTCAAGTGTTTGTATTTCTGGATTGTGAGACGTGACAGGGAGCAGTAATGAAATTCATCAGAGCGTCCAACAGGACTGAAAAGACGCCAAAGGGCAAAAAATTCACTGACAGGAGAAATGAGAAAAACAGTCATAAAGTGGTGAATCCAGAAGAATAATTAAAATGAAGTGTTCGTTTCCAAATCCAGCCCGCTCAGGGGAAACTAGTCTCATGAAATTCAGTTAACTTTAATGCCGGTTAAGAAGCCGGAGAGCAGCTTTATCCACCCTGCCTCCTCTTTTCTGTCCTTCACAGGCTAAATGAAGCCTTAAAATAAAAATAAGAGCGTCCATGATGAGTCTCCAGCCTCCCACCTGATTTTCACCCTGGACTTCCTGATATGATGGATTTTTAAAAACTGAGGTGACTGTTGAGTTAATGATCAGTAAATATTTCTGAAATAACGATCATAAGGTGGACGAGGGTGAGGTTGGTTTATTAAAAGAGGTTTATTGGTCCGTGTATGTTCAGGAAGTTTGTTTTTTCATTTCAAACCAAAAACAGAAAAAATGTCTTTTTTAATTTTCAGAATCGAAAAATGAAAAACAAGAAAAACAAATGAAAAAATAGTTTTTAATTTTTGGTAATTCCTTTTATTATCTTTCCTTCTGACCTGAAGGATGAAGACAGGTAGACAGACCTGGAAGTTAGAGTAAATATATCAAAATAAGAGCCAGGATAAAGGTGTATCATTATGCAATCACACTGTATATGACCATAACATTAAAATATACATAAATAAATAAATGTTGACCCACATTATAAACTACATTAATGAGTTATTTCAGGCAGACCTGGAAACCTGAAGAAGTAAATATAAAAGTAAAAATATCAAAATAAAAGCCAAGAGGATGAAGTGTCACGTGGTTTTATATCAACAACGAACAAAAGGTTAACGTCACGTTGATTATTGAAACGGTGAATCCTGAATACACTTCATCCTCTTGGCTTTTATTTTGATATTTACTTTTATTAATGTAGTTTATAATTTTTGTTTTTAATTTCTCATTTTTCTTTTATTTTTCTCATGTTTCACACCTCTTTTAACTTTATTGTCATGTACAGTGTGCTTGCATAATGTTACACGTCTATCCTGGCTTTTATTTTGATATTTTTACGCCCACTTCCAGGTCACCTGTCCACCTGATTTCATTCTTCAATTCAGAAAGAAACCATAATAAAAGGAATCACCAAAAATCCAAAAAGGGACGTTTCTTTATTTGGTTTTCTTGTTTTTAATTTCTGAAAATAGAAACGGAAAATCTGCTCTGTTTTTCTGTTTTTAAATGAATAAAACAGAAAAACGATGACATCTTTATTTTGAATCCTGTCCTTCGGATCGTTTATTGCAGGTTTTTTAAAGGTGGTGTTTGAAGGCGGGACTGAAGTGATCCTGAGAAACACAGCGAGCATCGAGCAGCTGAGATAATGATGAAGACAAGAAACGATGGGGGGGCAGCGTGGAGGCTAAAAAGGAAGAACAAGATAAAACACTGTGGAAATACAACAGCTTTGTTCAGTTTTCCTTTTCATGTGCAGACCTGTGCTGCAGCCCGAGTCTCTTAATCGTGTCCATGTTTGTCTCCTTCGTCCCTCCTCCCTCTGAGGATGTATGGATGGAGAGACTCGAGGAAACGAGGAAATAAGAGTAACGAGACGTCCTGTCCTCTCATGTGAAGCGACGTCTGTCTCTGATAAAAGCTGTTGAATTCATTTTTTAATAACCTATAAAAGGATTATTTTGAACACTAGAAATGATTCATCAGACTAAATGTTTCAGGGGAAATTGAAATGATTTAACTCAAAACAAAGCCGACGTTCAGGAGTGATGATGTGTCTGTAATTACTTAAAATTATTTCTAATAAATAAAGTTGTTTGTGCCCCTTTTGTTGTTCAGACCTGAACACAGATCAGATCAGTCTTATCAGCTGCAGCAGCCAATCAATAACTGATATCCAGTAAGGGAGAGTGGCACCTGCTTAAAGATGTAAATCTTTAAAATCATTTCACCAGTTTATAGTTTTCAATCTTCGCCGTTTTTATTTTTGTCAGCTGTGATGGCTCTTCTGTTTTGAGAGAGCTCCCTGTAAGTGTTTCATTTTGTAATTTTCCCTAACAGATGCAGAGAGACTTTTATTTTCTATTATTTTCAGGTAAAAATGGCTGCAGTTTGAGGTCGGCTGGGTTCGTTTGGTCTCGCCTGCTCCGCACGCCTCCAAACTTCAGCATGCAGTCCAACTCGTGTCTGATTTTTAAGGCTGCTCGTAAACACTGTCCCTGACATATCTCATCATTTTCAAGGTCTCAGAAGTTCTCACGCCTGTGCTTCCTGTTCGCAGCATCCTTGTCCTCTTTGAAGCGGCGGCCTTCATCTTTCATCTGTTTATGTCGCCGTCGTCTCAACACCCTCCATCACACTTGCTTTGCTTGTGTTTGTTATTTTTCTCATACGTTTCAGACTTTCAGCAGATTTTCTACCCAGGTCTTATCTAATGTTGCAGACTGAACGATAACGCAGGACTTGTAATGGATGAAGCACAACATGAATAATGAACCTTTATGCGAATGATAAAAAATGAAAATGTACCCAAGCACCTGCACAAATAATGAGATTAACCTTCACCATCAGCAGTCTGTGCAGGTGATGAAGCAGGTGATGATGCCCTGGAAAAAGCCCCTGCAGTCGACGCCCCGTTAAAATATTCTCAGATGTTGTTTCACTGGTTGTGTATGATGTTGTTTTTGCCACATGCTTAAATTAAAGCATTAGATTAGATTAAATTAGATTATATTGTATATGTATATTGTGAATTTCTCTTGGAGATCAATAAAGCATTATCTATCATCTATCTATTGGCCCTTTTCCACTAGTACCTACCATCACTTCAGCTCAGCCTCACTCGACGCTCGATTTCGACTTCGACTCAGTTTCGGTTCATTTTCCATTACACCTCAGCGTGGGTGGGTGGGTCGCGCCGTAGCAACGCGGCCAAAACTCCAGCGACGTCATTTGTTATGCGACACAAACACGAAACGACTACTGGAGAGCAATGGAGGCCACCAGACAAAGAAATGTCTGCACCTTCGTTGCGTTGCTCCAGTTCCAAGGGGTTGATTTCTGTTGTTATATGCGTTTTAAAAATGGCGCGGTTGACTCTTTGAACGCAGTCGCTCTCTCCGACGCATCTAGTGACGTCAGGCCCTGGCCAATCAGTGGCCTGCCTGCCGTCTGCCGACGCCTCACATTTTCGGCTCAACTCACTCAGCTCTCTCTTGGAACCGGCCGAGTAGGAACTACTACGAAAGTACCTGGTACCAGGTACTAACACGTGATGGAAACGCGTACAAACCGAAGCTTTCGAAGCCGAGTTTAGTAGGTACTAGTGGAAAAGGGCCATATCATCTATCATATCTATATCTATCTATCTATCTATCTATCTATCTATCTATCATATGTTCGAAATGTTCCTAGAATACATGTTTATTGTAGCAGAAAGCGTAATAAAGAATATGTGATTAAAACTATAAAAACAAAAGAAATAACTGAATGATTCTTTTCTTTTAAACTGAATTATTTCTTCTGGTTTTTAATAACAGGCTTCATTGCACACTGAGTGACCAACGAGTGTAATTAACCTCGGGAGGATTATTGGTGTGAATGCTGAAAGCATTCAAACCTATGTTTTTCTACAGACAAATTCTTTATTTTCTTGTTTGTCATTGGATTGGCTCATTTACGCTGATTAATGATTTATTGTCTTTAACTCATCAGGGACTCTGACCTCTGTAACGTCTCTGAGGGGAGATCAGGCTCCTTTTCAGAGACATGGAGGCTCTTTAGGTGGAGAAGCTGCTGCAAAGAAAGAGCAGGAGAAAACAGACGGAGGCTAAAAATTCAACTCAAAGCACCTGAACTTCTCCGAAGACTGGAGCAGGTGATGCTTTCAGCTGAAAGCCAGGTGAGGAGAGGAAACAGGAAGCTCTTGTTGGAGACATCGCAGAGCTCATTCAGCAGCTGAACAAAGAAACGGTTTGAGAGTCCAGGCACAGAGCGACAAACAGGAGGCCGTCGAGGTTGTTTGGCTCTCCATAAAACACTCCAAGGTCCTCTGCAAGGACGAGGACTTCCTGCTTCAACAGGAGGAGCTTTTCTTCTCATTTCAGCAGCAGACGGAGCAGCAGGTTCACTTTATTCTTTACAACAGAGTAAGAAATCTAAAAAAAAAAAAAACTGTAGAGTTTTTTATTTTAACTGTTTAACTCCAAGGAGAAAAAGAAGCTGAATCATTTATCATCATATTCAACTTGCATCTTTATCTTTAAACTTTACATTGATTTAATTGTTTTGTTAAGCATAATTTTTATAGTAATTAAAAGTAAGTAATTAAAGTAAAGTAAAGTAATTAATTATTCAGTTTTTGACAGGAAAACAACTGATGGTTTATTGGAGTCAGGTGATACAAAATACAAATGTATGTCTATGTTTAATACATTTAAACACCATATGATAAAAAGTACAAACAGATTTTATATTTGTTTTGTTACACTTTCATAAATTTTATGATTTTGGTGTAAATCTGCAGCCTCACAGAGCTGCTAACAGGAAACGAGAGGAGAGAGAGTAAATCAGAGTAAACTGACATTAATCTGTCAGGAGGACTCTTCACACTTTCTGTTGAACTAAATTTTCAGTCATCTGCTCTTTACTGCCAAAATGTGACTGCATCCATCTCCATCATTTTTATCAGCGATTTCACCAGACCGCAATCCTGCTTCCCTCCCTCTGAGCCAAACTATGAAAGTGAAGCCAAATATGTTTCTTTAATGTGGAAATAAGTACAAACTGTGCACCAAATGGATGCTCATTTGTTGGTGACTGTATATGTGACACAGATGAATCCAGGCTGTCTTCAAGGTATCAGGAACTCTTATGTCCCGTCTTCAGAGGGACTTCTGCTCCTGAACGTCTCTCCATCATTTCCTCCACACAGGACGCCTTCGCTGGCAGCAGATGTGGTCTGTCAGGCCTCATTAACGCCCACTGTGACTTCAGATTGATTGTCGAGCTGTGGCAGCTTTGATATCGACCAATCGGAGGACATTTTCACAAACCTTCAGCTGAATCTAGTCATCCCAAAGGTGCATTTTTCTGCGAGGCTGCTCAAGAATCAGATGTCCTGAAATGAGAGTAAATCCCTCCATGGATGCATTAACGCTGCCAGGGGAGCTTGAAGAGATGAGCCGCCTCCTGTACGCTGATTATTTCAGTCAGCCATCCGGACGGAGCAGTCATTTCCTGAGGGGCTGCGATAAACAACCGACCTGATGCTCGCCGTCGACCGTGGAGCAGCAGACTGCAAACACGACAGCGTCCCATTCGCCTCTTTGTCTCCCCCCAAGAGGGATTTTATTAGAAGTATTACTACTCCATCTGTCTGTATCTGCCATTTTTATGACAAATTTTTATTTTCCGTGATCCATCAGTGGAGGCTGTGACACGACCGTGTAATGTTTGAACTTTGATTGTAACGTTCAAGCTGAATCCAACGAAGGGTTTCCGTCAGTGTATATTTGAAGACAGCATCTAAAAATCTGTCTTTATCACGCTTTTTAAACTACAGTCACAGTAGGGTTGACATCTGTTGGTTAAAACATGAACACACTGAAGTAAAACTGCAGGTCTGAGATCAGTTCTTCACCTTCACTCTGCAGAATGACATTCAACACTCGACGCTCACCTACGAACCTCATCGAGCTCAACAAACGGTAACACAGACACTTCCTCTGTGAGTTATAACATCATGACGTCAAATACTGGAGGAAGAGACTGTGAACATTCACGAGTCAACGTCACCTCGTCCTCGTTAACGCCGTCAGAACAAGAACAGCCGAGTGTCGATAACGTCACGTTTCATCATCTCGTATCCGAAAGAGGCTGGACGGTTTAATCCATCGAGGTTCAACACTGCTTTGCTTGTTTTCAGTCTGTTTTTTAAATCCAGAGCATCTCTTGGTCGCACAGCAGCAACTTTTTGACATTATTTATTTTCTTTTAATTGTTGTTGTTGAAATGAGCCCATCTTTTAAAGGCTGTAAGAATCAGCAGCTAAAAACTTTGACATCATTTATTTTGAATTAATTTCCCTTCTCGTGTGAGCATTTCAAGACTGTACATGATTAGATTCTTTGTAAGACAGTTGTTGGCATGTTGAATAAATTACTTCTTTATAACATCTCTGAATCTCCAGCCAGCGTTTAGCTCTTAATGTTCGGCCCTCTGGAGTCTGTTTAAAGCTTTTTTCTCAGCTCTGCAGCGCTGTCTGTGATTCTGCTGTCACAGAAACTACAGGATGCTGCTGCTCCTTCGTCAAGAAAAGCACAACTTTGCTGGAGGGAACTCTGCCGACATAAATCTTCTTCATTTTAAACATTCAGAAAGTAAGAAGTACAGTCAGACCCTTTACTCACCACCCTGTGAAAGTACTAATATTAAATTCAAGTGTATAATATAATAAGCATCTGAGGAACTTTATTAAGTTTTAATATTCAGGCCAGAAAGTCATTTAGATTCTCAATACGTGGTCAGTTTATCCAAATAACACTCCTCATTTAACAGCTGACTCAATCAGTGACTCTGCATACAAATACACTCACACATATATACAATAACTACACAAATATACATGCTAAAATACACTTTAAGTATACAAATATGTTCACTATAAATAGACAAATATATATACTATGAATACACTTTAAATACACACATATATACTATAAACATATTATAAATATACTATAACTAACTAAAGAACACATCCAAATTTTTCCATTTAAAGTCAGTGTTGTAAGTCTTCGTAATAAAACCAAACACTGGCTGACAGTTCAGTGTTTGACCCGTTCGGACACGACAGCTTCGTGCTCTCAAGGACTTTGTGGCTCTTTATGTTCTAAAGCAGAGTGAATGACGGGAAGTGGAGCCACTGATGAAACGCAGCCTGTCTTCATGTATTTAATGCAGCAGTGCACACACACTGCATCACATTAACATACAGAGCTGCAGCCACACACAGCCTGCAGGTCAATATTTGATTCACACAAGGCAGGTGCATTGAAATATTTTCCTCATGTCAACCACGTTTCACCAACCTGCAGCAAAACCTGAATATCACCCAGTCTTCAACAAGAACCAACGCTGTACTTCTGTTGGTGCTGCTGGTCACCCCCTCCTTATAATACCATTCACTGAATTAAAAAGTGATTGACAACTGGTTCAGGCTTGTATTGGCAAAATTAGTTTTTGATTGACAGAAGAATCAAAGCCTCTGATTGGCTAAAAAATGATCAGTGTGAAGGTTACCACACCTTCTCAAAGGCTCCGGTCTGCAGAGACACACTGCTCAAAGTCAGGAAGGTCTCATTTTTGAAGTTATGTTCACACACTGAGAAGAGAAACACACCTTATGCATGTGAAATATCTCCTGCAGTCCCTTTAAGTGATTGTATCTGTGTTGGAATAATCAGGAAAACGTACTGAAAGCAGAAAAATGTCCCTCAGTGACTGTTGTACTAGTCTGTATCATGTCATTAGATTATCTTTCTTATTGTATTAAAATGATAAAAATCAGCTCTTTCTGTTTGGCTGCTGCTCCACATGTTGGTTTTATTAATGAGTTTGGCTTTGCCCTGCAGAAGTAACACCACGGGGAAGGAACCTAATTGGCCACGATTCCTTGAAATCTGCATTTTATAATTGATTATTTTAGATGGCGCGTCAGGCAGACCACGTGCCTTTCCTTTGTCGACACCACATGACGTTGTCCTCCCAGCCGAGCAGACCGAGCGCTCGCCGCTTGTCGCCCTCCGTCACAGTTTGAGTTTCCTGTGGGTGCTCAGCTGGTTCACGAGCCGCCCACAGCTCTCAGGTCTCCGCAGTCTCCATGCCTGAAGACTGTGAGGAAAAGAGCTGTGGGCAGATGTAAGACTGATTTCATTTTTTTATTTTCATCTCACTGTTTGCACAACCTGAAACCACAACAGCTCAGATTATTTTAGCGTGAAGACGGGACACATGTGGAAACTGGTAGCGTGGTAACATGATGGCAGTGTTAATAAAATGAATCACTTTTAACTCTCTGCACAAACATGCCTAATAAACAAAGATTCAAAGTCGTCAGTCTCGTCCATTTCTGTCACCTAATCTCCGGTCTCAGTGTGTGGTGGTCTAGGCTCCCTATGAAGGAAGACATAAACAATTTCCAGACTCTGATCAGACAATAAACGTGGAAATATCCATCGATGGACACACCAGCACACAGATGGTGTTTCTTAATGAAGCTGATCCCAGCTGGATCAGCTGTCTGTCGTCTTTAACAGCTGTGGAGACTGTGATGACGCGTGCACATGTGACCTGCACTGATGCTGTTTCCTCTCTGTGGTCTGTTTAACAAAAACATGAACACTGATTCATTATCTGAGTCTATATTTATTGATATTCTGATTGCAATTTCATTTTTAATAATCTATAAATAAAGTTTTGTTGTTCGACCTGCACACAGATTTTCAGCTCAACGATGAATCAGAAAACAGATCTGTTCTCAGTATAAAAACTTCACGGATGTTGTGATGAATCTGATCAGTCCGATCAGCTGCAGCAGCCAATCAATAACTAATATCCAATAAGGGGGAACGGCGCCTGCAAAAAGACTAATGTGTCTCTCATTTATCTTCATTTATGGTTTCTCCAGAACAGAAATAAAAGCTTTGCGACAGCGTCAACATGGACAAGCAAAGAGTGAGGAAAGAGTGAATCAAATGCTCAAAGGAAATGAGGAGGATTTTAAAATCTGTGCGGAAGAACAACTACAGGAAAAATAATAAAAATAAACAACAGGTCTTTGGTAGAACTACCATCCTAAAGTCACAGTTTGACCGACCGTGCATGTTTCATTTGAGTCAGGACAACAGATGCAAACAGAGAATTTGAATATATAACATGTCACCCATACTGGATGGATTCAGTGTTTTACTTTCAGCCTTCAGCCATTCATGTAGCTGATGTTTCACATGTCACAGCAGGAACAAGCACAGGTGGAACTAATGACACTAACACCGGCTGCATCCCGTTCAGATGTTTCTGCTGCTTTATTTTTTCAGCACACTCGGACACACAAGTCGAACTGAGGCGTTATTAACACTGCTGGTTCCTCCTGTGCTTTTTCCTGCTGTCACATGTGAAATGCATGCTGTGAAAAAAATACCTCTTCTTTATTCACTGTGCTTACAGCAGCTTTTCATAAGCGCAGCCTTCGTATGTGCAGCAAGCTCGTACAGGAACAGCTCAGTCATTCAGCAGTTTAAAGTATAAATACTGATAAATATTTAAAATACATTTTTTTGCAGTCTTTTTAATGATTTATCACGTATGACTGTCTGCAAATCAAATGTAGGACAAATAAAAGCATCCTGTTTTCCACTGAATGCTTTAATGTAGAGATGATTCAGGCATGGCTAAAAGGCATTAAATAAGAGTGGATGGATTAAAGTGTTGCTAAAAGTTTGTTGTGAAAATGGAGCCAAAGCAGTCATGAGATCCTGTGATGTGAAAATATAATTTATAGTATTATAACTTATATATAATTTTATATTCTACCCTCACAGCCTCGCTGGGTTTTCATGTCTGATCTGTTCGTTTTCACACTAAAAGCTGCCGCTCCGCTGAGAGGACGCTCGTCGTTCAGCCAGAAAAACCACCGCGTGCAGGACCTTGAACGCACCCTGACAGCCTGACAGGTGAGTGATCACACCTGGAGAGATGAATTAATTGAGTTCAGTTTTTTGTTGAGCTTTGTTTGACCTCGGCGTGTGAAAAGCACAAAATGTTTAAACGAGTGAAATGATGTGTGAGAAGGTTAATTTGAGTTTGAAATTCAGTGAAATTAGTTGTTTTTTGAGTTGCAGATTAAATGGTGTGCGAGAACATTTGAACGCTTCATTCATTTTACAAAAGAGCAGCGCCACAACAAACACTTTGTCAACACAAGCAGTTAAATGTCTTTCATTATTTCTACTCTTTCTTCATGACAGATGAAACTGAAAGGAAATAGATTTTATTATCTAAATTATGAAACGGGGAGTTTATGTGGCTGCAAACAAAAAGAAAACCTCCTGATATTCCAGCAGATAAAATCACTGCAGGGTTCACGTGGACATGATTCAGACAAATCTGATGGAGATATTAGCTCACTCTGCAGACGATGAATCATTTCGTCCCCGGGAGGGTTTCTGAGAAATCCACCTGTAGTCCACCAGACCTTCAAACTGAGCCATTATAAAGACAATAAGATCCTCCGATATCCTCCACAGCCTCTCAGTATCCTCGTTAATCATCTTTTATCAACAGTGCTCTCCTGCAAAGTGAGTGCTCTTATCGTGTCCTGATAACTCGTTCATATAATCTAAACAAAGAGTTTCTATCCAGAGCGATCACATCTCTGATTCAATGATGTGGCCTCGGGATGCAGAACCATTTATTTATTCAGCTTGTGGTAATGAATTCATTAAATGTGGGAACAAATAGTATAATATAGTGTATATAAATTATATTGTGTTCATAAATTGTGGCCTCGAAATGTAGATCATGTGAAGGATGTTAGTATGGAAGGGTTTATATTAATATTAATTTACATTTACAACATTTATAACATGCTGGTCGACAGGTTTTAATAATGCTGCTTCAAGCTTTTCTTTCAGGTGTGTTTTATTCTGATTTAAACAAAACACTGTTTGACAGACATGTTGTGACACGCTCATGAACTTTATGTCGCTGAGCTACATTTTCTTAAAATATGTGATCATCTGCAGTCAGATGAGATGCTGGTGATCTGTTTTCCTCTTCGCCCTCTTACTGAAATCCCTGGGGACAATAAAGTCTAATCTAATCTATAAGCAATTAATGTAATGAACATAAAATTAACTGCCAGAGAAACGTCCTCATTGGACTCTCCACATGAGAGATGTCTGTCGTTACAGTTTTCCTGTGAAAAATCAGTCAATAATCTCAGAGAAGAATCGGATCAGATGTTTGGCCTCAGCTGTAAACTTTTTTGGAGAATTAAAAGACGATGCTGCCTTCGTTCTGTATTTTCATTGTCAACAAATCCAATGAAAACACCACAACTAAGCACCTGTTATCAGAGGAGGAACTTTTACTCAAATTCAGGTTGTCTCGCCTGGATTCAGGATTGATTTTCAATAAAAAACTGATCCGATTTTCAGGCTCCAGTCTGTTGAATCTGAGATAAATACTGGAAATACTGGCTAAAGAGACTTTCTGACAAAGTCGTTGTTGTCTGCGGTCAGGAGGGCTCTGCTGTCACCAACTTCATCTGCAGCACATTTTTGGAAAATGTGAATTGATTCTGAATCATAGACAATAAGAACTGCATTTCTTTTTCTTTCACCCCAAGGTTTTAATATGAATAATCATACTTTATTGACAGAGGATCAATAAAAAAAGGCCTTCCACGCTGCAGAAGCTCGAGCAGGAAACGATTAACCTGACGATCCACTTCCTGTCAATCAACTTTGCTTCGATGACGGAGATTTATTGATGAAAAGACTATAGTGATAAAACAGCGAGTGTTACAGAGTCCCTGAGGGGAAAATAGGGAAGGGAAAAAAAACATACATTTCTGGTGCTAGCAAAGACCATTAAGCTCCTTTTACTAAAGAGAACGACGATGAAGTTAAGGGAAAATTAACTGAGCATACTGACCGACTGTTTGTTCATTGATTATCTGTTTTTTGTGTCTCCTAATTATATAAAATCTTTTTAGGCTGGTTTGAGAAGTCGTATCATAGTTTCTGATCTAGATCTGGTCCAAAGTGTGTGAAAAAACAATAAAGGTTATACAAAACTAATAGTGGGTCTCAGTCAAAGTTATTGTTTGACCTAAAATGATTTTCCATCAATAAGAGGAACAAAAAACAGACAATCACTGGACAACTAGTGTTCAGTTAATTTCCCCCTAACCTTCCCCCTAACTTTCCCCTTAACTTTCCCTTGTTAACTGCACCTGTCACTGCATGCTCTGAAGGTAAAATGTAAACTTTCTCGTCAGCACTTTTTGGTCGCTGAATGATTTAAATCAGCTTTGGGCTCCTCTGCTTTGACTACAGCTGCTCAGACACACCTCAGGGACTCTCAGTCAGTCTCTGGATAATGTTTCCTCCGTCGGGCTCCTATCAGTAAAAATCCAACTTGACATTTCAGACAACTGAAGCGATAACAAGTTTAGAGGTTCAAATTATAATTGAATTTTATAGTTGTGGAGGCTTTATTGTGGCCCAGATTTCCTCATTTAAATAAAATTAATTGAAAAGCAGGACAGCTGATTGTCGGCACAAAGCAGATTTTAGTTCACTGCAGTCTAATTGAAATGTAGTTCAGCACAGTGGGAAGCGTAATCTGTGCATTCGGCGGTTGTTCTGTCCTCTGAGTCTTTCAGCGAGTCTCAGATGAGGTGTTATTATTTCTGCAGAGCTGGCCTATTAACTCTGGAGTGTCCTCACTTATATTGTTTTATCCTGTTAGCTTCCTCCGGTAGCATCATTACTCACAGCGGCTCTGACCTGCCAGGCGATGGGGCAGCAGCTGAATGAAAAGCAGCACTTTAGAGCACCGCCCGGGAATATCTCACATACTCCCCTGCAGTGTTCGACATCGCTCCTGTTCTCGACACCTAATATGAAGTCAGGTCACATCAACAGTAGCTGATCTGAGCTCTGCAGAGACGTGACAGCAGAGTGTTTCTGCTGCTCACAGATATTTTTAACACCTCACTGGACACATGCCATGTACGAGCCTGCTTCAACACCTCCACCATCGTCCTCATCCTCCAAAAAAACAAGAGCAGCGACCTCAGACCCGCTGCCCTGACCTCTGTGATGATGAACTCATGTCCCGTCCTGTTAATCTCTGAAACTAACAAAAGGTAAATTTTCTAGTCCAGGAAAATGTACTCTTTTTTTTGTATTAAAGCGTTGTGTTCACAAAGGAACATCTCAAATCATAAAATGAATCTTTGTACCTTCGTCTCAGTTGATTTTCTATTTTAAAACAAAAATAAGAAAAAGAAAAACGGCTGTTTTTCAGTTTCCTGTGTGTCTGAATGAATAAGCACAGAATAACTCCGGCTTTTTCTCTGCATCCACAGGGCAGCGGCTCTTTTTCGGGTCAAAGCTCGGCCATTAGACGCCCCCCAGGTCAGACTCAGAGAGGGAGTCCCGTTCGTGTACGGCTGAATGGTGAAATGTCTTCACAGGGACTCACATCCTTTGGACTGATCATCATACATGATTAAACATGAGGGGTCAGTTTTACTGTGCAAAACAAGATCATTTCAGGAAAAGTCAGAAACTGGAAGACTTTAATATTTTATTAAAACATAATTATGCACATTTGAATAACAGCTGCAGGTAAATTTTGTTCTCCTGAAGCCGTCACACAGCCTCCTCTTCATCCTCCGGCACCCGGAGACCTCAGGACCGAGCCACCTGAGCGGGGCAGGAAGAAGGCCAACAGGGTCAGTAAAGACCACCCCCCCCCCACAAACAGCTTCATCCCTCGGGACAGAAAACTGTTTAACTCCTCTTATCTGAACCATTTCAACACTTCAACAGTCAATCAACAGTATTTCTGTATTCTGTTGTACATATTTGAGTTGTATATTTTATTCCATTGCTAAGATTATTATTTATTCTAGTTCTGTATCTAGTTTTCTTTTTGCACGTGTGGTCTCTCTTTCTAAAATATTTTGAGCTTTGTTAAAAAATGTGGCTCCTCAGTGTAATTTCTGTGCACATGATAAAAATAAATCTTTGGATCTTGTATCTTGAATCCCCCCAAAGACTCCTGGACTTCAGAGACAACAACACCCCCCTCACCGGACCAAGTTCATGCCTCAAACCCGAAGAAAGCTCGAGATACAAACCTCCATCACAACCATCCTTGCTTCATCTAAATAAAGTGCAGCCTTTAGTTGTGAAGCAGCAGGAAGCGACTTCTTATCAGTAACGAGTGAAACTGACTCTCTGAATATTAATTATGATTTCTCTGTTTTCTCGCCGTGTTTCTGAACAGACACAGACCTTGAACAGACTCCATACAGACATTAAATCAGACGAGCATCACAGACAGTTTTCACTCTGCGATCATTTTTTTATTCTGTTTTTATTCTTTCATTTTATTCTGGTTTTTAATTCATTTATCACCATAAAATATGCTGCTCTCTTCTGTGTTTGTATTGTCCATATTTCATTATAATAATCATTTCTTTTATTATTGTTATTCATGAGAGAAGAACAGAACCAACAAATGTTCATTTAACACGGTATAAATATCAATGAAATGTTTAAAAGGCAGACTACTTTATATTTTATAGTTTTCAATGTTTTATTAATCATTTTCTTACACTTCTTTCATTTATATTGCTGCTCATGCGAAATCATTCTTCTTTCTCTTTGAATTACATCAGTTTGTTCCTGTTTTGAAAGTTTCAGCTTGTGTTAAATTTAAAAAGTTGTAATGTTGGCTCTTATTATTTTATTCAGCAAACCCTTTTAACGTTTATTCAGTGGACTTTATATTTCACTGGTGGACATTTCGACATGTCAAAATGTCCTTTGACTTGTTAAAATGTTCATTTTGACATGTTACCGACGTATAAATTACATTTCAATTAGTCATAACTGATTTAGAGATATCTTTCATTTAATGATATTAGTAATTCATTTTTCATTAGTATTAATCACGACTAAATATATCTACAATTGAATTTCTACATGCTGAATAGGGACCGTGAGTATAGTGGAAATGTGATTTCCCATTTCAGATATCAATAATCATATTTACGATATATCTGACATTTAAGAGAGGACATGACGCCCAAATGACCATACTCCTTTCAGATATGTAGATCATTAAAGATATCTATACTGACAATATGAAAATCCATTTTTAATTTGTAATATTTAATAAGTAGTAGTATAGAAGTGTCTGCAAATATTATTTTGATGGTTATTATTGTATTTTAGACATTTGAAATTAATTTTGAGTGATCAGAATTTATTTTTAAATATCTAGAAGTCCATTTATGATATCTATGAGCATCTCTAACAGCTGTAAATATCGACAACTGTGAGAACTGAACTGTGGATATCATCAACAAAGAAATGCAACTAGTCAAAATTGCATTATAGATATCTATAACTGAGTTTGAATAGAAGTCAATGATAAAAGTTCACTAATTGTTATTAAATTAGAGATTATCTACAGTGAAGATTGAAGAAATTAACATAATATCAATAATAAACATTTTGACTTGTGAAAAATTAACTGTAGATATCTTTAATTACAGTTACTACTTGTCAAAAATCACATGATGGGTATGTTGTTTTGGTATTTTGGTATTTTAACAAGTCAAAAAACATCTGTAGACATCAACATTTGCTTTTTTATTCACCACTGATGAAATGTTTGCAGGGTTTACCTTCAAGTCGTCAGCTCATCATTCCCCTCAGCTCCACACCTGTTCACCTGCTCACCTGCTCACCTGTCTTCCCCACCTGCCTCTCATCGTCTCATCAGACCTTCAGTGTATAAAACCAGCTGAGCAGCCCTTTTCCTTCTTAAGCTGTGCACTGATGTTTCATGATTTCTCTGTTTCCTCTTAAATTTTCAATATTTTAAACTCAGAATCAGCTGTTAAATGAAGCTATAAATATATGTAGTTTACTTTATCTGATGTTGAAGTCTGAGGTCTCCCTTTTATTTCACCTTATAGTCACAGGCTAAGTGGATGTTGAACTTGGTGGCAGATTTAAAGACTTTAGGATGTGACGTGCAGCTGCTCATCGACCTTTTCTCCGTCAGCACGAAGAACAAAAAAACACAGAAAAACAAAAAACTGCTGACTGGAGAGAAAAAGACGTCTCAACTTCTACAACTGGAACAACCAAGAGTCTGTGTGCAGAAAAAAAACGAATCACGTCTGGCTGTTTGAGAAAAAAAGACCTCTGCTGGCTTCAGAAACGGGTCACAGACTCAAACAGATGTGAAGTGTCATCATTTGGCCTCGGCTCTCATTGTGGCTTTTTTTCAGCGCCTGTAATTTGTTGTTTTGTAGAAATATTTCTGTTGGTGTCCTCCTCGCTTCCCTCCCAAGGGCCTCTGTGTCTCAGGAGTCTTATTAAATGCATTCATCTTACGACTTGGCCGTGTCGCTCGCACTCCTGTCGGCTCCCTCTGGCCTTTTTTCGGCTGTAAGCATGCGGCTATCTTCTGAGTACAGAAACATATTTAACGTATTATTTATTCCTCAAAGTCCAAAGACATTCAGACAGCTGTGTGACATCTGCTGAGGGCATCATTAAATCAGAGTAATGGACAGTCAGGACCTATGAACATGAAGAAAAAGATCTCCAGGTTGATTTTATGGAAAACAGAATGAACCCTGAATATGCTTCATGCTATAATTTCTAATGCCCTGTTATCCTTTAGAAATGTTATCGGCCGCGGTTTAAATCACTTGATGGCACATGAATACAGAATAATCCAGAAACTGTGGATTGCATGATAATTAGAGTAACGACAGGAAGATGCAAGAGGGAGAGGATTTTAATGCACGAATGCTTAAACTAAGTGGGCGATAAAAGGGTTGTATGTTATAATTTACATGTATTAATTGTTTTTAGGCCTTTTTTATTGTTTTTTAATTGTTTTTTGTTGGTAGTGTGTGAACAGATTATTTCCCTGTTTCTTCTGTTCATACTGTGTTTTTTGTTGTTTTGAATGTCGAAGGAGCAGCTGCAGTGTTCGCTCTGATTGAACCAAACTCCATTCAGAAAACAAAGGCATTTTAAAAGTTGTTTGCTTGTCGTCTCTCAGACAAAACTGACAAAACATGAATTCAGACTTTTTACAGATCAGCTTCATGATGTGGTCATTTCGGCTTCTCCTGAATGCAGGTTAACTGGTGAATGAATCGCCTATAGGTGTGAATGTGTGTGTGTGATTGGTTTGTGTGTCTCTGTATACCGGCTCTGTGGTTGACTGGCGACCTGTCCACCTGTCCTCCACCCCACCGCCCCTGCGACCCTCTGAAGGATAAGTGGTGTAGTTAATGGATGGATGGATGGATGGGATTCACTCAGCGTTAGTGTTTTAATCCAGCTAATGGAGCTCTGCTGACAATGCTGCAGCGTTTAAAGCATATAAGCAGGGCAGGAATCATTGAATAGGTGTTGAATTAGTGATAAATCATCATGACATAAAAACTTGTCTATGAAAATAAGTGATTTGTGATTTGTAATATCTTCACTAAAGGGGAAAAACTATTTTGTTGAAAAGCTTTTTTGTTGTTTCTTTAATCGTCCTTGACATGTTGTCGTTTTTTTTAAGTAGTTCTTCTAAGAGCTCGGCTGCCGTCCAGCATGTTCTCTCTGTGGTGGATAAGAGCTTCAACTTAAGTGTCCCTTTGAGGTCCAAAACATCCACCATCACTCCTCCACAGTCGAGTTTCCCCTCACTGCCGCCGTCACAGCGCCGGTCGCTGATGTGTTTTGTCCAGACGGAGCTTCACTTCAGGATCACACCTGTACGTTGTTATTGACTGTTGGAGCGTTTTATCATCCCCGAGGATTCAAAGGCAGCCTCTCTGCACCGTGGTGTAATAAAAGGTCTCCTGGGACGTTTATTTTGTGATTTATAATGACGAGGGTTCCTAAGTGCACATGAGACATCTTCCTCTGAGAGTCATGTGGAAACAAACAGTCCTGCACACACAGCGATCACTGCCTGCTGCTTTTTAACCTTTTCAGAGAAGCAAGACAAGCTGACAGAAATATCTTACAGTTTAATCAGAAAACAGTCAAAATGCAAACAAGAGGCAGAGTTTGGAGAACAAATGATTCATTAATTCATCTGTTTGCACGACCAAAGAGAAAAATCACAAACTGTAAACACATTAAAACGGGACAAATTCATTCGTTCATCCCGACTAGGAGACAACAATCGTTCAATCCTTGTTTCATCTTTATTAAAACTTTTTGTCTCGTCTCAGAGAAATAACTGTCCTGTCAATCAACATGTAAAAACAATTATCTTTTTTTTATTCAGGTGTCCATCAGAAGCTGCTTCATTTCTTCTTAAATGTAAAACCAGGGCTCATCGGAGCAGATCTCAGGTCTGTTTTACTTTAATTACCCTTCAGCTAACTTCTCATTTATTCTCTTTATTAAAATAATGCTGCTGTTTGAGTTTCTGTATTTTCCACTTTCCTCAGGTCTCACTTGAAAAAAGGTGTTGAGCTCAGTGAGACGATCCGATTAAATAAAACGTATAAAAGTGTAACAGGCGTCACTGAGAAAGTTCAAACAGAGACGTTTTCATTTCATTCGTATTATGATGACAGCTGTTGGAGTAAAACTGTAAAAGCAAAAATCTGAATTGACTTTTTGACCCCTCAAACCCGAAGCTTGAATCTTTTTCTCTTCATTGGGGACACATCTGGTTTTGAGGCTTTGGGCTGCCTCATTATTCAGACTCCTCTGGAAGTTTTCTCAAGTTGCTATGAAACTGCACCATGCTGAGAGCAAAATAAGATCCCAGGGAAACCCCTAAAAAAAAGCTCTGCATCAATGAAAAGTAAAACCTGCAGGTAAGAAAAGAAGCCAACAGCTCACCAGGAGGGTGAAGTCGAGTTGGTTTGAATGATTGTTTCCTGACGGGCTCTCTGGATTTCCCCACAGCTGGAGGAAAGAAAATAACTCCTGCTGTTCGAACTTGAGTAAAGATTTATCGAAAGCCAACACAAATATATTGTCGTGCTTGTGATGACCATAACATGCTGAAGTTTAGTGAGTATAATGTTCTTCCTCCTATATTTTCAGTCAGACAGTCTCTGGTTTAAGCTCATTCGCAGTCTGACAGAATCACAGAAGATGAACTCGTGTTGCCTGCTGATATTTGCTGACCTTTGACCCGCTCACTTATTCACATGTGACACAGGCTGCAGCTTTATTGTTTTATCACTTTATTACTCAAAGTCATCTTCTTAAGAATCCTCAGAAAACCTGAGAGAGGATTGGAAAAGGTTTTGCAGCATCAGGAAAAAAGAGGACAAATAAATTTAAAAGGCAAAAACTGTGAAGCTTCATTAAAGGTGAAATGAAGGGGTATTTTTATTTATTTTTATTTAACAGACATTTGTTTCTGGAGGAGATGAAGGGCGGCAGGTTCACTGCTTCGAAAGGTTGGACCTTGTCGTTGATTGTGGATCGGTTTCTCTTCATCTCCATCCATCTCCTCACCTTCAGATCTTCCTCTTAAACATCAGCAGGGTTTTCTTCTTGATCCACCTTCAGATGGACTGGATCGTCATTGATTCATCATTTAATTCAGCATCTTTTATTCACAGTCTTGTTTTTCTCTTTTAAAGTTGCTTCCTCACGCTCATGTCTAAATGAGGAGCGTCCTGCAGCAGATCTCAGGACGGACGTTCAGCCTGAACAACCAAAGACCCCTTTAAGTGACTGTAGAGAGTTTTCCAGAGAAGAGCTCGTTCTTCCGTTCGGTTAAAAACCTTTATGACGGGGTGCGGCGTCGCTGTTACGACCCGCTGGGCACTCCCCTTGTAAACCATCTGGACAGATTTGAAAGCTGCTATCTCACCTGTGGAAAGGTGCTCAACATTTTATATCAACCACTGAATAAAACCTGGTACAGCAAGTGAAGCATTAAAACAAAATCTCTTTGTTGAGAGGAGGACGGCATGTTCAGCTAAATGAAGCCCTGTAAGCAAATATCATGATATTATCAGGAACTAAACAAGTTTCCAAATTTAGAGACTTATACACCTCAAACCGCACAATTAATGACAAGGGACAAATATAACTAATGAATCACTAAACCAGGAGGAATTCATGTCTTAATAACACAAACAGATATATACCAGTTCAAAGTGTAGATTAAAGATACTTAAAGTAAGAAACAGAACAAATTACAGAGCCTCAGAGGGGACATTAAAAAAAATGCTCATGGGATGCTCTTTCAGGTGGGCTGGTTTCAGTTTCCAGAGCTGGCAAAAGCTCATTTTACTAAAGAGAACGATGCTGAAGTTAGCTTCAGATTCACAGCTTCTGATTTGGCAGTTAAAGGGGAAAGTTAAGGGAAAATGAACTGAACATGCTGACCGACTGTTTATCCGTCGATTGATTGTTTTTATTCCTCTTATTGATGTAAAATTATTTACAAAAAACAACTTTCACTTTTAACTTTCCCTTTAACTGCTGAATCTGAAGCTAACTTCAGTGTCGTCTAAAGAGAACGGGGGCAGAGGTGGATATATTCACTTTCCTGAAAAAAATATACCTGACAGTATCATCAACCAACTAAAAGATGATAAGGTGAATGATCCCTCTGTTAACTCATTGCATGCTCTGAAGGTCAAATGTAAACTTTCTTGTGAACATGGGAAGCTTTATATTAAATCTTAACGTTTTGGGGGGTTTTGCACGTGTCTCCTCAGGGGCTCCGTAACAAATATAGAGAATTGCACACACAAGTGTTATCTTCTTAAATGAAAAAAGGGGAGGAGGTCATCGACTCTCTCAAACGTTCGTCTCAGATCAATAATGTCAAAGCTTTCTCTGATATTTAAAACACCTTAGTTCAGTACAACATATCAACGAAAGTACCTTTAATTTAGTGTTAAAGAAAATCATCTTTCGGTCTTTAATTGCAGTTTGGACGTGTCTTTACTCAGTCTCTGATAGATTTTTACCTTCTATATTTTTATATCTATTTTTTTTACTTTCTGTTCATGTCTGTCTTTCTATTTGAGCTGCTGTAACAAGTGAATTTCCCCGATGTGGAGATCAATAAAGTTTTATCTTATCTTTAGTCGTCACAGTGAGGCCTCCAGCTTTGTGATTTTCTTCTTGGTGGTGTCTCTGCAGGCCGAGTCATAAAATAAAACTGCTCACTTGGTGACTCAGAGGTCGTGTGAACAGTGTCTGTGAGAGAGTTCAGTTTCATTGAATCATTTAGTATTTAAATTCTTCATCATCTGTTTATATTTCTGCTCATTATTGTCATTTTTTTACCCTTTTTGGGTTTTCCTGTGGTCGAGCAGTGCTGCAGGTATTTACATGCATGTGAGGCTGAACATCCCTTAAAAGGTTGTTAAAGATGCCATAAATAACAGTATATTTATATATTATATATATATTATATATATATTTATCCGTGCATACCTCTTAATATAAATCCAGGTCCATCAAATTGTTGAATTTTATGTCCCTGGGGCTGAATTGTGAGGTTCATCTGCAAATGTGCAGAGAAACAGGAAGCAAATGTTTTAAATATGAAGTTCAGCAAGTGAATCGTCTTCAGTTTTAGCAGCTTATGTCAGAAATAAAAGACTCCATATTGGACTCGTCACACACTCATGACTTTGCTGGTTAAAGCTTCCCGGGGAATAAAAAGCAGGACCTGTGGGGCGGGGGGCACAAAACTGTCACACACCATCTGTGATGTCTCTTTGGCTAAATTTCCATCATTTGGTGCATTTATATGGGTCCAAACTGCAGACAGCGGCAGCGTGTGAGGAAAAGGATAAAGTTTTTTTCACTCCTGTCCAAAGACAGAAAGAGACAGACGACGGCCCCCACTGGGAAGTCATTTCCTCCGTCCAAAATGTACGACGCCCCCGAAGGAGAGAAAGAAGAAAACAAAACCTGTCTGAGGTAAAAACCTTCAGCCTGCTTACTGACATCAACAGACGTCAGTGGAAAATGAAATAAACTGAGAAATGACCCACATACGAGCTCCAGACGGGATTAAAACCAGTGCAGAAAGACTGATATCAGGAACTGTTCAATGTTAGCCGATCTTAAATAAACAAATTAAAGGAAAACCGTGGTCAGTTGGTGATAAAAACTCCTGCAACACACTGATGTCGGGGTGCTGTCATGATAGAAAAATATATAAAACTTCATCTCTTCTTTTCTGTGATCACCAAACTCCAAACAAACACAAAGAATATATATGTTGATTTCCTCGTAAAAATGCATTTAAATGTCAGTGCCAATCTTTTACCAGCCTCTTCAAGATGATTTTTGTATGAATATGTGATCGGATCTCATTTATTTCACACACTGCTCTGTTCACAGCCTTTAAAGATCCATTTTTGCCTTTTTAGACAGTTCCAGCTTCGCTCTGCCTCAGATTTAAAGGTGACAGATCAGATGTGTGAAGTCTCCTCTAACAAGGATTTTAGATTTTTCTACACTTTTCCAGAATCCAGATAAACTTGTAATGTGTCTGTGCTCAGGAGGAAAATGCACATTGCTCACATGGCTCTGGTTTTTGTTCTGACATGTTGATCACTTCCCCCTGCAGAGCTGAAGATCAGTGAGGCCTGTTGGCAAAGACCAGCTGGATCAGAGAGGAGGATGATGGGAAAAATGTTGCAGCAGGCCGTCGTTTCTGTCGATTCGTCAGCTGATTGCACTGCCCTTGGTGAGTCGACACTGTTAATGTACGTCTCTGCTGAATAAAGCCTTTATGTTGGCCAGAAAATTATAGCTATCAGCTCAAATTCATTTTTAATTGGTAGTTTTGTTCAACTTTTCTTTTTTGTCCACCCAAGTGATTTCATAATGACTTTAAGGAAGCTGCAGCGAAATATAATTATATCATTTGTGTCAGAAAAAAACCCTAAATGATGTGATTTCCTGTGTAATTTCCTTTATGCACCAAATAGTTCAAAGTGGCAAATTAATTAAATGGTTTGAATCACTAGAAAATGTCCAACTTTTGTCAGATTAAACACTGCAGTAAACTTCAGCTGGCAGGCTCACACAGACAGATGCACGGATTGATGGATGGATGGATCAAAAGCATTGTTGGCCTTCAGTTAAATGTCAAACTAAATCAAACTAATGTTGTTTTCTTCACTTACGTTGATGCTGCTTGTTACTCTGAATTCACCCACCTCTGACATTAATGTAAAAACACACACAAGTAATGCATTCAATTAACACACTTTGTAAATCTTCAGCACATATTGACCTTATCTTTATTTCAATGTGAAACGACAGGCCAGTCCCCTCTCGGGTGCGCGCCTCCTCGGGCACCAGCGCGACATAAAACTCTGAGCGCGCACACGGAGCGCAGCAGTGCACCGTAACCGGCGGAGAGAGCGGCCCGGTGAGCTCCGAGAGACCGCGAGGGCAGGAGAGACGAAGCACCGGGGGGCCGGGGGGAGATGAGCCGCCGGGACGGTGCGCACCTGACTGCGCCGGAAGCTCCTTTTCTGCGGGCGCGCAGGTGATGCGACCTGCGGGACTCGGGTCGGGTCTGTTACCGGAGGGGATGGCGGAGCTGTGGAGAAACAACACCTCGTCCTCCTGGAACGGGTCCACCTCGGGACAGGAGCGCTTCAGCAGCCTGGATGACATCGACGTGCCCGCGGACGGCTCCCCGACGCTGCGCATCCTCATCTCCATCGTGTACTCGGTGGTGTGCGCCGCCGGGCTGGTGGGGAACCTGCTGGTGTTCTTCCTCATGAAAGTGCGGCGGGGCAGGAAGAAACGCTCCAGCATCAACCTGTTCATCCTCAACCTGGCCGTGACGGACTTCCAGTTCGTGCTCACGCTCCCGTTCTGGGCGGTGGACACGGCGCTGGACTTCAGCTGGCCGTTTGGAAACGCCATGTGCAAGATCATCCTCTCCGTGACGGTGATGAACATGTACGCCAGCGTCTTCTTCCTCACCGCCATGAGCGTCACCCGCTACTGGTCCGTGGCCTCGGCGCTGAAGGACCGGACCCGGCGGCGGGTGTGCCCGGTGCGCTGGGTGATCGCCGGGCTCTGGGTGTCAGCCACGGTGGCCTCTCTGCCCACCGCGATCTTCTCCACGGTGAAGAGCGTGGCCGGGGAGCGGCTGTGCCTGCTGGGCTTCCCGGACGGCCAGTCGTGGCTGGCTCTGTACCACCTGCAGAAGATCCTGGTGGCCTTCGTGTTCCCCATGCTGATCGTCACCGTGTGCTACCTGCTGCTGCTGCGCTTCGTCCGCCTGCGCAGCATGAACAACAACCAGGTGAAGCGCAGGTCCAGGGTGACCCGCTCCGTCACCATCGTCGTCCTCTCCTTCTTCATCTGCTGGATGCCCAACCACGCCATCACCTTCTGGGGCGTGCTGGTCAAATTCAACGTGGTCAACTGGGACAAGACGTACTACATGGTGCACACGTACGTGCACCCGGTGACGGTGTGCCTGGCGCACACCAACAGCTGCCTGAACCCGGTGCTGTACTGCCTCATGCGCCGCGAGTTCAGGAAGAAGATGAAGGATCTGTTCTGGAGGATCTCGTCGCCCACCGGGACCAACAGCTGCCCCCTGCGGCCGTTCTCCGGGACGGTGAGAGCGGAGCCGGACGACACGCAGATCGTCATCCCGCTCAACAACGTGGAGACGGAGAACTGCAGACTGTCGGTTTTAACGGACCAGTGCGACATGGAGGCGGAGGGGACCCGGACTTTAAAGTGAAAAGACAAAAACAGAAAGTCTTTTAAAGCTGGAGATCTGTCTCATCTTTCACACGGTAAAGTTGTTGAGTCCTTTGAACGGAAAGCTCGTATCCGGGCTCGTTTTTTTTTTGAGAGACTGCGCCAAGTCCAACACAAACAGTGGAGGAGCGGACGAATCATCACAGCAAAACGTGGCGTGTTAGATGTTTTTTGGACTTTCCATCGAATGGGTTTTCTATATATTTTCACAATTTAAATGCGTGAAACGTAAAACGGAAAAAACAGCCGTGCGTAAATTGCGCACACGGAGGAGCTGTGCGTAAAACCACCCGGCTGCGCTTCTTCTTCACCTGAATGAGCTGAGTCGACTCGGATTTCACATCACAGTAATGCTGATGTTGTTTTTCGGCTTTGGAAGGCGTTTTTTCTTTACCATGAGTGGAGTCAGGGCTCGGTGTCTCATCCAATGCTGCTTCGGTCTTTAAAGTGCTCTCTGTGCAGAGGAGTCCGGTCACAGTCTGGACATTGTGCTGCAGGGAAGATTCAGCTGCTGCTTCAAACATCATTCTGTGGAATATTATTACGTTTTTTGATGTGGCTGATGTGTAAAATATGCCAGCTTGAATAAGTGAATGTAAAAAAATAATTTAAAAAAAACTGCCAATGCAACCTTAACATGTTTAGAGAATAAAATATCTCATTTGTGTCGATGAGTTGAAGCCTTTTTAAGGTGACTGCAGGCTGTGGTGCGTTCAGGGCTTCAGTTTGTGTGGATTTACTGGCAGAAATGTAGGAAGTGAACTCCAGTGTTTACATGCCAGCACAGTCTGACTCCCTGTGCCGTAAAGATCATCCTAACAGGGACGACGTTTATTTGAGAAGATGAAAATGGATGGTTTATTTGTCAATGCTTAAATATTTGTGTTGGCAGCGGAGCCTTTCACTGAGTTATGTGAGTCTATTTTTGGAAATCCTTCTGTCAGAGATGAGAAGAGATGTTTAATTTACACATTTTAAAGGTTGGAGTGTGTTTGAAAGCTTAACTTTAAAATCACTGTGTTTTTACAGTTTACCTGCATCACAGCTGAACTCCTCTCTGATTGGCTCCGTCCACAACTAAAGAGAAAATAATCCTATTAACAAATTTGGTTTAAATCTATGTCCCGTTCTATAAATATCGATATTATTCACTTTTAACTAAGTTACAATATTTGAAAAATGCCTTCATGTATTTTGTTTGTATCCTAAATATTAAAGAAATCTGATGTAATGTTCATATTGTGTTGTTTTGGCGCCCCCTGTGGACAGAAGCGGTAGTTTTTCCTCACTGCTTCCTGTCCTAAAGATCTTCTGCTCATCTGCTCATCAAGAAAGACGTCGGTTATTTTTAAAAGTATTTGTGTTTTTAAACAGCTGTGTGCAGGGTGGATCAGGTAATGTGTATATTTGTGGTTCTGTGACATTAATAACTGTAGTGTGATGATGGCGAAACAACATTTACATGCGTACGTGCATGCATACGTCAGGTCACATGTCCCCCAGCTTCACCGGGAGGAGATCAGCGAAAGCTCTGGAGACAAACCTTCAGTTCGAGTCTGAAGCATTGAGCTTCTGATTTTGGACCTTTACACAGGTTGCACGCGTACTGCTGCCCGCTGTGCCGAAATGCCCAAAAAGAACCATAAACGCTCTTCATAATGATGAGCCAACAGCAAGACCAACAAAACATGTTCTATAATAAACCAGTAATGTTCATGTTAGACCACCATGACTGTAAAAGCACATCTATAATGTATCTGATAAATAAAACATGTTAAATATGTCCACGAGGAAGAAGGACAATTCAGGGTCAGTTTGGATCCTTTATAAATCCCTCAGTTCTTTCCATCTGTCGAATGACTTACTGAAGCTGCCTCATTTTAGCATCTTATGCTATCATAATGTCTCCTTCTGCTTTTTCTCCTTCCAGTCAGTTATTTTCTTTGTCTTTTTACTGATTCTGTCGCAGTATGAGCCAGAACAACAAAATAAAACACCAATGAAAAGAAAAATCTCCTTTCCTTTACCTGGCTAACGTAAGACTCACGGACAGACTTTACCTTTAAAATATGAACACGTTTTTAAGGTTTATTGTCCACATACACACTGAATTCCAGTTTTTAGTTGTTCTCAATGTACTCACAGAAAAAAACACACATGTAGCTTAAAACACGAACAACAAGTCTGATGAGGTAAACAAACATTATAATTATCATAATTAATTAATAATTATCATAATTATCTTTCTGTTGGTCTTGTTTATGGAGCTCAAAAAGAGGCATCAGGAGCAAATTCATGCTCTTTAAAAAACAGATAAGATACTGATAAAAACTGACGATTATTCTCAGTGAATCTTTACTGTTGTTTCTCAAGACGCTCATTTGTTTTAATGAGCTGTTTGGTAAATAAGATGTAATAAAGACAGTGAAAATGTTTCCTAATTTCCCTAAACATAACTAGATGCCTTCAAATGTCTGTTTCTTTCTGATCATCAACATAAAACTCACATCCAGGAAGCTGAAATTTGTGAGTTTGTACTTCTGGTTGAAAAATGACTTGATTTTCTAATTAACTGATTATCAAAATAGCTACTGATTAATTTTCTGTAATCTAATCGATCAATTAAATAATTATTTCAGTTCTAAAACCAACAAGAGTTACCTGTTCTATTAGAAATGTGCTGTTTTCTGATTTCGTAGTTAAATGTTGCTGTGTAGTTTCCAGTTTCAGATTAGTTTGAGGGATGAAGGTTATGCAAAGTAATCTGGACTATGATCAGGATTTCACATCCATCGCTGAAAGAAGTAAAATTTGTCAGAAATTTTCAAGTGACCATGAACTGTTTGCAGTAACGGGCTCCAGAGAGTCATTTTCTGCAGGTCTGTTTAAAGAATTAAAGATAAAATCAGTTGAGATCAAGAGTGAAATTCTCATTTTTTTCCACTTGTGGTGTTAAAAAATGCAGATTGGTTGGTTGGGTCTGTTTCTGTCCAGTCCTCTAATCAGGCCTCAGGCTGCTCTTCAGCTCATGTAAAAATGATCTTAATCTGATGACTTTACAGAACATTTTTCACATCATGAACTGTAACTGTACTAAAGAGTTCAATGTTCTTGTAGAAATTTCATATTACGTAGAGTGTTTTGTGTGATAATGATATTATTTTATTGCTGCCACATTATTGTCAGTTTTGGTTCATTATAAGGATGCAAAACTAGAGTAAATTGAGAGTGGGTGGTAATGAGTTTGCTTTCTTAACTGAAAAAACAACAATTTGTGCAAATGAGCAAAAGTTCCCCCTGAAATGAAGCCTAATTGTTGAAACACAAATCCTAATAGACTACAGGGAGTCATTTTCTCCATATCTATTCAGGGAAATGAAGATAAAATCACTGACTCCAGGTTGAACCTTTGAGTGCGTTTCTGATTTACTACTACCACTCACCCTTTATCAGATAAGAGAGCCGGCAACTGGTCTTTGGATTACAGCTAAAAAAAAGCCAGAGAGGAGCAGGAACATGCATGAGGTTTATTTAGAGAGAAGTTATGCTGCAAACAGCTTCACATAAAAGAGACAAAGCAGGAAGAGATGAATAAAATGAGGACAGAACAAAGTGCAGCATGTTATGTAAAGACGGTCCGGCCTATAAACACTGAGGTGGACTTTGCTCCTCCCTTACGAGCCTGCAGAGGCGGCCGCATGAATCTTTCATCACATAAAGCTAAAGGAAACTAGTGGTCTGTAAATATACGGCCGGCCATTATCGCAGATGAGACGAAGACGGACGGAACGGTGGGTTTAATGAGGGCGACCTGTGGTGGTTTCTCTCACCAAAACTCATCATGTGAATCTTTCAGGTATAACAAATGTGTTGAATGTGTTTTTTTTTCCTCATATAAAATTTGTAAAGATCACTTTTCGTGAAAGCAGGATGTAAACGTGAGTCGATGTGCGTGTGTGTGCTGTACAAATACAACAGCCGAATCCTCATTTCCACACTCAGACTCATTCGCAAGTCTGTCAAATCGCCAAGTGCATGAAGGCTTTCTCACAGAGTCACAGAGCCTTTTATATATATTTATTTTACAGATGTCACAAAGTGCATTCCCATTTCTGTTTATATCATCTCAAGTCGCTCTCAAGCACTCACCAGGTGACGTCATGAAGTCCATCAGGGCTCAAAGCTTCGGTCACATTGAGTTTGAACCAAGAAATTACTCGTAAAAACATTGCTCCATAGCACCACTACTGGTCAAAAACTCTTTCATTTGTATTTGGAACATAAACACATTAGTTTGTGTGTTTTCTGAGCTGACATCAAAGATTCAAGATTTTATTATCGTGTGCACAACAATCACATGGAGTCGTCACAGGTAATAAAATTCATGAGACTTTTATTCCCTAAAACAAAGCTCAAACATATTTAGAAAGAAAGACCACACGATACAGAACTAAAGTAAATAATAAACTTAAGTAATGAGGTGGTTAAAATGGGTTAGAATTATAAATTGATCGAAGTTAGAGGTTCCCAACCAGCAGGAGGCGGTGGAGGTCACTTTCTCCAAGCTAGCTGCATGGTTTTATAGACGTCAGGCGATCAGCCCGTCCTTCAAAGACTTTGGTTCACGATGAAAGATCTCAGCTGTTGGACGGTTTCTGATAAATGTGGATCAGGTGGTAGAACTGAAGGGTTGGTCGTCCAGTCCCCAGCTCCTCTTGTCCACGTCATTTAGCAGGACAGAAATGAAACGACCAGCCGGAGATCTTGACATTTATTTCCATAAACAAATGTTCCAGTTGTCCGTAAATGGGAAAGCGTCTTTAAACCGGCTGAAATCTGTGATATCAGATGGTAAATGATATTCATCTCTAAAAAAGTAACTTCTTCAATTATGAATGTGTATTATGCCGACAATTTATCACTCACTAAGTATATCCAGAGAGCGTAACGAGCGTCCTCCAGAGACAAATTTCATCAGACTGATTGGACTGTGAAGTCAAATGCACCGTGCGATGCTCAAATTAACTCTGTTTTTGGGGTGAAGTGCCCTCGATGACTTCACTAATCAACTTTAATGAGAGTAAAAGTCGACGTGGTGATGAGGGCCTGAGGTGGCTGTGGTTACTGAGAGATCTTGATAATGAAAGATCTTCACAGCTGCTCCTCAAAAACAGCTCCTGAAGTGCCCCTGAGCAAAGAGCAGGTTCAAACAACCACATGAAGTGAAAGTCACATCTCAAGACATGAACACACTTTAATTACAGATACTTATATTCACCATTTAATTACCCTCTTTTCTTGGTTGATATTAATCTTGATGTGATCTCTTCATGTCTGACTCACTTTTTCACAACAATCATTCATTTATCATTTATCTGAGATAAGAAATTGGTGAATTTACATCTTTAATGAACTGATGAAGCCTCTGCGCTGGTAGCTTCTGGGAGTAAAGCATTTCAGCTTTTCACTTATTGTAGAGGTTTGACTCGATGGATGAAAATGTCAGTTCATCTCTTTGAAAACTCTCAACTTTCACTGGAAATTGAACCTGCAGCAAGAATCAGATCGGGTGAATTGCCATCAAATATCATTCAGACATTCACAGTCTTGATGAATCTTTCTAACACCTGCAGAACTACAACCACTCCCATCATCCTCTGCTGCAGGCTACTTTGTGATTGATGCTAATTATCAAATGTTAGCATGCTAACAAGCTAAACAAAGGTGGTGGATATAAAATTGACATTATGAGCAGTCAGAGCTGCCAGCATACATGAACACGTGTTTATCAGGTTGATTTGGAAATTAAAGTGTTATTGGACCAGATCAGCTGCTGAATATGAGAAACAAACAAACTTTTCATTATTTTCACGACTTAATGATCTAATTTCCTTGCAATAACTCAACGTTCTTATATCAACTTCTCAGTTCAAGATAACGACTGAATTAAAAATGATTTTGTCTCTTCAACATAATAAATTGTTAACAGTGTGACTGAAATTAAATCAGCTTCAATCTGAATCTCATTATCTCGAGATAACAAACATTTGTCATAACAGACCTCATACGTGGGTTAAATTAGCTCATTCATCTTTTTCACTGTTGTCTTCTGATGGTAACGACTGCGCGATGAATTAGACTTGGAGGGACCACGACGCTGGTTATCTCGAGATAATTTGTTTTCATCGTCATTAAAATGATGTTTGATAAGTCAGATGATGTTAATTAAGATGTTAAGATTACCTCACAACTGCATCATTATCTTTTGATAGTTTGGGTGAAAATACCTAAAAATCAGCCTGTTTTGTTGTAATAAAGATAAAGTATTGAGCGTTTGCACAGAGAGCCAGAGGGCTGTGAGTATTTTCACTGATGGTATTTGTGTCATTAAAGCCGACATGTCTTACTGCAGCAGCATTAACACAGTCTCTGTTTATTTCCCCTGCAGAAGGCCGACAGCCGCCTCCTGTTGCTCGTATTTCCTTTCAGTGCAGGTCATGAACTCAGAGTGAGATTCACAGCCCGCGTCAGGTCGGAGCTCTGTGGTGTCGCTTCGTAATTTCAGCTGTCTAACAAGGTTTCATACGGCAAGTTTATGTGTCGTGTCGGGGGGCGATGATTACTGCCGAGCCGGTGGGCAGGCTGAGTGCTCGTTTCATCTCAAAGCACTGATGTGATATGAAACACAACAAGCCTGTTAACCCTCTCTGCTGGCTGTTACAGTCTGCTGATGCCTTTTCACACTTTCCACATAAAAAAACATACGCAGGTCCCCGATGTCACACCGAGCTCATTAATCACTAAAACAAATCTCCCACACTCAAACTCATCTCGCATCGTGAAGTGTTTCACAGCAGCCGGCTGCTCACACGTTTAATGTGTCTTCAGATTTTATCACTTTAAAAGACAAATGAGTGTGTGTGCAGATAGATGTCCTGTGAACATGCTGTAGGTTAGCCAGTGCTTTAGTATGAAGTCAGAACAGCTTCAGTGCTCCTCACCAAGTCTGTGAAATTATATTAGAGGGATAAACACCATTTATACACAAGATACTTCATTTATATTCACACAACTTTTATTCCATCAGTCTCATTTAGATCAATCAATACAGACCTGAGTGCACCACAGGGTTCAGTCTGCACTGTTTTACCCCACTGCTGCTAATTATTGGACCTCGAGGTAAATATATCAACATTTTTGAAGGCAAAAAGGTTCGTATGTGTTCCTAAACAGTAAAAAGTACATATATGTACAGTTTCTTTTAAATGTTAAGGTGCAACATCAGGAGACAGTGAGTGTCAGGACTCTTACAAACACATAATATTCATGTGAGTTTTACATTTAACTGTTTTACTCGAAGGTTAAATAGACTTGAAATGCAAGAATAAAAAATTCAAAATTCAAATTTATTTATTTAGAGCCCAAAATCACAAACATTGTTTGCCTCGGAGGGCTTTACAATCTGTACAGTTGTGACACCCTCTGTCCTTAGACCCTCGAACCGAGTCAGGAAAAACTTCAAAAAACCCTTTATGGGAAAAAGAAGAAACCTGAGGAAGAGCCACAGATGAGGGATCCCTCTCCCTGGGACGGACAGACGTGCAATAGATGCCACATGTACAGAGAACATCATCATCATCATATTATGGAATTAAACATGGGTCGTAATAAACTGTAGCTATACTGAGTTCATTGGTTTAGT
Source organism: Scortum barcoo (assembly GCA_023238725.1). NCBI lineage: Eukaryota > Metazoa > Chordata > Actinopteri > Centrarchiformes > Terapontidae > Scortum > Scortum barcoo. Next base: position 1,088,056 of record CM041536.1, on the reverse strand, counting down.
CCATGTGTGAAGGTATCACAGCAGCTAATGGAAATAAGTCTGTGAGTCCAGGTGCATCTCTAGATGTCCTCATATGGAGCTCTGAGCCACTCGACCTTCTCTCCACAAGCACAGACACAGATCATGTCCCCACCAGGCCAGTGAACCTCAGACAGATGGACCACAACCAGAATCAGTGAGGAACCTGCAAGACTGGAGAGAACAAAGAGGACCGGGGCTCCGGCAGTAACATGCACTTTACAGGACATCAAGAGTATTCACATTAACCGCTTTGACACTTTAACCAATTTAACTTAACTACTTTAACTACTTTAACCAGTTTAGCCACTTTAACCAGTTTCTAAAAGTGACTCCAGTTTGCACTACTACCATAATATGAGTAAGGGAAGCAGAGGAAAGGAAGCAGAGAAAGAGGAAGAGGAAGAGGGAGAGGTGCCCTGATGCATCATGGGAGCCCCCCGGCAGTCTAAACCTATAGCAGCATAACTAAGGGCGAGCCTGTGCCCACCCTAACTATAAGCTTTATCAAAAAGGAAGGTTTTAAGTCTATTCTTAAACACTGACACTGTGTCTGCCTCTCGGACCCAGACTGGGAGCTGGTTCCAGAGAACAGGTGGCCTGATAGCTGAAGGCTCTGCCCCCTAGACTACTTCTGGAAACCCTGGGAACTACAAGTAAGCCTGCGTTTTGGGAGCGCAGCGCTCTAGTCGGATTGATAAGGAGTTATCAATTCATTAAGATATGATGGTGCCAGACCATGCAGAGCCTTATATGTGAGGAGAAGGATTTTAAAATCCACTCTAAATTTTACAGGGAGCCAATGCAGAGAAGCCAGTACTGGAGTAATATGGTCTCTTTTCCTGGTTTCTAGTCAGCACCCGAGCAGCGGCATTCTGGACCAGCTGTAGAGTCTTTAACGACTTGTTTCGGGCAGCCTGATAAAAGTGAATTACAATAATCCAGCCTGGAAGAGACAAATGCATGGACTAATTTTTCAGCATCGCTTTGGGACAAAAAGTGCCGAATTTTTGCGATGTTGCGCAGGTGGTAAAAAGGCAGACCTTGAAATATGCTTAATATGGGTGTCAAAGGACATATCCTGATCAAATAAAACACAGAGGTTCCTTACAGTGGTGCTGGAGGCCCAGTTAATGCCATCCAAGCAAGGCTATCTTAGGAGAAAACGTGTTCCTCAGGTGTTTCGGACCTAATAGGATCACTTCAGTTTTATCTGAGTTCAACAACAGGAAATTTCTGGTCATCCAAGCCTTTATATCTTTAAGGCAGGCATGGAGTTTCAGGAGCTGATCAGTTTTGTCTGGCTCCATTGATAAATATAATTGGGTGTCATCAATTATATTTAGTGAATTTAATGAAATAAAAAGTGTGAAGTTCTGAATCCTGAGTGACTGATTCACACTGAATTAAATATCAGACCTGTTTTTTACTTTCTGACAATAAAATGATATTTTACACAAACAAATCTCGAGAAAATGAGTTTTCTGTTTGTTCCAGTGAGAAGCCGCTGGAACAACAAAGAATTTATCACATTATTTCTGAGCAGAAATCAAGACAGAACAAAAGGACATTCGGGATCAGACACAGTCACAGAAACTACTGAACTTTATATTTTATCATTTTTTCTTGTGGAGAGCTTTGATGTGCACGTTAGTCCAAGAGGTTTCCGTATGTGTTGAGATCTGTCGACTGTGAAGACTGTGAGCATTTTATTCACATCATTTTCATATTGAGCAGTCCAGCATCTGCATTTGATGTTTCTTCACTCTTTTATTCAGCTTTTTTCTTTCATTTGTCCACCATATTGTTATTTTTCAGAAATATTCAATTTGTTTCTGCACTCTTAAACAAAAAGAAATGCAAAAGTTTAGCTGGCAGACATTAAAAACTCATCTTGATTTCTTCTGACGATTTAAAATAATTCAGATGCAGAATTTTTTACTTTAACCCAGAGTTTGTTTCACTACTTTTTATTTGACTCAGTGAGCAAATCTACATACTTTTGCAAAAGGTTGCCCTCCAGTGACTTCAGCATGACACAAGTTTAGTCTGTCTGACTGTGAAGACCAATGCAGCGTACAGTTGGGCTCAGTCTAACGCCTGGATGAACTCTGGAAGGGTGATGCCCTGTAATCAGCATTAATGAGGTCAAAAGCAACAGACTGGGGGGGCTGTGACAGCTGTGGAGTTACTATGATATGAGTCAGTGTGAGTAATAATGAAAGCAGAGCACACACTTCACTTTCACTCTTTCTCTGGTCTACAAGCTTTTCTCTGTTCGAGCCGTCAGCAGCTCGCTGTGAAGTTTCATCATCTGAACGTCCCTCAGAAACAGGTTCAGACCAGCTGCAGAGGACTCTGACAGAGCAACATATTCCTAAAGCCGCGCTCTCCCTGAGGGATTACACACAGCCACAAGAGACATCACTGTGAATTACTACGGGAAGGCTGCGGCGTTTTGTATTCTCACTACAGCCGAGTCAAAACTCGGCCGAGCTCCACTAACAGGAAATGACAGGAAGGTTCACAGTGAAATTATCTTCCCCTTCATAAAATTTTTCAAACTGTGTTTGCAGAGCAAATATGTCATCATGCAGAAAGAGAAGATGTTTGCAAAGCATCAGATTTCTGAAACTTTGCAGGATATTACATCTTAGAAACTGCAACTGAAGATGGAGAAAACAACAGCAGAGTCATCAGAGAACTTCTGGAGATGACATGATGGGTGTGTGAAATCAAAGAACATGATCCTCACAGTGCTTCCAGCCTTCTCCAGGTGAGTGAGGGAGGTGTGAAGGAGGTAGATGACGGCATCATCCACCCCGATGTCAGGCTGGTAGGCGAACTGCAGCAGTGGGTCCATGAAGGAGCTCACCAGCGGGCGCAGATGGGCGAGGACCAGTCTCTCCAGCGTCTTCATCAGATGAGACGTCAGAGCTACCGGCCTGTAGCTGTTGAGCTCCTTGGGGTGCGGTGTCTTTGGCACTGGGACGATGCAGGACGTCTTCCAGAGCTTGTGGCACTCTCCCCAGCTTCAGGCTCAGGTTGAACGTGTACCCAAAAATCCCACACAGCTGGTCTGCGCAGGACTTCAGGAGCCTGGAGCTGATGCCATCCGGACCTGCTGCTTTCCTGGCCCTGTTCTTCTTCAGGGCATTCCTCACCTGGTGTGATGTGAGGAGCAGGCTGGAGCAGGGAGGTGTTGATGGGGGGGGAGGTGCACAGGACAGAGTGTGAACTGGAAGTGTCAGGGTGGGTGTGAGCTGAAGGTCATGAGAGGGGGAGGGGGCACAGGAGGAGCAGTGGACAGGGGGCACAGAGCGTGATGGGGGTTGCAGCAGAGGAGACTGGGCCTGGGGGAGGGGCGGATGCCTGATCAAATCTGTTGAAGAATAAGTTCAGGTCATTTGCCCACCCCTGGTCTCCCACAGGCTGGGACTTACCAACCAACTTAATTACCTCATATAGAAATATCTCCTTAAATGAGGGTGTAATGTGAAATGTGCTAAAATATCTCATACTACTGGAGTTAAATCCTTCTGCACATATGTAGTTAACAGTTAATAACATACACTTCGAAATTCTTTGTCATTTTTCAAACGATGGCTCTTCGATTTAAGAAAACATGCTTTTGATGCTTTTGGCTGAACTGAGACACGATCTAACTGAAGTAACTTTACCTTTGAGAGTTTGTTTAAAAGTCTTTCCCCAGCTGAAGTGATGAGAATTAACTCTCACATCGTAGCATCCAGGACAAGCTGGTGGATGTTTTCTGAACCTTTAATCTGTCATAAGTAATGTAATAATATTTCTCCCTGTGCTCTGTGTGCTCTTTGCCATTAGATATAACTGTAGATTATTACTGTGGGTGATAAGTAGTTAGACAAACATATGAACACTTGCAGATAAACACCCTCTTTAATCCATTCCTCACTGTTTTCTTGTGCCGTTGATTTCTTTTTACATATTAAGTATTTCAAAAATACTCATTTTCTGCAGCTGTAGTGGAGCTGATTCATCTGAAAACATTAAAATAAACTTTAGAAACACACTTTATTTTCTCAGGATGCTGGTGATAGAAATACTAAGTGAGGGATTGTATTGAATTACAGATGCTGATGAAACAGAGATTAAACAGGAAGTGATGTCATGTCTCTGTACAAACTGTTTTTTAAGGTACACGCATAATTAAATGAACCGAACATTACTGGGATCCGTTCATCTCATGTAAAATCAAAGAGCTGAGCAGCAGCTTTTCGATGATGTGGTTGTTTGTCAGCGTTTTGCAGATGAGCGCGTCACCGCTTTAGCAAACTGCTCGCAATGGACCCGCCCGTCAGGTCCAACACCCGCCTCCTTCAGCAGCTCGTCCACTGAGAACACAGAGACACAGCTGTCAATCAAAGCCTGCTCCAATGAAAATGAAGAAAACGTTACAGTCATTTCCATCATGTCACGTCATCTTCTGAGGTTTAATTATGGAGTGAATGAATTTTCTGAAAACTCTCATATAACCAACTTACAGTACATGTGACTTGTTGTTAAAAGGAAAAACTGGTCACTTTACAAAGAAATGCACATTTACACCTTGTTTAAGTGCCTCCATTAGTTTTGTTGCACCTGTCAGAGACCTTTAACACTGTTATTGATTTTTTGATTTCCCGCTCACGTCCACTTGAACAGAGGTTTAATCAGCCAGGATAAATAAAAAACACACCTCTGAGGGTATAAAGGGTCATAAAGCGAGTGAAGTACAAATACTAATTTCCAGAAATATCTTGAAACATCCTGATCTGAAATATTTTCACCTCACTGACCTCACTTTAAGAGAATAAAAAGTTCATATTGAGCTTTTTGTGTGTTTTTTAACTGTCGAACTCCCATTTGACTCAACAGAAACAAACAAAAAAAACAGGATTAAACATAATCCCATTACATGTAGCTGTTTATCTTTATTTCTTCTTCTTCTTCTTTTTTAGGTTTCCTTTTTCACATTTTTCTGCACTGATGAAAATCCCTCAGTGCAGATTTGCATTTTGTGGCCGTCCAAGGAACTTCACATAACAGGATTAAAATGAGGGACGAGAAAAAAATCGAACACCAAAACAAAGATAAGTGAACAGAAAAACAATAAAACACTGAGGGATTAAAAAATGACAGGAATTATAACTATGTGAGGTTTTTCAAAATAAAAGCATGGCTTAAAAAGGTAGCGATTGAGGAGTTTAAATGCTTCCACTGCTCTCACCCTCTCGATCAGTCAGTTTCTCTCCCAGCCCGGTGAGTTTGGCTCGCAGCTCCGACGCAAGGATGAAGCCTTTCTGCTCCTTGTCGGCCATCCTCAAAGCCTCCAGGATCTCCTGCTCCGGCGCCTCCTGCTGGAGCTGCCGGTGCATGACGCTCAGCAGGGTGGAGAAGTCCAGCTCGCCGTCCCAACCTGCAGGAACAAGTCTGCTTTAACCCCACAGTCATCTCATAATAAGATAAGATGAAACTTTATTGAGCTTTGTACAAGAAATGAGGACACTGCAGAGGAAAAAGTTTCATTGAGGGGAAATACAATTAATATGACCCAGTAAATGTGAAATAAACTGTTCAAACAGTGAAGCAGTAAAACATCATGTAAAGAGACTCGATGTTAGATAAGCTGGTGGCAGTTTAAACACATTAAATAAACTGAACGAGTGGAAAGTGTGAACCGTGTATTACAGCTGATACAGACAAAAATTTCCCTTCAAACGTATTCAAATATTTATTATAAGACAACAAGACAATCAGCAGATTATGTATTCAGACAAAAAAATCCAAATTATTCAGTATTCATGGAAGAAAAACAGTGTTTACCTTGATTTATTGGACACATTTTCTTCATTTTCTTCCTTTTTTACACCTAATTTAAAAGATATAAACCTGAAGCCTGTAAATTATATTAACCTCTTTTCCTCTTTTCACAGTCGGGAAAGTTCAGTGTTTCAGTTTCATGTTCTTTTTGAAAATGTCCACAAAGACTGAAAAAAAGTTTCAAGTCATTCAGTGTTTATAGACAGGCTAATGTGCTGTTTGTGTTTCCACCTGATATATATTCAAATCACCATCCTCATCCTGAAACACGCCGCAGCTAAAGAGGATTTTAGAGGTTTGTGCTCTGTGTTTGCTTTTCCTGTGATTCTGCGGACAGGGACATAATAATGATAATAATGATAATGATGATGGAAAAGAAGTGAAATAAGATGAGAGAGGGGCTGCGGTGTGAGGACGACGACATGAAAAGCATCAGCAGGGTGCTCACAGTGGGTGTCGCTCTGCTTCGGGGTTGTGTTTGATTATGATTTTGCTTGGTGCTTCGGCTTTGTTATGGCCCCCCGCTGTGACCCACAGAAACGCAGAGGCACAGACGACATGTTAATGCTTTCAGAGCGACTTCTCCTCTCTGTGTGTGTTCGTATCAGAGCTAAAATAACCAGCCAGGAGAATAAAATATTGATATTTAATGATTAATCACGTGTTGCTGATCAGGCAAAAATGCAAAAAACATGCTGATTTGTGCAGGTTTGCTGCTTTTCTCTGTTTTTAGATCACTGTAGACATATTGTGAATATTTTTTGGCTTTTAACTGAAAGAGACAAACAAGAATCTTGTTGGAATCTGGAAACTTTTTTACCATTTTGTCACATTTCATAGACTAAATGATGACCAGTTAGTTGCAGCCCTTGTTTATATCTCAAAAAATACACCAAAGTAATGAGTCAGTGCAGAAGTCACACCCAAAGACAGACATAGACACTGTGAGAAATGAAGGAGCTGCCTGGTTTATTGCCTGTCAGACTATCAGTTTTAAGACTATATTCAGACTGAATGATGAATATGTGTTCAATCTTTGTGCTGCAATAAAAAAGAAAATAGTATTCAAGTAGAGACTCGTCACTTGTATCTGCACCGGCCTCATCTTCTGGCTCTGTCGCTGTGTTTTGCATCATTTCCTTGTTGTTTTGTAGATGTAGGTCAGAGGCAGATTTTCCCTCATCTCCATCATGTCTCACAGTGAAATATAGGATTTTTTTCTGACTGTCTCTAACTACACTGTGTAAAAAGTTCATTTCAGACGACCACTCGTTTCTTCATATACGATGACGAGTGACTGACAGAGGCTGAAACAAAAGAGAAACAACTGGAGAATTTCTTGTGCTTTGATTAAAAAGAAGACTGTGGACAAAGACTGAGACTTTTGTCAAGACTCATCAAATCACAGAGTTTCTGCAGCGTTGACAGCACTGAACCGAAAGATTTCACAGTTTTTTTTTCACAATTTACTTTACAATCTGCATCTTAAAATAATTCACTTTTCAATCAAATCTGGACTGTTTCATCATGCAGGAGAGCTCTGCGCTTCTGTATTAAAGCTCCGGTCAGTAAAACTACAAGAATCTCCTGAAAGTGCTCTTATTTTGAAAATTAGAGCAGGTATATGTTCTTGCCCCCCCTCAGCATCTAAATCTTGTAACTTGTTTTTCGTCATTGCTTTTCTTCTGTTTACTTCCCTTTCCTGTAAACTTGTTTTCTTGTTGTTTGTTGTTGTTTATCTCTGAGTTAGCTCATGTGGGTGGAGCTCCGTCAGATAATCTGTTGTGATTGGTTGTTTAAAGGCAGCAGGTGGAGCCAGAGGAGTCAGATTTTTATCACAGATATACAACAATATATATGCTGTATATACTTTACATACTACACTGTCATACCCACCTACTTCTTGTATATAAGCTTCCTGTTGTAATAATTATATTTATCCCAATCATCCTTTGCACTCTAATGATTGACGTTTATTTTTACCTTTTTGAGCTTCTTCTTCTTCTTTGTTATAAAACCGGAGTCAAATTCCTCGTATATGATCAGAAACCTGATCAATAAAGCTGATTCTGAGTCTGATTATCTGTGTCGTGTACTGTCAGAACACAGAGAGACAGTTCTAGTGAACTTCATCCGTTAAAGCTTTTTTGCTCCTGTTACCAACAAACTAAAGCAAAGACAGACAGGTGGGGCTCAGGTGTACCTATGCTGTGGCTCAGCAGGTGTCGTTGGACCTCGGAGGGGGTGGGGTTCGCTCCGAGGCATCGCATGACCATGATTAGCTCCCGAGCCTCGATCTTCCCTTTACGCCGACGGTCGTACAGAGAGAAACACTCCTTAAACTCTGCAAAAACACACGACCAAGGTTTGAAAAGAAAAGAACAGAATAAAAACAGCAAAGATTTGCACATCCAGCTCGACCTAACACGAGACGCTGGATGAAAAAGTCATGAAGGTTCAGAGAGGATTCAACTCACTGTGGATCAGAACTTTTTTACATTACCTCAGGTGACAGGGTGAAACGCAGCGTCACTTTAATATCTTATTAACAAAAAACCATCAGCCACATTTTCAACCACTTTAATGGTACTTTATGAAATATTTGAAATAAAATAAAGATCTCATGCTGGGAACAAAAGAGAAAAATGAAAAAGGGAACAGAGATTTAGTTTTGGTTTTGTGGCACATTTCCTGACAGTAGTAATCAGTATAAACTATGAGCTTTAGATTTTATGTGTAGAAACGCATACTTGACCTTAAGAGATGTGATTGATATTTTTCTCTATTTTCTGACATCTAACAGACCAAATAATGAATCTATAAGTCTGATGAATAATCGTCACGTCAGTCAGTGATGAAAATAATCCACCAGTCGCAGACCTATGATCAATTAACCAACGAGAACAAAATATTCCAGCTGAACTTTGTGATATTGTAGAAACAAAGCCAACAGTAAGCACTCTATCCTTTCGAGCGGAGAATTCAGTGTCTCCTCATTAGGCTGAAAAGCATTCAGTTAGAAAACTTTTGTGTTTAATCACATTAGCAGGTCGAGGAAGTCGGCCAACAGATCGCTGCATGAATCTGCTCAGCCTGAACAGGAACAAGTGCTGCTTTGTACCGAAGCGAGCGCACAATAAACTCTGCCGCCTCGTTAAACACCAACAGTGGCTCAGTTTGTCTGTGAGAGAGGAATAAACTACTGAATCTGTTAAAAAAACTATTACACTAAAAGAAAGGTGTAATTTCTGCATCCAGCAGTCATGTGAAATGTTGGAAGTCTTACCATTAATCTGATCCTGAGTCAGGAACTTGGTCTGGGATGAAAAGAGGAGAAACAACATGAGTGAAGGAAAAAAAAGAGGAAAGTGCAGATGAAATCTGGATCGAAGCTCCAGAGAGAGCTCGGTAAGTATCTCACCATCGTGGCTGATGTGTTGAGCCGGGGCCGATTTCTGCGGGCCGTTCGTCGGCTCGGGAAACTGATCCAGGCCGGTGTAAGATGAGGAAGGTAATGGAAGTGGATGGAGGATTCAGGAGGGACGGCACTGAGGGAGGGGCAGGACAGGTACAGGACACCTCGGTCTGCTGTGAGCGCTCGCTGTGGTGTCGGATGCTTTTTATTCTTTATGCATTAAAGCTGATTTTCAACCTCATCGTGATCTGTGTGAAGTCTAACAGTCTGACTGTCGCTTTGTGGATGAAAATCTTCTGCTGCATTTTATTTTCATTTTTTTGAGCTGTCCATCACGAGTCGATGGAGAGCAGGAGATGTAAAAAACTAAATTTACAAGCATCCAAATGGGAAAAAGAAACCACAGAAGTGTAGTTATCCTGTCTTGTTGGAGCAAACATTTTGAAAAATTGATGGAGCAGAGGCAAGGAGGAACTGGACGTGTGTTTTCCAGCTGAGAAATGTCTTGCATCCCTTTGTAAGATCCTCAAACCCCCTCATTAATGCATTCTGCTCTATTTTCTGCCTCTGTGGGTGTACAGATCTGTCTGTGTGCTTTCTCTAAGGTGTTGCTCTTGACGTATACTGACGCGCACTGAGCACAATGATGTATAGACGCTGCACGACTTTTTTTTTTCCCTCTAAAAAGTGAATGACTCAGCTGCGATTTGCCACACGCCTCCTCGTTTACCACTCGGAGATCAACAGGCAAATAGAGAAAACACAAATTTAATCAGGAAACGGAGACTAAGCTTCTCTGATGCTGGAGGAAACATGGAGGAAAATTAGCTCGGTTTTATTCAGGCCACGATGTCTTATGGACACGCTGTTGAGTAGAAAACATATCACACTTAAAACAAACAATGCCCAGAAACATTAATATGTAAAATGAACATGGAAATACTGTAGTATTAATGTTCCTGTTGTGTTGTAGTAAAGGTCTGTCAGAGGACTTATTGTCCAAATAGAATGAATTTGACATATCTTTAGAAATGTGCTCAAAGCAGATTTCTTGTGTTTGTTCTTAATTATACATTTTCCCTGCCTTCAACAAAAATTAGAAATGTGGACTAAATATCAGTATTATTAATGCAATAACCTTGGAAATCCCATTTTCCCCTCAAGGCTTTCATTAACAGTCATTTCAGGAGCTTCACACCCCGCTCTGATAAAACACACTGTTTGTACTTCATTAACACAACACTGATTGTCAGCCTCTCTCGACATTACCTCTTGGCATGTTTCCTTCCCATCTTTTTGTTAAGATTGTGATTATTAAAGAAGACATCTCTGCCTTCTTATGAACCATCCATTTCTGTCACTTGTTTTTTTTGTTTTCTTCTCTCTGTCATATAAAATCCTCAGCTGTCACACAGAAAAAAGAAAACTAATCTGGATGAATCTCTCAACTCCCATTTCTTTAATAGATTTAGGAGAAAGCTGTACTCAGTACTAGAGTAAAACCCTTCACAGCACTGAATGTGCACATTTAAAAAGTTTTTAACAGCCTTTTATCAGCTGCTGCTCTGGAGATTTCTGTTAAAGAAGCTCTGGTTTAGGTTATACTTCTTCCCTGTGGAGTCCCTCAGGGTTCTGTTCATGTAGCCATCCCTTTTTTACCTTTATATTCTCCCCTTTTAGTCCATTTTTAGAAAACATGACACCTCGCTCCACTGTTACGCAGATGACACATAACTCTACCTGTCTCTGAAACAGACAGCTTAAAGCTCTTCAAAGCTCATTTGGATCAAGATCAAGATTGATGCATTGGGGAGACTGATTTTCGCAGTCGTTGTGACTTTCTATTTTATGTGAGGCGTCCCATACACTGCCTGTTTTTAAAACCTGTCTGATAATAGTAACTACAATAGTTTGGCATAAAAACAATAAATTAATCAAAAACAAAGAGGCTGCTGCAGGCGAGTTTCTAAAAGTGAAACAATGACATTCAGTTCAGTTCAGGAGGGGCTCTCTGAGTGACACTGTAGACAGGGAATATGTAAAATTAAGGTTAAGGGATGACTTTTTGTCATGAATATATCATTATCATCACAGGATAAGACATTTATGGAAAGAGACACAACTCTGGTACAGGAGGAACATTAAAGTCTGTTTGGGAGGTGATTTTTGAGAGAGCAGTCCTGTTAGGTGGTCTGATGGAGGTGGAGTGTGTAAACCACTCGAGGCTGCGGGACGTAGATCAGGCCGGGATGCTTCTTCCTCAGGATGCCGTCGCTCCACAGACAGGCCACCCAGACCGCCACCAGGAACAGAGCTGCAGAGAAACTACCGACCAGAGAGCTTTAACAGGTCTGAATCCACACATTTATTTCTCTCATGTTAGCAAAAAATATACCCGAGGTTTATATTCTGACCAGCCACTGTATCTGCTCACGCGTACCTGTAGAGCATGAGGAGGCCGTTGCCGTCGGGAACCATGTCCCGCCTCCTCTGGTGCATCACTGTGGCAGTCATGGCGAAGAAGGTGAAGATGAAGAGGATGAAGGTCTGTCCCTCGGTGATCAGGTACCTGAGAGGACAAACATGGAGGGTCAGTGGGTCAGATGCTCCATTTTACATGTTGTTGAGAACATGGTGATCACTTCACAACTCAAACAAAGAAAAAAAGTCTTGTTAAAAAAACAACATTCAAACTGCAAAATCTGCATATAAATGAAATGAGTTTTGTGTTTTTCTAAATCGTTTGTTTATCAGTGAATGTTTAAATTTTTTAAATGTTTAAATGTTTAAATCATGTTTAAATGAATGCTGCTTTTTGACAGCAGTTTCTGCATCCATCTGTTTATATTCAGATTTCAATTTGTGCTTAAAAAGTTTTGAAAAGTCCCAAAGTTTAAATTTGATCTTTACGATGCCGTAATAATGTGGTTACGTTTTGGGTTCTTTTACAGTCAGCATTAATGTGATAGTTTAACTACAGTGCAGTTTGTATCTAAAGGGCAAAAACAAAAGCGAAACCCTGAAAATGGCTCTTTGAATTCTGCTTTCATCCTTAAGTGCCGTCCTCTCTGAGTAAAGTAATTAGTCAGCAACACCTGAGAACTACCTAATCAATTATTACTAACAACTGGAGGCACTCACACACACACACAGACACACACTCTCTCTCTCTCTCACACACACACAGCCTCAGGTGATGGTGTATTGTTCATCACACACTAGTTACAGTTTCAGTTCAGCTGTCATTTATTTATGCAGGCCTGTATGTTCACACTGGAACAGGAAACTAAAAAAAAGTCAGCATGCTGCTGATGCACATTAATGTATGAAGGAAAACAGCTCCTCACATCTGCAAAGCATTAAAATAAACTGCAGATAATGGTGAGACGGCTACAGAAAGAAAAACATGTTCTCTCTCTCTCTTTGTGAAGTTTATTGGCAGTTACAGACTCCGTGTTCACACTTTAAAAACCGTACGCGAAGAAAAGTTGGGAGCGTCAGTCTTTTGTGGCCACTGAGAGTAATTTCCAGTTAGCCTGCAGACAAACGCTCCTCATCTGCAGGGGCAGCTGGAGGGTTTCAGCAGGAGAAGGTATTGTTTGAGAAAGTGCCAACAGATTTTAAAAAACATATACAGTGTTGATTTGCTGTGTAATCCTCTCTATCTGTGTAATTCTGAAGAAATAAGCCCCTCCAGGTTTATGAGCCTCCGTCTGTGTTGCTCAGACTTCACAGCTTGTCATGGATTACCTGCCATAATCTTTTTAAGTACTTTTATTTTGCTTCTTGTTTGTTTTTCCTGGCTCTGTTTCGGAGTTTCCACGGGGAGCCGGTCGACCCCTGAGCTCTTTGAATTGCGTTTATATTGATGAAGAACGGCCTTTAATCTCTTTGTGCTGTCTGCGTGAGAGTGCCTCAGAATATAAATGTACAAAAGTCAAGTAAAAAAAGACGAGTCTTCGCTCAAAGTAAATGAAGATTTAGCTGCAGCCCGCTGATGGACTTAATCAGCACTTTTAAGCAAACACAGGTTTCCCTCAGCAACTCCACCTCTGTCCCATCATGTGAGCGTCTCATTATAAAGACAAATATTTCCTCCTTTGCTGGGATTTAGATGAAATACATCAAACTAAAGTGTCATTATTAAGTCACTGATCTGCACTTTACCAGGACACAGCAGGTAGCAGTACAAATATCAGGACTCTTGAAGACGAGCCTGTTAAAATATGAAAAATACACTATACTGATATTATATGTCATCTCATACACTATGTTTATAGGTATGCATATCTTAAATAGTCAAGTATCTATTATACATATGCTTTATATACATATACATCTATCTAAATAATTAATATTCTTTTATATTTTGGATTTTTGTTGTCTGGTTTTACCTCTCAGTCTATTTAAGTTGTTCAAGTTGTTCTAATAGTTTGTATGTTGGGTTTGTCACTTTACTGATCGTGTTTGAAGGGCAAATGTTGTTGTTTCTGTGTATTTTATTTGAATATGGAGGGAATAAGGAAGGATCAGACCCTCCCTGTGTGATCGATCGATAGTGAAGCAGTCTGACCAGCAGTAGGCGGCGTTGAGAGGAAGCAGCATCCACGCTGCAGGCGGCATCTTCTCCATCTGTCTCCTGTGACCGAAACAACCACTGAAGAAGAGGAAGAGGACGAGGAAAAGAGGAACATACCTGGAAGAGACAGAGAGGAGAGAAAGGCTGATCCCATCTGATACCTGAGAAAGAAAAACGCTCCACTCCTTTACTGACATCAACATCAGGCCAGTTTTTGATGTGAAGCCACCCTCAGTTCATCAAGTGAGGTCCAAAAGTCCTGAAGTGTTCTCACTCTTCATCGAGGATGCATTGAGATTTGTCTTTCTGTTAACTTTGAAAAGCTTTCGACAGCTCTTCCTGAATAGATTCAGCATCAAAGAGATCACTGAGATTATTTAGTAACCCCTAAGCCTAAATTAATTTGAAGATTTTCTATAAGAAAAAAACAAGAAAGTTCATTTTTAAGTAGTAAATAAGTTTAATAAGTCTTATTAAAAAGATTATGAATATTAAGTGAAGACTGTCTCAGTGAGGTTAGCTCTTCAATTCAATAACCCAGTGGTATTTATGAGTCAGCAGGATGAACTCGTGAGTGTTTAAAGAAAACTAACACAGGCGGCGATGCTGATGCTGATATGATGAAAGAGGCCTAAAGTCACAGCTGAACGTGGACGACCAAACTTCTTCAGTTTATTAGTTTATTAATGTGAGATATTTCTAGCTACAGAACCAATAAGAAAACATTTAATGATCCTTAATCTGTCACATTGTCCTGTCATGTTTTTATTAACACCTGTGAAAAGATAGATGTGACTTGGTACGCCTCTGAAAATAGTCCCCAACAAATATACAGTGGAAGTTATTGATATGAAAAATACATTTTTTTTTTAACTTTTTGACTTATGATTTTTTTATGAGTTTTTCTTTTTATTTTAATGCAAATTTCCTCTCCAAGCTTCACGATTAATGGTCTTGTATTTATAAAGTACTTTTTAGTCTTTCAACCACTCAAAGAGCTTTATAAATCCTGTCAGCTCACATATTTTTACACTGATGGCAGAGGCTTCCTGCTCAACAGGATCTAATCTGTCACACTTAATATACAACAACAGTTTTGCCTTCGGGTAGCTTCAGTAGTTCGTCTGAGGCCGTGACTCACTCTGCCTCCTGAGCCGCGGCCGCCCAGAGCTTTTCTCTTGATTGACACTAATGCAGCAAGAAACAAACACAGCAGGTGGTTTTTCCAATGCAGGAGAGTTTCTGTGGCTGAACGTTAGAAATGCTGCGTTCACTGCACCCGATAGTTCGTCTCTGCTAGTGTTTCTTAGTGTTTCCTCCTCCCTGTGACCGCTGTGATCCTGTTTATGTCTTCAAAGTGGTGTCCCTAAAAATCACGTTTTGTCCAAAACTCACTTTACTGTCACAGAGAAGTAAAGACACCAGAAAATATTCACATTTGAGAAGCTGAGATCAGAGAATCTGGACACTTTTCTTTGCTTTAAGTTTTAAAGGTCTTCTTCTTCTGAACCTCACTGTTGTTGTCCTTCATCACACTGTAGTTAATTTTGATTTAATCACACACACACCTGAATATAGTCCCTCCTGTGTGTTTGATTAAAAACCTTCAGTGAGCTGTTTAGGAAATGACTTTAACACATTAACACATTGTTGGAAAACATAAAATATCACCAAATTATTATCAATATGCTTCTTGGGCTTCTAAATGATGTGTGGAGCTACAAAGATATTAATTAATATGTCGCAGTTGATTTCATGGCGGTGTTGGTTTTAATAAAAAAAAATAATTTGGGGTCTTCTTACCACATCAGATGAGCGAGAGTGTCGTCGTAATAAAACAGAAGCTCAAAGGCGTCGATCTGCAAAGTAAACAATGTTTGTCACTCACAGGGCTGTTATCTTCATTTACTTTCTCTTTTGTCATTTCGGTTTTTAAATAAGCAGCAACACATACAGATATACAAAGGGGAAAAAATAAGACAAGCACATCACGGCCAAAATAAAAAAGTCATGTCCAGAGTAACAGTTCTTGAGTTGTTTAATAAGCCGTCTCACCATCATTTCATAAGATTTAGTCTTTATTAAAGAATCAAGTCACTCCTTAAAGCTGTCAGAGCTCCTCCATTATTTAATATTTCTTATTCATACAGTTTGATTTATTCAGCCCTCCTCTGTCACATTATAGTTTTGGATTTCCAGACTTTCTCCACAGCGGCTGTTAAACAGTCCCACAGTGGTGAACTTACACACACACGTGTCCTTAAACACATTGGTTTTGTTTGGTCGTACGTGAAAGTCACTTTATTATTTCCACAAATTCTGTTTCACTTGTTAATTTCCCACATGGCCGAGGTTCTAATCAGTCTATTGGAAATCGTTAAAAACTGACTGCAATGTGACTTTGTCTCTTTGCATGAACAATAATGATAATAATAATACACTAAATGTAATGAAACCAGGACAAACCTCATTCCTGCTTTCAGTAACACTGATGGCTTAAGATCACTTTTCTGCAGATATACTGACATTTGGAATAAGATCTCGTACATTAGAAATACAAGAGAGAAATTTAAAAAATAAAGTCAAAGAGTGAGATTAAACACATTTAAACACATTTGTTTTGGCTGTGAAAATGAAATGGTATGATGAATAATTTAGCTTCCAGAAAAGCGAGTGAGTTTATTTTCTAAAATGTATTTATATTGTGAAGAAGTTGTTTTACTTGGTAAGTGATTAAACCAATAAGTCAATAGTCAATAATATGTAGAAGATTGAAGAACAAAATAACTTTTCATTAATCAACTGTTTGAATAATTGACTGATCGTTTCATTACCAGCTGTAAGAATCATGATCACACCTGTTTTCAGATGCTGTTGAAAGGCATGCTGGGAAATGTAGGCGGTAACCATGTAATAATAATAATAATAATAATAATAATGACTTTTCTAATGCTGTACCTACCAGTGAGGAGGGTTTGAGGTTTGTCATGACTGGATTCTCTCTGATCGACAGGTGCAGCTGGTAGCCAATCAGCAGCAGTCGTTGGGTGATGGCGTCTGCTATGAGGTGGAGGCTGGTTCCCATGACAACAGCAATGATGCCAAGGTGGATGGCGAGGCGTGGCAGCGTCCTGGGGCTGCGTTCAAGCATCTACAATGGAAGAAGAGCAGATGTTTGACTGTGATCTGAGCAGCTGCATAAAAATCATCTTTATGTTTCAGAGCTGGGTCACTTTGAGCAGCAGGAGCGGCGTGCTGATGACGTGCAGCATGTGCAGATATTCTGCAGCACCGGGGCGGTTCAGAGGAAACCAGTCTGCAGGGAGGACGAGCTGCAAAAAGAAAACAGATTCAATGTTTTATTTCTCCCTTTACAATACTCATAGGCCTCAAACTACATTTTTGATTCAGATTCACAAAGTTCAAACAGTGTCTGCTCACACTGCAACTCAATCTCTGAGGATATTTTAACCCAGAAAGAAAATTTAGCAGCCTCCAAAAAACTCAATCAGCTTCTTTCGTGAGTGATGGTGTCCTACATAAAGATTTAGAAGTTAGCCACTTAGAAGGATTTTGGTTATTTCAGGAGAGATTTTAGCTGTCATGTGCTCTGCTCTTCTGTTTTAACGTGTGTTGGGCTCCAAAAGAAAAAGGTGAGGTCACCAATCAGGATTTCTAACTGGTTGTTTGGCCACATTCCTGATGAAGCAGCTTGAATTTTAGTTGATTTTATCTTTACTTAAATTTAAAGATACCTGCAGTGAAACTCCACCTGAGTTTGTGTCTCTCTGTGGGAGGCTTTTATTGAAGTGCCTTCAGCATTAAAGCGTTGCATGCATGTGAGCAAACACAAATGGAGGAAATTCAAAGCAGAGGGTTTTGTTTATAATGTATTATGTTATGTTATTATGTTTGTTCATCTAACCTGAGGGTGTATCTTTAATAACATATCTTTGGACATCTAGATATCTACATAAAGATAACTGTCTTCTCCTCTACAGTCCTCAGGCTAAACACATCCTCAGTAAAGTTAATTAGTAAAACAGCTCATTTGTCCTTGCAGCTATCATGCTGTTACCATGACAACGGGCCGACCCACATCCAGGATCCAGCTCTGGGCCGTGAAGCAGAGCCAGAGGTCCAGGTGGAACCGAGGCCTGGACAGAACCTCCTCTGCCTCCACAGAACTGGCCAAGCGGCTGCAGGACACACAGCAGACAAACAGAAAGGTTTTTTATTCAGCTGAGGCGACGTCTGCGGTTAATTACACAATCAGACTTCTACGTGCATTTTTCCACCGAAGGAGAGCTTAATGCTGTAATGCATGATGGGAGATCAGCGGCTCAGATAAGAAACCGAAATGAAGCTAAAAATAAAGAAAAATAAGCAATGAGATTCAGACACATTTATTAAAGCATCACAGTGACTCAAACTAGAAAATACAGAAATATGAACCAAACTAAAAGAAGCATGTCAGTAAATTCACTTTAATGACACAACCATAACTTTCCATCCACCGTTTGCTCGATAACTGACGAGGTTCTCCTCTTCAGTCTCGTTAGCGTCGTTAAACTGCTGCAGGTTTAGTTCGACCGCAGATCGTTTCACATGTGTAATCTAGTTTGAAAGGATAAAATTGTGTGTGTCTCTGTGATAATGAGCAGACTCAGATTACTGATGCAAACAAACATTCGTCCATAAAGAATTTCCCACAAATCACAGCATTGGTTGTTTGCTTGAGAACGAAAAAGCGACATTAACCTGACAAGTGATTTTTTGCAGACACACTATATTAATAATAAGAAAATGTCAAACTGTGAAGGGGGTTATAAGTTATAATAACAAGTTATAATAATTTTAAGTAGCATAAACTGATTCAAAAAGCATCCAAAAGTTGTGTTTTCTTTGACCTTTAAGTGTGATCAGCTGCTCTCCTCATCTTAAACCACTTAGTGCAGCAGTTATTAACAGAAAAGAGATTATGTTTGAGTGGAGGTATTAAATTGATATAATTTTAAATCATCAAAATCTTCTTTCTCATTTCTTATTTTGGAACCCAGCAGAAGAGTCCTGCTCAGCATCCAAAAATCCTCAAACTCTTTGAAAGTGGATTCTCATCCAGCTCTAATCTCATCTGTTCATCCGTCACAGTCCGGCAGAGGACGGGCCGATGTCCTACTGCTTCCATTTGGATTCAGCATTCATTATGTAATCGAGTTAGTCCCACTGACATCCACAATGTCATTTTCAAAGAGGAGCTGGCCTTGAATACAGCAGCAACTTCAGAAATAGAAACCATAATTCCTTTTTTTTTTTCAACCGAAGGTTTGTTCAGTGATTATTGGAGGAGTGAAAAACTGAGACAATAACGAGATAATGAGAGATCTGACAGAGATTAAAGACAGAAAAATGTCGTTTTTATTATTGTAAAAAAAACTCTGAAACTCTTCTTTGTGAAATAAAAGTTAATTGTCACTTAATCTGAAATGAAAACACTGAAACTTAGTTTTTCTCAGAAACAGGTTTTCAGTGGTGATCGAGGAGGAACTTTGGAGGTTTGAGTGCCAAAATGAAAAAATAGAAATACATCTTTAAATGAATTAGAGATGACTGAAATAGTTCATTAGAGGAGGGACTGATGGTGAAAACTGGATTTTACTGACCTGCACATGAAAGCTGAGTTCAGTCTGTTCCGGGCGGTCGGCTGCATCAGTCTGTTTGTGAAGCTATCACACAAAATAATGTCGTTTAAACAGCGACAGTGTCACAGCCCTGATACAGGGTGTGTCTCAAAGAGAGCCAATTACATCGACTCTAGTGAAAATCCGAACTCCTCCATCTTTTATCTCTCTTAGAAATCCTCCTGTTTCGGTGCTGAAGCTCGACGTGGTTCCTCACAGCTGCCCTTGAACTGAAACAAAAGGCTAAAAATCATTTCACGTTGCGAGTTAAACTGCAGGTTGATCTGCCTGCAGATAAGCCTGTAATCTGTATAAACCTCCTCCCGGTGTTTTATTAGACAGCATTAATCTGGTTTCATCAGATGACAGGACAGTTAGAAGCTTATGCTCCATCCAGCGTCCATTGTAAAGATCATAAATACACTAAACAAGTTTTATTGGGACAGAAAGAAAACTGGGTCAAATGAGAGCTGAATTGAAAAACTTTAATCTGAAATAAAACGTGATCTGCAGCATCCGACTGACCACAGATCAGTTCACATCAGTTATGTTGAGAAAGGTAATAAAAGCCTGCTGAATAATCACAGTTTGCAGGAAAGTTACTGAGTGCATCAGGAAGACAGATCACTCTGCTGAGTTTCTTCTTTATTCTCCATTACTGTGTGTTTTAATGTTTTAATGCTCCATATTTATTCACATGGTCATGTGATAAAGATAATTGCATTAATACTCAATCAATACTTTGGACCTCATTAAATCCACCTATATTTTCTATATTCTATTGTATATTATCTTTATTAATATATTTTATTTTGTTATGTAATTTATTATTTAGGTCTATATTTTATTTTATTTTATCATTCAAGTTTATTATTTATTTAAGTTCTATATCTATTTTTCTTTTGTGGTCTTTCTTTCTAAATATTTCTGAGCATCATTTTAAGAAGACCACTCCATGTAACTGTCCACATGATGAGAAAAATCTTGAATCTTGGTTCTTCATTTTCCCAGAAGCTGCACATTTTGGTCTCTCAGCAGATCATAAAATATATTGGAATATCAAATTTGAACTCACTCCTTTAAAGTCAACATAAAGCAGCTAAAAACAGACATGACGCAGGATTTTTCTTCACGCTTTGAAAGGACAGTTTTTCACTTTTCAGTTGAGAGACGACAGTTTCATCCAGTTTTACTGTTGTTATAAAGCTTTCTGCAGATTTGTGATGAACCGTCACCATCTTTGGCCTTTTATTAGAGACATGTTGGTTTGTTTTATGTTTGTTTATGGTTTCATTTATGTATTTGGTTGTTTTGCATCATTTGATTACACTTTAAGAGCTGCTAAGAAGATTTTTTTCCATCGTGTGATGATTAGATGCTGTCGCTTTACTTTGGAAGGACAGGAAACAGGAAGCAGGTCAACATCTGAATTCACTGTTTTTTAGTTTATAACCAAATATGTTCATCAACCTCAGCTGTGCTTTGATAAGCAGGATGTGATTCAGATGAAATAAAATCATACCAAACCTGAGCCTGAAGATTAAATTTAGACTCTGAATTTGACAGTTGTTTTGGAGGTTAATAAAAACTTGTCTGGTTGTCTCAGCTGTGACAAAGTAAGAAGTAATAAAAGTAATGAAAAAAAAACTACATACACAAAGTGTGAAATGCTTCATATCAGCCAGCAGGCCAAACAAATGTTTCAGAGTCCTTCCTGAATTCAGCGTGATGTTTGAGATGTCTGACAGTTGGACCAGAGGAGGAGGAGGTTATTAAACACACACACACACAAAAGATGGAAATGTGTGTGTACATCTCTCATCCATTTTTCCTGCCCTCTTATTCCCAGTTTACTTTCATGGCATTTTTCCTGCTGAGATTTATCCAGTTTTCTCAGAGAGCTGCAGTTTGATTTACAGTGTGTGAAGATAATCAAACACACACACACACACACAGACTCCTTCAGATGTTTCATATTTGTTCAGTCATCTTACCACAGTTAAAATGGAAAAACACACCAAATAGAGGAAGTATGTGTGAGTTCAGCTGCATGAAAACACAGCAGACTGAACGGGCGTGTGAACAGACTGAATCTTAGCAGAGCGATCAGCTGTTTTGTCTCTTTTAAAGGTCAGTACAGCCGATCACACAGCTGGTATCAGCAGCCTGCAACTCTTCGATAATGATGACGAAGACGACATTTGGCTGTTTTCTTGACGTTCAGGTGTTTCAGAGGGGACATAAATCATTACCACATGAAAATCAGAAAGCTTGAAGACATTTTCATTGAAACAAATGTGCGTTGAGTCTCTGTCTCTCTCTGACTGAGCCTCCTCTGATGAAAGTCTGCAGCGTTTGCAGTGTTGCGACCCGTCTGTGTCTGTGGAGACTTCACTGAAAAATCACAGCAGCACAGTTTGACTTTTAACACCACCGACTCTTCAGCTCAGCTGAGTGTGAAGCAGCTGAGCTGAAGAGTCTGAGAGACTCTGAGAGAGTGTGGAGAGGAAACGGTTAATATGGTGAAAAAACAGAGAAAAGATCTGACTACAGACGGTGAAACAGAAACTGAAGAGAGCTTCAGAAACACTCCGGGTGTTACTGATTATCAGCTATAGAAGACAGAAAACTGAAAATCCTCCAGATTATACCTTTAATGTATTTTCAGAGAATATTCTCAGACATAGGTCAAAGGTCAAACCATCCTCAGCCCTACAGATCAGTTTTCTCTGCTGGTAGAAATCTGACAGCGAGCAGAGTCGCTCTCTGAGCGTCTGAACGCCGTGATCACGGGGACGTTCTCCGTCTGAGGTGTTTCATCTGAAGTCACCTTTCACAGAGCAGAAAGCTGAAACCTCTGAGCCGCCCTGACAGCTGCAAAGTGTAAAACATGTCATCAGTGTGTCGCCGTGATTCCACAATTTTCATGAACTCTCCAGCTCAGAGACGCTTCTAAAAAAAGTTTTTCTTCACCTGCTCCTGCATGAAGCTCACTGCTGTTCCTCTGCAGAGGCCAACAGCTGAAACTACATCTGGGCAGCTTTACCTCCCCCAGCTCACCCTGAGAAGATTTTATGAACGTGATTCACGTTTCTATTTGTGCAGTTTATCACCCTGCATCTTCTGTCACAGTCAGCTTGGTCCGAGTTTTTGATCACATCATTCTGTCTATGTCACAAAAATCTCAGTTGGCAGATAAAAGAGCTGAATCCTGTCAAAAGAAAGATGTTTAAAACAGACATCTGTCAGACAGTTTTTACAGTGAAAGCTTCCCAGTTTGAGGATCCAATAAACAGATAGTAGCGACTCTTAACTTCCTTTGCATTTAATCTTAAAATGTTAAAAAACGATCAGACCTGCCGTCCTGCAGAGTCACAGCGTGTCCGTTTGTTTTCAACGTGACCGTGTCTTCTCTTGTCTTTCTGTTTTAACGTTGTTTAATAGTAACTGCCAGCATTTTATCTTGTTCAGCTGCTTCATCTTCTGTTTTCTCCTCTTCTCTTTTTACATTGACATTTACAAATGTAAATATTAAATAAAAACCTTTATTGCTCATATATTTTCTGTAAACAGTAAAGACCTTGATTTAAATGTATAGTTCCCATATGAAGTGTAATGTTTAAATAGACTTATTTAAATTTTTAGAAAGATCTAGAAACTGTCCATGATTTTTTCACACTGACTGACAGAATCAGAATCAGGTTTATTTCCAAACTCTTTTCACATTTAAGGACTTTGTGTTGGTGCAGAACAGTAAATATCCAAAGTAAAAAAAAACTAGTCAGTGTTAATATTACACACAAACAGATAAAACGTGGTGAACATGAGAGCGGTTCAGTCTGTTGTTAACCAAGAAGAGAAAAACAGAAATAATTCAAACTTCATTTTAAAACTCGTTTTTTTTTACTGAAACTGAAATAACGTTGTTTTTTTTAGAAGCGGAAGCGGAACGTTAATCCGCTCGCTAAAGTTCCGGTCGGGGGTGTTTTTACGTTGAACCGGCTCTTCCGGTACCTGACGAGCTAGCAGAAGGTGAAACAGCTCGCGCGTGTTTTGTGTTTTTTTGACGGTTAGTTGTTTTTGTTTTTACAGAAACCTCATCAGGTGAAACACCTGTCGGCACATGAAGGGTTTCCGGCTCACCTGAGACTCACCTGCAGGTGAAAAAACAGCTGATTGGTCGAAGAACGCGCCGCCGTTAGCACGCTAGCTAACCGGCTAACTGAAACCAGAGACCCGAAACTAGAACCTGGATCAAGACTAAAGACCAGAACCTGAACCTGAACTAGGACTAGAACTAGAATTAGAAACCAGAAACCTGGACTAGGACTTTATTTGGGATCTGAAACCAGAAAACACACACCAGGACTAGGACCTGAACCAAGACCTGGACCTTCACTAGAAATCAGGACCTAGACCCGGACTCTCCGGATCGGAGACCTCAGGCTGTGGATCCGGGACTTGAGCCGTTCCTGTCGCGTCCACAACGGATCCGGTCCAGTTTTCATGCGTGCTCTGGATCCGGATCCGACAGTTTAATGGGAGGCGGCTGCCGGTGGAGGATCGGACTCTGCGGGCGCCAGCTGCGAGGGAAGCCGAGGTCCGGACCGCCTGCCGGGCTCAGATGGAGTCTCTGGCCGGGTACGTGTACAAGGCGGCCAGCGAGGGCCGCGTCCTGACGCTGGCCGCGCTGCTGCTCAACCACCCGGAGCCCGAGACCCGGTTCCTGCTGGACTACGTGACCCAGCTGGCCGGGCAGAGGTCCACGCCGCTCATCATCGCAGCCCGGAACGGACACGACAAGGTGGTCCGGCTGCTCCTGGACCACTACAGGGTGGACACGGAACAGACCGGCACGGTCCGCTTCGACGGGTAAGAACCGGCTGATCCTGAAGGGGGGCCGGACTGACGCGGGTCCGGGTTTAGAGATCCAGCTCCTGAAACAGAAACATTTACTGAAGCAGCAGCTTGTTGTTGTTGTTGTTGTTTTGGCCTCATTATTATTTTTACAGACGTACTTTAGTGTGTTAATGCAGAAATACACAACAGTCAGTAAACACACATAAAAGTCTCATTTTAAAGTGCAGAAGAGAATCAAAACATATAAAATTGGATGAAAATATCTTGTTTAACTAAACATTTTCCACAAAAGTTCACTTCATAAGAATATTTAAGGTTTGGATGGAGGAGAGCCAACGATTCACTGCTGTGGAAATAAAATCACTTTGGAAACTGTTAACAACAATATTCAAAAATCAACACAATTATCTCATCAAACAATCAAACTAGAGCTGAACTGATTGATTCTTTTATACATAAGAAGTCGTTATTGTTTTGTTGATGAACTGACTCATCGCTCTTTTCTGTCACAACTTTCTAAAACTTTCTCAGGAAACACAAAGTTAGTTTGAGAAGCTGAACATATTTAATATTTGAAAATTGACGATTATCAAAACAGAATTTTCTCCTAAAGAGATGATGACATTTTAAAATGCAACACAAACAGGACAAACTATCTGCGCGACTCAGAGAGAGGCAGCTGAGAAAATACATTAAAAGTATGTTAATATTAAATCTTATCACCATGAAGGGTATAAAGTTTGTGTTGAAACTTTTTTTAGAGACGTTCTGTAGTTTGTGTGTTACGCTCACAGATATTATAAATACTCCTCAGTATGACGTGCATAACTCTGATTAGTTTTCAACGATTAAATTAATCTTTAACTATTTTGAGAACCAGTTAATTTTCTTCATTTTTAAAGAAAAGGTGTCTATATTCTCTTATTTCAGTGTCAGTGTGAATATTTTCTGACAGTAAACTGACCATCTTTGTGTCGAGACATTTGAGGACGTCACTTTGGGAAACACTGCTGACATTTAATGCACCAAACTAATCAATTAAGAAAATGAACAACGGATTAATGAAAGTAATTGTTACCTGCAGACATGATTGGCAGCAGATTAATGTCACTTGATCAATTTTTTGAAATTCACATAAGATTGATCATCTTGTTTTCTTGTTCTTTAATCAGACTTAACAAGTTTTGACTGTTTTAATGAGGAAAAGTTCTTCTGTGACTGCTTGTGTTTTGACAGCGTTTGCTTTCTTTTGTCAAAAGAGAGAAATGAGACTTGAGCAACAACAGAAACCTTATCAAAGCTTCTGAGTTTCCATATGAAGTATCGTGTCTGACTGTCGTAGTAAAAACATCCGTACACAGTCCTGTTTGAGACGGAGGTCTGTAATGATATAATATTCATGTTTTAATTCACCGTTAAAGGTGAAAGGTTTGTTTTTAGTTCACATCTGGAGGTCAAGACAAAGACGAGGTGTGTTTGAGACGGAGGTCTGTCCGTCTGTTTGAATGTTTGAAGTGTCCTGACCTGCCGTCTGTCTTCTGTCTGTCCGGCAGTTATGTCATCGACGGGGCCACGGCGCTGTGGTGTGCAGCTGGAGCGGGACACTTTGAGGTGGTGCGCCTGCTGGTGAGTCACCACGCCAACGTTAACCACACCACCATCACTAACTCCACCCCCCTGAGAGCCGCCTGTTTCGACGGCCGTCTGGACATCGTTCGCTACCTGGTGGAGCACAATGCTGACATCAGCATCACCAACAAGTACAACAACACCTGCCTGATGATTGCCGCCTACAAAGGCCACACCGACGTGGTGAAGTTCCTGCTGGAGCAGGGGGCCGACCCCAACGCCAAGGCCCACTGCGGGGCCACCGCCCTGCACTTTGCAGCGGAGGCGGGTCATCTGGAAATTGTAAAGGAGCTGGTACGCTGCCAGGCAGCCATGGTGGTGAACGGACACGGCATGACGCCATTGAAGGTCGCTGCAGAGAGCTGCAAAGCAGACGTGGTGGAGCTGCTGCTGGCGCACGCCGACTGCGACCCACGCAGCCGCATTGAGGCGCTCGAGCTGCTCGGAGCCTCATTCGCCAACGACCGGGAGAACTACGACATCCAGAAGACCTACCACTACCTGCACATGGCCATGATGGAGCGCTACCGTGACCCCGACAACATCATCGCCAAGGAGCTGCTGCCGCCCATCGAGGCCTACGCACGGGGGCGTCGGGAGTGCCAGTTACCGCATGAACTGGAGGCGGTGCGAGTGGACCGGGACGCTCTGCACATGGAGGGGCTGATGATCCGGGAGCGAATCCTGGGCTCAGACAACATCGACGTGTCTCATCCCATCATTTACCGCGGCGCCGTCTATGCCGATAACATGGAGTTCGATCAGTGCATCAAGCTGTGGCTTCATGCGCTTCGTCTGCGGCAGAAAGGAAACAGGAACACGCACAAGGACCTGCTGCGCTTCGCTCAGGTGTTCTCCCAGATGGTCCACCTGAAGGAGCAGGTGTCGGCCTCGGCTGTGGAGCAGGTACTCAGCTGCAGCGTGGTGGAGATCCAGCGCGGCATGGCGCGAGTCGAGGCGGCGACTGAATCCGAGCTACCTCAAGCAATGGACAACTACGAGTCGAATGTTTTCACCTTCCTGTACCTCGCCTGCATCTCCACAAAGACCACCTGCAGCGATGAGGAGCGCGCCCGCATCAACAAGCACATCTACAACCTGATCCAGCTCGACCCGCGGTCCCGTGAAGGCTCCTCGCTGCTCCACCTGGCCATCAGCTCCAGCACACCGGTCGACGACTTCCACACCAACGATGTCTGCAGTTTCCCCAGTGCGCAGGTCACCAAGCTGCTGCTGGACTGTGGCGCGCAGGTCAACGCCGTCGACAACGAGGGCAACACGCCGCTGCACGTCATTGTCCAGTACAACCGTCCCATCAGCGACTTCCTCACGCTGCACGCCATCATCATCAACCTGGTGGAAGCCGGCGCGCACACGGACATGACCAACAAGCAGAAGAAGACTCCGCTGGACAAGAGCACCACCGGTGTATCCGAGATCCTGCTGAAGACCCAGATGAAGATGAGCCTTAAGTGCCTGGCAGCGCGCGCCGTCCGGCAGCATCAGATCACCTACCGCAACCAGATCCCCAAAACGCTGGAGGAGTTCGTGGAGTTCCACTGAACCTGAGAGCTGAAGCCTCGACGTGAAGCGAGGATGGACTCTTCGTTCTTTTTAAAGAATTTCTTAGAATTTTCTAACAGACCCAAACGGTGCTGAGGATGGTGATTCAGCACTGAAAGTTTTTGAGCATTTTTATAAAAAAAGTGGGTTGCTTTTTTTTTTCTATTTTAAGTATTAATTGCTAAGTACCAGCAGCCACAGACTGTCTGTCTGTCTGTCCGTCTGTCTCTGCCTCTCTGGAGCTGACTGACTGCGTAGACGCGAGACGTCAGAGCAAACATCCAGCGAACGTTCAGCAGGTTTGTGAGCGCAGACAGGACGGCCGTGACGTCACCGCGCTGCTTTTTGTTTTTTTGCCTTATCTCCACGCCAGGGAGCCGCCATGTTCGCCATGTTACTGTGATTCTGCAGTCAGAGAGAATGAGCGAGTGTGAAGGAAGACACTGAACGAACGAAGGAGCGTATGAATGAATGAATGAATGAGTAGAGAAACCAACAGACCACGCACCTCGCCTGCTTTCCGTGAACTCGCCCCACACATCAGCCGTCACACTCGAGTATTTTTTTAATATGACAGAGTTTTTACTGTAACAGCAGTGGACAGGCTGGGAAATAAAGTGGGAAGATGAAGATTAAATGATCTGACTGCTGAACTGATGCTAACATCAGGTTTTTCTTCGACAAGATTTTAATTTAAAGGGTTTGATGGTGAAAATATTCTTTCTCCTGGCCTCACTGAAACTCCTCCACATGGCCCAAAGTGTGCAGACACCTGGCTCCACATATAGTTAAGATAATTATTAATAATACTTTAGACCACTGATTGCCCTCCTCTTTGGTCAGAGGCCCAAAATGGTAAAATATCTTTCAAACAAAAATGAGAATTATTAGAGAAATAACAACATAACTTAGTGATGAGTGTTTTAATTACAGTAAACCCTCCATAATGGATGTTTTATCCTATTAAGTAGTTTTCTTCCAGCTTTGTGACAACAGTTTGTCCCTTTTCTGTTTTCAACCCACTTCTACAAAAAACTCCTCTCATTGGTTTTAAGAAAATTCAGGAAAATTGATTAAAAAAAATAATTGTCTCAAAGCTGAAAACTGATCAGTTTCAGAGATGCATTAATTTCACAGGACGGAGTGGAAGCTGTTACAGCTGCACAGTGATGTCTGTAATTCGGGTTTCCACATATTTTTGTCCATGTAGTGTAACTTTACTTTAAAAAAATCTAAACCAAATATTCCCTGAACACAGCACGGCCAGTTTGATTGGGCTTTTATTTTGAAACCTGTATCAGAGGACGTCAGCAGAGAACGATGAATGTTCTCTGCCGTTTTAAATTCATTTTAATAAACATGGAGGACGAAGTCACCTGGTTCACCTGTTTCGCTCAGTGCTGCTGCAGCTTCAGTCCATGACGGGATCACATGAAAAGGTTTTAGTGATCCGGATCTACGAGGTCTTCTCGGGTCCGTTTGGTTTGTAGTTAAACTTCCTGTTCTGTTGCCAAAGGTGTGAAACCCGAGCAGAAATGAGATCAGTGTTTCCATAAAACACACTTTGAAGCATGAAGAGCGACTTGTTTTTTATTTTGGATTAATTTTTATGATTATTTATTGATTTGTCGTCGTCTCTGTTGAAGTTGGATCAGGTCTTGTCGTCTTTAAAATGAACTTCCTGTTTAGTTCTGGTCGTCGTTTCATGGGTCTGTTTCTCATCATGTCTGAACTTTGGGACCCGTGAAGACCTCTGATCTCTGTGTCGCTTAACATCGTCTCCTCTCTCTCTTTGTGCTGAGATTTAAGCTCTAGTTGGTGCCTCATTTATTTCCATTACATTCAAGTAAAGCTAAAATAAAATTTCATCCACTGCACAAAAGATTTTTAACCTGTTTCTCAAGTTTTGCCACTAAAGAAAGATGGTAAAGTTTTATCAGGCAGAGGAAGCTTTGTGAGCAGAAAAGAAAAGTTATAACATGACTTTATATTAACAAGCAGTTCAGATATTCTTCCATCTTCTTACACTACATTAGTCTGTTATACACATTGATTAAACGTTCATATACAGTAAATTTAAATAGTAATGCTTGTTTGATATTTATATTAAAATAATGTATTTATATTCATCTTTTTTGTACAAAACCAGAAGATCTGGCTACATGGAAACATGAAATCAAAGTGAGAAACATGTTTAAAATCTTTTGGTGGCGCAGCAGAGCGAAGATGGTTTCATCCAGATGGTTTAAAATGCTCCTGAAGTGTTGTTGAACATCTCTCTGGGCTTTTTACACTTTACGGGTGTGAACGTGACGGCGAGACGTGAGGAGCATAAAAATATTGACCTTTGTGTTTGAAGCTGTTACCTTTATTCCTCCAGGTTTATCAGACGTGTGAGTGTAGAAGCAGAAAAGGAGCGTCTTTCTTAAGTTTTCAGGTTTGAGTCAGATCTGAAGCTCCTGAGGGCTGATTAATCTTCACCAGCTGCACTCTTTACGAAGCCCTTTAAAACCCGGCGGATCGCACATGAAACGCCACAACCGGGCCGAAAACAAAGCTGTTTGCCTGACGTGCCCGCGGAAAACCTGCAGGGAGGAACAGTGCTTCTTTATGAGAGGTTCATTATCTCGTCACCAAACAGACAGCCTCATCGCCACACACACACACAGCCTCAGTTTCTTTGAGTTCAGCTCAGAAGTGAAACCACGAAACAAAGCAGTCAGTTTCATCTGAGGCTCGTCTGTCTGTTTGTATTCTGTGATTTCAGAGACTCTTATCCTCCCAGCAGATCATGTTTACCACCGTCCTCAATCGATCAGTCAGGAGCAGGAAAATATTGGCTGAATGTTGAGCGCTGATTGAAGGAAATCCTCTTATTTTATTTCTGGTTTGTCCAACAGTCTAAAAACACTCAGTTTGAAGTGCGATGAAACAGAAGCTGAAATCAGAAAGTGTTTTATGTGATAAAAGACTTCACACTGAATCTGAATAATGTTCAGTCAGTCATCTTATTGATCAACAGCATCAGCACAACATCAGGATTTTTGACTCTGAACTTTCATTTTATTTTCACTGTTCTTGTTCATTTTTTGACTCCAGAGATTAAATGAAGAATCTTTGGCCGTTGTTAAAACCATCAGCAGGTCGTATCGATGCTCGTCAGCGTGCTCGGTCGCATCCTCAGAGGAAACTTCTGGATCTGCTGGTTTTTGGAGGTTTTCGCTGCAGCAGCTCGTCGCTCTGCAGTGAAACGAGCTGCTGCAGTTTGAAGAGAAACGTCCAGAAACAAACCGGCTTATGACACTGATCAGAGTCTAAGAAGAGCTGACGCAAACAAACCCTTTAAGTTTTTTTGTCAAAACCCAGTTAAACCCACTTTGTCTTTGTTCTTTTTGAAGCTAGAGGAGTTTCAGTAGAAGATTTTCAGTAATCTGCAGTTTGACTCTAAAAACATTCAAATTTTGTGAACACCAATTTAAGCTACAGATCCAAAAATGTTTATTTCAACTTTACTGAAACTGGTTTTCCTTCATGTCAGACTTCTCTCTGTCCAACTAATCAATAACTGAATCTGTCCAGCAGAGTTTTTATTAACCGTGTGATCGGGGCATTGCAGGTTTTTTGGGGGGTTGA
Source organism: Scortum barcoo (assembly GCA_023238725.1). Taxonomy (NCBI): domain Eukaryota; kingdom Metazoa; phylum Chordata; class Actinopteri; order Centrarchiformes; family Terapontidae; genus Scortum; species Scortum barcoo. The sequence continues at coordinate 1,056,837 of CM041536.1, read as the reverse complement.
GGTGACGATGATGTGCCATTCAGAGTGCTAATTCTATTTTTATTTAACGCTGCAGGAGTTGGATGGACTTTTGACTTTTTAAGCAGTTTTTCTGTGGCTGAGATGAAGCCAAAGATTTTCTTCTTCGTGCGGGAAGGAAACTTTAAAAGATGTCAGCTGTGGTGTACTTCCTGCAGAATGAATGCTGTCAAATTAAAAGTCTTTTGTCTGCATCTACTAGTCTTCTCTTTTTTTATTTACTTGTTGAGGTGATTTTTCTGCCTGATTAAAGCACAATCTGGCAGATACTGCTTCATATAAAACTCAGAGGTTGTGTCTTCTGTAATATTAATGTGAATTTGGAGAGTTTACTGGTTTTTAAGGCTGATTCTTTGAGTATTTTTTTAGACTTGTCAACTTGTAGGAAACATTTAATCACCATGTTGTGTTATCCACCTCAGTTTGACTTTTTAACGATATCATTTTTTTAATTATGTCCACAGCAAGTAAACGTCCAGAAATATTAAATCAAGGTTTTCCAGTGATGTTTATCTGCACATGGACACCTTGCTCATAAAGTTTAATGGAGCCAATTTGCCTAAATTTACATGAACAGGCTAAAAATCTTTTCTGTCTTTAACTCAAAGGTTCACACCACCAAAAAGGCAAAGCTCAGGTCATTTGAAAAAAAAAACTGAGCAGCAGAATATATAAAAATGAAAAGCCATCAAAAGATATTAAAAAGAAAAATCAACTTTAAAAACTTCCAGTTTTTATTCTTATTTCTGCGTAGACTTCAGAGGCTTTATGTGTGTGTGAAGCTTAACGAGCCACATTAAATGAAAAACACCTGTAGAGGAGTGTCGAGGTTCACTCTGTGTTGATGTCAAAGTTAATTAAGTTAATTATAAAATTAAAGTCTAAAGTTTACAGAAAGAGCTTTATGTTCCTTAAGATAACATTTAAACAACGTTTTAATCCAACAGGGACATTTTATCTGTTGATTTCTGTATAAAACAACATAATGACCTCTCAGGTAGAAGAGGAAGTTTAATCCTGTGACACCTGAAGTGCAGCAGCTGTTATCACACGTTTCAGTTCAGGTAAATGTGACAGCAGGTATCCTCCTAACACGATGAGGGGAACCCCGAAACACCAACACAGACTGAATCACGTCAGATGACCGTCGATGTGACATTTAGAGTTTCACAAACAAACGGCCTTTTCATGCCAAGCAGACGGGCGGCTGCAGGTCAGACACTGATGAGCCGCGTCTCTAACGTGCTGCTCGTTTCCACGTTTCTCTGAAAGCTGCACAAATGCTTGCTGATGCTTTTGGTGGCCTGCTTCCTGCAGCACCATCACGAGGCCAAAAGAAAAGACTGATGAAGATGAAGCTCTCAGACAGACTGAATCGACTCTGTCAGAGAAATAAAACAAAACTCACAACTCGAGGTGACAAAGAGAGGAATCATCTGCATAAAAAGCAAAACTCAACACAGCCCGTCTTCATTTGGTGGCTTTATTTCAGTATTAATACAAACATGGTGAACATATCAAACTTGTGTGAAACGAGTACGTCCACGGGCAGAGCGGCATCACATCACTTCTCATCAAGCAATAATGCCACTATCCTTATTAATCATACACGTTCATATTTACAAAAAAAAATTCAAGTTTGACTTTATACAACAAAAAGTGCATCAGATATATTCAGCTGTTTGGAAATAATCAACAATACGTGTTCATAAGATGCATTTATTACTAATTTCTATTAGTAAAAAATTTAAAAAAGTAAAATAAAGTCAGCCATCTTAGGTGGTCTCATGTCGCCTCGTCTGGTTTTGTTTCACCCTCCTGACGCAGCGTGTTCGACTTAAATTAAAATGTTTTATTTTAAAGATGTTTTCATCGCTCCTGTGTGTTTTACTCTGCAGCTTCATCGTTGAGATTTCAGCAGCTCAATTTCAAACATTAAGAGATCATTATAAGACATCACGTGACACATCAGGTCCGTTTTTTCTACATTTTCCAAATTGCTGACGTGATGTGAACACACACAGTTCCTCTAAAGAGTCTGATCATCATTTTTTACTCCTTCAGTTTTTAGTCCTTCCTGATCTTTGATTGTGCAGTTAAACAGCTCCAGATTAACTCATTTTTATCAGCGACTTTAAATCCATTACACAGTTTGGACTTCGTGCTAAGCTGCAGTTTCAAACTTATATAATAAATAATGTGTAAATAACTTTCATTTTTTGGAGACTGTGCCAGAAAATTGATTAAAATATTGAAACTTATCTGAAATAAAACCACAAAGTCACTGAAGCTCTTTCTCTCTCGCTTTTTATAAAATGTTCAGATATTCAGGTTAAATTGGGGATTTATTTGAAACCTGTAGATGAGACAGATTGCTGATTTTAAACTTCCTTCAGCTTCATCACAGACTCGTTCATTAACTTGTCACGTCCAATCACATTCACCCAGGTGAACAGTTTGACCATCATCACCTGAAACTCCTCACATGACTCTGCTAACGCCTTCAGGTGAGACCTGTTATCTCTTTAAATCTTTATTTAAAGTGTCTCTGACTTTTAAATGACTTTCTGTCTGTGTCATGTGATTTGGACACAACTGTTGTTGTTGGTGCTGGTGAGCAGTTTGCTGAAGCTGATTGGCTGATTCATCTCTTCAGTAAACAGGAAGCAGAGAGCTGCAGGTGACCCTTCGTGGCGTCTTTAGGGGCGTGGCTGATTGGCTGATTGGCTGATCGGCTCACCTTGGCTGTAATTGGTTGAGCAATTAGTTGGAGGGGGGCGGGGCATCAGGGTCCCTGAGTGACAGGTGGAGGCTTGTGATGCGTTCAGGTGATCCTCATCGACTTTGGCCTTCAGTTCATGCTGCGACCAAATTCACACACACACACACACACACACACACACACTCACAAAGAACTTCGTGATCTTTTTGTGGACGTCACAAGTTGACGAGGGTTGACTGAACGCAGCATCGTTATCGCCCACACGTTATAGCTCCTCTGCTGCTTTCCCATTGGCCACCGTTTGCTCCTCCTCTTCCTGTCTCCGCCTCCTGTTGAAGAAGCCGAGCTGAGCAGAAAACAGATCACTGATCAGAAATCAATCTGCTCTGATGATCACGGACTCAATATTAACAGACGATAACTGTTAACTCAAGATCACAAGTTAATGATGTCGTTATCTCGAGATATCAAAGCTGTTTCTGGTGATAACTGTGTTGAACTGTGGTTCATTTGAGCACAGCTGATTTTAACCTTCAAGATCACTATGCTGAATAAGCAAATTAGTTCACTAAATGTGTGTGTGTGTGTGTGTGTGTGTGTGTGTGTACCTTCCACAGGGCCAGCACCAGTAAAGCCAGCAGCAGGAGGCCTCCCAGTGAGCTTCCCAGAATAATCCAGACGGGGACGCTGTAATCCTCCTCCTTCCTCAGCTCCAGGATTATCTGCAGTCACAGAACTCACTCCGATCATCTGCCCACTAAAATTAAATTATTTCTCCTCTGAACTTCTGACAGTTTCCAACATGCTGCAGTAATTTATGCGATGAGGCTGAAATAAACCCGGTTTACAGCAGGATAAACCCGGTTTATTAAGTTCAGTTTGAGCTTTCAGTGGAGCTCAAATCTCTTCTCATAATACAGCAAATTGTTTTTTGTGTTCATTATATTTTTGTTTCATACATTCAGTGAACAGACAAAACAACATGAAGATATTTCAAACTTTGAGGCAGGATTAAAATGTTTTATAAACTTTAAAGGCAGTTTTTTATATAGCAAAATATTCAAATCAAAGATCTGTCTCACCTAAAGGTTTCAAAGAAATCCTCAATTTTATCCGAATATCTAAACTACTTATTTATAAAAAGTTAGAAAGAAAAAGCTTCAGTGACTCTGTGGTTTTATTTTAGATGCCTTTTACTATTTTAATCTGTTTTTTTCTTGCACTCTCTCCAATATGTTGAACACTGTTGTTTATACTGTTTCTACGGTGTTTCTGTTTTTTTGTCGGCCTTCTTTTATACAGGTAAAATAAATCTTGTTGTTCATATTGTCAATCTGCAGTCAGCTGTTCCTCATAACTGTAATAATGAATTCTGACAGCAGATGGCAGCAAAGTTCCACAATCAATTGATAATGTTAATGATCATCGTCCCTGAATGAGTCATATATCAGTTATTATCAGTTTACTCATCTGAATTTAACTTCTTATTCATTAAGAACACCTGAACAAAAGCATGTATTTCCCATTAAGTAACAATAAAGCCCGGACAAGGTTTTATTCATATTTGTGAAAATATTTTAACTACAGCTTCAGTTAACTTCATTTTCACTTCCTGTCAGAAGGTATTAATTCATTCATGTGCTTGTTCATTAGTCAGTGGGAGGAGTTAGTCTCACCTGTCGGACAGGTCTCTCCTCCTGGAGGAACATGGGGCTGGATGCTTCCAGCTGGATGGAGGCGGCAGTCAGTAACTCCAATGACCTGAAGTGCACCTGAAACAGTCAGCAAGCAGTTCAAAAATCACTGAAATCAGCTGAGGACTGATGTAAGTGAGTCCTCAGAAAAATCATTAAAGACTTTTTGGATTTAAGGTCAAACTTGTCCACTGTGTTTTAATCTACATTTTATTCTCAGATTATTTCTCAGAAAGGTGCAGACTCACAGCGAGCAGAGCGGCGAGCTGCAGTCGTCCTCGCAGCGTCACCTTCAGCTCTCTGGAGGCCGGCAGGTCGAGTCTGCAGCCGACCGACATGCTCAGGCTGTTACTGTGGTTCTGCACAAAGACAGAGGACAGACACGGCTTCCTTTAACGAAGTCTGACTCCTGAGACGAACTCTGGCCGAAACTGATGTCATCAGTTTTACCAGCTGTGGCAGGTGAGTCAGGTCCTCAGGTGTGATCTGATTGGCTGCTCCGGTTTGAGGAAGCGTGCAGGGAGACCCAGGTACCTTCGAGAGGAAGACGAAGAGGGTTCACTATGAGCAGCTCGTCCCTGTGACAGGTGTGATTCAAGGTTCATCTGCAGTGTGTATCTGAACCTTTCCCCTCGTACCTGATCCATCTTGCAGTCTGTGATGTTCAGCAGCTGGTTCCCCCGCCGGGTCACAGCCCAGATATCAGCCCTGAACAGGACGTCCTGCACCGAGAACAGGCCCAGGTTCTGGATCTGCAGGGAAATATGGCCATGAAAACATAATTATTTAAAACCTTTGATGTGTTAAATCAGGTCCAAAAGTTTCCTGCAGTTATTTTGCTGTAAAATTCGATCTTTACTGACTTAAACTCTCTACATGTTTTATATCAGAGAGTCCAGTATGTGAAGTAAACGTCTCTGGTTTGTTCAGGTATTATTTACCTGTGATTTTCCTGCAGTCACGTTTTAAAATGTCTGCAGTGAAAACAAACATGGTTGTTTTTCATAGAGTGACGTCTGCAGTCAGAGTTTCTTTAACTCACATAAAAGGTGAGGTTGAAGGTCGGAGAGCTGCCGTCTGTCTGGTCCCAGGATGAAGAGGAGGAAGAGGAGCTGTCTGCTCGGATTTCAAAACGAGGAGGGTTTTGATCTCTGACAGGAGAAGAGAAAAAAAAGAATACAACAATTAAATCTTTTTTTCATCAGTGATATTTGTGAACGCAGCAGTGAAACATTTCGTAAGTGCTGAGAAAATACTGAATGATCCAACAAATCAATGACACCTGACACCTGAATATTTCTAAATGTTTGTCCTTAAAGTGTCTGTCTGCTCCTCTTCTCGTGATCACAGCTTTGTCGTCTGTCACTCACCTGGTGAAGAGGAGGTCAGTTTGGTACCTCAGAGGGAGGAAGATGTCGTTGATGTTGTCGTCGGGGTAACCATCCTCTCCCTCACTGATCAATACACACATAAAATAATATATATTTACTCTTGGCAGCAAATAATATTCAGAAAATGTTATCAAGGTGAATAAACCATGAAATCATCAGATATACTTGAGCGATGTTTCTTCTTCACCTTCTCAACTTTTCAAACTTTTCTCATGTTTACACTTTTAAAACAAATCAACATCCTGTTTCAAGAGGAAATGAACTCCATCAATACAAAAATAAAATGGACTTTTAATGAAGACTTTATTATTGAAATGATTAAAATAACCTCCCAAACTTCTCATAATTTACCAGAAGTCACGTAAACAATCAGACCAACGTTTCAGTGACGTCAGCTGTCCTACCTGCTGGTCGCCATGACGACCCGTAGGTGATCAAGGAAGACGGATCGACTGAACTCAAACTCCAGGTGGAAAGACACCTGCACAGGAAGAGAGCAGGTTCCTTTCAAAGTAAAACCCTGATGATGAACCGCTGATGAGAACAACATTCAGTCAGTCTTCCTGTTGGTACTTTACAAACTTTCTCATCCTGGCTGTAAAATAAATATTCAAACCTCACAAGACTCTTTCACCTTCATTTTCTAAATGTTTCAACGATACAAACTTTTGGTAGTTTCCAGTCTCTGATCAGACTGAAGCTGCCTCCTGTTGTTTCCCTTCAGCTCACCTGATCCTGCAGCCTTTAAAGAGGAAGCTCTCAATAATCTGCTCCACAGTCTGGACTAATAAACTGGACTTTATTCAGACCGGCATCTGCACAGAGAGGCCTCGGGGGGCTGCCATCCCATTTACAGGATGGTCGTTAGGCTAATGAAGGATTTCAGTCAGTCGATGCTCTGTTTAATCACTATCATTAGTCTGATGGTCCAATTACTGACGTCTCACTTTAATACATTTTTATTATCTGTAAAGTCTGTGACGCTGAACTATTGAATCACAAGAGACTTTTAAAAGTTTTTAAAAAATCTACAGAAATATTCTGACTTTTAATCCTCAATATGATTCAATTGCAAAACACTGAATCCTACATTTCCCATGATGCAATTCATTGGCATTTTTCATACTTGGCTCATGTCTTTCGACCTCCAGTTTGAATGAATCAACCAACAAGCTCCAAACTGTATTTGCCTCATTAACAAATTTCTATTTGCAGTTTAAAAATTAAAAAACGAAACACATTCGTGCTCAGACAGGAAGTTAGTGGTGTCTTAATATTTGTGTCGGATCAACATGAAGGTGTGTTATTGGTCAGATCAGCTGCGTGTCATCTAAAGTTCATCATTGTTGTGGACGCAGCACAAACCTGCGACAAGGACCTCATGAAGGGAGCGCTGATGTTACACCTCCTCTGATTGGCCAGTCTGTCCTCGGCGTAGCACTCAATCTGAATATCTGATTGGTCCTGGGGGGGAAAGGGGAGGAGCCTGCTGAGTCACAGAGTCACCTGCTCAGGTTGGGTGATGACGTGAATGTGGGATAAATGCTACAGAACAGAGTTCGTCATGCCCAGGCAGGAATCAGGAAGCAGTGACAGAAAGATTGAAGCTTTAACTCTTTAATGTCATGAACAAATGATTACTGATGGTTTCACCTTGACGATGAGGCTGGAGAAGATGAGGTTGGAGGAGGTGGAGATGTGGATGCTGGCTCCGTAGGCGTTCTCCCCCTGGTTCTCCAGTCGGGCGAAGACCACCATCCTCCTCCGCCCGGCCTCCACCACGAACAGCGAGCGCTGCGACGCCCCCTGCTGGCTGCAGACCGACCAGGCGGCCCGATCCCTGCAGAACTGCCTTCAGGTGAGACAACGTCCACTGTGTTAGTAACCAGGTACATTCAAATGCAATAAAATATAATAAAATGCAATAAAATATAATAAAATACAATAAAATATAATCAAATATAATAAGATATAATAAAAGAAACTGTGGTAGAACACACAGAAAATGGATTACATGCAGTGGACATCCAAAACAACATCAGATAAACTCACTCAGCTGGTAAATATGGTGAAATCATGATAATCTTGATAACAGTATAACAGTATATAATAACAATTATAATGTTAATGTGTGATGACAGCATAATACTACTACTAGAATAGAAGAAGAAGAAGAATATAAGAATACAAGAGTAGTTATACCAATAATAAAACACTTCACTGACAGTTAAATATTTATGTCTAATAATATGCTGTTATGTTATGTACTATAATATGTATATATAATATTATGCCTTGACTATACTTGACTACTAAGATACACCAAGATACACATACATACACATGGATATAATAATAATAATAATAATAATAATAATTTTATAATTATTAAGATAATTACTTTCATTTTAAATTTACCTTCTATTTACTATAATATTGACTATGCAAGGTGTGCATACATACACATAAATAGATACACAGTATATGTATAATAAATACTTGATTATGCAAGGTCTAAATATGTATATAAGTATATAAGTAAATATAATATATAAGTATTATATGACATATAATATCAATATAGTGTATATTATGATATGATGGATATTTTCCAGCTTTCAGGAGCGATAATGATTCTGTGTGTTTGTGTGTTTTGAGGAGGCGGCGTCACTCACTGGACATCCATCAGGTCGGTGTGGCTGTGCAGGATGAGGTCGGGCACGCAGGTATCTTCCTGCTCGCAGCCGTTCCAGAAGGGAAGCTACAGCGAGAAACAAACAGCTCGTTCATTCAGAGCCAAAGACGGATATCTGCACAGACTCTGAGTCTGCAGAGGGGCTTAGAGCTCAATGCTAACATCAGCATGTTTTGGTGGGAAAAGGTTTTACCATCATTACTGTTTCACAATCTTATTTTAGTGTGTGCCGTGCTCACATTTGCTAACAAGCTTTAAATACAGCTGAGGATGATGGGAGTGTCTGGAGTTCTGCAGGTGTGCTATAAACAAAGTATGGACACAGTTCTTACAGTTCATCCTGAAGCACATTTATCACAATCCAACGAAATATCAACCTGCGGGTGGCGCTAAAGGAAAACATCAGAGGATCACCAAAGTCTTTAGAAGTCATCGTCTGGGCACCAAGATTAATGACAATCCATCCAGAAGTTAATTGTTTGACTTGTTATTTTATCAACTCTACGGCTGCCTGATTGGGACATTTCACATCTGGAGCTCATCCACAGGCTCTGGGGGATGAACTGTGAGGTCACCTGGATGTAAACACCCCGACACGCCCTCACCTCAGTTCCTCAGGGTGCTCGGCCAGTCCGGGTCCAACACCGGCCCCTCGTCTGGACTCTGCAGCCCCGTCTCCAGGACGACCGCGATGGGACGTCCATAATCTGTCGTCTCCTGTTCAGAGAAAAACGTCAGCCAAAGTCTGATGGATGTTTGATGTTTAAGGATTCAGGCTGAGCGGTTGAGTTGAGTGTTTGGGGGGTTTCTGACCTGGATGGAGAAAGCGTGGCGTTGGCAGCTCTGAGCTCCGGCCTGCAGAAACAGACTCCTCGGCTGCTGCCGGTCTGCTTCGTCCAGGACAGCTCGAGGAGGAAAACGCCTCTCATCCAGCACCAGACTGTACCAAACACCTGGGAGGGGGCAAGAAAGAGCCAAACAGACATGCAGCACAATGACACTGTAAACACACGAGAGCAGACTTTACGGGTCTTTCAGGTGAAATGAAAGATGGTGATGTCACATCGTGTGCTTATCAGTGCAAACTTGTTGTGTTTCCAAATCTAAGTATTAAGGGATTTTTGGAAAAGTTGGCAAAATAAAATATAAATCAGTAAGTTTTTCCATGTACTGCTGCAATATGAGTGTACTCAAGAGGACGCAAAAAAGATTACACAACCGAGCACCAGCAGTCTATATTTTTATTTTTATCTGCTCCCAGTTTGGCCCCGACATTTTAACAGAGTTTGATATGGAGAAATTCAACTCATCAGTCTTTAGTGACCCAGCGAGGTGTAAAACATGCAGGAGGTTCACTGTGTCTCCGTGTCGGGATCATGATTAACCTCCAGCAGTCATTAATGCACCGACAAGAAAGAGATCCCTCACCGGCTTCCCAAAAGATCAGGTATAACTTCAAAACCTTTGACCTTTGCAGTAACTCTTCTCTTGTTTCATGTGCAAAAGCTGCAGCATAAAGTCTGTGATTAACTGATTTTAACAGTTAGTATGTGCAGAAAAGAAGATGTTATGTGAGCCACATTGTTCATATACTTCATTATGTTGGTAATAAAAAGACTGTAAACTCAAATTAACTTGTGCTGAACTTTGGAAGTCGTTGATACACAAAATCAAATCAAAAATCAAAAATCAAAATCAAATCAAATCACAAAATGAGGACTGTGGATTTTATAAACTATTAAGTTAAGTTGAGGAGTGCATGTGATTTCATCATTGTCATGTAGAGCATCTGTGTACAAACTGTACATGTGGCAGTGCAGCTGTCTGATGAAGATTAATATAAAAACTATGCAGCATGTGTAAGTCCAGATAAGAAGCACACACAGAACTAAAGATAATGCAAAGGTCATGCAATCAGAGGTGTTCCTAATTAGCTTTTCAAAAGGGTAATTATTTCTTCTTATTGATTATTAAACTGATGCGTTTCCTGCTTCCTTATTAACTGCTGGATGTCATTTCTGCAGAGCTGATTCTCATCTGTTTAACAACTGAAGCTGGGATTTGATTTATGAGAGCACAGAGAGCTGAGGTAAGCCGCTTCAGTCCAGCACGCTTCATGTCAGAAACGCCACGTCTGCGCTGCAGGAAAAATAAAGTCAAGCTGAAATCTGAGGAAATCTAAAAAAAAAACTTCTAATTTCATCAAGCGCAGCTCCTTTATCTGTCCACCGGAGCGCGTTGGTTTGATACCATGTGGCATGTTGGCGTGTGTGCATGCATGCATTTCTGCATGTGTGTGTGTGTGTGTGTGTAATGTGGTCCAGATGATCGGGGAGCTAAAAGATGAGGAGCTGAGGAGAGAAAGGGAAGAGGAAGGTATGAAGTGATGGAGGGAGGAGGAGTGACACGCTTTAATTGGCTGGAGTTAGCATGTTAGCGCCGTTTCCATGCAGCCCCCCCGCACATCTGAAGCCAATTACACAGAGACACGACAACAGCTTCACAAAGCACTGAGGGCCAGGAAAAGACCACGACAAGACTTTCCACACACAGCCGGCCGAAACAGCAAACATCTGGATGATACCGACGCTCTCATCACAAACGTCCTCAAGAGCACGCAGCTGTGAGCGTCTGTAATTAAACTTTATTCATCCAGGCACATTCAACATTCACTGCCACTGAGCGGCTGGGAGTTCAACACCTCCGTAAAGACAAACCAGCTTTAGTCACCGGTCTGGCAGAGAGCGTTAGAGCCGGGTCACACTGTGACTGAGCGAATGAAATCACTGCCAACATGACCTCATGTAAAAAAAGATAAAACTCATGACAACATGAGCAAACACACTCCACATCAGGTGCTGTCACTGTGAACTCTGCTGCTCTGAACTTAAAGTTTTCACACTGAGTCCAAATCTGAGTTCAACTAGCCTGTTTGAACACGTTCTTACTGATGTTTTAATCGGCAGAAAATATGTGTTTTACTTTCCTCATCAGCTGTTTCCCACAATCACCCAGAAATGAGGACGATGCCCGTTTTGACTTTCAGATGGAAACTAGAGAACAATGTTTTGGCGAGCGGAGCCATGAGAACAGTTTATTAAGGCCACAAAGGAGTGAAAACACAGCAGCATTCTTCCATTAATCTCCTAGGAAATAAAATATCATGTCGTTTGAGCATTAATTTATTAACTCACTGTGGACACTCTGTTCAAAAAGAGAGGGATCTTACTGGATATCCTTCCTTTCGTCTCCAAAAGGCCCCGTGAACGTGCACACTTTGCTCAGGTTTGGTAACCATCAAGTCAGACTTTTTCTCTGCTCATCAGTGAGGCAAACTAGACACTGCAAAAAGACCCAAGATTTTTTTTACTGCTTTGATCATTTTATGAAACAAAGACTGCAACGTTTCCAGCGTGACATTTCGTCCCACGCGACCCAGCCCAGCTCGAATAACTCAGCTCAGACTCTGCCCAGAGCAAATATCTGAAAATCATCACACGATGACAGAAAGCACGTTTGCAAACGTTCCTAAAATTTTAGCCAAAGGGGCAAAATCCTCCCAAAAAAGAAAGAGGAAAAAAACAAAAAAGGAAAAAACAGTGAATTTAAAATGTTTGTTTTCAATCAATCAAATTTTAGATGTGGTCTGATTTCATGCAAAGTCAACAGGAACAGCAGGAACTGGTGCAAAGATGTGTCTTTGAATCTGCTTAATAATAAATTAAGAGAGATGAGAAGAAAAGGGAGAACAAAGACAAAGACTTTGTGAGTTTTGATGAGTTCTGAGATCAGTAACATTAATTACAAGTTAGTTTACAGTCTCCAACAAATCTGATCGACTTCCTCTTAACTTTACTGATTAAAGTACGAATTTAGTGTTTCAAATGTTCATATTTAAGCCAAGCTGCTTGTGAAAATATGCCTGAACTCTGGCTGAAGCAGTCTAACAAGCGTCCTGTCACATCACTGTTTGAATCTGTAGTTATAATAAAATCATAAAACCACGGAGGAGGCGGTCTGTTAATTTGCTCGTTCCACCCACCGACATCTGCCCTGGTCTTCGTCCTGGTCTTCGTCCTGGAGTCCAGACTCAGGCAGACGATGACAGACATGCAGGTGACCTCCTTCCCTCCTCGGCGACAGTCTTTGTTAAAGATGTTGACCTTCTCGGGTTCAAAGGTCAGCTTGGCCTGAATCCTCACGACGCCGCGAGACCTGCAGGGACAAAGCTCGCCGTCATCAGGGCTGTTTGCTTGCCTTGCTTAAACTGGAGGGAGTCAGTTACTGTTTGAGGGCAAAAACCATCCACCTTAACGTAACCATCACAGGAAGTTAGTTAGTTTTTGGTTTTAGGGTCTCCTGGGAATTAATGTAAGTGAATATAAGGTCTCTCTAAGTGTCAACAAGAGCCAAAAGCAGTAAAAAACTTAATCCTCCTGTTATGTTGTGGGCAAAATTGACCCTTTATTTAAAGTCTTAAAAAATGTACATATAAATATACTGACTTTGACTGGATTTGAAGTGAGCCTGAACAGAAGAAATGTGTCAAAAGAGTTTAAAAATGTAAAATAAAACAAAAAAAGTCATGCAAATTTAATGTCTTTTATAGCTAGGTTGTTCCAGCATTACTAAAAGGTTGAATATGTATTTTTATGAAAACACTGAGTATTATCCAAATGATCTAAGAGAGGTTAATGACAGCATCACACTAAATATTCACTCAGTTGTTGTAATGTTTTTAACTGATAGTATAATCGTGTTTATCAGGATTTTTTGGTTTCTGACGATCTTTGGATGATTAAACATGCACCAGGAACTTTATTGCTCTCCTGACAAATAATAATAACAGGAGGGTTAAATGTCGCCCTCCTGGTGGCAGTAATGAGATATTTCAGTGTGTTCAGGCCACGAACATGGTAACAAAACACGTCACATGTATTTGTGTGTCTGCATGTTGAAGATCTGACCAGACGATGACAGCGGCTCCGAGCGCGCCCACCGCGAGGTCGACCAGCCCGTCTCCATTAACGTCCAGGACGCCGTGAAGACTTTGACCGAAATACTGCAAACCTACAGAAAATCCGGCTGCAGACAGACGCTGGAGAGAGAGAGAGAGATTCAACAGTGAGTACTCGTGTTTTAACTCCGTGTTCAGATTCCCTCTGCTTGTCTGAACCGGGTCTGTTACCTGTCTGTAGCGCTGTCTGATGGTCTTGTCCTGACCGTAAAACACGTAGACCACCCCCTGATGGTCGTCCTCCAGCGGCGCCCCCACCACCAGCTCCCTGAACCCGTCCCCGTTCATGTCGGGTATCTGAGCCAGAGCTGAACCCAGCCGGGAGTTCTGAGAGTGTTCGGACACATCCAGCGCCCCGTGCAGGACGAACGACGTCTGCAGAAAAGAAAGAGAAGCTTTAGTTTAGTTTCCTCTTCCTCTGAACCCTCTGCCATGACAGGTGTGAGTATTTCCCACCATGCCACTGCGTGTTCGTACCTGTGTTGTTCCCGCATGTTTGTGCTGTTCCCGCGTGTTCGTACCTGTGGTGTGACACTGTAGATGTAAACCTTCCCTCTCTCCCAGCCCAGGTGGAGGTACATGGGCGCCGCCACCAGCAGTATGTCAGTTTGTCCGTCAGCGTCGACGTCCATCGATAACAGCTCGCTGCCAAAATACGACCCGATCTGAAAACAAACAAAACAAAACGTGTAAAAGAAAAGTGTTTGGATATTTTTATGACTCCAGATTAAAGCAGACCAAAACTTTGATCTCAGTTATGGTGTGATGTAAATTGATCCAATCACCCAGCTGTTAACTTATGGAGCTGTCGGCTCACACATTTTGTGCAGAGCTGCAACTTCCGATTTGATGAACACGAGAGCGGAGCTTTCTTCTGTTCAATAACAGCTTTCACACTCTGACCAAATACACCAAACTCTGAAGGAGGACGGTGTCACATTTGGAAAAGTTTCTCCAATCAGCCCTGCAGTGAAAATACTCGTCCCATCAGACCAGTCGAGGCCAAAAACAACAGTCAGGATCGTCATGGAGACGGCCACATGTCGCACATGTGTGGATACATACAGAGGTATAATATAATATCTGTGTGTGTGTGTGTGTGACCTGCTCTCCCAGCAGCGCCTGCAGGATGGTCAGGTTTCCGTTGTTCCTCAGGGTGAAGACGATGACTTTTCCGGTGTGGTTGAACCTTGGAGCTCCGGCCATGTAGAGCTGAGAGCCGCGAGACGAAATGAGCGAACCCACAGAGTAACCTGGAGCCAGGATAAGAACAATGGGAGTCATAAACTCAAGATATTTTATTATTTTGTGTATCTGAGTACAGTTGGATTAGCATCTATACTCTCTCTCAAGGGGAATGTTTCGATTTTAATGACCACGTCCTTTCCAGTGGTCCCATGGAAAAACTTTAAGATAAACAATCAGTGTTTTGTTTGTTTTGTTCATTTCTCTTGTTTAGTGAGGCACTGTGTACTGATTATTGCAGCCTCTAGAGGGCGCTAACATGGTGTTCAAATACTTCAGTTTAAAACTAAAGGAACAACAACGACGACTGTACAACACTTTATAAACAGTTTATAAAAATGTTGTAACTTTCACACTAATCAAGCATCAAAGTTTTAAAAAATGAGATCCAAATATAAGAATATAGAAAAATACAGTGCAGGTTCTTTAATTTCACATGTCCTTACCCAGATAGGCTCCGTGGTTCTTTAACTCCTCCGGAAACTCGTCCTTGTAGGAGGATTTTGGGGGAACGACTTTGCCGTGTTTCGTCTCTTTGAGCACGGCGCCGTTCCAGTCATAGGCGCCCACGGCCCCGAGCAGAACGCCGTCCTGAAGGGAAAACTTTAATGAAGATCACTGGGACACAACAAGCAAAATACAACATGTGTTGATCTGCAGCACAGTGAAAAGTTTCTTCAGAAATGTAGAGAAGAAGAAGAAGTATAAAGTGGCATTAGAGGGAAATACTCTATGGATTATATGTTAAATATGGACTAAACCTCAAAGAAATGTACTTTGGACGCAGTGATCAACACTTGGATCAACTGAACTCTTTATTTATAGTTCAGTGTCACTGGAAATCAGTTCCCAAAATCCTAACTGGAGAAACAGCATGAGCATGACATGAATCAGATGTAAAAATCCACTGAGTCACAAGGCAAGACGGATCTGAGGTCACGAACAAGTCAAAATGCATGAAATGACAGTTCAGTGATTTAAAGTAGTCTCAACACTGAAGTATTGACTCAATTTCCTGCAAACTTTCCATCCTGATCGGACGTTTCACCGAACACGTTGAGTCAGTTTGTTCCTCTTTGGGTTTCTGCAGGAGGTTTAATCTTTTAAATCATTAAACTCAAGTCCAGCTGAGGTCATTGGTGTGGAAGAGTTTCAGTTTTTTGTTTACTTCTATGTCACCATTAGATCAAACCTTTTCTCTTTGAGGAGAAAAAGTAAAATATAACATCTGGTTAGTTTCAGGTCTTATTGGACATTATGAAACCAGAACAGTAAAGCCTGATTTTAAAGGAAAAGTTTGACATTTTGAGAGGTGGTCTTTTTTCTCTGACAGTTACATAAGAAGATGGATGTAACTCTCTAAATATGATCCAGCAGCTGGTGCGTAGATCAGCAAGGAGGGGAATAAGTTTATTTCCCAAAATGTCAGACTGCTCCTTTAAAGCCACAGACGCTTCAGGTCTCAGTTTGTAGTCCTCCTGTCTCGATCCACCATCCGAACCAAAGGTGGGCAAAGGATAAAAGCAATAAAAATTCTGTTCATTTTGGAAGCATTTTTCTTAATTCTTTTTTTTTTTTCGTAAACCGGACTCAGCCCAACCATCACCATCGTCAGTATCATCCTCAAACTCTCACAACACGTGTGCAGCCGGTCGCTCGCACACTCAGATGAACTCTGCCGCTCGTAAAGTGCAGATATGAAAGTTATTAGCGCGCTGAGTCACAGTCTCTACAGGCCAGGTAGTCAAGGACCACAGCGAATGACCAAATCTTTGGCAACAACAGCATCCAGTCTGCACATGGCACGACTTTGGATCTGCACATTCACTGTTAAATGTCAAAACGCTGCTTTAGTAATCCTGTAGGAGGGAGAGGACGGAGGTTTTCCTGCAGGATGACTCGGTCACAGATGATACTGTGTCGTCTGTTTTCCACATCCGTTGACCTGTTTTCATATTTTTACCTTTTAAATCCTGAAACTGAGGAGCAGGAGACTCTTTGCATATTTGTCCGTGTATGTGATGATGTGCATAACTGTTAATGAACGTATGTGTTTATCTGTGTGAGAGAGTTCAAGTCCTCCATGTGCTCCTGCATGTATAAATGTGTGTGTGTGTTTTGTTGGCAGCTTTACATTCAGGAAAACCATCTGCTCTGTGTTACACATAGAAAGTTTCCACGACACTATTTTCACTCCCTGACGTTGGAATTCATTCGAGTATGATTTTTCCCTGGATGAGAAACAACAGAAATATTTCCTGAAGCTTCTTATTCTGCAGCTTCAGACACCAGTCAGGACCCATTCTGGATATTTAAGGACGATACCGATACCGGGACTTGAAAGTTTGATCTTTTGTCGACTGTGTTTCTGTTGGAATCAGAATCAATAAAGTACAACGCCGCTCCTGTCTGCTGTTGATTTTATTGGATCATGATTTGCTTTACTGAAGAAAACTGGAGGAAATTTAGTAATTGCTACCATCTTCTAGATACTCCATCCTGCCAAGTCCCTAATCGCAAATAAAAGTATAGATCAGGATGTTCTCTGGCAATTATGTGAGGGAAATTATAATTGTTCCTCATCCAGTATGAACAGACCTTTAGAAATAATAATAATAAAATTAAAATAATCAACTACACTGTCTGTTGAAACCTGTATAGTATAAAATTTAAATGAAGCTGCTTCTCCACTTTTGTCCCAATTAAACTTAAACTTAAAGTCAAAAAAGAAAACTGTGCTGAATTAGAAAGTTGGACTGATCATCACACAGAAAGTTTTGGATGTAAAATTGAGATTTCAGGAGTGTAAACTGACTTATTAGCACATTGGAGGAGAAAGTAAACGTGAACATGAGTCACTCACTTTGACTAAATGTGAAGAGAAACCAGCCTGAGCCATCTGCAGACCGAAGCCTCGACCCTGACTGCTGGTTCCTGCAAACAAACACAGCACAGACTGAAATTCATTCATCGTCTTGTTAGTTCACATTTGATTAAGAGGCACTTAAAGCTCTTATGAGTGTCACAAGTGGTGTCAGTAGTGTTGATCCCACTGAGAAACTGCCTGTTTAAAGCTCTCTGCAGCTTTTAGTTTGCTCTTTTCGTTTGTCAGTCTGCACAGCAAGCTCTCACCAGCTGACCCATATTAGAGTGAAGTTAACCAACGTAACGCTTCACATTTCCAGATTAAACCCTCTGAGCTTAAATGGAAAAGAGAAGGCAAAGTACAGAAACCAGAACATGTTTCAAGACAAACAATGAAAATAAAGAACTAAATAGATTTCTCAGCTTTATCAGAGGTAACAAAAAGATAAAAAACGACTTTGAACACCACTTATATTTTGTTGAAATAACCTTTACTGTACTTAAGTAAAGGATCTGAATGTTTCTTCCAATACTGGATATGCTGACAGGTGCATATTTCCACAACAAGAAGAAACAGAGGAACATAATCATCATATCTTAGTCCAATATTTTCTCTCTTTTAGCTCAGTTGTTTGGTCTCCACCACCTGCTGAGGGAAATCTCTCTCTTTAGCAGCTAAATGATAAATGCTGTGTATAATTAAAGACATTAAAGACAAAAATAATAAAGTTATTGGTTGTAATACCAAAACAATGAGCTGAAAGACACCAAAAGGATCTGTAGCTGAACGTAGTATATGATACATAATCATCTGATCCACGAACAATAGTTATATGATATAAAACTTTTTAGCCATTAAACCTGATGAGTATTTCAAAGTCACTGAATGCAGCTTCAGACATTTAACCAATCAGTAAAGACGTAGGATGCTGAGGGTCAGCTGACCTTCCAGAGAGAAAATCCTCTCTCCCAGCGCGTCCACGATGTCCTTCAGCGCTGACTCGTCCGTCACGTTGAAGAAGTGCTTCTCGTCCGGGTCGCTTGCGATGAACTTGATTTCCTTCAGAAAAGCTTCAGGGTTGATCCCCCGCCGGTTGTAATAACCCAGAACCTGAATGAGACGCAGAGGACACGTTTAGAGGAGTTTTGAAGTCCAGAGACAGAATCAAAGCATGTTAAGAGAAAAACAGGAAGAGCAGGAAGTCAGTTTTAGGTAGCAGGTAAAGAAAGAAGCCGAATTTTCAGTAACAGGAAGCTGATCAGGATCAGACAGGAAGTCGGCCTGGGCCAGTCGAGTGTTTGCGGGGAGGACAGACTCACAGCGATGGCGTACATGGTGACGTTGTCTCTCTCGCTGTCGGCGACGGCCTGCACCAGCTGTGGACTGTCATGAGATTCTCCATCCGTGATCACAATCATCACCTTCTGAGCGCCGGGCCGGCCGCCACGCTTAAACGCCTCCGATCTGCACGGCGAAGAAAAGTAAAAGGTCGTGCATGAAGGAACCTGGCCAGGTGTGTGATTTATCATCTAAGAAAGGTATCGTTGTGTGTCGTACCGCGCCACGTTGATGCCCAGTGCCGTCCTCGTCTCCTCGCCGCCCCGCTGGTCGATGCTCCTGGCGGCCTCCACCACCTCCTCCACTGTCTGGTACTCTCCCAGACCGAACTCATGCACCACGGTGGAGCCGTACTGAACCACACCCACCTGCAGCCAAAACACCACAGCTCAGTCCAAAATCCTGCACCTTTTCCTCCGTCAGCCTGAAGGTCAGCCACATAAAAAACTAAGTCTGCTACTGCTGGCTGCTAAACTTCACAGATAAAAGCTCAAATCTTTGCTAAAGAGTCATTAATGGAAAGTGTTGAAGGGAGGAAGTCTACACTCCATTTATTCTTCTGGCCAAAAGGTTGAAACTCCTCTCTGAACTCTTTAAACTCCTTAAAACATCACTCACTGCTTCCACTACTTTTACAGGTGTCTCAGTTCTTAACTGAATATTGAACTGAACTGATAAAATACTGATGATGTTTGGTTTTAATGGATTTTTACAGGAACATTTTAGTGATGCTGGCTCAGTGTCGGTCTGTTGCTTGACTGAAATATCTCATCATCTACAGGAGAGATTAAACATTAAAACATTCATGGTTCCCAGACGATGTGTCTTCCTGACTCCGGTGACTTTTCCTTTTAGTTTTGGTGATTAAGTTACTGAACGGCGTGTCCAGAACTGAAGCTTGTTTTTCCAACCTTAAAAATGAAAAACACGCAGTGAGTGATGTTTTTATCCACTCAGGTCAATCATCTGTTGTATGGTCCACTCTGATCCAAATGGAGCATCAAGAAGAACAAAAGACCTCAGTAAGGGAAAAAAACGATTTAACAAGGTCAAAAGGTCAGCAGCGGTAAATGGAAAGCAACTTGAAACAACAAAAGATGTGACCTGCGTCCTCGTTGGCAGTTACTGCCTCGGTTTCATGTAAACTGCTGAGAAATAAGAGTGAAATTCAACCATCCACCAACATTTTTTGGGGCAGAAATCCGCCAGTAGCTGAGAGTTTGTGGTGATTACAGCATCGTGCCAAAGAATTCAAAATATTCCCTTTAAATGTACAAGTGGAAAAGCCTCTGACGCAGCATTTAGACCATGATGAGACACTAAAACTACAGTCTGTGAAGAACTGAGGTACTTAAAACACTAAAACAATAAACAAATTATTTAAATGGACTACAAACTCAGACTCTGGCTATCTGTAACATATGAGAGGTGGATGATATCTTATATATTCACCTATATTCATGATGAACTTTCAGATAAACACAGTCTGAAGGGAAAATGTTTTCATTGGTGCATTTTTGTATCCCGCTTGACTTAAAACTTAGAGATGAACCGACCTGCGTCTGACCTGGGCCGATGTAGAACTTGTGCAGGATGTTGATGAGAAAGTCTTGGACCTCGTACCACGGGTAGATGGAGTTAGAACCATCCAGAACAATGACGATGTCCATGAACGTCTCACATCCTACAAGATTAAAAACAAAACATGATGGGTGCTGGACAGGTAGATGGATGGATGTCCAGATGGATGTGATGGATGGATGGATGGATGGATGGATGGATGGATGGATGGATGGATGGATGGATGGATGGATGGATGGATGGATGGATGGATGTGCGGATGGATGTGATGGATGGATGGATGGATGGATGGATGTGCGGATGGATGGATGGATGGATGGATGGATGGATGGATGGATGGATGGATGGATGGATGGTGGATGGATGATGGATGGATGGATGTGCGGATGGATGTGTGATGATGGATGGATGGATGGATGTGATGGATGGATGGATGATGGATGGATGGATGGATGGATGGATGGATGGATGGATGGATGGATGGATGGATGGATGGATGGATGGATGGCGGATGGATGGATGATGGATGATGGATGGATGGATGGATGGATGGATGGATGGATGGATGGATGGATGGATGGATGGTGGATGGATGTGCGGATGGATGCTGATTACTCTGCAGGGCAGGGGCGATGGTGTGGGACAGTCTGAAGTTTCGTCCGACTCTGGAGCAGATTCCCGTGCTGTACAAGGAGCTTCCACATTCATGGGACCAGAGCGGCCCACAAGTCTGAGGACAAATTCAAACAACATTTAAGTGAATACAGGAAACATACTTCATATTATCTTTGATGGAAAGAGTACTCAGATCCTTTACTTCAATTACAATAGTTCAATGTAAAACTACTCAGTTACAAGTCTTCAGTGTATTCAAAATCGTAAGTAAAAGTACAGACATAAATAAATCAGATGTTATATTAATTAAAATAATATATAATGCATCATTTTATATCATCAAATATTTTACATTTAAAATCTTAATTTATTAAGTCAGTAATAGTTGATGAAAATGATGTAGTGAATTGGAAAAATAGTGCCATAAAATATAAATATAGCTACATGTAGATTAAGATTTTACTTCAGTACTTAACTAAAGGTATTTAGTTACTTTCAGTATTTTAAATCAAGTGAAGGTGAGTTGTTGTGTGTGTGTGTGTGTATATGGGTGTGTGTGTGTACGTGTGTGTGTGTGTGTTTGTGTGTGTGTTGCGTCATGTGACTCACCACAAAGCTGTTGTCTTTCGGGTTGGACGTCAGCGTCATTCCCAGCCTCATCTTGTCTTTGCGCTCGGACACGTTGTCCAGAGAAACTTTCCCTGATTGAAGAAACGTCACAGTTCATCTCTGAACATTTAAAATAAAAAACTAACGTGGAAAACAAGAATAATCTCACCATGAAGTAAACATACATGATATTCATACATAAGTAAACTATTTTACTGAACTATATTTATTAATCAGCTGATGTTACAAGTTACTTTACAGACAAAACATCTGATCAGTTTTATAAAATGTGATGCATCATTACAGATTGAAAGGCTTTGCACCGCCTCACGGTGTTACTGCAGATTATTTGATCTGATCAGGATGAAGATGTGTTAGAATCTGCATTAGTGAGAATGATGAAAGTTGAAAGATGTTCTGCAACAAAACTAACAGAAGAAGTGCACGAACAAATTTATTCATTTGTTTTTTTGCATAATATATCATCTTGTGCACATATATTGAAAAAAAAATCATCCCTAAGACATTGGAGTGCTCTGTAATTTAACACTGAATAATCAGTGTTTTTGGAGTAAATGCTCCTGGTTTTACTGTGATCACTTTGTGCAAACTCCTGCTGTGTTTCTGATGTCAGCTCTCTGCACGTGTTGCTCACCCAGGTGGAGTCGGGTGCAGTTTGCAGAGTTTCTGGTATCCAGCGGACACCTGTACACATCGCCGGTCTGCTGCTTCCCCGTAGATTCAAAAGGAGCTCCAACCAGCAACCTGGACACACACACACACACACACACGCACACACACACACAGTAATGGGTTTGCGAGTCCCTCGTGAGGAAAGAAACCTCAGATAAAAACCATAAAAATCACCCAGAAAATAAAAAGTTTTTCTCTCTATGAAAATTAAATGAGTTTGTGACACATGAAGACAATAAGAGAATAATACAAATGGTAAATATGGTAAATATATCATTGGGATTTGAGTATCAAGTGTAATTCAGCTCAAAATAAACAACACAAGCAACAGAAAATCAAAAAGCACAACAGGCAGAAATTTACTTGATAATTAGATTTAATGTTATTTTATACTAGATTACATTTAAGGGGAATTATTGTTGAAGTACATTTATAAAAAGATATTCAGAGTCACATGTCAAAGATTTGACATGAAGTATCTTAAAACGCAGCACAAACTTCACATGGTTTTTTGATTTAAATAACTTATTTATTTAAATACTTAAATATTTCACAAGAGCGTTGACTGACTCATAAAGGATGTTTCAGTGGGTCACAGTTTATGTTAAAGCCAACGTTTATTTCTAGTGAAGGAAATAATTCACTCTTTATTTAGTGGAGGGCAAAGTAACGATGCTGGAAAGTTTCATCACATCATCATCATCCAACATTCATCTTTGCTTTTTAATCGTAACCACCATGTTTCCCTGACATTAACGTACCACAGCACCTGGGATGCTGTTGATAAAGATGAGTTCATTCCAAATAATCATATATTTATCAAAGAGTACCACTTTCACTTCACTGCTAACAGTTTTTATCAAACTTAGGCTTGAATTATTCTTGAAAATTGGTTGTTTTTGTGTTTTATATCAGAAACGGAGAAAGAGGATTATTCACATGAAGAATAATCTGCAAGTTAACTTGATAAAAATCCAATGCACCACATCAGAAACAACCAATTCAAACAGACAGTGACTGTGTATTGATCCATGTGAGTGTTTGCTGAGTGCTCTGAGTCTCTGAGGACGTCTGATGCTTCCTTTGTTATTCAGATTTACTGGAACTTGTGTGAATTTGATGAAGGAGCAAGGTGTTAAGAAAGATAGTTGTTTGTGTCGATCATTTAGCTGCAGCGTTTGTAGAGGATGCATGGTGGTAAATAAGTGAATAGGTGATGATTAATCCCCCTCCTGCACTCAGACGTCTCCATGTCAACCTCCAGCAGGTTGTTAGAACCAACCACATGTGGCCTGCACGGCGTTTTTTCTGGGAAGACGTCTGAGTCACGTACCGGAGGAGACGCCGTGGCAGGTCGTAACCTCCGATCTGCCGCGGCGTCTCCCGTCCACATCAAATGGCTGCAGAGCGGCGCTGACAAACCACATCCCGAACATCCCGCAGCCCCTCATCCTCTGACATCATTTCCTGAACAGGTGCCGTCATTTAAACTCTACCTGCCTCTTCTGCCACCTCTTTATTGGGCTGTTTGTGACTAAACCACTGATTTCCTGCGTTTCTTACGGTGTAATGTCTCTGAACAGGCCTGCGAGGGGGGAGGACCTGCATTAATCAGCAGGGGGGGTTTGTTTTTACTGCTCCTGTTTCTTCTTCTTCATCTCATATCCTAGACACAAAGAAGGTATAAGAGTGAAGACATTTTTATGATTTTAATCTCTGCTGCTGCTGCAAACATCCTGATCCATGATCGATCAGTTTGATCGATCATGGATCAGTAAAAACACATTAAACTTTTCAGCTGCTGGTTTGGTTTTGGCCGAGTTGGTCAAACGTTGCTCGCTTGTTGAACATGTGAGGAAACAAACATCAGAGCAGACCAAACACACACACACACACACAGATCCCAGCGTGACACTCGGCTCTGTAAACACACACACCGCCGGAGGTTTGACCTCAGAGGTCACCGCAGGTCGACGGGTTTAACTCCAACAGACACAACAGCGTCCTTGAGCAAACAAACACACAGCTCGACGTGGAGGTCCGCGCGAGTTTTTATTAAAGTTTTCCAGACTGTTACTGTAACTCAGGGGAGTGTAAATAAAGCTGATTCGATTCGCAGAGTTTAGTTTCTGTGGAGGATTTCCAACAAGGAAAGGTTCTCACACACACACACACAGTCACTGGTTTGAAAAACAAAACTCAGGTGTGTTTGTACCTGCAGGCTGTTGTTTGTGTGTGTGTGTTTATTCACATTTTACGGACAGTAGAAGTCCTCACAACTTCAGATGTGTCACATTAGTAACTAATGACATTGATTATTGATTATTAATGGATGGACATTCATGTTTTTTTGCTGTAACTTTCTGCGACACTTGAATGATGATAAAATTACGAGAAAATCTGCAAACAGACCAAAAAGATGAAAATTAAATTTGTGCTGTGAACTTTCTCCACGTTCTTAAAGAGCCTTTAGCGGCTGTTAAAACAACACTGTTAGAGGGGTTTTTTTTATTTATTTTTATTGGAGGGTTATTTTTTGTATTCGGGTACAGAGAAAACAAAAACTCGATCCAGGACGAACAGTCGGAGGATCAGAGATATGAGGCAGCAAACGTCGCTCAGAGGACTGAAACTGACTCTGGAAAGTTAAAACAGCAGCAAAAGATTCATTTTTCAGGACGGTCACAAAGTAAAGGAGAACTTACTCTTATATTTCTGTACTTTTGTGTAAATCTTAATTTTCTATTTAATCATTTTCTTCTTTATGAACATGGAGTCGATGTTTCCTTGGAGGCAGCTTCAGAGTTCGTTGTGAACTCTGTTAAACTTTTTAACCTCGATTTAAACTCCTCTCAAACCTTGAAAACTTTATTTTGGGCTTGTTGTAAACCTTCATGAGGAAAAGTGAGCGTTTCCTGATGTTTCTCAGACGTGCTGCTAAACAACAGGAGTGTCAAAGGTCACCGGGTCCTGTTGGTTTATGGGTACAAATATTCCCGTAAATGTTCGCAGCGTTCCTGAAAACAATCATGGATGAAAGAGAAGGAAGAGCGACAGAAGAGGAGGATTATTCCACCGCAGAGAGTCTGGACAAACACCTGAGATGTGAAAGTCACCAGGTTGTGTAGAAAAACAACTCTGCAGAGTAACGATGTCAAACCCCCCTCCCTCCTTTAAAAACACACACAGCAGAGCGATGGGCTTCCCAGAGGGAGGCTGGGGAATAACAAACCGCAGCACATAGTTTCCAGATCCGCCGCTCCGCCTCGGGACGCAGGAGAAGCCGCTCGCGAGATAAACGCGAATACTTTCCGCTTATTTACCTGCGACTTCAAAAGAGGAGAGATTCTGTAATCCTGGAAGACTGCGAGGTATTTATTCATCGGGCCTGAAATGTTTCCAGATCAGAGAAAAATGAGGCAGCACAATCTAACCTGAAACCGCAGACAGACGATAAAAAGTACGACAGAACAGTTTAAATCTCTCCCGCTGCTCGTGAGATTAAACCGGATTACAGCACATCACGTTACGTTGGACAGAAGTGGACATGAAGCCGGTTTATTTCTAACAGACGGGGGTGAAAACTGTCAATCAAACTTTTATGTCTTTCTGAGGTGTGAGGGCAAAGCATGAAAACCATAAAGTACTATATGCTGAATTATAAAGAAAATAATCTGTATGAGCAGCCCCTCTCCTTTAGTGTGATGATTTCATGTGCATTTCCTTTCGGTCAACTGAACAGAGCTACACGTGACAAAGTGACCGATATTAGACCGGAAGGCGTGTGGCACTGAGAAGAGTCGAGATTAGATGAAATTAAATGAGATAGTTCCATGAGAGGAGATTAGATTGGATTAAACCAAACTACAAAAGATCAAGTGTACAAATTGAGATGAAACACGATTAAAATTAGTTGAGATAAACCAAACTGAGATGGGAAAACCTGGTTAGATGAGAGAAATTTACTAAATTAGACCCGACAAAAAGAGAAGAGATGAGATTTGTAGGATTATAATCTGAGAGGAAAGTTCAGGATGTTCAGCTCACATTTATTATTTTGTCTGATGTCATCTGATCTCATTTGTTCCTCTGCTGCTTTTAAAATTGATTAAGATTTACAGGATAAATTAGATCATTTGACATGAAATACACTCGCTGCTTAGAGATCAGGTGACGTTTAATGAAATTAAACGAGACAAAGTTCGATAAAAGTTCAGATTAAGTGGAAACTGCTCATCCATTAACAGTTTGATGATCAATATATGATCTCATCTGATTAATTGTTTTTTTATTGCAGCAGACAGAAACACCTGCAGGTTTAAAAGCTGGTGTTTGACATGAAGAATGAGAAAGCAGACGAGCAGTGAACTGAGGCCAGGAACAAACTGTACAGGAACATGTGAGACAGAAGCTATGTGACCATAGGAGCAGATTAAGATGAGGAAATCCTAATTTATAGCAGAGAGGACAGTAAATAACGCTCTGCCGCTGTTCCACTTATCAGACACGTCGGTGGAAAATGTGTCACCCCGACATGATTCGAACATCTCAGCGTGATTCAGTGACTCTCTCACTGGGAAACCAACAACCAACTTTCCTGGAAACATCTCCGATTTGAAGGTTTTCGACTCACTTTCCCAGGACATGGAATTTAGCATCTGACAAGCTGCAGTGTCCAATAAATCCTAAAAATTCAACAGCTATTTTTCCTTTTCTAAGCAGATAGAGCAGATATCTTCTCTGTCTTCACCCGAAGCTTTTTGGAGAGGCGTTCAAATCCTGTCTGAAAGTCTGGAAGATGATCAAACATGTTTTTAATGATGGAGAGGAAACTGACATTTATTCAGCCCAGTTTATCCAGCTTAAGATCTGTTGTCTTATTCAAATCTGCCTTATCCGAATGTGAAATACGTTCAAGTCACATGATCGACATTTAGAGTCTTTACTCTTCGATCAGCCATTTTTTTAAATTCAAACTCCACTAAAATGGGAACAGACTAAAACAGATTAGATGTTTAGATCTTTAACCTGCTGTAGTTTTTAAGTCTTTCTGTCAAATTCAAGCAGCTGTTCTGTTTCTCGACATCCAACAACCTGTGATCAAACGTGTGTATATGTAGATGCCAGATATATATGAAATAATATACAGTCAGATATGGAAAATACAGTTGTATTATTGAGGTGCAAACTAAATAATGTGTATATGTATGTAGTGTAGTAATGTAATATGTCAGTTCAGACTGGTTTCTATAGATGCAGGCAGATGTGGATAGATCAGGCCGACACAAACCAGTTTCCAAACTCGATCCTGAGATTTCTGCAGCCTCTCACATCACCACGGTTTGAGCCTCCCTGCACTGCTTACCACTTTCTTTTATAGTCCATTTGAAAGTTTTGCTCATAATTTACAGGCTTTACATCATCAGGAGTACATCAGTGGACTTTAAACCCTCCAAAGTCCAAAAAGGCCTCTCAGATGTGCTACGTTTTCTGTGCTGCACCTCGACTCTGGATCTGCTGAGACTGTTTCTGCTACCTTTTGGTCCATCGACCTGCACTTTCTAACTGTGAACTTAAACTTTATTTAAGTTTATCTTTAGTTTAGCTTGTTTGTGATTGATTTTATGTTGTGTATGAACACAGCTTTAAAAGTGCTCCACAGATAAACTTATGATTATTAATGCCCTCCTGTTCTCTTCATATCAGCCATGAAAACCTCGCCCACCTCTCCTGATCTGGTTTCTTCAGATGTAGACGGATCAGTTCATCTTCTGATACATCAGCAGATTTTATTTTCTTGACGCTGGTTTCTCTACACGCAGACACCCTCACAGTCTGGTTTCTGGTAAACGAATAGTGAACTGGGATTTCTCACCACTGCCGTCCTCCCGCCTCGTGCTGCTGGACTGTGTAACCAAACTGTTTTTCTTTTGAACCGGAGAAGATCTTGAAGTTCTTTGTGTCAAAGCTGAAGCAGAGCTGAAGATCTGAAACAAGAAGACGAAGAAGAAGACGATCATTACGGTAGCTTTATTTATCGAGAGACAGTTCATCAGCTTTTACAAACTGGACGCTGCCCAGTGTAAACGGGCCGCATGAAGCACAGCTGTTTCTACAGACATGACTGTTTAATGTGTTTCTGTCTTTGTGTAGATAACAGGGGAGGTTTGACAGCAGAAAAAATAATCCTTTTCTGCACCCACACGAGCAGGAAGAGGAGCAGAAATGAGATGCAGACTCAGTCAGTCTGTCCACCTTCACATTAAAACTGCTAAATGAGGAAGCTTTATCTTCCTTTTTAGAGACCTCTACTAGGAAACGCAGTAAAGTCTCTGATTGAAGAAGACGTGGAGGAAAAACATAAATCACACTTCATCACTAAAAGATCTCGTGGAATCAAACTTTCCTCTAAGAGCCTCTCTGGCCTGAAATCCAGATTCTGTCTCTCTTCGCTTTCCTGCAGAAAAGAAAGAATGAAAAACACTAAATCACAGCAGGTGCTGCTCATATTCTGTCTGCAGGTACGTGGAGGGACGAAAATACTGAAACTGGAAGCAAACCAACACGTGGAATCCAATTTAACAACGACGATATAAATGGCGATGAAGATTACACCTCAAAGAAAAGTTTACTGGAGTGTTTAAAGTGGCACCAAAAGTCTATTTAACATGTCCAACAATATAAATGTGATTAAAATCTGCTGTTTGAGTAACACCTGTTAAATGAATAATGCGACAAATAAATCAGAGGATCAACTAAAGTTTGGTTTTCAAATCAGCCTGTTATTTTTCTTAAAAGATTCATCTTCATACTCAGTCAGTTATTTAGTTATATATACTGGTTTCTTGTGTTTTTGTTTGTTTGTGGCCTTTTGATTTCTCTTTAGTGCCATAAAAGCACAGTAATAATCAGGATTTTATGTCTTTATCTACTCTGAAGTGTCTCTGCATGGACGCTGTCTTGTTTGAGTCAGATGACAGTTTGTTCGTATTCATGCACGACTTCAGCCTCCTCTCTTTGATTTACTTTAAATTTCACCCCATGAAATACTGAAATCTGTCCTGAACTAAACCTGAGGAGAAAACGAAAAATAATCCTGTCAGAGGTCACTGATATCAGACTTCCTCTTCTTCCTCTTCCTCCTCTTCCTCCTCTCTGCTCCTGTTTCTGGAGCGTCTTCTGGTTTCAATTAAAATCTTTCTCGGGCGGTCAGTCGTCAGGAGAAGGAGGGGAGGACTTTGTAACGCCGCCAGGTCTGTCAAAAACCGAGATGATAATGGACGATGAAAGTGACGTCACTGCGTTTTTTTCAAGATGATTTTCCATGACAGGAAACTGAGAACCAGCCTGGAAAAAGCGGGAGAGGGATGATTTCATCTTTTCAGCAGCCGTCCGGTGAACTCAATCAGCATCCTCCAATGAAACAGGATGAAAGTGATGATAAATCACATTAGCAAAGGCATTCTTCTGCTATCAGATCACTAGAACAATTTTATTCATGTGGCATACTACGAGAAAAATAGAAAAGCAGATTTAGACCGAAGAAGAGCGTCTTCATTTTTCCTCCTTCATGGTTTTGTGCTCAGAGCTCCAGTGACCTTCCAACTATTTCATATTTTTCTTTTCAGCCCAGGCAGCTTCCCAGAAAGAGCAGCTGTGCAAAGACAGTTTAAATATTATATAAACCTATATGTTACTTTTCTGTAATGTGATCACCGTGTTCACTTTATTGATTGTGTTTGGGTTTTTTATTAACGCCAAATAATCAGCATGAAATGATTTATGAATGAGGCACAGAGAAAAGAGAACAACTTTTAAAATGCTCACATTTAATCAGATTTACGACCCGAAGCTGCATCACAGGAAGATTTTCCAACTTCAGAGCTGATCTCCATGAATTCATAAAGTCTTTGTGGAGAATTCAAACTCTCACTAAGTTATGAAGTCACGAAGTCTGAAAACAGAGACTCTCGAGTGAATCTGACATCTGAAGTACGAGCTGGACCAGAGAAAGTCCGAATTTAATGAGCAGAGTTTGAATCTATAGAGATCCATAGATACAGATACACATTATATACACACATTATATACACACATCATATACATACAAATAGACATTACATCTCATTCTTAGTGTTTTAATCTCAGATCTGTTGAGTTTTTTACATTCTTTCTTTTGATTTTAACTTCAAGAGGTTTTCATCTCTTCTCATCTCATCAAACTTTATTTCATCTTCTCATCTCATGTAATCATCTCTTCTCGTGCCAGTTTCACTCCTCTAATCTCATCTCATTTTACCCAATCTTCAGTTGTGTCTCAGTTTATTTTAACTTGTTTCTTCTAATCTCATCTCATTTAATCTTAATTGGGATTAATTCCATGTCATTTTATTAATCTGAGTTTGTACAATCTCAGTTGATCTCATTTTGTATTTTATCATCTCGCTTTGTCTGTTTTGATTTTATTTCATTTGAGCTCTTCTAATCTCATTAACATTTTATTCTATTCTCACTTCAGTTGTTTTGTTTTAGATAATCTTGCTTAATTTCATTTTGTCCTAATCCTAATCCTAATTTCATCTCCTTAATCCTTCAGATTTTCATCTAATTTCATCTCTAATATGTGAAATTTATGTCATCAGACTGAATCTAACTAATGTCATCTCATTTACTCTCATCTTGTTGTATCTCGTATCGTCAAATCACTTCTAGTTTTGTCTAACTTAGCTTGATCACATCTCCTCAGGTCACATGACAATCTGTCTAATCTCTCATTTTATCTCAGTTAATGTCATCACCTTCACCTCACCTCATTACACCTCATCTCATTTGATCTTTTTGATAATACTCAGTATTCAGCTTTTATTCAATGCCTGTTTATTTAATCTAATGTCTAATATGATGTTTCCTCTTGTTTTATCTCATTTTGTTCTAACAGCTTTTATCTCATTTTATCTCAGCTCAGCTCAACTCATCTCATTTTAGTCACTTGTGTGTGTGTCATCTTGCTTCTTCTCATGTCACCTCGTCAGGTTTAGTCTCATCTCATCTCCTTTTCTGCTCCTCCTTTGTATTCTAGTTAATGTAAAGTTTTATCTCCTCTCATCTCATCCATCATTAGAGATTTATCAGCTTTTAAGAGCAGCCAGAAACCTATTAAGCTCTCATCCTGTAAATGAAATGTGGCAGCCTTGATCATCATTATCTCTTCCTGCTTCTTCCTCTTCAGTCTTTGTTGTGTGTTTTAGTGTCCGTTCACTGATGTCGTAACAGCTTGTGAGCCTTTGACCTGCCCACCCTGACCCGGTGACCTCTGTGGTCTCTCTGTGTGTTGGAGGATTTCCTCTTCGCCTCCTCCAGCTGTGTAAATGAGCACAGCGCTCAGAAAACCAGCGAAGGCGGCGGTGATGAGTTTGGCTGCTGAGGACGAAAATAAAGGACGCTGGAAAAGAGAGGGGTGATGGGTAAAATGTCTCGGCCGTTAAGGTGCGTTTGTTTCCTCGAGAGGAATCTGCTCCTGTCTGAGCCCAGCCAAGAACCAGCTCGATTTATCGGAGCCGTTTGGCGAAAGACAGAGAGAGACTTGGCAGAGCAGGAAAACGAGACCCAGATCCAAGTCTGACAGTCTGCTATCGCCACTGGAAGATCTGACTGATCTGAATGATCCTCCCGGCACATTGTTCACATTTTTTACACAGTCGAGGAGTCTTTGTGAGGTTGTTGTATGTATACGTCTCCACACTTAGCTGATTTTTCCAGATGTGTCTTTGCTGCCGTCATAATTGAAAACAGGTTCACATCCAGCTGCAGCTACTGGAGCAAAGAAAAGGATTATTTTTGCTCGGACAGAAACAAAGTCTCTGTTGTTTTTGCAAAACCTCCACTTTCCAAATCAGATGCAGGAACTGGACATAAATCTAATCAGGTCAAAGATGGAAGTGATTTAGTGAACAGCGCTCGTGTCAGGCAGCTTCGCAGCCAAACGCTGTCTGTGTCACTTCCTCCAGCAGGCGGACAGATGGCTCTGCAGGCCAAGAAATCACCGCAGCCCGTCGACCACAGATAACCCTTCACCTCTCTGACAGGCAGCACAGGTCAGAGGTCACGACCCCGACAGTCAGTGCAATATTTCTCACCTGTCAGGTTTGATGCCAGTCAGATGCAGCAGGACGGTGTCATCCAGACAAACTCATACAAAACTCCTTTAAAAAACGGCACCTTTAAAATAATCTTGTTATAGACCAGTTTACAGTGTTTTTTGTCATCATTTTTAAATTTGACATACAGATGTTCGACCAAGAAGCACAACCTTTCAGGATCTTCACTTCTTTAGACGTATTTGTTTGTTTGAGTGTTGAGTCGCACACACAGTTTAAATATCTGCTGTGCAAAGACGCGGTACATTTTGAATGAAATCTGGTGTGAAAGTTTCTCCTTACATAAGATGACACGTATCAAGGGTCGGCCCGATGATCATCCAGCGTACACTCCCAGAACTGGCTGAAAAATGAAGAAGTCATTTTATTTTCTTTAGTTATATAAAGCTTTTTTTATGCATCAGATTAATTGTCAGACTGCTCGGGCCCTGAAGCAGAGCTGCTTCTTCGTTACAGTCAAAATAAAACCATGCATGTCTGTGGTTACTATGAAGTGCAGCTGTGATGCCAAGCTGGCAGCAGCACCAAGTCATATTTCTGTTTGGTTTGTTTTGTACCGCTTGAGTGTCACATGGGTGGGGTTTAATATATGAGAGTGTCAGAGAGATTAAACAGCTCACAGAACAGTTTCTGAGTCGATTTAAAGATCATTTAGTGGGATTTAAAATCTGCCAGGACACAGCTTCCAGAAGTGACTAACTCCACCTGTCTGGGGCATCGAGGTGTTTAAATCAACTGTTTCTGTATAAGTATTGGAGTGATTTCTAGGAGAAGTTGTGTGTTTTAGCCTGAGCGAGGCAGGTGGGAGCTGATATCTTCCTGTGTGGCGTTACCAACCGCAGAATGACAACAACAAAAACAGCATCATGACTGATGTGCTGCTGACCGAGTTTAACGATCCACCTAAAAGCCACAACTCGCAGTAAAAAAACATTTCACACCCTGAGCTCCTGCAGAAGTACCCATCACCTCGCAGCGAGAGCTCGCTGACCCGCAGGCCGAACCTCGAGGGAAACATGCGGCGCCTCGCAGCCTCCCTCCAAACTCCAAATGGAAGTTAGAGGCCGGTGGGATCACAACACTTTAGCTCCAACGTATAAAAACACAATTACTGAGTGAAACAGGAAAATGATCTCTGACTTAATCTATCAGGACTGAAACGCCTTCATATATAAATCTGAACACATCTGATGGCAGCAGAACATAAAGAGTGAGATGTTGGTTGGTTTTAACGTCCACCATCCACCATCAGGTCATTTTCAATCTCTTCAGTGAGATTTTCCATCAGATGAAGAGGACGTATGAATAAAAGTCTCATCAAACTTAATCTCATGGTCAGCAGAGATTCGTAATCTTGTCATTTAAAGGCGTCAGTAAACAAAGTGTTTGGCATTTCGTTAAACAGCTTCTGAAAATTTTCTCCCCAAACACAACTATTTGACACGAATAAACAGGCTGCATCCGACGCTCCAACATTCACACCAGATTTACACATTTATACTATGACTGGTCATATGTGTGGAACAATTCAACAAATCAAACCAATCAGACTGAAGCTCCTCAATGAGAGCTCTGCTGGCTCTGCTGGCTCCTGTTCAGCAGAGGCACAGAAACAATCATAAACTAAGCTAAGCTACGCTGTTAGCTGTATGTGGAGATTTTTGTGTCGCCTCCAGGTGAACTGTGATGCGTTCAGTCTTTAAATCAAGATGTGAAGGCTTATCTTGAAAAAAAAAAGTGAGCACACTGAGTGACTGAAACTTTGAAGTGAACTGAAAGAAACCTTAACCTTTAAACCTCCGGGTGTGATGTGTTTTTGTTATTTGTATTATTGCATCTCGTCAGTCGTTATGGTGCCTTTTCGTGTTGCATCCGAGCACAAAATCTGAACGTAAGCGGACCCTGAGTTTTGCATGTTGCTGGGTGTAATGAAGATTGTGGCTTAAAGTCTTATTCAAAAGATACTTTTATTCTGAAGGAGTGATCAAAACTTTTTTTACTCAGAAGTTGTTCACACACACAAACAGCTCCATCAGTGCTGATCAGATCAGAGTTCAATATAAACTCTCACTATAAAGACTTACAGACGCTGATAAATGTTTTGAACTCTTGACACTGCTTTGAACAAACCCACGTGCCCCTCTCGCAGAAAACACATGATGAAAACAGCACACAAATCATCAGACAAAGGACTTTAAAGGCTTTAAAGAGAAGCTGTGAGGGTGCAAATACTTCACCACTGCTGGCTGGAAGTTTAAAGGACGGTGCAACATCAAAATTTAATCCACAGACGGGATGAATGATGTGACTGCAGGGTAAAAGACGAGCTTTGATGCTTTTAGAAAACATTCAGAGAGATTCAGAGAGTGGAAACATTCAGACAGAAAAGATTTAAATCTGTTTAAAATAAATCTCCATGTTTATTCCTGTCGTTAGCCTCAACGCTCCTTCAGGTGATAAAACATCAAATGTACCTTCATGTCGCTTCAGACTGTCGCCATGGCAACAGGTGCTGATTTCAAGTCAACAATCCATCACACCTACACCTGTCTCACCTCTCTCTCTCTCTCTCTCTCTCTCTCTCTCTCTCTCTCTTATTTCCGCTGTGTTGTGATGCTCGCTCGCTCACCTGGCAGGAGGCTGCAGGTCGACAGCAGCAGAAGAAGATGTTGATAATAATCCATGAGTGTGTTTGAAAAAAAGGAAAAGTAATGAGACAGGTAGTGTGTGTGTGAGTGTGTGTGTTGACTCTTAACTCTGCTGCTCTGATGAAGGAGGGAGAGAGGAAGAGAGGAAGAGAGGAGGAGGAGGAGCATCAAACACACCTCCTCCTCCTCCTGACACACACACACAGATAGATCTCTGTTTTTTTTAAAGAGCCTTTAACTTCACCTTCCCTTTTCAAAACAGGAGCCATCATGTCCCGATTGGTGCACAAACAGGAAATGCCTCCATTCAACATCTGTCCAATAACCTGCAGAGAAAGTTACTGAGAGTCGCTCCGTGAAGCGTTTAAAGTGGAGTATTAACAGTTAATAAATACCTCATAACACAGTACAGTGGTGATAAATACATTTAAAAGATCTCCTATATTTACAAACTGTTGTTAAACTTTGATAAAGCTTTAATAAGTGATCAATATATGAAGGGTTGTGAAATGGGAGCACAGCTGGTTTCACATTTACATTTAATACATGTTTATAACACACTCAGCAATAAGAAATATTCAAGTGTTCAGTGTAGAAAATGAAGATATATTTATTATTTATAACTGTGATTTATTATGTTGTCATTCCTCCACTGATAGATCTCTACAAGAGGAGTTATAGTTCAAATAAATAAAGAAAAACTTGAAATATGACAAACGGTGAAATTATAGTGAATTCTAAACATTTATTACACATTTATATGCTGCTTATAGACCTTAAAATAAAGTGTCGCCAGGGTTTGTCCTCATTCTGTGTTTCCCATATACAGGTTCATATTCTGTTATTCAGTTTAAGTTAAATTTCATTTCTGAGAAATCAGGTTTCATTTATGACGCATTCAAGTGATCTTTGTCCAACTCTGGGGATGGCCATTTGACCCTGTTAGATTTGTCAAATTTCCCTTCAGGTGCTCATCTGCTAAATATTTCACATTTAGATTCATGAAAAGCATCTACCGTGTGACATTGTTACAATGCAAACAGTAGAAATGGTTTCAGTCAGAGGGTGCAAAAGACCAATAAATTCAGACAAAGATTTTAAACACTGCATGCTCCCACCGGCTCAAACATTAAATCATGAATGACAAGTGGAGCCCAACATGACAGACACGACTACTGAGAGTATGTATGCAGAGGGAAATTGCACAAACACACATGCAGAGGGAAACTGCACAAACACACACATGCAAACACACAACAATAACTTATTTGTCACTTTGTGTGAAATTGAACGTAACCCAAACATGAGAAAACGAATGGTTGACCTTGTTAGGACAAACATCTCGTCCCCAAACCAGATGAGTCCCCACACTGTCACTGTGTCAACACACACACACACACACACGTTCCCAGTCAATAGAAAAAGATACTGCAGCACAGCGAGCTGGACAGCAGCAGGCTGCTGGAAATAACAAGTGGAAACTCAGAGTCAAAGCAGCAAAGTTAAAGTGAAACAGACGGTAAAACAGCCTTTAAATCAGCCAGAGGATCAGTCAGTGAACACGACACCCCGTTACTGTCCCACATAAGCTCTGTGCACAGAGACGGACGGACGGACAGGTGGGGCTGACCTGTCGCCTCCACATGCTCAAACACATGTCCAACATCCAGCTGAAGGTAAATGATCATGTTATTGTCTGTTTGGATTTGATAAAAACACAGAAACTACACACGACTTTATAAATCTGGTACCTCATATTTGTACCTTTGTGGAGCTCAAAGACAAGTTTTGCACATGTAGTATCAGAAGTTTTCAGTATAAATAATACTACTGGCTGTGATATTGATCCAAATTCACTTTATGAAATAGTTCAGTCATTCATGAAAAAGTTGTGTTTGCTTTCTTGCCTGATTGGATAAGAGGATCAATGCCACGTTCATACCTGTCTGTTCCTTTTGCTGCAGAGAATGAGCTCATTTCCCAAAGTTTCCATTAAAAATGCTTCAGTCTGACCTGACTGGGCAGATTTCAGAGAGAGGAGCCAATCGTGATCGAGTTAGTCTGGAATTAGTCTGAAACTGTCGAAGACTTTTAAAAATTCAAACAAAACTTTAAATATTTCTGATGAAAAAGTAGGACATATGAAGTCACGTCACTTAGAGAGACCAAAACAAATCAAACACCCACAACACGGTGATGAATACAAAGAAACAGACACAAAAACGCCACAGCCAAGAGAAGAAACTGAGATCATTTCAACCACAAAACAAATAAGCAGACTGCCGTAAAAATGCTCTGTAATGAACGTCTGAACAGGCTCGTTTTCATTTCCCGACACTCAACAAGCTCCACTGAATATTGGAAAAACACTTCGACACACACAGAGAAAAACACATCTGTCATCTCATTTTATGGCCTTTAAAATACGTCCATTGTTCCTCAGAGTTTCTCCTCTGAGGATGCTGAGTGTTCGTCACTGTCCTCAGATCTACGTCTGTCTGCAGATTCAGCAGCAGAAACCTGAAGGAGACACGTGGTCGGTTGTGTCACACCTCGGTGTGTGTTCAGACAGCAGGAAAGACTGAAGCTCAGATAAAGAAACAAAGGAAGCTTTAAAAGAGCAGCTGGTCTAAAGCAGAAGCAAAAAATAACCTGAAAAATAATGAAAAGCAGTTACAGATGGCAGATGAAGTGCTGAATATTACGATCCTCCAGAAAATAAAAGCAGCTTTTGGCTCGTTGAGGCTGGCTGCTTCTTTTCATCTTTTCTTATATTTTATATATTTTACTGTTCTGCACCAACACATCAAGTGAAAGTCCCCCAAATATTCAAAAACTCATTCTGATAGTGAAATCTGTTTATTGGATATTTCATTTGTATTTATTATTGGTACTTTTATTTTGATGTAACATGTGGCACTTCCTCTGAAGTCTCTAACTTCATCAGTCACAAAGCTGATTTAAAGGAAAACTATTCTTTCACAACTTTGGTCTCATTTTTGTAGTTTTTAGTCTTTCCTGTCTCCCTCGGAGGCTTTACAGTCTGTACAGTTGTGACACCCTCTGTCCTTAGACCCTCGAACCGAGTCATTTCAAGATTATTCTGAAGACCTCAAACTGAGGGTGAATCACCTGGAATGATGTTAATAAAAGTGCCAAAGGAAGGGGCTGTCTGACAGCGAGGTAAAGTGGTGATAATATATTCTAAATATAGCAAACACTTCAAATGATAATAATCTTTTTGGTGGATAATTTTAAGTTTAGTTTTCTCTCCAGTGCTCCAGTGGCTTTTCCACACTGGGATAATGTGAATAAGAAGCTCAACCACACTTAATAAAAAAATGCTAAACGTCCCTTTAAAGGAGCAGTGTGGAGGCTTTAGTGACATCTAGTGGTGAGGTTGCAGGTTGCAGATATCCAGAGCTGGTGTTTGGTTCGTCCCTTCCGGGCTACTGTAGAAACATGGCGGTGCAACATGGCGGCCTCCGTGGAACACGACCTGCTCCCTCTGTAGCTATGAAGGGCTCATTTTAAGCTGACAAACACACAATTACATACCGATGAAAACATAAATATGAATATTATGTTCAATTTCTGCCAATAAATCCTTTAAATAACACTTCTAATAGATTAATGAGAAAATACGCCATCAGGTTATTAGATTATTGATACTGAAGCTGTCAGAGCAGCATGTTACTGCAGGTGAAGTTAGTTTGAAGTAATTTATATATAGTTAGCTCGTTTAGTCCTGTGGTGTCCAACCTGGGGCTCAGGCCCCTCCAAAGGGTCACCAGATAAATCTGAGGGGTCATCAGATGATTGATGGAGGAGGAAAGAAAGAAATAAGAAAGAAAGAAAGAAAAACAAGCTCTGATGCACAAATCTGTTTCAGTTTTTTTTACAATCATGTAATGTGCTGAACAGAAACAGGAAACAGAAATAAAACTTCAAATTAAATGTCTGAATTTAATAACCTTCTGCAGATTTTATTTGAACTCCATGCACTTTGTTCATTAAAGGCTTTAACTTGTCGTGTTTTGTAGTACAGTTTGTTGTGTAAAGTTCTGCTGTAATAAACGTGGTGCAGCAGGTCTGTGTGCTCCCTCTGATTTTAATAAAGTGAAACGTCGTAAAACAGGGAAGGACGACTGCTCCCTAATAAACCACAAACACTGCTGTCTGCTGGTTTGTGTCTCTGAGAAAATACATTCAACAGATGCACATTTACGTATAAATTTATCTGTACGTCTGCTGCAGGAGGTTTTTCTATCCGTCACCTGTTGTGCTTTGAAAAGACGAGATGAGCAGAATAACTGTTGTTAATACAGAGCTGGTTTCTGTGCCGGGGGGGGGGGCTGCTCTAGTTTTTGGTTGCAGACGCTGGTTAACTGTTCCCAGATGGGCCAGAGTCCAGGCCTGAGGACACTTCCAGGGGAGCTCGGCATCAGGCTCTCAGTGTTAAAGGGCTTTTCCACTGCACGTATATTTATTCCACATAAGTCTCCTCTGAAAATAAGAAACGGTTCATATTTTCACCACATTTACAGGCTCTTTGTCCTCATAAAGTGACGTCAGCAGTGACACAGTGTGGGATAAAACTGATGTGTTTTTATTGTTTATCGCCGGCTGGAGAATTTATTTACATCTGCTGCTAAATATTTCACGAGCTGAGATGTCCAGTATATTTACAGCATTAATACGACCCTCACAGGAGAGATTAACACAGCCAAAGGTGGAAGAAATAGTCTTTTACTCCAGTAAAAGTAGGAATACCTACTCTGCACTGACCGAATTAAAAGTACTAGTCTAGTAAAGTCTAATAGATATGATATAATTGGACATTAATGGGTTGATGCATTAATGTGTTCATCACTTTAATGTTGCAGCAGATTTTATTTTATGACTTTATAAGCTGCTGTGAGGAAGTTAATTCAAATAATCTTATCTGATCATCATGACTCATTATTTATTTATTGATTATATTTTGCATATTACTTAATGATAATAATTACATTTTGGTCTATACATGCAAAGATGTTCAGTTTCGGTCACATTAGATGAAGAAATGCAGCAAATCTTCACATTTCAGGTGTTGGAAGTCGGACGTTTGGGCTTTTTGCTTGACTTAAATGATAAAATCAATTATCCAAATAATTTATAGATTATTTTTAATTATTGTTGAAATAATTTCCTCATTTTGAACAATTAAAGTCATTATAATATATTTTTGTGGTGCACACGTTGCCTGAGTGTTTAATATGGATGTTCGATGACACAGTGAATATAATGTGAATGGGACATGATGGTATTCAAGGCTGTGTTGTTTTCTTTGCCTCTGAGTTTAATGAGATCCTGATGATAGAAACCAAACAAGCTCTTCTCATTTACAGGCACAGATCCACTTCAACTCTCCTCTGTTCTTGCAGCAGCACTCATTAATCTTTCCTCTCTCCCTCTTTCCTTTTTTCTTTAAGTTACCAGAGAGGACGCCACAGAGCTGAGACGTGTAGGTACTGCCACCTAGTGGAGGAAACCGCAGAGTAAAGGTGTGTGGCGTGTATATAAATGTAAAAATATCTTTAATATGTTTGAAATATGCCTCACAGCAAGAGGGTTCTGGGTTCAATCCCTGGTTGAGGCAGGCCCTTCTGTGTGGAGTTTGCATGTTCTCCCTGTGCCTGTGTGGGTTCTCTCTGGGTACTCCAGCTTCCTCCCACAATCCAAAGACATGCAGGTTAGGTTAACTGACAACTCTAAATTGCCCCTAGGTGTGAATGTGAGTGTGAAGTGGTTGTCTGTCTTCAGTGTTAGCCCTGCAACTGACTGGCGTCCAGTCCAGGGTGTACCCCTGCCTCTTGCCCAAAGATAGCTGGGACAGGCTCCAGCACCCTCTGTGCGACCCTGTGTGTGTGTCAGGATAAGCGGGTTCGGAAAATGAATGAATGAATGAATGTTTGAAATATGTCACCGTCTTTAATCCCTCTGTGCTTCAAAGGTCATCTGATGATGAAACCAGACTCAAGGTGGAAAGTAAAAGCAGCCAAAAAATCAGGATGTGATGGAAGTTTTATTCACAGTCTGATCCCAAAGTTTTTATTGGATTTTAATGAATATAAACTCAACAAGACACAAAAACACCTCATCTCCAAGAAAAAGTTAAATATCCACAAACTCTCAAGACTAAAAGACACAGGATGCTTCATGTTGGATAGTTTAAAATCTTTTCTAGTCTTAAAAAAACGATTTTAAAGCTTAGTTATGATATAATTCTTCATTAATACCAATTGGAAATGTGTTTTTACAGCAGCCAAGTCACATAACTCAACACAATAAGAGGATCTACTGAGCAGAGG
Source organism: Scortum barcoo (assembly GCA_023238725.1). Classification (NCBI taxonomy): domain Eukaryota; kingdom Metazoa; phylum Chordata; class Actinopteri; order Centrarchiformes; family Terapontidae; genus Scortum; species Scortum barcoo. The sequence goes on along the minus strand of CM041536.1, from coordinate 1,015,195 downwards.
ATCAGCAAAGTTATTAACCTTCATCATGACGGGAACATGAACGTCACATTTATCACAAACTGAGACGTTTCAGTCAGGAGGACGGAGAACAACACACTCATCATAGGTAGAAAATGAGGATGGAAGCAGATAAGGTGTATGATCAGATGCTGAAGCTGAACTCTGTTTCTGATCCATGCAGTTATTATTAGTATTATTAAGCTGAGGATAGTCGATCTGATTTTGTGTGTGTTTCAGGTTTCTCGCTCCGTCCTGTCGCCATCGGTGTTGCTGCAGCTCGTCGACCGCTCGCCGCTCTCCACGGCTGCAAACTTCACCTTCCTGTGTGACCTCTGCAGACACAAACATGCAGCACTGATCACAGCTTCATATATGAATATATATTTAACAACGGCACAACTAGCTCAGTGTGCATCATCGCTGACAGGCTGCTGTTTATCATTCAGAGGCTTTGTATGAATCAGGAGGAGCCACCTCAGCCTTCATTCAGTCCATCAGAGGAGGTAACTATTCTCAGATTAAAATATTAACAAACACGTTTTCAGAAGTAGTTTAACCCATCATTTATCTCTACAAAGAAAAATGACTTTCTATTATGTTGGGGTCTTTTTGTGCATTTCATCTTCATCTGACATGTTCAAAGTTGAGAGGAAATAAGAAATGATCACACCTGTTGTTTTCTGGACTCACCTGTTTCTCAGCGAGGCCTCGAGGGTATCGGGAGATGTCGTCCCTCCGACGCTCCGCCCTCTCCCAGTCGTCCATCCACAGCTGGCGGCGGTACTCCGACTGGCGAAACGTGATGCGTTGGTAGATGGCCTGATTCTGACGGCCGACCAGCAGCAGCTCCTCCCTCCTCCTGTCGGCATTCAGACTGAGGAGGAAACAGAAAAGAGATTACCTGCACACTTTCAGGTTAAACTTTAATGAAACTCAGTTTGTCTCTATTTGTTGTCTGTTGATACGTATGAAGAGATGAGCAGCCTGCAAAGAATGAAAGGAAATAAGTTTTAAAATAGTTTTTCTAATCAGCATTTTTATTTCCACAGTTAATCAAATGACCTGAAAGTGACAAAACTACGAACATGTTTCCTTTCTGATTCAGTCTGAAGTGTTTTATTCACAATATGATCGCACAAATGATTCAGTGCTTTACGTGGAAATAAGCAGCTGTTTGCAAACAAGTTCGGTTTTACTGATGATGCTGTGTCAGTGTCAGTGTGAAGTTTAATTGTTGGGTTGTTTCATTGTGCACACTGTTCAGCACCGTGAGAATAGATTTGTAATCAATAATAAAACGTAATTGTCCTGAACTCACAATAAAACTTTGATTTTACTGATCTGGGCTCGTTTTTCAGGCGTCACTGTTTGGTTTTAGCTTCCACTTACCCGGAGTGACAGAATAAAAGATTTCTCCTGTCGAGATGAAATATTTTAAAGGCGAGCGTGAGGGCGGATAAATACCGGAGACCACCACCGCCATCACACATCCAGATCAATAATTCAGCACCGTAACAGAGCAGGACTGGTCTCATCCATTATTCAAAGACCTCAGTGGGAGGAGAAGAAAAACTTCAGTCCCACAGGAAGCTGCTCATTCTTTGGCTGCAGTACGGTGATGTGATTCTGATATTTCACTACCTGACATTAAAGGACCAAACAACAGGCGACGTGATGAGGTGAGATAGCGCAGGGTGTAACGTGTCATGGCCTGGCAGGATGTGATGTAATCTGGCAGCAGGATGTTGTGTGTCTGCGGGGTCTCACCTCCTCAGGTGGTACCGGTTCCGGTGGTCCACGAGGCCTTTAGAGCAGACGATGTCGGCCAGTCTGGAGGCCAGCAGGCGGTTGTCTCTGTCGATGATGGACAACCGCTCATCCTGCAGCTGAATCATAAAAACCGAAAAAAAGAGATAAAACAGAGACTGAGGACGTTAAACGCTTCACAGAGATCAACATGAACGCTCACTCTGCAGTCTGCAGCGAAGCTCTGATGTCCACGGAAACTAGAGAATCGAGTAACTTTATAATTATAAAAAGGAAAACTTTAAACTTTTAAAACGCTTCAACTTCTTTCTTTTTGACATTTAAAATCATCAGACAAAGTGTGTGTGTGTGTGTGTGTGTGTGTCCACTGACCTGTAGTTTTTTCAGTTTGAGCTGAACGTGAGCTGGCGTCCTCGTGCCTTTGTTGTCCACCACAGGCAGGGCGGAGCTCACCTGGACGGACAAACACAGGTGAGTGATGTGTGGATGTGACCTTACAGCTGCTCAAACCTGCTCAATCTAAAGAGGATATGAACAAATAACTTCACTTCTTAATCTGAGCATACCGAGATTATAATCAGCCGAGAGTAAAGGCATGTTTGGTTTATGTATAACATGACGCTAACATCAAGAGAGGTTCATGTTTTCAGTTTCACCCCAGAGGAGATATCACATCACTGTGTACACTGCATATTATATATTATATTATCATTTCTTTCATATGGACAATGAATTTCATTTAATGAAGTGTTCAAATTTTTTGTACCAGTACATCCATCCACATCATACACAGAAAAGTTCACAATGATTTTCATATTTTTTCTGTCTGATAAAAAAGAAGCTTTAGACTACGAGCAAAACAAACTCTGTCTCATTGCGAGTCTCTGAGAGAAAAAAGGCCAGCAGGGTTTTTTTCAAGCTGCACTAAAGACGTTTTCACACTGACGATGCGTAAGATGAAAGGTGTGACTACTGTAAAGAGACAAACCCACAGAGAAACATCGCTGCCTTTAAGTTGTGTTTTATATCTTTACTTTACTGTTTTGGTTCACCATCAGCCTCATCAGCCTTTCTGCTGGAGGTTTGCCACAAAAACATTGTAGAGGATGAGGAGAGAATATGTTTCTTTACACAAGTGACCAAAAAAATCAATGAATTCATCATCAACAACCAACTACAGTCATTACAACAAATTCTTGTTTATACTCATGTAGTGCATCGAGCGTTGGACGTGGGATTGTCCATGCAGGTTTTTAATAAGTTTAACTCTTCAAATAATCCTCATCATCTCTCCTCCTCCAGTCCACCAGTAAAACATCTTATCTTCAGCACTGCAGCTCCTCCACCTCTTGTTCCTCCTCCACCTCCTCCTCTACCTCCTCCTCTTACCTTCCTGCGGTGGTTTTCGTAGTTGTTTTGGTCCCATCGCTGCTGCAGGTAGCGGTTGGTGACGGGTTTTAGCGGCTGGTAGGACCTGTGCATGCTGCGACCTCACACACACTTCACACACTCGCAGTCCAATCCAGCATGAGGTGTGTGTGTTTGTTTGCAGGCCTGGGGGGTTGTCTCCATGACGATGCACCCCTCTTTATATCATTGCAGCCAGATCAGGTTCCCATTAATTATGACTGAACTGAGGAGGCACACACACACTCATACACACCTGAGATTCATTTATTCACATAAAACTACAGATAATCACACTAAACATCACGAGCAACAATTATCTTATTTTCATTTCTGGTTATTGTTGTGGGATTAATTTCTTCTTTTTCCATTATAGTTTGTTTTTTAAAGTTTATTTAATATTCTAACTAAATGAATTAAACATGTTCATGTTTATTCGGTTGACAGCTTTAGTCAGTAATCTAATATAGATCAGAAACATTTTGCATCCTGTTTACAGCAGAAATTATTTTAAATAGACACTTAATAATTGTGTAATGTAACAGTCAGTTAATAAGTAGAAAAATGTGTTAACATGTCCCACTAACTGTTGAAGATGTGATGAACACTGGACTCACTCCAACAGTACAATCTTAAATGACATTACATGATTGTATTTTAGTTTTTCTGCTTTTTTTGACACTTTAAGTTGTTGATTTATATTTTATTACTGAATTTCTTTTATTATGTTTCTTTTTATATATTATCAGCATTAACTGTAATGCATTTTCTCTTTGAATTATTCATATTTAATTGTCACTGATGGACAGCAGCAGTGTTGGATATATTCGCTGCGTGCTCTCACCTGTGATAAAATCATCACCTGGTCATTTTCAGCATTTGGATCTCCTGCAGTTCCACGTTGACCTGTAGAGGTCGCCACACAGCTGGAATACACTGATGGTGGTGTGACTGCTCAGACCTGCAACCTGACACTGTCAGACAGATATTTAAAACAGGATTTATTAACAATAACATCGAGATAATTAGGACCAGATATTGATTAAAACGTCATTTAAGCATACTCAGATATATTTAATTAACTGTAAACTGTCTCTGTTCAAACCAGAACTTTATTAGCAAGGTGACATTTTCCCAACTTCACCTCAGCTGTTTTACGGTGTCAGCTAAAACTGAAGAAAACCTATAAATATAAAGACACACAACATAAATAATAACAGTTCTCTGTTAATAGACCTAAAACTCGATTTACTCGATTTAATTATTGAAAGTTTCAAGTTCTCACATCCTTCACTTAAACAAACCTGCGACACATAATCAGTTTTCTCTTCCTGAACTTTTCTCAGGAAGAAATATTTTGTTGAAAAACTGAATTGTTTGAACAAATCTGAGGAATTATTGATGAAATGGTGAAAAAGTTTAGAGGAAAAAGAAACACGAGAGGCGACGCACCTTTTAATGTAACAGCTCAGAAACCAAAGAGCTTTAAAACGACTGGCTTCATCTTAATAAAAAGAGTATTTTGTTTTTGTAATGTAGTGGAGTACAAGTATTATGTAAATGTACTTAGTTACTTTTAGAGGCCACAAACTCAGTCAGACGCGTCTCAGCTGTTGTTGTCGGCTTCAGTCTGTTTCTCAGCTGAAATCTCATGTGAAATAAAAATTGTCTTGTGTTTTGTGCGACTTTGTGCTTTTACATTTTATTCTGAAATGTTCAGGTCACAGCAGGAATAAACAGCCGAGTGCAGACGAGACGAGAGAATAAACGTGAGCGGAGCTGAACGTACAGAGAGATCCACATCAGTCCGACCAACAGCTGCTGTTACTGAAGGAGGAAAGCGAGCGAGGAGCGAAAATATTCATGTGTTATTCATCGAGACGGACGGACTGCTGGGAAACATGAAGAGGAAGGTTTCTCAAGGTTCCTCAAGGAGTTCAAGGTTCCTCAAGGAGTTCAAGGTTCCTCAAGGTTCCTCAAGGAGTTCAAGGTTCCTCAAGGTTCCTCAAGGAGTTCAAGGTTCTCAAGGAGTTCAAGGTTCCTCAAGGAGTTCAAGGTTCCTTCTAAGGTCTTCAAGTTCAAGGTTCAAGGTTCTAAGGAGTTCAAGGTTCTAAAGGTTCCTCAAGGAGTTCAAGGTTCTCAAGGAGTTCAAGGTTCCTCAAGGTTCTTCAAGGAGTTCAAGGTTCCTAAGTTCAAGGTTCCTCAAGGAGTTCAAGGTTCCTCAAGGAGTTCAAGGTTCCTCAAGGTTCAAGGTTCCTCAAGGTTCTTCAAGGAGTTCAAGGTTCCTCAAGGTTCCAAGGAGTTCAAGGTTCCTCAAGGAGTTCAAGGTTCCTCAAGGAGTTCACTCTCAAGGTTCCTCAAGGAGTTCAAGGTTCCTCAAGGTTCCTCAAGTTTTTCAATCAAGGTTCTTCAAGGAGTTCAAGTCTCGGTTCCTCAAGGTTCTTCAAGGAGTTCAAGGTTCCTCAAGGTTTTTCAATGTTCTTCAAGGAGTTCAAGTTTCTTCAAGGAGTTCAAGGTTCCTCAAGGTTCCAAGGTTCAAGGTTTCAAGGAGTTCAAGGTTCTTCAAGGAGTTCAAGGTTCCTCAAGGTTCCTCAAGGTTTTTCAAGGTTCTTCAAGGACTTCAAGGTCCTTTAAGGTCCTTTAAGGTCTTTAAGGTTCTTTAAGGCAGTTTTTAAGGTCTTTAAGGTTCTTTACAGTGCTTCAAGTTTTTTTAGGGTACTTTTTTAAGGTTCTTTAAGGCTGTTGAGAAAACTGTGGTGAGTTTTAAAGTGCGTCCATGTTAGCATCGTTGCACTCTCATAACACTCTCGGACTGGACTCACGTTCTTCTTCCTGTCAAAGCCTGGTGTCAACATTACCCACAATGCAACTCGACTCCTGACAGTCGGGTGGGAGGTCGGGGTGTCTTGAACTCGTAGCGACATGTATACTCACGTATGACGGCATTACATGAAGAATTACACATGCTAAAAACATCCAAAAGCACTCCTGCAGGACAACCCACCTCCTCTCTGCACGTCTCGTAAATACACAATCAGTCACATTTAAACCAGGAGAATATAATCCACCTGCTTTCATTTCACAGAGGAACTTTTTTTGTATTCCAGCTCCTGCACAATGATTTCCCTCAGGATGAATAAAGTATTATCTTATTATCTTATCTTTTGTGTTTTCTTGCTGCAGCCTGTTTGTCGGCTGCACAATTTAATCAAGGTAAACAGAGAAGATAATCACACGTAATGACTTCGCCTTTTGGCCAGGCACTTTTTACATTAAAGGATGGAGCACACATGTCTGTCCTGCTTTAGACGGCTGTGTGGATTTAATAAACTGAAGGGGAAGAGGAAGCAGATAAATATAATGCTTAAATCGTTAATCAGTGCTGACTGAACTTTTATTTTGAAACTGAATCTAATTTGATTCAAGTGTTCACATTAGTTATCAATATTCTGTAGCTCCTGCAAGTTTTAAAGCAGCTAGTTACGACCAAAATACGACCACAGCACCACCTCGTCTTCACTGAAATCAGCCTCTGTGCTCTCAGCTGGGACAGAAAACCCCAAAGCATTTCAAAGTTGGAAAGTACCCACATGTCTTAGCTCTGCTTGTATCGAAGAGTTTGGGAAAACACCCAACTTCCCTCTTGAAACCGAAGTCATAAATAATTCCCACAAGATCCAACAGTTCACACAGCTCCACACAGCCTGCAGACACTTTAACTGGAACAAACTCCTCAGCTCCAAAAACTGACGAAGATGGCGACAACTTTAAAGTGTCTCTTCAGAAAAGAGACTGTCCTCCAGAGGTGACAGTGCCCTCCGGCTGCCACGGTGATTATGACTCTTTTTATACCTGGAGCAGAGGACGAAGTCAGGTGAGACTGTAACGACACAGAGAGGAGGTCGAAACAGTCATCGAAACATCAGAAATCTTCATGTCCACCTCCTGTTTCCCATCGTGATCTCTCCCTGATCAAACATGTTAACTAAAGAGCTGTTACATCATGAGATTACTTCACAGCAGTGAGTTTTGAAGCCACAGAGAAATGACGTCGTCCTGCTGACAGACGCTCAGATCACAAACAAACTTTGCATCTAATTCAGAGGACCTGCTGGTTTTCACACTGACCATAACAACTTTATAAGGTGATGTTATGTTAATGTGGTTGGTTGTGCTGCCGCCTAGTGGCCAATAAATCAATAACTACAGGCTTCATAAGTTAAGATAAGATAAGATAAGATAAGATAAGATAATCCTTGAATCATTTTTTCCTTTCCGTTACAATAGCAAAGGGGGATAGTGTGATAGCTAGAGGAATAAATAAGAAAATGCAGATAAATATAATAAATTAGAATTATAAAGACAATAAGAACCATAAAAAGCTATTATTAAACAAACTATGATTTACAGTTTTACATTTAGTCATTAAACATAACGGCTATGAAATCAGACAAACTGTATTTGTGTAAATATTCGATGTTGGATGTGGCTGCTGGTAATGACTGAGACTTTTCCAGCTAAGTGGGCAATATTGTGGCTGTCAGGTTCAGAAATGGATTTGAAAGGAGGTTTCTCCACTTGGCTTGCTGAAAATGTTTGTGATGCTCATCTAATGAACAAACCTGAAGTGGACTTTCTATCTGAAATTTTGGTGTGAACTTCATTGTGTCTTCATTGTGACCTTCCACTTGTTTGTAACACTGACGATCTAGTTAAATTATAATGTAACCCTCTCTGAATAAGAGCAGGTTAGAAATGACTAGAATATAAAAACCCACTAATTTTAATTCTCCAGCTTCTCCTCTGAATACAGATGAAACTGCACGCCAAAGGCAGATTTCAAAGAAATTTCAATATGCTGCTCGACGCTGCATTCAGGACACCATGTCCTTCGATTTCACTCCTCTGTGTGTGTGTGAGAGTGTGTGAGTGTGTGTGTGTGTGTGTGTGCAGGATTAATTGAGCATGTTTGGCTGCTGAGTGGGCGTGTGTTCTCCTCTCTTGCTGTGATGAAACGCCATGGGGAATCCATTTATTCTGAAGTCTGCTTATTATGCTGTACAGTGGAGAGAGACAGGATGGACGAGAGACGCTCTGAGTGAGTGGAGGAGAGAGAGAGAGAGAGAGAGACATGTGTTTCCTCGATGCTAAATGAGAAGAGTGGAAAATGAAGACAGTGTTTTTTATTTCATTTTGTGTCTCTGACGTCAGATGAGTTTTTGATATGAGAGTAATCAGTCACTGATCGTGTGTTTTAACATGAACCTGATCTGATCAGTGTTTACTCAGCAGATCTGTCAAAGTCTATGAAAGCACCATTCTTTACTAGCATGCAGATATAATCCTGATTGATTCACACACACACACACACACCAACACACGACCAGATTATTTACTGTCCCTTTGTTTACATCATCAGTCGAACACTAAAACTGAACATCAGAGGCGGTGCTGTGAAAGAGTCGATACAGGTGATTCATCCTGGTGGCAAACTGCAGCACTGCAACACAAAAACCCTGCAACCTGAAAAGTGTTTTCCAGAGACCAACAAAATGTGTGTGTGTGTGTGTGTGAATGGAGGAGAAAATTATTACATTAGTTATGAAAAGGACATCATAAAGAATAGAGATGTCTGTCTTTAATTGTTGTTTTTGAGCTGCTGTAACAGTGAAATTTCCCCACTGTGGGATCAATAAAAGATTATCTTATCTTATCTTAAAAGTAAGGAAGCTGTTATTAATCTTATTCTTTTTAAACCAGGTCTACGTGGTTGGTGTGTGTCAGCGTAAAGTCTATGTGACCGTCTGGAAAAGAGACATTAATGCACATGTGCAGTGGACACAACACAGACGTCACCCAGGAAGAGAAAAATGTGTCATATGTGCTGGATGATTAACAAGTTACACTGTCGTCCTGCAGGTATTTGCTCATAAACCGCAGTATTGGACACATAAATGTATAATAGTTGAGATACTTCAGCCTGAACTCAAAATGTCCTCCACAAGTTGAACAAGTTGAATCATTTGTTTTTCAGAAGGATTCATCCTCTGAGGAAAGTGAAAGTCTGTCGAGCGTTTCATCTTCATTGTCTGCAGCAAAGAAGTGAAGAGACTGAAAAACAAGAAACGCTGACAGTTTGGCTAAAAAGAAACATTTCACCTAATTTACCATCTTAGCTCGATTAAAAATAAGCAGTGTTTCTCTGACACATTTGCAGGGACCTTTGAAAGAAGACAAAAACTGTGATTGACCCTCAGACTGCTGATTAGCGGCTCAAACACGTTGGTGTTACGACCAAAGACGAGTTAAAATCACAGAGTTCATATGCAGCATTCCTCTTCTGTCATTCCCTCATTAGACCTTTATTATTTCTTCATCACGCCGTCATTACTCCTCTGCTGCTACACACTCCATCGTTAATGAGTGAAAAAAGAGGAGACGACTCAAATAAAAATGTAATTGTAGCTCTGTCTCCCTCAACAGAGGATATTGATTAAAAGTGTAATCAGATGGAAAGCACACACACACACACACACACACACACATATATTTGAGTTTAATGTAGGGATTACAGAGTGGTTACCCCGGCAACAAGGATATGATAATGTTGCCTTTGACATGACATCACTTCTCTTTGTCTAAGTCCTTCTTACACTCGTCTCTCTCTCTCTCTCTCACACACACATTAACACACACACACACACAAAAACAATCACTTGTTACACTATAACAGGTGATTGTTTATCTGTGTGTGTGTGTGAGGACACAGAGCAGAGACTTGGTTGAGTAGCGAGGACAAACACACAAACAGCAGCAGTTCTTTCATCTTCAGCAGCTTCAAACTGTTAAAATTTAAGTTCTGGATCATCACTTTAGACAAACCTGTCGATGATAAATAGTCCAGCCAGGTGAGGAGACAGTGTGTGTTTGGCGTCATACAAAAAAAAGAGATTATTTTGAATTTTTACTGTTTCTGTATTTCTTAAAGGTGAGTTGGACTTGCCTTGACTTGAAATAAAAGAATTAATACAGATACATGACGGATTCATTCTCAATTAAATATTGTTGTTAAATATTGTTAAAGTATTGAACAGTATTTATTCAGACAAACAAATCAGGAGGAAGTGAGTTTGTTCACACCTGAGGGGAATAAATAAATACCCAAAGTGAAGAGTACAACAGGTGAGCATCAGGAGGTTTCTGCCCCAGCAACAAACTGCTGGAGCCCCAAAAGTACAAACCTAATACATTATTTATGACGGTGTACTGTTCATATCAAATCAGAGCCATTTTGCTGATAGAAATCAAAATAATGTTGTCCAACAAAAGGAAAGTGATATCCTATATGTCCTTGTTTCCATTTAAACACATTTATTTACAGTTCAATGAAGTTACACAGAGAGATAGATAGACTTTATTGATCCACGTGGGAAATTAAGCACCAGGTACATAAGAAATAAAATCAAACACAAAAGAATAAGATAAAATAAAATAAAATACTGAGGTAGAATAAAATAGACTTAAATAGACAGTTTGTAGGGGCGGGAGGTGGTGTGAGTCCAGATCCAGTCAGTATTTTTAATGTTGTTTAGATAGATTCGACAACTTATGATACCTGGAGGGAAATTAAGTTGTCACAGCAGTCAGGTACATAAGGAATACAATAAATTACAAAAGAATAAGATAAAATAAAATACTGAGGTAGAATAAAATAGACAAAGTGCAGTGTTTGTTGTTTTATTAGTTATGATTGTGCTAAGTTAGTGTAAGAGCTCACCACAGGCTGTACAGAAGAAACACACTTTATAGATATAATTATTGGAGGCGATAGGTGACATTTTATTATTTTATTATTAATAAATTTACAGTTTGTGTGGTCAGCTCAGTGAGGCGGTGTGAGTCCGGATCCAGTCAGGGGAGCCGATCCGGTCAGCGCCTGTAATCCAGCGGATCCAGATCCGGTGCTCCGGTGCTCCGGGGTTTGTGGGAGCCTAACAGCCATTTAGCCCCTCAGCCTGTCTGTCTGCCTGCCTGTCTGTCTGTCTGCCCGCCTGTCTGTCCGCTCAGCTGGGAAAACACTGAACTGGGAGCGCTGGGAATAACAGCACAGCCTCATGGATCACCTGGGATTACTTCCAGCTCCGTCCGGGCCGCAGAAGTGACCCCGTGGAGCGCGTGTGTCCCCCCGGCGCTCCGCAGCGTTGTGACCGTGTGATGGTCCAGTGAACCGGGAGCACGTTGACCGCCTGCCCGCTGCCTTCTTCGGTCCACCGGGCTGGGTATCTCTATCACCGGTGTCTTCGCTGGTTTCTCGCTGGTTTCTCGCTGGGATTACCGGAGCCGATGGAGTGCACATGAAGGCCGGCCGGAGCGGGATTTCCAGCGGGGTAAGTGGACGCGCCGCAGCCGGCCCTCGAGGCGCCTGAGTCGGATGCAGTCGTGCTGAAAGGCGGGCTGTCCCGGAGGTTAGCTCGGCGGGCTAGCTGCTGTCTTTGTCTGGAGAGACCCGTGTGGAGGGGGGAGGAGGAGGAGGAGGGAGAGAGGGAGGGAGGGGGTCCATTATCGGACCCTGTTTGACCCTTTTTTACCTGATTATTTTAACCCTCCATTCGCATTTTAAACCTTTACCAGGCCCGGGTCACCGTGGCTTTTAACCGTTGGTGTCCTTTCTTCACGCCGCCGCCTTCAGCTCAACCGTCCGTCTGAACCGGGCTCTCTCTCCGAGGCTGGTCCGGGCTGTGTTAAATCCACCCGGGCTGAATTTTAACCCGGTGTGGACCCTCCTCTCCCCCCTCTGGTGTGTGTCAGTGTGGCCGTAGCTGTGCTTGTAAACTGGGGTAGAGAGAAAGAAAGGCACCGTGTCCGATAATGGATCCACCGCGGAGGCTGAAAGCGCCGCAGCGGCAGATTGTGCATCACACGGCGGATAGCTGAGGCTCCTGTGGTCGGTCTGTGCAGCCGTACACACTGCAGCTGTTAGCAGAGGGGTATATGCGTGTTTCTACCCCCTTTAAATGCCCCTGTCTTCTGTATTAAACTGTTTTTAATCGTAAAGTTTCTCCAGAAAAGTGTCGGAGCTGCACCGCGTCCGATAACGGATCTCGTTAGCGGGCCTCGGTGGGCCTCGGACGGGCTGCACCCAATATCTGCCCCAAATACCCAGTTTTGTTAAAAATACATAAACATCACCATGAGCTGGACTCTTTAGGTAAAGTTGTGTGTGTGTTTGGGACTGATATTATTCCGTTAAAAGCACATAAAGACGGGATTCATGTGCGGGTTAGCATGGCGGCTAACGGGCCCTCCGGAGCGTCCAGCTAACGGCGGCTCTGTTAGCTGTGGGGTGAGGTGTTTGCATTAATCTTCTGTTTATTTACGTGTAGAATTAACCAGCTAACCCCCCCATACACACACACACACACACACACAGTATGTGCATCTCAAACTTTGCCTCCTCTCGTACAAATATCTGCATGTGATTTTAAATGAGGAGCTGCAGCAGTAGTTTGATTTTTTTATTATAATTTGGTAAAAAATGAGTTGTTAGCGTGTATATAAGAGTTTTAATCTAAATGCACAGAACATGAGTGATTTAAAGTCTGTATTGTGAGTTCTTATAGGGACAGGCTGCTCATCAGCCGTGTTAGTTTAGTTAAATGTCCCAACATGTGTGTGATGTGATTTTTAAGTTAAACGGAGCTCTTGTAGTGCTGCACTGTGTTCACCTTCATCAGCAGGACACTCACTTACCTCTGCTGCTTCATATACAATAAATCAAATCAAATCGAATCAAATCGAATGTCTCAAGTACAGAGCTGCAGTCATTTGCTTTACATGGAAAAACATCAGGAGAATCAAATTTATTGATCAGGTGTGTGAACTTCTTAATGTGCAAATACAATAAAAAATAAATAAACATACATACAGTTCAAAACAATAACAGCTCCACAGGGTAAACAAACATTTAACTGCTATGTACAGGTAGAAATAGGTAGAAATGTACATAAGTGTGTATATACTGTTAATAAATAACCAACAACAACAGTGACATGTGGACAGTAAGTCAATAGTGCAGAGGAGGCTGAAATAAATGATTATTACACCAGGTAGCTGTTACATGAGGAATGAGGATATAACAGTATATACAGTGTGTGTATATTGTGTACATGTAAAGAACTGTATTTAAAATGAAAATATATAATTTACAGGTGCAGTGGATGCTTGTGTTGCAGGATTGAAGGAGGAGACATTAGAGAAAACACGGCAGCTTAAGAAGAAAGTCTTTGACACTTTGATACACAGACTCTTGTTATTGGTGTTTAAATATTCAGAGAAGACGAGACGCTGACAGTCCAGTCATTTTTGTAGCTTATTTTACTGACTTCCTCTCATACAGGCTCATATTCTTCCTAATTATAAAACATAAGACAGCAGTTTTATAGTGAACTTTTCAGTTGCCAAACCAGAATAATAATCAGGATTATTGCCAAGCAGGTTTTCACAGACAAGAAAGTACTTTAAGCAGTATAAATGATATTTAAATCACGCTGTATGTCTTTATGTAACGATGCTCTCTGGCACTGACTCATCTTACAAGCCTCCTCTGTCTGTCGCTCAGTGTCCAGCAAACATTGTCTCTGTGGACAGCTGATCGTTTACACTCCTGAGTGATCATCTGTCTGGTGTTTGATGACCGCTGGCTCGAGGTCTGTCACTTTCCTCAAGTCAATGACAGTCTCCTGTGTTGTTGTGACATTAAGAGCATCACATAAGGCATATTTACGAGACTGTACGCGAGCACAAAGGGACGCGAGGCGAAGCTGGTTTATCTTTGTAGCAAATCTGTCGACACGTGCAGGATATCGGTTAATCAGGTGAGAGGTGTGAGTGTCAGTCGTTTGACTTGTTTGGTTGAACTCGTGTGACTAAGTGTGATGCTCTATAAATCAGATTCACACACTTAAAATGGATTTAACTCAGTGTACAAACACAAGCAAGAAAATAATTCAGGGATTTGTTGTCTTCTTTCGTTATCGTGCTCCAGTGGGTTTGTGACCTTGAGAGTAAAAGTAGTTGTACATATTGATGCAACTTACGAGTGCAGTGCTGTTGGTCTTTTTTTCCATTTATACATCCTTTCGAGCTCCTCTGGAGAAGCGGTGTAACTGAGGGGAAACATAACCATGGTGACCAGACGTCGAAGAGTAACAGCAGCGCCGGTTGTGGACGATAAAAGGAAACAGAGCTGTGTGAAGCTGTTTTTTTCCTACGCTGAGCTCTGAAAAATGTAAACAGAAGTGGTGAACCACAAAAGAGGAGAAAGGGTTGTCTGAGGTTTTTCATGTGACTGCTGCTAACCAATCCCAGTGTCACACGGGGGGGCTCAGAGCACCAGAGATTTGACTGTCAGTCAGGAAACATACCCGGCAGGACAGTCAGATCGAGACAGTGACGCTCTGAACGCCACTTTGACTGTCTCATCTCCAGTGTCGTCCAGCCACAGCCGACTTTCTCAGTCGTGTTTCTGCTGAGAGTCAGTTTGGACTGTTAGACTGTGAAGACATGTCAGGGGAGGAAGTGTGAGTATAAGAGTGGGAAAAGGTGAAAATCCACAGACAGGCTCATCCGTCCATGCTGATCGTTGTTTTTAAAGTGTTTAACGTTGATACCTGCAGATGGCTCAGGTTTGATGCTGCTTCCCATCACTGTTGATTTTTGGTCTCATACTCTGTAAAATTGACCCTCAGAAACACTTTGCTGATAAAGTGATGTCCAGTGAAGGAGCGTTAAACCAGCCAAGGATTTAAAACATGTTGTCATCCAGTTTGTAAGTAGAGAGACTGCTCAGTGTGTTAAATTCTCTGTCAGGTTTATGATCCGATGAACAGACTCTCCACAGACTAATGCAGTTTTTTATGGCTGTATTCTTCCCTTCAGTTCCAGAGGTACTGTGGTGTTTGGTAGATGATTGTTTCCTGCATAGTAAAATCACCTGTTGTGATGCTGTAATTATTGTAAGCAAACATTATGAAAGTGTCTGGAGTTATAATACAAAATTATCTAATTCAAAGTGCTTGTAGACGGGGAGGTAACGTGTTGAAACGATTGGTCCAAATAACACAGCTCACTTTAACCACATGTGAAGTTTGTGGTGTTATTTTTAAAGGACTTAAACGGGATGTTTGTTCTCTCCTGTGGAGGACAACAACAAAAAGGCAGTGTGGCAAACAGTACACAATACTCAGAAAACATACCTAACAAGCGTGAAGGACAACAACAATCCCTCCATCAGTCACAATCAAACTTACAAGCCCTGACACAAATCAGATTACCAATCAATATTAATGGCTACACAATCAATTTAAGCACACAAGCAAGACTAAACAGACATTTCTACAACCACCAGGTCTTTTACCTCTCCCACCGAGTATGACAACTAAAGGGAGGAGGTAAAGCTGTGAAACCCGATTTTTAGGGGAAAGCCTGACATGTCAGGTTATAACTATTTACAGATTTTGTGTAGTTATAATCTGAATACAGACACCTCAAACGGCAGCGTAAACTCAGCGTTTGTCTCAATCTTATTGTAACACTGAATAAGTGCATCATCATGATCACACTCAAGTGAACGAGCTCCTGATGAGGCATTTAAAGCGTTTTTCCTCCTCTGCTTGGTTTGCTGTGGTCTGAATCAGGTGATGAGTCTGTAAACATGGTTCGGTTTCTGTTCACATAAAAAAAACTAAAGGTCTTCACTACGAACAAGGTGAGGGCGTCTGTTGGTCAGGTGTGTCTGAGGTGTGGAGTGTATATTTCTGTCAGAGAAAGCTCAGACTTGCTGAGTACAGCTGTTGGATCGGAGTCGGATCAAGTTTTCACCACAAACAAACAGCTCCAGGGTTTGTTTGGGACCAAGATGCTTCCTACATTTTGGTCCAAACTCAAGTTTGATTTGTGTGTTTACACCTGCACAGACGAATCACACTGAGAAGGAAACAGAACCAGAGTCCAGTTAAATCGGACTAAAAAGTTCTGGTGTTGAAAGAGTCTTAATATCAGTGAAGAGCACATTAATATCTGTGGACACAAACTCTCAGACTCTTCTTATCTGTAGTGCTGTGCGATGGTCGGGTCTCTGAAATTAGTCAATCAGGCAGGATCACAGCTGACCCGCTGTCACCTCAGCTGGCCCGTCCGGCGCTGCGGAGGTCCTTCAGTGAGGGCGGCAGTGTTGAATGACTCAAAGGATTTCAGAGGAGCCACCTGAGCTGATGGACGCCTGCAAACATCAGCAGCTCCTCCAGAGTCTCGGACGTCCTGTTGGGAGGGGTTAGAGCGGCTGTATCGAAATACACATCTGAATTACAAAACAGAATAATCACTCCTTAAATAAGTCATACTTCATCACAATGAATCATGAAGACAAGTTATATTAGGAATTATTCAAGTAGATGCTTTTATTTTGGTAATTTATACAACAAAACTCTTACATGATTAGTTTGCTAACAGAGCAGAAAATGGGTGAGCTCATCACAGCTGCGCTGGGATACTTACAGAAATAACCTTTTAAACAGGATCATTTTTTCAATAGTCATGAAAAATGTGATGTGAGCTTTTTAATATAAGGAACCTCCTGATTCCACATCACACATATATTCACCAAACTGTTGATGAAGTCTGTATCAAAATAATCTGTAGGTGACTAAATCTGGCACATCTTACATTTCACGCGATATTTCATCCAAGTACTGAAGGTCCTGATTGAAAGTGAAGTTTATTAGCCTTTAGTTTCGGACACGATGTGAATAATGGTGAGTGAAGCGATCACTCGAGAAGATGTGACTGACGCCGGCGATGTTTGTCTTTCAGAGCAGAGCTACTTCCTTCTGTGAGCCCGAATAGCTTTTAATATTTAAACAGTGATTGACTGAGTTGGACAAAACACAGTAGAGCACCATGAACAAAATAAATGAACAGTTTATTTCTTTAACTAAGTTTATTTCAGCTGATTCAGATCCAATAAAATTTCTGGATCAGCCTGACACTGATCCTTTAGATCAGCTGGAGACGTCTCTGTTTGTTAATCAAGTATCTTCAGTCCGTGTGGATTTGTGTGTCCAGCTTTGCTCTCAGAAAGGAAGTTTCACACACACAAACAAAACTGCAGTGAGTTCACACACTGTATTTGAACCTTCCTTTATTTTGGTCGCGTTGTGTCGCGGCCTCGTTTAAGCAGCAGAAAACACAGGGAGCCTCTCTGTGAGGGCACTTTGAATGTTGGTGTAGAAACAGAGCAGTTTTCTAAGTGAGGGAGGAGATGAAGTTCAGGGCGGAGCAGATCTCTCGGTGTTAACAGGAGTTTAGTTTAGTTTCACCTCCTGACCGCAGACTGAACTCGGTACAGAGACACAGCTGGGTGGATGGTGGATGTCGAACTGATGAAGCAGATGATGATCTTTGTCAGTTCGTCCTCCTTCAGTTTGGCTTCTAGCTTAACTGAAATATTATCAGGTTGTTTTCTGTTTAACTTTTTCTGTTCTGATTGTTCAGACTGTACATTAAGATAGACGACATGACAGCTCCCCAAAAACATCTGTATGGCCCCCTGGTGGCTGACAGAAATCAAACGCCAATGTTTCCCAAAGATGGTTTCTGTCATTTTACGTAGCTCTTATCACACTGATGTGATGTGTTGTCCATCTTTATAAACAATCTGTGCCGCTAGTCAGCATTAAAAAAATCTTTATGTAGTCTGGAATACAATTTATTGAAACATCTCGGCATCCTGTTCATTGAAAAATGTCTCCTGCTGGTATTTGAACACTGAATTATTTATAAATCACACATGCCTTTATAGCAGAGCAACGTTTCAGCCAAATGAACATGTTCACAGCTGGACACGTGTTTGTCATGTGGGAAATGTGTGACATGAGAAGAGCTGAATGCATGTGAAAACTCTTGAAAATGATCATGTTAGATGTTATTGAGACTCAGACTCGACTTTATTGTACAGCTCATCTCTTAGTATATCTCTCTGGAGTTTAAATTATTCTTTTAAAAGTACACAAACAATCACATGTGATGAGAAGCTGTCTGCAGGGTGAGACTACGGGCCGACACTGGGCAGATGTGTACACTGAAACATTTTCTAGATTGAGAAGTGTGTGAAGTGTGTTTATCGCACACTGAAACCTGAGATCTTAAACCATTAACGACAGTATTTTTATTTAAATCCTCATTAGTCTGTAGCTTTTATCTGTTGGAGTGGCTCCGTTTGTCCGATGTGAGGATGTGCAGCTGCTGTTGAAGCTCTGCAGTGTGCTGAGAGCAGAGCGGCTGACAGAGCTACACACCCAATAGGTAATCAATAAGATGGAGCGTCCTCTGTAACGTCAGGCAGAGAGAGAGTCCTGATGGATGCAGGCTGAACATGGTTACTGAGAGAGGCGGTCAGCTAACAGCATCACTTGAGGTGAACAAATCAGTAAACAGTCATTTCTCTCCAGACTCCTTTTTTGTTTCTGCTCAGTCTCTGATTGTTGACACGAGAGAGAGGCGGGAACTTTGACTGAATATAAAGATGGACGACACGTCTCCACTGCCTCCTGCTGTATATAAAATGAAGCTAAAATACCGGATCTGGATAATACGGGCGCCGCCATCTTGAGCTTGAGCGGGTGACACCTTTTATGCAGTGGTGATCGAGGGGGAGGAGCCTCTGTATCAAGGTCAATAATTAGTGACCGTTAGCTAACGGTCACTTTGAAAAGTTAAAGTTACGTCTCCACAGAGATTCTACTTTACATTTAATTCCTGAAAAGACGTCTGCAGGCACCTCCACGACTTCTCCACTGTGATTGACAGCTGTCCATCGTTAGGCCACGCCCCCATTAATAACATCAAATAACTAATTAAAACCAAACTGATCAGAAAAACGAACAATTGAACAAACATCATGCGTGACCTAAGAACTACGTGAAATGACCAGAAACCATCTTTGGGAAACATTTATTTGATGTTTGAACGACCCACTGACTGCAGCATTTATAACGTTGATGGAGTCGTCTGATAAGTTGGTTTATGCAGACGAGCATTAAGCCGACTCGACTTCTGCAAACAGTCTGAAATGGAGGAAGCTTTCTGTTGGTTTAAATGAATATAATACTTTGCTCATAGACTGCTGTGATTGATGCATTGGTTTGTTACAGGTCGTCTCACCAACCGCCGTAGTTCGTCGCTCAGAAGGACACGAATGACGCAGCTAGATGTTTATGTAGCTCGGTGATAGTTAACATGCAGGCAGGAGAAGCTGCTGTGCTTTTTGTTACTGAAACTGCTTTAAATAATACTTTTAAATGTAATTAATTCACTTTCACAACCTTCCTTTAACTTTGTTCACTCTGCAGCAGTATCTCAGGTTTCTTCAGTTTATTCTTCTTAACTGATCTTTGATACTCTGTGAAATCTTTTATCATTTATTTATCAGTTCTAAGTCATGTTAAAGGTCTGAATTACTGAAATTAGTCACCAGGCAGCACTCTATTTTCCATAATACCGTCTATGATCTCCAAACATTTGAATATAAAAACACAAAGCTATAAAAAGGTTGTGATGCTTTGTCGCTCATTCATGTCTGAACCCCGGCAGCGTATTTTCACACGTTTTCAGAAGGTGACAGTGTTGAAAGTGACTAACACACACAGTTTTAAGTGTGATGAGGTTTAAACGAGCAGGACAAGCGCTCAGAAACAGTTTGTGTTTCAGGCAGCAGTCGGAGGCTTTGGACCTTTTTTAGATTCAACATCTGACTGTGCTGCTGGAGTTTGAATCTGGTTGTTTTTATGACCGTCTAAGATTCACATTTCAAGGCTTCGGTTTCTTCTTTACTTTCTGTGTGAAGAAGTTTAAGACACAGTAAGTGTGTGAAACTGCAGCCTGAAATTTAAAATAACGTTTATTTTTAAACCAGCACCGTTGTGTGTTTGTCTGAAGAAAGACGAGTGACATTTAGTTCAAGTGTGATTTCACACATAGTTTTATCTAAACTTTACAGTATACGCTCTTATCTCACACCGATCTGTGTGCTCAAACAGGATGCGGGTGTGTTTCCACAGCTGCATGACAAAGCCTGCAGGTAAAGCTTTTTTCTCTTTTTTTGTCTTGAGAAACTCCATGTCCACAAAATGGAGGATGTCCCCTTTTTATTTATTTATTTATTTTTTTAGAGAGTTCACTCTGTGGTGAACAAATGCACGTCGATGCTGCAGAAGGAAGAAAAGCAGACTGAAGGAGTTTGTCTGTGATTTCCAGCTGATTTCCAGCCTTAGTGTGGTGATCGGTCTTCAGTGCTGACACACACTCTGCTGCTCAGACCGCTGCATGTTTTAATACCTTTTTGAACTTTTAACACCACACCGCTGTGAATAAGACTGAACACTGTCAAGACTGAAGCTCCTTTTTACTGCTTTTATAAGCTCCTGTTTGAGGTCTGTGTCATATTTAAAAGAGCTGTGGCTGTGTCACCTGACGTCACATCGAGTCCTTTTTATAAATCATCCACAGAGGTCGTTCACAACGTCTCATTTCTATAGTTTAGTATTTACAGGAGCTCTCCGCTGTGAAGAGGAAGGACAAACTGAACAATGCTGTAGTTTGGACTTTTTAGCGCAGCAGCATAAACTTTCACACTTTCACAGACTGTGTGTGGCCTTCAGTCAAGGTCGCCTGTCGACTCAGAGCCGTGTTTCTGTTTAAAACAAGATTAAGTAATTAGTGTCATGATGACTTTCCTGAGTTGTAAAATCCTGTTTGTGTTTCTAAAGCGTCTAATAAGTCTTCAGTCATGAATAAAACCTTCCTCTTGTGTATTTAATCTCTGACTGACCTTAAACAACCCCCCCACAAACACACACACACACACAGTTGACTCCAGTTATTGTTCACACAGTTCACTCAGATATTTCTTTGTTTGTAGTTACGATGGTATGTGGGCATGTCTGTGACGCATTGATGTGTAAATTTATGACAACATACACCGACTGCACATGTGTGAACACGCCTCTGTGTGTGTGTGTGGGGGGGGGGGGTGTATATTAACTGAACTGCATCCATTTTGAAGCACATCAGCTCCTTTGATTAGCTAAATGCTGAAAGAAACTGATAACTGATGTAAAGAAGGCTTTTATTGTGAAGGAGCTAATTGCTGTAAGACATTGACAGAAATACAAAACAGACAATGTCATATATAAAGTGTAAAAGAGGCTGAAATAAATCAGATTATGGTGGCTTTCTGAAAGTCTAAATGAGGTTAAGAGGGAAAAAGGCTCTTTTTGAAGTGTGCTGTGATGACGCTGAGGCTGAAGTGAAGCGAGCTGCTCGGTCAGCGGCGCTGCAGTAATCTGTCAGGACGGCTGAGGAAGCAGATCAGCAGTTTTTCCCGGAGAAGCTGCTCTGAGAGTCCGAGCATAGCTGAAGGCTGCGACCGGTCAGCAGACTGATCAGCGGTCTGAAGCTGTGTTGTTTCTAACCTGACATCAGAGCTGTTAATGAACACTTTCTGCTTGCAGCATAGCTCAGGTTTGATTTCATTTACTGAAAATGGACGACAACCTAAATGTTTCAGGTAGAGACGTCTGCTCAGGTATTTCTGGGCCCAGGTGTTGCGTTTGTTCGCAGAGGACAAAGCAGCTCCAGACATCTACTCAAAACCTTTAAAAGCTCATGATTCACTTCAGACTCATCTGCTGAACCTTACAGAGAAAATGTGAATTTATATTTTATATTGGCTGTCAGAAGCAAAGAAACCTTTGAGATGTCAGAAAGTCAGAAAAGCTCCACAGTTATCCAGCTGCTGGTATTTTAAAGGCTGCTGAAGTCAAGCAACCAGTATTTATTTTTTTAAACAGTAAAAGTCTTAGTAATCTTTAGAAATAGGCATTTTTTGGATTATATAATGTTTTCTGTTTTCCTGTCAAACCTTCTCCTCACTCTGAATGTTAGATGGTGTAAAGGCGTTACGTTGGGTTCATAATTAATGAGGAACCAGAGATAATAATAAATTGAATCTGTTGTGTTGATGCTACAGGCAACGCTCAGCTGTAAATGAACATTTTTTGTTATTAATTAAGGTTTGTGGAGGATTTCTTTAATGGTTTAGTCACGACATATAAATGATCTGCACCAAAACAATGAAAACATTTTATGCATCGATTTAAAGAAGTAAGATGAAGCAGAATTAGTTTCTGTTTCAGGTAATGTGGAGAATAAAAACTGAAAGTAGCTTGTCAGTGTTTGTTTCTGGCTCTGTGATCAATAATCCTGATCAGATCATTGATCCCTCCATGATGGAGCCGCAGGTCAGAACTCAGGTCAGCGTTTTAAAAACCAACAGCACAGGTCAGCAATATTTAAACTCAAACTCGGCACAGAGCCGTTATGAACCGTTGATTCAGTTATCATATGACCTGTCTAACACCTGAACACAAGGAGGGGCCTGATCCGTCGGTCTCATCTGTGTTTATAAAAATGGACGTCGTCTCCTCTTCCTGCCGCTGTACAAAAATGAAGCTAAAATATCTCGGATACGGGCGCAGCCATCTCGTTCTGGTGACATCATTTGGAGCCAGAGTCTGAGCAGTGGTGATCGGTGGGAGGAGCCTCGGTAATCAATGATCAGTGGGTGTTAACTAACTAAATCACCTGATGCTGATGTACAGTCTGTGGTCGACCCTGATGATTTTTCTCGTCTGATGTGTCACCATCACGTTAATCTCCTGCTGCGTCTGCTGGTGATAAATTAGACTTGTTTAGACTTTTGGTGATTTTAAGTAAAAGCTTTGACGCTTTGTAAGGATTTAACAAACCAGTGTGAACGTGTTGATCAGTTTAGAGGGCTGCAGGCAGATCTCCAAGATGTCGGATTCTCCTTTAACACAGTTCCTCTGTAGTCTGGATGTTTTCCCTTCACTATTTGTCTTGAATATATATATTTTTTGTCCCTTCAGCCACTTGACACAGCCATAGTGTTCAGTCTTCAGTCTTCAGTGTTCAGTCTTCTTCTTCCTTTCAGTGCCTCCTCAAAGCTTGTAGACAATAACCACACGCGTGTAAAAACAAAGGTGGTTTTCAGTATTCACAGAGCCTTCAGTTGTTTATTATCCTCTCTCCTCTCTGCACGCTGTAAACCTGAAGGAGTCTGGGTGTTACTCTGTGATACTGTAGTACTGAGCTAAAACATCCTGTGAGTGACATTAAAAAAACAAAAGTTGGTCTATAAATTTTTACTGAGACAAACAGTGTCTGCTCTGCTCTCTGTGGAAGAAAATAAAGCTGTAGTTGTTCACCTGTTAACGGATGAATAACTGTTGTGACGTTGTGAAGAAATTAATCGAAACAGCACCGAGCTCAGCGACGCCTCTTCATGACTTCTGACTCAAAATCAGTCACATTAACTGTTTGAAGTCTCATATTAACCTATTATTATTGTAGGACGTAAACTAGATTATCAAGAATTTCTGATTATGCCATGTGAGCTTTCTTGACATGATCAACTGTCCCAGAAAGCATTGCATCTCTTCAGACTACAACAGCGGTAAAACAGTTATAAGTGATGCTTATAAGCTGCTCAGGACACATGTGGAAGTTCAGGTACGAAAAGTTTCACATGCATAATTCACTGTAGAGTTTTAGGTTTAATTTACCTAAAAATGAAACCGGAAAATATCAAATTTAGTGGAAGAGGCTGATTTACATTAATAACAAACGACTTTTATTCAGTGTTGCCTTCGGCCGGTAATCACGATCAATACAGTCATGTGATGCACATATTGATCGAGTAAAGAAGACGTATTGATCGAGAATACTTAAGTGTAAACAGTCTGCTGGTAATGACACACTGAATCCTTTATTTAGTACACAGTGTGTTATTATCCTTTATGTTCAGCTCGGCACGGCTCCCAGTGTGTGTTTCAACGCTGACCTTTGACCTCTACCAGAGCGGAGCTGCTGGTTTGAGGTCAGCAGACACAGGGTGACCTTTGACCTGCATGGAGAGGGACTGTAGTGAAAGCTGGACGAATAGTTCAGTGTTAAAATTGCTACGTGAAGCTCGTTTTGTGGCAGAATACATCTAAAATACAGTTTCAGTTTCAGCTCTGATGACTACGTGGAAAATAGTTTGATTTTTCTTTCATGCACAAATTAATGTGTGTTTGCTTCATTTATTTCCCACAGGTCTGATCACCCAAATCACATAATGTGTCATCTTTTATTAAAGAAAACGAGACACGTTCTAATTTTAAGATGATTTCCAAAGCTGTCTGAGCTTTAGGGACGTGGAGCGCGAGTGAAATTATTGGTAAATTTATCATCACAGTATATGAGCACCATCAGTTTGTGACATTTACTAAAGTGATCAAAATTCAACAGTAAAAACTTCAGTCCAGCCTAAATAGCTTTATGAAATGAAAATACGAAAGAAGTGTAGCTTCAAGTACTTATAATGTTTTAACTTTAATTTATTCAGATCTGTGGCCACAGTTTTGATAAAATCCTTCACTGTTGAACAGTGAGAAGATTTGTGTTCTTATACGCATCAGAAACTATAAATTCAGACGCCTGCTGCTCTCATAGTGAAGCTGTCAAAGAAACTCTGTCTCAGCGAGAGTTTCAGCCGTTTGTTTTCCTGCAGCGACGCGTTCGACAGCATGTTGATTTATCTTCAGTGTGCTGATGATAGTAACTGAACGTTCACTGCTTCATTTCCAGGACTTTGAACTGCTCTGGAAACTAAACAAGTGTTCATTTTGTTTACGGCCCTACATCTTCATCTATATTCCACCTTACATTATTTTTATTTATTTTAGTTTTATATTTCTTTACTCATTTTCACTTAAGGTTTTTTATTTAAATGTCACTGTAGAGTTTAATTTCTATTGACTGCTCTGCCTGATTGTTGTGCACACGATGAATAAAGTCTTGGATATTGAGAGGCGATGTTAACAGCTGTGTTTTTACTTAAATTTCATCGTCTTGAATGTTTTTAACCCGATTTTAACACTCTGGTCTGAAAATTTGTGAATTATTTCATCCCAAAGATGCAGAACTTCTCAAATGTTCTGCATCTCCTCAGTAGCAGCAGTAATACAGACTTAATAATCAGATTTATGATTTAAAGCTTCTTATCAATGACTAAATCAAACATTATTATAAATCTAACCAGATATTTCAGGACGACTTAACTACTTCATGGATTCAGCAGAAATATCTCTGATACGGGCGCCACCATCTTGAGCTGGTGATGTCATTTGCAGCCAGAGTCTGTGCAGCAGTGATCAGGGGAGGAGCCTCTGTATCAAGGCCCCGCCCACACACCCACATGACTCAATCAGTAATCAATAATTAGTGACTGTTAGCTAACGATCTCCTGCTAAAGTTAAAGTTACGTCTCCTCTCCATGTTTCTACTCTACATACAATTCCTGAAAAGACGTCTGCAGGCGCCTCTACGACTACTTCACTTTACCAAGTAGTAGTATGAAATAACTGATTAAAACCAAACTGATCAGAAAAACAAACACTTGAACAAACATCAGCATGATCAGAACTACGTAAAATGACAGAAACCATCTATTATTTGATATTTGATTTTTTTTTTTTTAGTTTGTCCCATCTGCTAACATGGAAGGGGTGGGGCTTATGAGCTGTACTGCAGCCAGCCACCAGGGGGCGATCCAGATGATTTGGCTGTCGTCCATCTTTATAAACGGTCTGTGGTTAAAACATCTGACTTCATGTGAGGACCATGTTGATCACGCGTTGTTTACTTGTTGCCATAGAGACTTGAGACATTTGTTTTTGTGCTAGTTTTCTTTCGGCTTTCTTCATTTTATTTACATACAACCATACAGTTTAGAAAAGACAGATTTCATGTCACCTCATCAGGTGTGAATTGGGTCTGTACTTATGATTTCATTTCATTATTGATATTTCTGTTCTATGGTCTTATTTTGCACATCCAACAGTCGACAATCACAACTATTTATTGATTATATGAACTAAAGAGAATCAGCAGGAGAGAATAAGATTTGAGACACTGGGTGTTTTCATTCACATGATGAGTGATTAAAAGATTAAAGCATTTAATATGTATTGATTGATCAGCAGCAGTTCGCTCTCTCCTCTGCTGAATGTTGGCGTCTCTTAAATCTCATGATGGCGGTCCGTCACTGAAACCAAAGTTGTAAACTCTGATGTAGCAGCCGGAGCCGGTTTACCATCCGTCCACAGAGAGCCGGAGCTCCATCATCAGCGAGTCGGCCTCCTCTTCCTGTAAATCATCAGCGGCCCTGACAGGGTGTTAATATGCGGGCGAGGATTCACCCCGTCTGGGACTTGTAGTTTATAGCCCGGCTCAGTCTGAAGAAGCATGGAGTGGAGTTGAGGAATCGTCCGGGCCAAGTTTCCATCAGAGCGGCTGGATAATTTATCCCGCTGCCGGTGAGAAGCCGGAGCGTCTCTGGCTCATTTCCATATAAAGAGGCCGCTCGGAGGAGAGGGCCTGCCACCACGCCGCCTTTAATTAAGTGTGACATTAGAGGCAGCTGAGCAGAAAGTCTGATCTGAGAGCAGCTCTGCAGTCTAGCTGCCACCAGCTAATCCACTCATCGCTTTTAACGCAAGCAGCTTAGGAATTACTGTGACAGTCTGAACACCAACATGCGACTGTACAAGTGTGTTCACGCTCAACACGGCCGCCGTTCATACAGCCTCACGTTAGTTTAGATCAACCACAGGGCCTGTAGTTTATTTTACAAGAAATTTATCAAAGTCTAAATGAGGGAATATGTGATAAGAGAGTTAGAAAACGTTCAGTCACAAGAGTTCACATCAGTTTTCATTCACTGTGCTGAAACTGAAACTGTTCGAGGGGCCGAAAGGTACTCAAATATTTTGTTCATTGATTCATCGTTTGAGTTGTTTTTAAACGTGAGATCACTTTCCGATTCTACCTTCTTAAATGTGAAGATTATCACATTATTATTGTGATTATTAGTATTATTATTATCATCACTTTGAAATTTTTTTGTTCGTTTCGGGCTGTTGGCCGAACAAATCAAATCATTCGAAGTTTGAGTAATTAAGAAAATAATGGTCAGATAATGAAATTGTATCTGCAGATGCTCACATTTGTGTCAGTACATAAAGAAGAAAATGAATCAACGTTTTTCCAAGATTGATCAATCGTTTTTAGTTAGTCAATGCTGTAGCTTTTCATATGGAACCCTTTCTGTTCTCTGGCTGAAACAATTAGCTGATTGATTAATAAATCTTCAGAAAATTATTCTATTTTGGATAATCGTATAGTCATTTCAAGTTTCTCAAACAAAGATTTCTGGTTCTGGCAGACTGAATATTTTAGTTCTCGATTGTTGGTTGGACATTTTATCCATATTTGACATGACATTGATATGACATTTTATAGATTAAATCAGCAGATTTATTGATAATAAAAGTGATCAATAGTTACAGCCCTTCAGTATTTGATTATCTTGTGGTCGGGTTTGTGTTTGAAGTCTTTGAACTTTGTGTTTGCTTTAAGCCTGCTGTGTGTGTTTGCTCCGTGTTGTCGGTGTGTTCGCGGCGTTGTTTTGTTGAAGCATTTGAAGTCGTGTTATTAGCAGCAGGATTAGCTCTGCCACCCCTCCTGTCTGACCATCTGCCTCCTCAGCCATTCGGACGATAGCTGAGCAGCTTCCACGTCTGACCGGCCAGGCCAAGCAGTTTGGGCGTTAAATAATGCTCCCGCCACACGGGGTCAAAGGTCAGCCAGCCCAGTGTGCTCTGAGGAGAGTCAGCAAACGTGTGAAGACATCTTGAATGCAAAATGACATCAGATTCATATAGTTCACTTGCCGTTACAGTTTATACAGTTTACAGAAAGTGGATTTATAGCAGAATTTGATCAGGATCATCTCAGAGTTATCAGTCTATCAGTTAAAGATCTGTTTTCACTGAGCCTGAGCAGCTCAAACACCTCATCGGCACCACTTTGAGTTTCAGAAATGGATTACCTTCCCTTGTAAAACATCCCAGCAGGATCCAGATCCAGATCTTTGTCTCTGTTTGGGCTAAAACAAAAACCTCACGATTTGTCCAAAAGTGGAAATCTCAGCGAGGCCTCAATCTAATCAGCTGTTCTTTGGATCAAAGCCTTCCTGTCGAGTGGATTTCATGCCGATCTGTTAATATGTTTTTGAACGATCCTGCCGAAAGACAAACGGGCTCAGCGGTGGCTGGAAACGTGCCCTCCTCAGGCCCAGTGATGATTCAGGCCTCGGGGTTACTGAACAGATGAGGCGGCTGTAAATGATGGAGGCTGAAACAAACTACAGAAAAGAGACGAAGAGAAGCTGCTGATTCTGTGACCGCAAACCCAGCCAGACCGAGTTCGTAGCTCCTTCATCAGGTTGGATTAATCGATCGGGATTTCTCTGCAGCTCCTATCAAACTCTTGTAACTGCTCCTGCAATAAATAATGAACTTATTGTACTTTGACATGTCTGATTGTCCAAATAAATACTGATAGCTCAACATTAAGCCAGTATCAGCACACTCCCCTTTTAGTTCAGACTCTAAACAAGAAGGAGCTTTAATTATTGCTCCACAGCACAAAATAAACATCTGCAAACAGCCACGTGTCAAACTGCAGTGCATTTTAAATACTGATCAAAGTGTGTGTGTGTGTGTGGCACCAAGAATCAAAATCATGTCGTGTTGAATATTTTTTTTTCTGTGATATGAACCAGGAAGGATTTCTGACATATGTTTTATTTAGTGCTGGTTTCATTGAGTAGTCCATGATCCAGTTTAACTTCCGCGAGCTGAAAGATGGAAACAACATATTGTTTTCTATCTGTGTCCAAACTGATGTCACACATTTTAACAGCTCACTGAGCCGGACTTCTCACCAATGTTATAAACATTTTTCTGTTATTCTCATACCTTAATATTATATTTCTTTACGTTGTTGGACTCTTTGGAAATCTGTGGGCTTGATTTAGAATTTACTTGAAGTTGATGTTTTTGGGTTAAATCCCTTATTGTCAGCATGGTGTGTTTTAATGTTTGAGGGGATTCATATCAAGGTTTATATCAACAGGATCCAAAGATATGTCTATATTTCTGTCACAGGCTGTTTCTCACTTTGGTTTTTAAAATATAGTTTGTATTCTCAGTTTCAGGAAGTTCGCAGAGAAGAAAACAGTTGCTTTCCTGATGTGACGTTAAGACTCTGACAGATTTAATGTTGTATTGCTGGACCTCCAGTTTGTCGTCCTCTCTGGCGTCGAGGTGTAAATGACTTTCTTCAACACGAACCGCTTCAGATCAGACGTCTCGCAGTAGAGCTTCACCTCCTGCGCCGCCTCTTTGCTTCACGCTGTTAATCAGAACCTTAATTAACATCAGTGTCGACTCAGTCAGGCTGTTAACATTACAACGTGCCCCCCCCCTCCGCTCCCATGGCTCAGTCAACAGCCCTGTATTGTCAGAGGGGGTCAGAGGTCATGGCGCTCAATTCATATGATAAGTGGCCTGAAGGAGGCTTTAGAGGAGGGATGCGTCTGCTCCCTCACGCTGCTTACTGCAAAGTGCTGCTGGGGAAAAAAAGCTTTGCAGTGAATGGTTGTGATCCGTCGTCAATACAGCCTTTATGTCGGAGCAATAAACCTCCTCACCCGCTGCAGCAGGCTGTCCCAGGAAACACACGGCAGGAAGTGACAGACCTGCTCTGATCACAACAAACAGACCTTCAGAGAACACAGACGCACAAGATCACCTATCAATTCACTAATCAATAATCACTGAGACCTCATGTTGCTCATCAGTCTGTACAACCTCATCCTGCCTTATTCAGACTATTTCCTTTATTTTATTTTGAAATGAACGGTGAATCCATCCATCATCTACTGTATCATATATGAATTCAAATATTTTGCGCTGTTTTCTGACACTTTATATTTACTTTATATGAAGAGATTATTTAGTTAATCTGAAATAATTGAGATGAATCAGTAATGAAGTAAACTGCTTAGTTTCAGTTTCAGATGCTTAACATGTCGTATTGAATATTTGTTTTATTCTTCTTTCTTCGTGGATCTGTTTTGTTTATTTTCTTATTTAATGCTGTTGCATTGAGTAGTCTGTCATACTTTTATAATCTGAAATAACTGAGTTGAATCGGTAATAAAAACACAGTTTGCTGCAGTTTTCCGTGTCTAACCTGTCTGTCGTGTGTGCAGGAGACCATGTGGGGAGCAGGGAGGAGGCGCGGGGTCCAGCCCTGAGGAGGCGTCCTGCGGCTGGGAGGAGCACGGCCCTCCTGTGGCCCTCCTGCGGCGCTCCGGGACGCTCCTACTAAGATGTCCCTCAGCAGCGGCCCTGCAGGCGGGAAAGGTGTGGACTCCAACGCGGTGGACACGTACGACAGTGGCGATGAATGGGATATCGGTGTTGGCAATCTGATCATTGACCTGGACGCCGACTTGGAGAAGGACAAACTAGAAATGTCGAGCAGTAAGGAGGGAGGGGGCATGACTGCCCCCCCCAGCGCTGTGGCTGCTTTACCTGACAATATAAAGTTTGTTAGTCCTGTAGCCGCCTTTGCACAGGGCAAAGAGAGCAAATCCAAATCCAAACGTAGTAAAAACTCTAAGGAGAGCGTAAAGGCCCCGGTCCCGGTCTCAGACGGAGCTAAGAAGGAAGTTCAGGGTCGGGTCCCTGGGGACCCCCCACCCCAGAACCCCAGCTCTGCCCCCAGTAAGGGAACTGACAAGTCGAGTAAACCCTCCCGCACCCTCCCCGCTGTGAAAAAGGACAAGGATGGGGTGTCCGGGAAAACTAAGAAGGAGAAAATGGAGGTTGTGGCCACAGGAGTGGTCAACACTGAGAAAGAGTCCGTGGCCCCCATCTTGCCGTTAGGGGCCCCCCGCAGTGGTCCGTTTGAGGGTCAACAAAACGCAGAGTTAGCCGCGGCCGAGCAGCTCGGGAATATGGCGCTGGACTCGGCAGGGATTGGCCAGCCTGTCGCCATGACAACAGAGCAAGAGGAGGCGGACAACAGTGAATGTCGAAATCTGAAGAAGGTCGTTGGCGTGAAGGTAAGAAGGAACAGATGGGGTTTATTACGTGCTGTGGGCCTTGCTGAAGGACACCTGGGCACGTCTTGGTGCTCGTCCTTTGGTAAGATGGGGGGTTTCTTTTATACTTTCTCTCTTTAACCTTCTCTCGTTGGTGTGTGGGGCAGAACTGTGCTGCCGGTTTAACTACAGAAAGAGAGAGATCACTGTCAAGAGGTGGAAAAACGAGCAAATTAAAAATGCTTCGCTCGGCTGGGTTTTGAATTTGAGTCATCAGGCTGATAACTGATCTTAAAGTGCCCCCGCGGTTTGTTTTTATACCACCATAAAGTGCGAGACTCACAAAACTCAGATGAGAGATCCCGACTGTCGGTCCAGAAACACTGCAGCTCATATTTGTGCTTACTTTCATGAGACCTCCCCTGCTGCTAAATGCCCCCCTCTGTTTTTACACATCGCAGCGCTCATGCAGACACACAGGGGACACTTTATGAAGCTGAGAGGTTCATCATGTGACTTTCATATGTAAAATCACTGAAGTTTCCCTTTAAGTTATTAGAACCACTGTAAGCGAGTGAAATAATCGTCAACCTCACATGAACAACAGGGATTTTAGTTCTGTAACGTTGGTGAGCAGGCTGGTCTCTTCTCAAACACAGCAGATGAAGTGGTGTGTTTGTGTGTGTCCGCTGTGAATCTACACTGATGACAGCCCTGCAGCTGCTTCAGGTCTTTGATTATTCTTAATGCGTCATTGTCCTGCAATGTAATGTGACACATAATTTAATCTTTTCTATCAACAAGTTTGAACAACCTAAGGATTTTTTTTTAATTGTTAGCCAGGCTGAAAGATGTCGTCTGTTTCCTAAAAATAGAATCAGTCAGACCAAATGAAAATATATATTCTGTACAGATGGACAGGTTTTCCATATGGTCTGTTGCTGTTTATTACATTTTCTGTTTTTACTCCCCAAAGTAAATTCTCTAACAAACAGCTAACCAGTAAAAGGAGACACGAAGCTGCTGCCATCATCATGTCTGCGTTCTTTGTGACATTCAAACTGTGCTTTAGTCTGTAAACGTCAGAATATTTCCTTTTCAAAGTGTTTCCTAAGAAGGGAAAGTCAGTGATGAGCTCTGTAATAATCTGTTCGTGCAGGTCTGTGGTTTTCCAGATGGAAGTTCAGATTTTTCTTTCCTGAACTCTCGGCCACTCTTCGTTCAGCTCGTTTCTCCCCCACAGCTGCCGTTCTTACCAAATTTAGTTTAGCGTCGAGGTTTCAGGCCCTGCCAAGCCGTCCTGCTGGCCGTCAGCTCTGTCTGTTATCCAGCACAGAGGACGGCTGCTGCCGAGCTCCAGCACCGGCCTCCGTGTTCATCCAGCTGGCTGATCTCCTCCAGCCGTCACTCAGATCTCACCGCTGTCACCTCCGACTGTCCGACTCCATCAGACAGCTGTTTGTTGGTGTTTTACGATGGTTTGGCTGCTCAGACCTTTATCATCTCTATTGTTAATAAATCTGTTTGGGCTGTCACTCTCTGCTGTGTCAGAGCTCATCAGGCTGTAATGTGTTAAAACATGGCAGGGTTTAATTTGGGGTGAAAAATGTGTGGCGTCTGCTTCGATTTATGATTCCCAGAATACCTTCCCATATGTTATATGTTAGTTATACAACTGAGAATCACAGTAATGAGATGTATTTAGCAGCATGTGAACAGAAAGTTGTAGAGCAAGTTGGGCTGTTAGACCCGGTGACGACTTAAAGATCGACTGACGACTGACTGACGGCAGTTTTAAGATAACATCCTTCAGTTTCTGTGACAACAAAATCACAAAACTGAAAATTTAAAAAAGCCCAGTGGGCCGTACATAGAGTAGTGACTTTTTTGACAGTGTAATGCGTTATAAAAATGTCACTTATTTAACACATTTTTAAAAACCTTACAATGAATCTGATCACGTACAGACTTTAAATGAAAGTTAAATTAACCTAAATAAAGTCAGAGTTTTTGCAATGAAGAAAAACTTGGCCGGATTGGCTTTGAATGCTCTGCTCATTTCTACAACAATAATAAAATTAGTTAGTTCGACCGCTTTGGGTCAAAGGTCGGATTTAAGTAAAATTTGTTGGCATCTGAAAGTGGGAGCCATTTTCTTAACTTATCCATGAAAGTGAAATGTTGTTGAAAGTTCCCAACATTTTGCAGGAGCTTTGCAGTCAGTAAGCAGCCAAACTGATCAGTCAGACTGAGTTCAGCCTGCTGCTAAAAAAAATGCGTTCGATCACAGAAACTTTCTGTCTGACCGGCTCTTCGGTCCCTGCTGAGTCAGCAGCTCAGTCCACTGAACAAGCTGCTGACTGGGTTTACACGGGCTGTTGATTCAGCAGGAGAAAACAGGCTGCCAGATCACTGAACGTGGGGTCAGTGGATTCAAGGTTTACCAGGCTGTTGATTCGGGGTTAAACAGGCTTTGAAATCAGGGTTAAATGAGCGGGTGATGAACCCGGGGATTAACCAGCTGCTGACTCCAGGCTAAATGAGGTGTCGACTCAAAGATAGACTTTAATTCAAGGTTAAAGATGCAGATGGGTCAAGGTTAATCAGTGTGTTGATCTGAGGGGGAGCATCACTGCTCGACTCTTTCTGTTGGACTCTGAACAGGAGACACTGCCCTTCAACTCCACAGACAGAAACACATGAAACCACGAGGACGAACACTCAGACTAAACACAAAGTCCAGGCGGTGGAAAGCCTCCTGTCGGACAGACGGGACAGATTACAGACAGACAGACAGCTGAACAGTGTCGTCACATCTGGATGTTTCCAGCTGCTTCACTGATTGATTGTCAGTCTGTCTGCAGCACACGTAGCTCTTATTACTGACCTCTGATCTGTTTCTGGGCTGAATTTGGATGAAAACGCTCTGTTGAGGTGACGTGTCGAGCACAGCGTGTTCAGTACAGCCTCCACTGAGGGAGCAAATCAGGTGAAAATAATTTGGATTACCTTGAATTCAGATCAGATGAATGTGAGCTGGCTGGAACTTTTCAATATATTGATGAAATCTCAATATCAGGATGTGAGACTAGAGATCATAAAAGCCATCATGTAAAGCTGCAGCTGTAAAGCCACATTATAGTTTTCTAATATTAGTAAGCATTAAAAACAAATCATGTCCATGTTAATGATTTTAAAATAAATTTCTCATGTGAGTATTTCTGTGTTCTATGGGTGCCTGCGAGGGTTTTTCCTCCCACAGTCCAAAGAAACAGTCCACAGTTTGTCTCTGTATGTCGGCTCTTTGATTGCCGACCCGTCAGGCTGGGATCGAAAAGTTTTAGGGGAACTGATCCGGCTTCTGGAAACGAACCTTAATATGACATTTTACAGTCTGTGAATCCGTTCCAACAGAAACTGAACATCATAACCTCCATGAGGAGAGGATTTACTGCAGGACGCTGCATTAGTTTTGGCGACGCGTCCTAATAAACTGAATGTGACGAGCCAAAGTATCAGGCCGCATCTTTGATTTTTGTCACCGGCCGTAAACCCACGTTGGATGAAGGTGTTTGATTTAGTTCAGCCTTGTTGTTTTTATATTTGAAATGCTGATAATATGCTGAATTATGACTTTCCACTGCAGCTTCACTTTTCTTCTGCTGAAGCCGTCCAGATCCTGTAAACTCCCGTCTGGGCGGTGTAACGGTATGAAGAGGTGGCTGCTGCCCAGACTGACACTCCACCTGCACAGAAACTATCCGCTCTGCTCTCTCGGAGGGAGGGAGGGGGGGTCCAAATGCTTTCTGGGAAGTAGAAGAAGAAGACGAGGCAGGTTCAGAGCGTTTGCTGAAAAAGTAAAAGCATCTCAAGGAGCGAATGGTCCCCTGACGACGCCTCGGCTCTGTTCCTGGTAAGTGTGTTGGACAGAGAAGGTTGCATGTTTTCAGACCCCCCACACACACACACACACACACACACACACACACACACACACACACACACACACACACATCAAAAGAGGCTCTGTTTCCTCTCTGCGCCCCCTCCCTCCCTCCCACATGTTATTCCAGCGTTTCAGCATCCTGTGGAGAAATATCTGCTAACCTGTTGTCCATTTCTGACATTCCTCCAAGTTTGTGTGAGAGCTGCGAGACCGTGGAGAAAAGCTTGAGGGGTTTTTAAGGGTTGTTGAGGGAGGGGGCGAGGGGGGGTTGTGGACATGTTTAGGCCTTGAGGGATTTTTGAGGGATTTTTGGGGCATGTTCATCATCCTCATCCTCCCTCTGAAGGCCTCAAAACAGCCTCATCACGTGTGAGTATGTGTCAGAGACAGAGAGAGAGAGTGTGTGAATGTGTGAGTGTGTGTGTGAGTGTGTGTGTGTGTGTGTGTGTGTGTGTGTGTGTGTGTGTGTGTGTGTGTGTGTGTGTGTGTGTGTGTGTGTGTGTGTGTGTGTGTGTGACATTCCTGATGTGGCGATTCCTTGACCAGGACCTCCCACAACCCCTGATAGGAGAAGAATGTGTTTGGTGGGAGGGAGGTCCACTTATCTTCAAGGTCTCTCTCTCTCTGTAGTTCTTTTTTTTTTTTTTTAAGGCATGATGAGAACGACCTCACAGCTGGTTCATTTCTTGTTACGTCTTCTTACATTGTGTAGCAGAAAATATGAATTATAATGTGAACTGAGGTTAGATCTGTAGGAAAATAGTTCCTATGACAGCAGGAATGTGGTGGAAAAGCTGCGAGCTGCAGGAGTTTCAGTATTTGAGCCTCCTCTCGTCTGTCCCGAGCTGATTGGATGTTTCTTTCTGCAACTCTCTTTCTTTGGACTCAAATAAACTCATTTACGAAACGAACTCTGCATTTATCAACCTGGACGTGAGCGAGGCTTCGATCAGGTCTCACGTCAAGTCTCAACTCGTGTATGCAGGTTCTCGAGTTGGTGTGCTACAAATAAATCAGAGTCAGAACTGATACTGACAGACATTTATTCATTATTTAAACATACTGTAGGCAGCCTGTGGGAAAATATCTGCTGTCTAAAGGCCTACATCCACTATGTTATATATCACTGACAGAGAGAGACAAATGTAAAGAACTGTGATATAGAAAGACTGTACATCAGGATGTGTAAATGAAATATTCAAACCTCAGCTGGAGTTAAACTGACCACAGCCGCGATTTAATTTTATTTTTCATTCTTTCAGACTTCTTTTGACTCTTTTCAGGCTCAAAATCAAAGCAGCTGTTTTATCCAACTTGTGACGTCAGCGTTAGTCTGCAGGTCGGAGAAGTTCCTCTTCTTGTTCGGATGACGTTTCTCACTCCAAACAGAGAATAAAAGGGACGTGATGTTTAAATGACGACTCTTTTCAGACACCACATTTATCAATGCCCAATCATTCACATGATGGGATCAGAAAGATACGACTGTTTGAATCCTGGTGTTGAACCCTGTTGTCAGATGATTTCTGCTCAGATCTGCTCTGGTTTCTATGTCTGACTGATAAATGAGGGTAGTTCCTCTCCTGAAGTTGTTATCTGCAGTCTGATTGTACTTTTCTGTGTAACTTGTATGTTTTTCAGTGAACTATAATTATTTCAGCACACGGTCTCATGGCTCATCCCGGCGACTCAGCAGCAAGAGTTTAACGTCCGTCTGGGTATTAGAAACCGCCTCCAACAGTCACCTCAAACAGCCTCTCAGGAGAAAATGAAAGAGACTTTTATCTCTGGCAGCCTCGTATAACCTCGGCCACTTCACTTCTTTAGTAAGCAACGCTTTAAACAAGCATCAGCTCTGTCTGCATCTGAGAGAGTCGGAGAGACTCTGAAGTGCTGATCGGTATCACCGAGCTCTCTCACAGCGAGCGAGTGACCTTGAAAGGAATGTGGCTTGTTGTTGTAATGAATACCTCTCTGCCTGAATGAGGAGGAGGAGGAGGAGGTGTTTCCCAGCCCAGGCGGCATCATATTGGAGCTGAGAGTGTGTTTGTTGGTTCAAACTCTGCAGCCAATAGTTGAAGTGTAAATCAGCCCCCTCCCCGCCGTCGCAGGGTTTCATGCTCTTCAGGGGGTTTCCCAGCATTCCTGGCAGCCATGTTTTTACTCTCAAAGGGGCGCGGGGGGATCAGCGCTGGCAGGCTGGTTTCTCCTGTTGTCACGGCAACACCCCTCTCAAACCAGTCGGTGAACCGGTGAGCTCGCACAGCCGGCGGCCAGCGTCATGTTCTCCATGTCTGCGGTCAGAGCGTTTGCAGGGAGGACGACGGCTCCCAGAAATGTGTGTCAGCCCCTGAAAACAAGGTAGAGTCCACCTGAACAGGAAGTGACTTCACCTCCTTTCAAACAGAGTCTCACACCGCTGGGGGACAGACGTCCTGAAACGTCATTTTCTTTGATTTTTACACCGTGAGATGTTCTCTGCTAATATCTAATCCACGTTGGATTCACGTGTTAAAGGGAGTCAGCAGGGCCGTCACACTGCTGAGGGCTGCAGCTAATGTTTACTGTCATTATTGATCGATCACTTAGGTGTTTCTGTCCATGTTCATGCAGAAAATGTGACAAAATAGTTCTCACGAAAACTGTCCAGTGATTTCTGCGGATAGTTTGTAAGGACACGATACTTTAATCACAATAATGTGGGTTTAGCAGACATAAATGTGTGTAAAATTTACTTTAGACATGTTTTATATTTTTACTAAAAGCAGCTTTCACTCTGTCTTTATAGTCATTTTAAACTTTTACTTTGTGATGGTTTCACAGATCAGATCTTAATAAATAATCAGCTCTTCAACAAACGGATATTGTGATTATTGATCGATCAGTGAGGTGTTTCATTTAATCGGTTATCTGATTTATAAATATGGCAGAATCAGATGTGTCGTGCCTAAAAATGTTTTTTATTTGATTATTTTAATGTCTGCTGAATCATTTTATAATTCAATAATAACAGAGATATTTTCCGGACTTCCCAGAACATCAGATTTTATAATCAATCGATCTGTTGAATCAGCAGTATTGATTGGCCCTCTCCAGGCCCCTTATCAGGATGTTTGGTCACACAAAGAAACGACGTGAAGAAGTTTTCTCTGGGACATTTTTTTTATACTAAAGATTTATTTGATTAAAATCTAAATCTGGCTCATTTCAGATTCATTAGTATTTTATTCAGACTCGTACAGCTGTTTGTGTTTAGACATTAAACATCGGTAAAGTTTGGATTTTTTTTTTTTTTTTGTTTAAATAAAAAGAAAAGAGTGTAGAGAAAAATATTTTTATATCTGCATTTAGACTCAGGTATCAAATCAGCGTCAAACAACTTCCGTCTAACTCCTTCATTTTGTTCTCAGTTAATTTCTGAAACTCAGATTTGAAACTTGTTGGCAGTAATAAGGTCGGACTGGTTTTAAAGCTCTTCTGTTTGTGTGTTCAGAGGCGCGTTTACACATTTTTAATGGAAGAAACAACCAGGTTCCTTTCATCATTTCCTCTTCTGCTCATTATCTGAATGTTTCTACTGATGATTATCTCACCTCACAGTGTCATCGTGTCCTCGAATGCATCACCTTCACTGAGCTGTCCTCTGTGACGAAATGTTCAACGACCCACTTTTCTCAAACAAACTGAACCTCGGCTGTTTGAATCAAACTCTGGGATTAAAATGTGCAGCAGGGACAACACCTCCCAGGTTAAATGACCCATTGAGTCCTTCACGACCTTTGACCTCCAGGCAGGGTCTCCTCTGCTCTCCTGGTTTGGGAGTGTTTCCATGGTGACGGCCGACACCATCCCAGTGCTCCCAGCTCTGCCCCCACACCAGCTGCTTCACCTGATAATTACAGGGTCGTCTTCTCCTCTTTGTCCTGGTTTCTCCTCTTCCTCTTTTTATTCCTCCTCAGAAACAGATTTGTTTATTGTACATACAAGGACTAAAAAACAAAGTCAAGAATCCTAAAATAAAGATATGAAATAAAACATTTGAATTATATCAGTTTAAAAGTAAAATCAGTTCCTCATAATCTCTTTTATTTGTCTCTTTCTTCTTCCTCCGTCTCTGTAACTGATCAGATGTACAAATATGCCTTTTTTTTAATCAACTAAACTGCTTTTTATTCTTCGTCTTAAGTCGTCCCACGTTTCTCTGAATGCTTCGGCAGCATCTAGAGGAGACACCACGTGGAGCTCATGAGTGTGAGGTGTGGTTTATTTCAGTGTGACCCGGATCATTTACCGGAACAGACCCGGGTGGTGCCATCACCTGTACCACACCTTCACATAGATATGATACGTTGATTTATTAAAGGAGTTCAGAGTGATACAGCGGGCTCCCTCCTCCTCATCTTCATCACAACAGTCTGTCATAGTGATTAGAACATGTTGATTTTAGCAGCTTCAGCATCACTCTCAATCAATCTGCAGTTTGAAATCTTTATTATTATG
Source organism: Scortum barcoo (assembly GCA_023238725.1). Lineage (NCBI taxonomy): Eukaryota > Metazoa > Chordata > Actinopteri > Centrarchiformes > Terapontidae > Scortum > Scortum barcoo. The sequence continues at coordinate 975,440 of CM041536.1, read as the reverse complement.
TATTATGTGTGTATGTGTGTGTGTGTGTGTGTGTGTGTGTGTGTGTGTGTGTGTCGACCTCTGAGCGTCTGTTTTCCTGTTTGATCAGACAGAAAGCAGTCGGAGCGTCTCTCACCCCTCTCTCCTCTCTTCCTCCCCCCTCCAGATGGAGTCTCCGGTCTCCACGCCTCCTGCCCCTCCTCCTCTCCACCTCCTAGCTCCCGCCGCCAGCAGCGACATCTCGTCCCCCTGCGAGCAGATCATGGTCCGCACGCGCTCAGTGGCGGTGAACACGGCGGACGCGGCGCTGGCGACCGAGCCGGAGTGTTTGGGACCGTGTGAGCCGGGAACCAGCGTTAACCTGGAGGGCATCGTGTGGCAGGAGACAGAGGACGGTGAGGCCAACGGCATAAAAACACCAAACACATCATGAAACTGAGCAAATTTACAGATTAAAAACTCTGAATCAAGTTTATCACCAAGCAGGTTTCGCATACAAGGAATCTGTCTTGATGCTGGTGCAAAAAATATACACAAAGCAAGTAGAAAAAAATATAAGACAGGGTGAAAGGAAGTACTTCAGAAGTGAATTAAATATAAACTAGACATTATAAAGTAGTACTATAGTAGTATCAAAAGGAAATACGAAATAATGCAAAAAAAACAATATAAAAAGAGTCAGAAGTCAGACCTCAGTCATCATTTCAAGGTCTGCGTAATGTGGAGTTTCAAGACTATTTAGTGCGAAGTTTAATTTAATTTGTTTTAAATATTTTATTTAGAATAAAAAAATTAGAACAGCAGGTATTTTCATGAGCCGCCAAGTGTAAACAAAAAATAGGGAAACTCAACTCAATCCAAATCACAACATTTGAATAAAAAAGAGAGAAACAAAAACACACAATATGTAGAGAGATCGAATTCACACAGTTAAAGGAAAAAATGTTTAAAACACAGAGTTTCTGTATAAAACATTAAAATTATCAGACGACCAGAAAACAGAAGTACAGGACTGGAGGAATCTCAGATTACAGGTCATGAAAGGAAAATATCAAACTTGTTGTTTCCTCCAGTCACAAAAGGCCAACAAGGAGTTTTGTCCCGCAAAATGAGATGAAAGTGCTCATTTGTTTTAAAAGGAAAAAAAGTGTAGACGTGATGATGATCACCAAATGCTTTCAGGAGAATTATTCAACCTCAAAACAAAAAAGTCTTAAAGAAAAAGTTTTTTTTTTCACAAAAAGTGAATAACAAGACAAAGCAAGAGACAAAGCAACAAAACAAGAAAAGTTCACTAAAATCATCTCCTCAGATTTCTGAGAATTAACGATGATTAAACTTTTGATCTTTTCAATGACTGAGCCTCCTCTGAAAGTCTGCAGCACTATGACCCGTCTGTGTCTGTGGAGACTTTCCTAAAAAAATCACAAGCAGCTCACCTGAGTGTGAAGCAGCTGCTGATTTTACAGCTTTATGGGGCTGTTGGTGTCGAGAGAAAAGGTTACTATGGTGAGAAAGAGAAACTGAAGTGAGGTCAAAAAATATCACAGATTATCACCAAATATTCTGCAAAAGAGAACAAAATGAAAACGATCGAGATACAAATTGTAAAGATGAGTTAAACAGATCAACAGCAGTAATTTAAAACGGACGGTTAGTTTGTCGAGTTTGAGTTTTGTGACCCACGTAATGAATGTGTGTCGCTGCCGTCATCAAGCTGCAGCGCTCACGGTCGCTCAGGTCACAAACAAGATGCCACGCTGAGAAGAAAAATACAGAATCCACATGCAGCAGCTCGTGTTCATGTCTCATGTTTGTCTTCATATGATAGAAGATCCTGGCTCACACACACACTCTCTCTCTCTGTGGTGAGTACTGAGGAGGCTAACTGGAGGTGACAGACCTCTGCTCTCTGGCAGGAAGCTGTTCACACATCAGCAGCACACTGAGCTGTTTCTGCATCTGGACACTTTGATCTGCTCCGGTTGGTGGAAAGTTCTTCTGAAAGTCTCAGTTTCTCTCGGCAATTAGTCTCGCCGTTACTGAATCAGTGATGTGGCTCGACCTCAGAAACCTGCTGGGTGCCATGTTAGTTTGAAACCATTCAACATCTGCTTCCCAGCGGGGAGAGAAATCTCACCTGACGTGTCTGTTTCCTGCTGCAGCAACATGCCCTGTGGCTTTCATGGCTTTCAGTTACTGCCTGTGTTTAGTGTATGTACATGTTTACTTAAACTGTCTGTCTGTCTATCTGTCTGTCTGTAGGCATGCTGGTTGTTAACGTCACCTGGAGGAACAAGACGTATGTTGGGACCCTGCTGGACTGCACGAGACATGACTGGGCCCCTCCGAGGTAAACACACATTCCACTGAACATGTTAAATTATATTCTGACCTGTCAGCATCAACTGCTCAGTTAGTGGACCTGACGTCGAGCTGTTCATCAGATCATCTGCTGAAGTAAACGCTAACAAATCGAGGGACTTTGTCAGATTGATGCTAAAGCGTTAAATCCTATACCGCCGTTAAACTGGCAGCCTCGAGGTGTTAACGGGTCGCTACGTTGGCAGGACTCTCTCATTCATCCTTTGTGTGTTTTCAGGTTCTGTGACTCGCCCACTAGCGACGTGGAAATGCGTAGCGGTCGCGGTCGGGGAAAGAGGATGCGTCCCAGCAGCAACACGCCGTTGAACGACAACAGCAACTCCTCAGACAACAAAGGCAGCGGCAGCAGCAAGACACGCGCCGCCGCCAACAGCAAAGGCCGGAGAGGCAGCCAGACGGCCGGCGGCGCAGAGGACGCCAAAGCCAGCCCGTCCTCCGCCAAGAGGAAGACCAAACCCGCCTCTGACATGGAGCCCACCTCCAGCTCCGAGGACACCAAGGCTTCAAAGCGAATGAGAACAAACTCCACCGGCGCCGCGCTCCCTCTCCCCGGCGGTAAATCCGACCCCCTGCCTCCCCCACAGCTGGACCGGACCTGCCCCTCCCCCGTGCTCATCGACTGCCCCCACCCCAACTGCAACAAGCAAGAAGTACAAGCACATCAACGGGCTGAAGTACCACCAGGCTCGAGCCCACAACGACCACGATGTCCGGTTGGACCAGGATGGAGACAGCGAGTACGGGGACGACCCCAGCCTCCACCCTGACCCCACCTCATGCAATGGTGCCGCCATCTCTCCCCGCCCGCTCCACCACACCGAAGGGGCGGGGCTTCACGCACGCCCTCCCGCCTCGCCGGGAAGCTGTCAAAGGGGAAGAAGAAGGCGGGAGAGGCGGAGCCCAGCTAAGCTGACGGACGGCGGTGGCGAGGAGGGGGCGTGTCTGACGGATGAAGCCAGCAACGACGGGATGGACGACAGAAAGGCCAAAAAGATGGCCGCCTGGGGAAAGCCCGATAAAGTGACCCATAAAGTGACCCAGACCCAGAAAGGCTTGAAGCCGAGCCGCCCTGTGGCCCCCTGCTGCCCCCAGCGCGGCCTCACCCTACGCCCTGCAGGCGTCCTCCCCCGCTCTGGGCTCGGTGGTACAGTCCATCCCAAAGAGCCCCCAGCTGAAGAGCGTCCAAGCCAAACCGCCTCCGCTGGCCGACCCCGCCTCCAGCCCCACCCTCACTAAGGATAAGAAGAAGAAGGACAAGAAGAAGAGGGAGGGGGGGAAGGAGGGGGACAGTCCAAAGGCGATGGGTAAGGGGGGGAGGCCAGAGGAGGGGAAGAGCCCGTACTCCGAGTCCGACACTTTGCTCAACGGCTCCTCAGAAGCCCATCAGAGCCGCCTGGCCAGCATCAAGGCCGAGGCCGACAAAGTGTACAGCTTCTCCGACAACGCCCCCAGCCCGTCCATCCAGGCGGCGTGGCCAGCAGGATGGAGGCCGGCCTCGCCCCCCCTCTGCACCTCAACCAGAACGGAGCCGACAACGCGTCCGTCAAAACCAGCAGCCCCGCCTACTCCGACATCTCTGACGCCGGGGAGGACGGCGAGGGGAAGGCAGAGGGCATGAAGGTCAAAACTGAGCCTGAACAGGGGGCACGAGAGGGGGCCAAGAAGGCGCTGTTCCCCCCACAGGCTCCCAGCAAAGACTCCCCATACTACCACAGCTACGACTCCTACTACTCCCCCAGCTATCCCAACCCCAGCCCTGGGGCGGCTCCCGCTGCACCGCCTCACGTGGAGGGAGCTCAGGTGAAGGTGAAGAAGGAGGAGGAGCAGCCGGAGGTGGGCGAGGAGGGCAAACTGAAGGCGGAGCCTCAGGAGGAGAGGAAGGCGGAGCCAGGACCTCAGCAGCCGTCCGTCATCCAGCAGCGCAACATGTACGCCCAGCCACTCTACTACAACCAGTACTACGTCCCCCCCTACTCCTACTCACCTGACCAGGCCTACCACGCTCACCTGCTGGCCTCTAACCCCGCCTACCGCCAGCAGTACGAGGAGCGGCAGCGGCAGGCCGACAAGAAGGCTGAGGGCAAAGAGCGCGAGGCTTGTGGCAAAGACGAGTGGAAGCAGAAAGCCTCGGTGCCACCCACCCTGTCCAGAGCCCCCAGCCTCACCGACCTGGGCGCCAAGGGGGGGCTGAACCCGAACAAGCCCAAAGAACCCCCGCCAGCCTCAGAACAGGCCAAGTCGGTCATCATGGCGAAGGGGGAGGACCCCAAGGCCCCCGCCCAGCCTGAAGGTCTGAAAATGAAGCTGAGCGAAGCGGGGCATCACGTGAAGGAGGAGGCCAAGCCAGGGGCGGAGTCAGGCCGGCCGGTGGGGGTGGAGCCTGCCATGTGGTACAGACAGGTAACTGAATATTTACACAGAATGACCACAGGTGTGACTTCAGTGTCCACAGAAAATATTCAGACGTCTGTTCTTCAGCAGCCACAGTAAATATAGTTTATAATAAATATAGTAATGATGGAAAACAGCTCATATCACGGTGATGTCATCTCTCATTTTCACTCGTTTATCTCACAGCACAGCTGCCGTCATGATCCTGTAGTTTCCTCTTTTACTAAAATATCGTGAACAGAACATCTCCGCTGCAGCAGCCTGTGAATCATTAACATTCATTTTATAACAGATCAAAAACATTTCTGTATGTTCAGGAGTGAATTTCAGTCTTCAGAGATGTAAGCTGACACGTTTCACCACATTCTGTCATTTCAACATGAGTTCAGTTAGTGAAGCAGATCAGCAGTCGAATCTGCTCTGAACATGAACTGTTATTGATAGATAGATAGATAGTTTGTGATGAAGGTCTTCACCACGTGTCACTTTACTGACGTCTCTTGTTCTCTGCAGGAGCCGGACTCGCGCCTGTGGCCGTACGTGTACCCCAACAAATACTCGGAAGCTCCCAAACCGCAGGAGGAGGAGCGGTGGAAGGACGACAGGGAGCGCGAGCGCGACAGGAAAGTGAAGGAGGAGAGGCCGCGGCCGAAGGAGGGCCTCCAAAAAGAGGAGGCGAAGGAGGGGGCGGAGGGCAGGACTCAGTTGCCCCCAGAGGAGCACCGGGGGGGCGGAGGGAAGGAGTCGCGGCCCCCCCACATGCAGTTCTCCTCCCCCCTGGCACAGCACCAAGGCTACATGCCTTACATGCACGGACCTTACGCCTACAGCCACGGCTACGAGCCCAGCCACCCCGGATACAGAGGCATGCCCTCTGTCATGATGCAACCCAACTACCCAGGTAAAGAGGCGGGGTCAAATGTGGTCAGATTCAGTTGGTGAGTAAAGTTTTCTCTCTGTGACGAGCTGCACTGTTCAAATGTTCGGGTTAAACAGAGACAGTGTTTGGCTTGGTCAGACGTCACTTTGAGCTCAGGTGATGTCTTTGTATTTTCAGACGTTTTGTAAACTCAACTAACCGTTAAAGGAAAAAATGATCAACACGTTGATCACTGGTAAAGTTAAAGCTGAAAAATAAGTTCCATTATATTCAAGCTGGACGTCTTTAGACTTCACCTCCACCATCGTCACATCCAGGTCTGAATGCATCCCAGCAGGCTTTTACAGCACAAACTGACACAGACCAACCCGTCCTCAGACACTGAGTCCTCGTCCACGTTGATCTGATCAGTTTCTGAACAGTCACATTTGGAAAAATTATTTTAAAGGCTCAACATGTGAGCTGACTTCATCAGTTTAGTTTTCAGACCCTGTGAAGATGAAGTTTATCACATGAGACAGGATAAGATGCTGTGCCTCACACTTGTCTCTGTCTTCAGGCTCGTACCTGCCGGCCGGTTACTCCTTCCCCTCAGTACGGGGGGAAGGTGCCGGGGAGCGAGGAGGGCGAGAAGCCCTCCAGGTCCAGTCCCACGGTGAAGCCGTCCAGCGAGGCCAAAGCCCTGGACCTGCTGCAGCAGCACGCCAGCCAGTACAAGAGCAAATCCCCGTCCGTCCAAGACAGCAAGACCACGCTGCACGACCGCGACCGAGAGAGAGACAGGGAAGAGGGAGAGAGACAGGGAGCGAGACAGAGACCGGGAGAAAGGGAGGGCGACCGGCCGCGGTCCTCGCCATCCCAACGCATCATGCCTTCCCATCATCACATGGGATACTCGCTGCTGTCGGGACAGTACGACATGTCCTACGCCTCAGGTGAGACTCCGTCTGTCCGCTTTCTGTCGACGACGTTTCCATCAGCTGCACGGCAGTTTGAGTTTCACATGATCAGTGTTGGTTTCAGTCAGCGAGAATCTGAGAGCAAAAAACGCTTTTCAAACACCCCTGTGAGAAAATACTTTTTATTTCTGTTTAGATTTGAAGGGTTCCAGTGATTTAACGTTTAAAAGGATCGGTCAGAATGAAAACAGCTGAGACAGACGTGTGTCAAACCTCAAAAACACGGGATACTACATTTCCCATGATGCAACACAGTAGGGCCTTCATGTTAGGTCTCTAGTTTTTAGATGTAGTTTTAAAGGGTGTAAAAACATCTTGGTGACGCTCTGTGTTGTTTCTGTGGGAACCAGTGGATGCTTTTTTTCCCTCCACGACATCTAAACTGTTTCTCATTGAAAACTTTGACTCACCTGAACATGTGACTCACCTGAACATGTGACTCACCTGACTGACGGTTCTTTCTCGCAGGCCTCTCCTCCTCAGCCATCGTTGCCAGTCAGCAAGCATCCGCCCCGACCATGTACCCCCCCGCACGGAGGTGAGAACGGTAAGACCCCCCCACATTTATATTACTAAAAATAATATTTATACTTCCAAATATATTTTATATTATTGACATCCCCCCACTTTAACATGAAAATATCTGAAGCTGTAAGTCAGAGCACACACACACACACACACACTCTTCCTGACTGTAGTGAATTTATGTCTCAGTCCGCAGCACCACCTAGTGGTCAGACATCGCAGTGTTGATGTGACTGCAGCAGCTCGACTTGACTCCTCAGAGGTCAAAGGTCAACAGAAATGTCTCTTTAGTGTGTTTAACCTCCTGAGACCCTGCGACCCTACTTTTACAGGACAAAAAGTTTATTTATCATACTTATCAAGTCCTACTTTTCAAAATATCGAGGATAAATAAAAAGTGCGCACCGAACAAAAGCTCGGTTAACTCCACTGAAACATCAGTTTTCTCCTCACACACACGTTTAAACTATTAAACCAAATTAACAATAAAGGCTGCATGTGTGAAGGTAGAACCAGACAATGAAGAATTTATTAAAACGATTAGTAAACATTAGTATACATATAATTTATTCATATTCAAATATTCTAACTTAAAATTTAAAGATCAGAGAACAAACATGGAGCTGCTTCATTTCATCACCGTCTGATCTGCAGTCAAAGACAAAGTCTGTAAAACGAGTGCAGCTCTGTTGTTGGACAGACAACGACGAGGTTTTTCCTTTATTTACATTTCAGTTGCCGATTTTGAAAACGTCTGCGTCACTGAATAAACAGACGAGCTTCGTTAACACTGACGTTTGATTCCCTGATGGTTTGTTTTGTCCCTTTTTTAAGCTTTCGTGTCCTCCCACCTGTCTGCAGGCACACATGATTGGCTGACCTCCGCCCTGCCCTGGAGTCATGTGACCGGCTCACATGAGGAAGAGTTTCTGTTTCGACATCAGTTCAATGGTGTTTGTGTGCGTTTGATTTCTCTGCCTGGACGTCCAGCATGCAGCTCCGCCCTCCGATGGACCGCTGGGACTTCAGGAGGACTGAAGGCCTGGTTCTGCTGGTCCTGCTGGTCCCAGATGGTACCGTGGTGCCGGGGTGGGGGGGCCGCAGAGGTTTTGTCTCACAGACTGAGGACACGGAGGATGTGGCGGGTGGAGTCGGTGTGAGATGCTGCTGGTCGTTGGTGCTGTTTTGGAGGCGGGCGCGGTCAGGGTGTCGTTCTGTGGTCGAGGAGGGAGGGGGCGTCGCTTCACTTTTTTTTTTTTTTTTTTTTTCCTCCTCACATTTCTGTGACGTCCTCTGAGCCCCCCCCAGACTGAAGCCGCAGTGACCTCTGACCTCTGGTCGTCGTCACTCTTTCACCTGAAGACCTCAGTACCTCAGCTTCACAGGAAATAAAAAAAATATACTGTGGATGGCGGAGGACGGACCAATCAGAGGGCAGCGCTCGGACTGAAGCCACGCCCTCAGACTGACGGCGGTGTCAGACTCCTCCCCCTCAGTGTGTAGCTGTACTGTACTCTGTGTGTGCGTGCGTGTGTGTGTGTGTAAATACTGTACAGAGGAATTATTTTAAAGAGCCTGTTGGATGCTGTTCGATTTCCTACTCTTCTTTTTGTCTGGTAGCCTCTGCCTCTGTTTTTCTACTGTTGTTGATCTGATATTAAACCTGTAGCTGGTGGAACGGCGCCCGCGACCCGAGTCCTCATTTATTACCCCGACAGACACAGCGAAATAAAAAATGTACAGATGACAGAGATTTGTGTGTGATACGGGTGTTTATACGTTGAATCATTTTCAAACTGAACTACAAACCTGATTTTTACCATTTCATGAGCCAGTGATGAGTTTTATATTTAATCTTTCTGTTAAATAAATATTACCTGAACAGCTCGTTTTCAACATATCTCGCTGGTGCAGGCTTTGTTTTTTGGAAAAAATACATCTTCACATCCACATAAAAACATCGTTGCTGTGCTCCGAGTCGGCTGCTGTTTGTGTTCGTGCAGTCGATCAGGTGGAAGTAAACACTGAAAGATGTCGTGAATATTAAGAAGCTCAGACTGTTTGTTTCTTTATCAGGACGCTTCACCGTGTTTTATTACTCTGACAGAGGCCAAATGTATGTGGACACCTCTTTCCACCTCTTCTCTTTTGCTTTCAGTTTTCATTCATTCTAATTATTTAAGTTTCCCATCAGTTTAAATTATAATCCAGTTTCTGATCTGTTGCCATAGTTACCTGTGTTAAAGTTTTATTCACCTGACAGGTACGCTGTGAAGTTTCTGTCCAAACATAAAAATATCAAAAACACGGGTGGAATACAAAGTGAAAGTGCTCATCGTGCCGTAAAGCGACTCATTTCATGATAAAATAATATTATTGGATCATAATAGATTAAAAACATGTCAATCACTTTAATGTCTTTATACATGTGATGAGGATCAATAAAGCTTTATTGTAATCTACATTTTTAATTTAAAGATTTATTTGTGGATTATATTTTGTATTTAAAATCTTAATGAAGTAAAATTTATCAGCAGTATTTCCCTCTCAGATGTTGTGAAGTTGAAGCATTAAAATAGAAGAAAAAGCACAAGTAGCTCAGAATTATGTTTAAATACAGTAATTGAGTAAATGTACTTAATTACTTTTCATCACAGCAAATAAGTGAATGTCTTTGCCTTGGAGTTACAGTTTCTGGGGGTGAGCGTGTGACCAACAGGGGGCGCTAAAGTCACATTTGTTGGACAAAAAATTAACTTTGGAAAAACCGTGGTGTTTTTTTTCCACCATTTGACACCTTCATGACCTCATTACAGTCACTGACCTGACGGTGAGCAGGTGAGAAAACATTCAGATATTTCTCTCTCATTAGAGCAGAGCCTCTGATGAGCTCAGATGTGAAGGAGATGGAGGTGACAGGGACAGGTGTCTGCAGGTGTGTTATAGACAGGAACATCATTTTCAGCAGGTGGAGTCACATCTAAACTCGCAGATATGATGCAGTTATCATATCGTCAGCCATTATATGCAATATTACCATTAAACTCTGATGTTGACTGTAGATAAAAGTCTAAAGGTTAAAGAAAGAGGATTAAACTGTTATTTCCTGCTGCAGTGTGGCGGTTCAGCCACAGGGAGGCGCTGCTGCTCTGTTTAACGCCTCAGCAGCAGGCTAATTAAAGGGTCAGTTCACACAAACAGACAAAACTGCATTTAAACTCAAGTTTTGGTTTTATTTGTCTTCATTTCTAAAGTTTTGCTCTCTTCAGCCTGCAGCTCAATAAAGTTCTGATTTGAAATGAATTGATTTTTATTTAAACGTTGACCGAGCAGCTGGACAGACTCCTCCGGGCTCACCGTGTCTCATGTTTTTAAGCTGCATCCTCCATATTTTCTGCTTAATCTCACGGGCACACCTGAGGCCAGGTAAAATAAATCTCCATCTCATCAGCTGACTTTTCTCTTTTAATGCGACGAGGTTTTTCCTTTAGTAAATGCAAGTGAGAAGCTCTTCAGCCTTGTTAGAAAGAAGTTTGTTTGTTTCTGCATTTAACACAAAGATTAATTAAAGATTTTAAAGAGTAGTTAAAGGATTTTTCTTGTTTTAAGAAAAGCAATGAAATAATGCATTTTGTGGCGTTTCTTTACTTCTGTGTTTCTTTTGTTTTTTAGTGGAAGTTTCTGCAAATATCTTTTCTTCTTCTGCTGTCATGATGTTTATCTGGTAAAATATGACGGTTACTTTCAGACTTTATTTGTTTTATTCGGAGCCTCTCTGCTGCTGAGAGGACCAAACCTCCTCCTGGGCTTTTATTTTGACTGGTCCATGCGGCATGCTTTTATTCTGAAGGCGGCTTCCTGTGTTGTCTCTGTTAAAGGAGGTGAACTTGACTCAGCTGCTTCATCACAGACCGCAGCAGCTCGGCTCGCTGACTCACCGACAGACTCACCGACAGACAGACCGACGGGCCGAGGCTCTGCTGGACATCAGCGGACCTGATTGAAGACAGCAGGTGGACACAGGTAAGAGCCTCTGTGTTAAACTGAGGATGTGAAGTGCAGATAAGATGAAGTACTGAGCTGCAGTACTGCAGGAGTACTCTCAGTATCAGTAATGCTGCACGTTACTCGAGTATTTCCATTTTCTGTTACTTCCATATTTTTTAAATATTTATCTGAATTAATCTGCAGTTTCTTTGATCTCAGGTGACTTTTACCAGCTGCAGCATCAGGTAATAATCAGATCAATAATCAATCATTAACATAAGATCAATAAATATAAATTGGATTATCAAATAAAGGACAGTGTTAAAATATATCATATTCAAACTAAAATACAAGTTAAACTGTAAACTAAATATTAAATGTAGATAATACTAATGAGCAGTAATGTGAAAATAATATCTAATATCTGTACTTTTAAATGTACTTCATGTATTTAACATTACTTTGACCGATACAGGAAACATGAGATTACTTTATAAATGTGTTTTATTCCAGATTAAAGTTTCTGAGCTGATGTGAGAAACTAAAAAGTTTTAACCCTGAAAAATAAGATTTATTTAACTTTCTTGAGGTATACTTAGTACTTGAGGTATATTTAGCTGACAATACTGAGTCCAGGTCTTGTAACTAAGTATTTTTACTTTTTTTATTAGTTTTTACTTGAGTACTTCATAAAGCGCCGCTTGTTAATATTTGGTGCTTTTAAAAATGGAGGAAGTGCTCAAATCTTTTTATATCTGAAGTATTAGAAAAGTCCAGCTTTTACATTTTAATAAAGTAAAAATGGCAGCAAATTAGTTTTAAATACAAGAAGTAAAAGTACTTATTATACTAAAGTGTCAAATTCTACATTTATTATTGATTATTATATTTTATATTCCTGATTAAAGGTACTTTCCTCTGTAAGAGAGAAGAAAGACATAATATAAGAAGATATATTTTATAAACTGTCCCTCTGAGATGTAGTGGAGTAAATTTAGAAAGTAGTAGAAGTTGGAAGTACTCGAGTAAAGTACCTCCAAAGTGTGTGTGGCCTCTGTGTGTTGACATCTCGGCCTGCGTTCGCTCTGAACAAGAAGCTCCTCATCTTTTTTGGCTCGACTTGACGTGGTTTTCTCTTCAAACTATAAACTACTGCTCCACGACAAGTAAAAGTTTAAAACATTTAAAACCTCCCTGAAGCAACAGTCGTTATTTTCTGAATACATAAAGGAAGACAAACGGAGAGCAGGAAAAATACTAATTTACCTCTGATGGAGTAAAAATACTATATTTACCTCTGATGGAGTAAAAAATATTTACCTCTGGAGTAAAAAAAATACCTCTATATTTACCTCTGACCTCTGGAAAAATACTAAAAATGACGGAGTAAAAATACTATATTTACCTCTGATGGTAAAAATACTATATTTACCTCTGACTGATGGAGTAAAAATACTATATATTTACCTCTGATGACGGAGGAAAAATATTATATTTACCTCTGATGGAGGAAAATACTATATTTACCTCTGATGGAGGAAAATATATATTTACCTATTTGACGGAGGAAAAATACTATATTTACCTCTGATGGAGGTAAAAATACTATATTTACCTCTGATGGAGTAAAAATGCTATATTTACCTCTGACAGAGTAAAATAAAAATCTACATACAATATCAATGTTAACTAAAGTATTTGTACTCAAAGTGCTTGAGTAAATGTACTCAGTTACTTTCCTCTTGTGTGTTTGGACAGAGGCAGGAAGTGAAAATGAATCGTGGTTTTGTGGGAATATTTTCTTACGGTTTGCATACATTTCATTAATGAGGATGCTGCTGTGGTCGGAGACAGTCGGACCATCAGGAGCGACGAGGCAAATATTCACTTTGAGGTTTTATTCATTAGTTTAGATGTGTTGATTAGTGAAGGTCGGCTGGTGTTAGGAGTTATCGGAGAGTATTTCCAACATATCTACACATCAGAAAGTTATAAAAGAAGTGAAGAGGACGAGTGTTGACCTGCAGAGAAAAACATACAAATGTAAATCTGGAAAGTTCAGGTCAACACGAAAGTTTGTTTTTAACCTTGAAAATAGAAAAGAAATTCAACGTCCTTTTAACAGTTTTTAACAAAGTGCTTCAACTTCACTCTGGAATGAAGGAGGTTTGGTTTGCAGACAGACATCAAACACACAGGTTACAATAATCAATAATCAATAGAATATAAAATATGCTCAATAGAATATAAAATATGCTCAATAAAAGAAGAAGCGGGCTGCCGTGGTGAAGACGTTGTGTTGGTTCGGACGTGAGCACAGTGATTACATCATTCAGACGTTCGTCGCTCCTCTCGCACATCACAAGGTTTTTGTGTCTTCACGTTCTCAAAGCGTCGCTGTTTCTGTTTGTTTCTGAGACGACTGAAGGATCTCGACTGTTTGTTCGTTTGTCGGAGACGCCGACAGTTTTCCTCGTCAGTCTGACCTGATGGATGTTTATCTCATAAAAGTTGTCAAAAACCCCAAAAAAAATCCAATAAACATGATTTGTACCTCGTTAATAAAACCATTACTGACAGATCAATGAACGTTCAGGACGCTTCAGCATGAGGATAATATTCTAGTTTTTCATTCAAATATGTGTAAACCATTTTTAAATGTATATCAGAAAAACCTGACTATAAAAACTTTTAAACTCTTTATTTACATAATGTGAAGATAAGAGGAGATGAGACTTCTGTTCAGGGTCAAACTGACACTTAAATAAAGTCAAATAAATCATTTCATCAGCATTTACGCTGAATAATGATTCAGGAACAACAACTAAGACCAGCAGAAGAAGTTTCATACTGAAGAAAATACATTTCTACATTTTCAAACTTGAAAACGGTGAATTTGACCAACAACGTACCAGGAGGGTCAGACCTTCCTCAGTAATCTGTCCTCTGTATGACGAACTAACTGCTGATTGATTGATGATTGATGAAACGTTCTCAGATCTCGAAGCTTCGCCGCGCTCAGCGTCTTTACGGGACGTCCTGCAGTCGCACGCTCTGATTTGTTGTCGTGCGACCTGATGAGACAAACAGGCTGCGTGCCCCGAGGTGCTGCCTGATTTAATCAGCGGGGTGAAACTCCTGTGAGAGGAGACCAACAGACGTCTCCATGGAAACCAGGAGGAGGGAGGAGGAGACTGTCACCATGGCAACTGTGGTCCTTCTCCACCTCAGCGTGTAGAAATGACACGTTTAATCTCCTCTCTGTTTTTTCTGATCAGATTTCACAGCTTTGGTCCCGGTGAAGCTCTCTGTGTCACATTTGGCTTCCAAATACGTTGGTGGTATCTCCTGTTCACGATGATGATGCCACCACATTTGAATTGAAGTCACGACTCTGCGGCATCGTCGCGTGAATATTCATTGAGTGTGTGAATACGTGAGAGCAGAGCGAGGTCGCGTTCATGAAGCGTGAAACGATCCCACAGAAATCTGCTGCAGAGAAGATCCTTGAGTTATTAATCACAATCAATAATCTCATCTCTGAACACTTTAAAGCTCAAATGTGCTGAAGATTTCTTCTTTCTGCAGCAGGAGGTGATCGAATGAACTTTAAAGATCAGAGGAAGTCAAATCCTTTATTGCAGTAAAAGTACTAATAAACGCACAGTAAAAATACTTATAATAAGTAAAAGGATCAAAGTAAAATCAGGAAAATGTGAAAGCTCTCTGCAGGAAAACGCCCGGTGACCTGTGTGTTCAAATATTTTCCATCATTAGCTTATTATCACTTGAATATTAACGTAACATACTTAGTTTGTACAGCCTGCCTGCAGAGAATATATTGGTCGGTGTGTTTGGCAGCTCTTCGCTCCAACATGTACTTTTTCACCTTTTCTTCTTTTGTTTTCGCTCTCTGATGTTGAAGAAGTTCAGCAGGAAACCACCCGTCTGTCTCTGCAGGTTTGGACTGACTGTGTTCACGTGTTCGCATGTGTGTGTGCATCTGTGTGTTTTTCACATGTTCCTGCATATCAAAGGGAAATATCACACATTTAAACACATCTGACATCCTTCATTTCTTTGTGTGATAAAGACACCAAACCTTCTGCACAGTTTTCACATTTGTTCACGTTTACTTTAGAGAGTAAACGGTGCTTTTACTCGTGTTTTTCCATCCTGCTTTTCATACGTCAACATTTGAACATTTGCTGTTTTTTTGATGAAATGAAGGTTGAATCAGGAGAAAGTCAGCTGAGCAGATCACACCTCGTACACCTCAGTCTGTTTTTAACGTCACACCGCAGAGGTCACAGAGCAAACTCATGCAAAACACGTTACCCAAACGGCAGTGTGGTCGGAGGAGAAAACTCATCCATCCCATAATGACAGAAATCAGGTCGCTACGAAACACTGACTCAAACCTTTAACCAGTGCCTGTGAGAAAACTGCATTTCTGCTGTGAATTCAGCCGACGTGGACACGAGGAGAAAGATCCTCCACCTCTTTTCATGCTGTTGCCATGGCAACAGAGGAGAGACTATTCCCGCTGCCGTGTGTTGTGTTCGGCACGTGTTCGATTTTTTGTTTTTTTTAAGCGTCTCTGAGGTCACAGCTTCACTTCAGCGGTTTCCTCCAGTCAGAGCTCGATAACGACGATGTTCGAGTACTCGACGTACTTCAGTTTGAGGATGAGATAAACTGGAGAGAGACTCAAACAAACTCCACAGTCACACTAACTCTATTTATTTACTCCAGATTAACTCAGCACCGTCCTAATATTGACTCTGATGATAATTATATTAAACTTCATTAATCTAATAATCACCTCTCGTACACAAAATGCTGCGAAACAAATAAAAACCTGAAAAGTAAATGTAGAGCTGCATGCAGCTCGTGTACCAGTCCTCGTTCTAGTTTTCATCTCTAGTTGTTTTATAGTATTTTTCCAGCTGTAGTTCTGCTGTGATCTGTGATATTTACAGTAAACTTGTTAAGTCACATTTTGACCCAAAGTCTCTGAACTTTTATTCCTGTGAATCTTCTTCCTGAACTAAAAAGCTTCCTGCAGCCCGTTGTTGTCTGCGTCTCCACCGTGGTCTAAAGACCCGTGAAGATCAGGCAGATTAGTCCGCTGACGTTTGAGAAAGCGACGGCTGTTTTTACACGTCATTTCTGCTGCGCTGGATTTCCTCCTCAGCATAAATACTCAGTAAGGCCTGGACTTGGTCGCTCCGTCTGTCGTAGACCTTCTTCTGCTCCGTGTCCACGTCCGACAGAAACAAACCGTAAATACAGTTTGTTTGAGGATGCAGGCTTTTCAAAATAAAATGCTGGGAACATTGGACCAATCAGAAATGTTCAGCCAAAGTTCCTGTACTTTTGAAAAGTACGACCCCCGAGCAGGGACTTTTTGGGGGGTAAAATAAAGTCCCTGAACTTCATTTAGACCCTGGTCCCTGTGGAGGAAAAGCTCTGAGCTCCTCCAAAGGTTCCTGAAGAAAGTTTCTGTGGTTTAAACGAAGCTTTAGTAAACTTGTATGTTTAGTTCAGGTGAGTTTTTTTTCTCAGCAGCTCTCTGAACTGAAGAAGATAAAAATATTTATTAGAAACCTTCGAGGAGGAAGTGGTTCCTCTTTTTGGAGAGGAAGCTGCGCATCTTTGTTTCATCACCGTCGTGTTTACTTCGTCTCTCGCTGGCTGGTTGTTGCACATTTTTATATTTAGAGCTGCCCCCCCCCTTCATCATTTCACAGTCTTCAGAGCGTCGATGTCTTTGACTCTCTGTCGCACGTTAAAAAGCTTCTGTTGGTGAGAAATAAATCAGCTGAAATATTCTGACGCTGTTCTGCCATCCCGACCTTTTCAGGCCGATAATGATGATGTCGGAGACTTTGGAGCAGAGTGATGATGTCAGCGTCCTGCCCCCCCCTGAGTTGGAGCCCCCCCGGGAGGAGGACGGACACTGCCCCCTGCCTTTCAGGTGAGGTACTGCAGGTTAGCGACACAGCAGTGAAAAATTATCCAAACTAAAGTTTATTAATCAGTCACGATCTAAAACGACCACGAAAATAACAAGCGTGGAAAAGATCGGGATGTCTGAGTGGGTGTAAGTGTATTAATTTGACATAATTAACTGATGAATAACCTCTACTACATATGAAAGATTTAAAAATGTCTGTATATGAAGGAGAGAGTCAGTCAGTGTCGCTTTTTATTCCTCCTGTTATTGTTCATTGTCTCACTTCTAATTGGAGGATTTCCACAGTTTGTGTTTGAAACTACGACTCCCATGTTGTAACAGGAAGTACAACATGAGCCCCATTTTTTATTCTCTTAGTGTCCCTGCAGTCAGATAATCTCATTAAAGTGTGTAAATCAGCTGTTAGCAGCATCACGTTCAGACAAACATCACTGAGAGACTGAAAAAATAAAGTTATAAAGAGCGACTTCCTTTCTCTGTTTTCTACGTGAATTTATAGATGTTAATAACGATATCCTCACACACACTGAATCTAAAAATGTTCAGATTTGACTCTGCAGACAGTCTGAGTCGTTGTTTCGTCATCTCACAGTGTTAAAATCTGATTTTGTTCATTTGTAGGCAGCAAACACCCACACACAGACAGTAAAGCAGCTCCAACACGATACCAACAAACAGCTTTGTGTGCCGTTTCTTCATCACGCGTTTCGTCTCGCTGTCAGCAGCTGTGCGCCGTGTTTGATGTGAGGAAACAGGTGTGTGTTCATCAGAGCAGATGTTGAGTTTACCTGAGTGTGAGCAGAAAAGTGTGAACACGTCACGGCGATGATTCACTCCCACAGCCCTCCCCCTCGTCATCAACCCACTCCCTCATTAGTCCTAACTGTGTGTGTGTGTGTGTGTTTGGCAGCAGATGAAAGCAGAGGAGACGTGCAGGACTGACAATACACAGAGAGGGAAAACCTCAGTGTGTCTCTACTCTGTTATTCCTGTCACGTACAAAACAAGCTGCAGGAGAAGCTGCAGAATCAGAGTGTGTGTGTGTGTGTTTGCCTGCAGCACGTGCAGTCAGCTCACGTTTCCAGGCAGCAGAGCTCAGAGAGAGACAGAGAGGCTGATGGGAAGGAGTGTGTGTGTGTGTGTGTGTGTGTGTGTGTGTGTGTGTGTGTGGTTGGTGTAAAGCCTTAATTCACTGCTGACAGGGAACTAATGTTCCCTTAAAACCCACAAACAGCCACAGTGAAGGTCGAGCTTTAAACTATGACGTTCGCTGTTTGAATTCATTTTAAGTCGACGCAGCTTCACTGCAAAGAAAAATCATCACGTTGAAAGATTTTTTTAAATGAACGTTCAGGGAGAGATAATCAGAGATAATCGAGAATAAAAGTGGAAACAATACTGAATAAAATGAGGTGATTTCTAAATCTAATCAAAGTTTGAATGAAATGCACATAAAAATGTTATTTCTGATGTCGACTGCAGATCAGAGTAAGTTTGGATTTTCAGTCAGACGATCCACTCGAGTTCAGATTTGCAGAACTTGAACAGGTGAATTTGTGCCGTTGACCAGCAGTTGAATGTTAAATAAAACTGTGATCCTGAAGAGGCCGGGAGCTCTAAACTCGACGCTGGAGAGAAAACAGTGACGAGAGACGCTGATGGAGAGAGTTAACCGCTCGTTCACCAGCTGCCTCTGTCGGTGTGTTTCTTTGAATGTTGTCAGTGAAATGAAACGAGATGAGATGAAATAAGATGAGATGCTGGTTTCCCTGCATGAACATGATTCACATATCGCTCCAAATATTTTAAATTTATCTCTCTAAAATACTAATATCATGCTAAGCTAACCGTCGTCTTGTCATCTCTCTCTGAAAGAAAGAGACTCACAGCCTTTTCTGAGTCGCCCGACTTTATTGAGGTGTAGTTTTTCATCTCTGCAGCTTCACTTGAAGTCAGCAGTCGTCCAAACTTTACTTCTGAACTCGTGCTCAAACTTTCTGCTTCTCGTCGAGCGTCTCTTCCTGTGAACTCTTTGTCGTCGATCTGTGGTCAATAAAAGTACTTTATGGAGAAGCAGAATGCAAATCTCTGACCATAAAGAGCTTCAGGTTTGATAAAATCATCAGGATTAAAACTCCAACATGAGAAGTGTTCGTGTTTCACCCACAGAGCCGACAGCTTTTTAGGAAACAGTCTGAAAATGTTCGACACGTTTTCTGATCCGTCTGTCCGTGAGCGCGACCTTTTTCTCTGCTCCACTTTCTCCATTCAGGCCGAGCTGTTTGCATAATTACTTCTTTTATCAGTGTGTGTGTGTGTGTGTGAGAGAAAAACACGAACACATCTGCCTCCCACTAGCTCTTGTGGACAATCACTCCTTTCACACACACACACACACACACACACACACACACTGAACTTCATGCTTCAGCGTGCCAAAGTAAAACCAGTGGCTGATGGGAATTTTCTCTTCATTTCCAGTTCCCCCCTTTCAAATTTACACTGTTAAAAATAACAATATTATCATGATAAACTATCAATAATTACTCATTTTAACAACAACAACGATAAAAACAGTCTCTGCTCGTTGACGTTGATCCTCGTGTGTCAGCGTTTGTTTTCTTTTTGCATAATCTTTACGTTGACATCCCTCCTCCCGTCATGACTCCATTTACATGACCGTCCTCCACGAAATCTGATGCAAATGAGTGTGTGTGTGTTGGAGGATTTGTTAAAGTGCCCAGCTGAACACCTTAGAGCTGTTTGAGGCGGATTAACGTGTTTTGTTTGTTGACGTTGATGTCTTTGTCGTGTCTTTGACCCGACCTTTGACCTGAGCAGAGAGCAGCGGTCTGAACATGGGCGAAGACAGACAAACTATCCAAGTTAAGATTTTTATGATATTAAACTTCATTTTTCATGTTTTATAGTCATTTTTTTCTCCAGCTGTAACTGTAAATGCCTCTCTGAGGACGCAGAGCTCTTCGGTTTATCTGGGATGATTTTTTTCAGAAATGACTGTCTTTAATTAAGAATAAAGTAACTCTACTTTATATAAAGTAACTCTACTTTATTCTTCAAATCAAATCAATGTATGTATTTATTTAGAGCCCAAAAATCACAAACATTGTTTGCCTCGGAGGGCTTTACAATCTGTACAGTTGTGACACCCTCTGTCCTTAGACCCTCGAACCGAGTCAGGAAAACTTCAAAAAACCCTTTATGGGAAAAAGAAGAAACCTGAGGAAGAGCCACAGATGAGGGATCCCTCTCCCTGGGACGGACAGACGTGCAATAGATGCCACATGTACAGAGAACATCATCAATCATATTATGGAATTATACATGAGTCGTAATAAGCTGTAGCTATACTGAGTTCATTGGTTTAGTCCATGTGTGAAGGTATCACAGGTAATGGAAATGAGTCTGTGAGTCCAGGTGCATCTCTAGATGTCCTCATATGGAGCTCTGAGCCACTCGACCTTCTCTCCACAAGCACAGACACAGATCATGTCCCACCAGGCCAGTGAACCTCAGACAGATGGACCACAACCAGAATCAGTGAGGAACCTGCAAGACTGGAGAGAACAAAGAGGACCGGGGCTCCGGCAGTAACATGCACTTTACAGGACATAAGAGTATTCACATTAACCGCTTTGACACTTTAGCCAATTTAACTACTTTAACCAGTTTAGCCACTTTAACCATTTAACCAGTTTCTAAAAGTGACTCCAGTTTGCACTACTACCATAATATGAGTAAAGGAAGCAGAGGAAGAGGAAGCAGAAGAAAGAGGAAGCAGAGACAGAGGGAGAGGTGCCCTGATGCATCATGGGAGCCCCCCGGCAGTCTAAACCTATAGCAGCATAACTAAGGGCGAGCCTGTGCCCACCCTAACTATAAGCTTTATCAAAAAGGAAGGTTTTAAGTCTATTCTTAAACACTGACACTGTGTCTGCCTCTCGGACCCAGACTGGGAGCTGGTTCCAGAGAACAGGGGCCTGATAGCTGAAGGCTCTGCCCCCTAGACTACTTCTGGAAACCCTGGGAACTACAAGTAAGCCTGCGTTTTGGGAGCGCAGCGCTCTAGTCGGTTGATAAGGAGTTATCAATTCATTAAGATATGATGGTGCCAGACCATGCAGAGCCTTATATGTGAGGAGAAGGATTTTAAAATCCACTCTAAATTTTACAGGGAGCCAATGCAGAGAAGCCAAGTACTGGAGTAATATGGTCTCTTTTCCTGGTTTTAGTCAGCACCCGAGCAGCGGCATTCTGGACCAGCTGTAGAGTCTTTAACGACTTGTTTGGGCAGCCTGATAAAAGTGAATTACAATAATCCAGCCTGGAAGAGACAAATGCATGGACTAATTTTTCAGCATCGCTTTGGGACAAAAAGTGCCTGAATTTTTGCGATGTTGCGCAGGTGGTAAAAAGCAGACCTTGAAATATGCTTAATATGGGTGTCGAAGGACATATCCTGATCAAATAAAAACCCGAGGTTCCTTACAGTGGTGCTGGAGGCCCGAGTTAATGCCATCCAACAAGGCTATCATAGGAGAAAGCGTGTTCCTCAGGTGTTTCGGACCTAATAGGATCACTTCAGTTTTATCTGAGTTCAACAACAGGAAATTTCTGGTCATCCAAGCCTTTATATCTTTAAGGCAGGCATGGAGTTTCAGGAGCTGATCAGTTTTGTCTGGCTCCACTGATAAATATAATTGGGTGTCATCAGCATAACAATGGAAATCTATGGAGTGCCTCCTGATGATATTGCCAAGGGGCAGCATATACAAAATAAACAGAATTGGACCAAATGCACTGAACCTTGTGGAACTCCATGACAGACTTTAGTATGCACAGAGGATTCATTATTAATATGGACAAACTGAGACCGATCTGATAAGTATGATCTGAACCAGTTTAATGCAGACCCTTTAATACCAAGCAGTTTTTCCATTCTCAGCAACAGGATGTGATGGTCAAGCTGTATCAAAGGCAGCACTGAGGTCTAACAGGACAAGTACAGACAGAAGCCCTCTATCTGATGCTGTCAACAGGTCATTGGTGACTTTCACAAGTGCTGTTTCTGTGCTATGGTGAGCTCTAAATCCTGACTGAAAACTTCAAAAAGACTATTACTGTGGAGATAATTACATAACTGGCTGGCAACGGCTTTCTCTAGGAATCTTAGACAAAAAGGGGAGGTTGGATATTGGTCTGTAATTGGCTAACACATCTGCATCAAGTGTAGGTTTTTTGATCAATGGTTTAATTACAGCTACTTTAAAAGACTTGGGTACAAAGCCTGACACCAGAGACAGATTAATAATATGCAGCAGTGATGTGCCAATAAATGGGAAAAACTTCCTTAAGCAGCGTAGTTGGGATCGGGTCTAGGAGACAAGTTGTTGCTTTCGATGATGAAACTAACGAGGATAATTCGGGAAGGCCAATTGGAATAAAACTGTCTAAGCAATTGTCAGGTTTTAAGTGTATCTGCTCCTAAATTTCCTGAGTCTGAAGCAAGTTAGATAGATCGGAGTCTAACGAGGGCAGATCCTGACAAATTTTGTCCCTAATATTCAGAATCTTGTCATTAAAGAAGCTCATGAAATCATTACTACTTAAACTTAAGGGGATGCAGGGTTCAATAGAGCTATGGCTCTGTGTCAGCCTGGCTACAGTGCTGAAAAGAAACCTAGGGCAGTTCTTATTTTTCTCTATTAATGCTGAATAGTAGGCTGCTCTGGCATTACACAGGGCTTTCCTATATGTTTTGAGACTCTCTTTCCAGGCTAGGCGAGAGTCCTCCTCTTTGGTGGAGCGCCATATCCTTTCCAATTGTCGCGTTGTTTGTTTTAACTTGCGAGTTGCAGAGTTAAACCATGGTGCCAAGTCTCTTTTGTTTTATAATCTTTCTTTTTAGGGGCGCAACAGAGTCCAGAGTGCCTCTGAGTGAGTCCATGGTGTTTCTAACAAGTTGGTCAATTTGGGGGGAGCTCAAAAAATTATGAGAGTCGTCAGAGATACTAGGAAATCTTACTGACTTTAATGCTGTCGGAATTGCTTCCTTAAATTTAGTCCTAGTACAATCGGGTAACCATCTCTAGTGAACACTAATTTTTCTAGAGGTGCATAGTCCTGTAATAGGAATTCAAATGATACTAAGTAGTGGTCTGATAACACAGGATTTTGGGGGGAGACTATTAAGTGCTCAATATCAATACCATAGGTGAGGACCAAATCAAGGGTGTGATTGTGACAGTGAGTTGGAGAATTTACTCTCTGAGAAAACCCAATGGAGTCCAATAATGAGATGAATGCTGTGCTAAGACTGTCACTATCCATGTCCACATGAATATTAAAATCACCTACAATAATTACCTTGTCATTTTCAAGGACTAAATTTGACAAGAACTCTGAAAATTCAGATAAGAATTCAGAGTATGGGCCTGGGGGGCGGTACACTACAGCAACTAGTATTGGCTTTGTGCTCTTCCAGGCTGGAGATGAAAGAGTAATAGTAAGGCTTTCAAATGAGCTGTAGCCCTCTTTAGGCCGAGAATTTATTAATAGGGCTGAATTAAAAATGGCTGCAACTCCACCTCCTCGTCCAGTGTCTCGAGGAACATGAACGTTAGAATGACTCGGTGGAGTGGATTCATTTAGGCTAACAAATTCTTCCTGACCTAGCCAGGTCTCAGTAAGGCAGAACAGGTCTATATCAGAGTCAGATATCAAATCATTTATCAGAACAGCCTTAGAGGCCAGAGATCTGATGTTTAAGAGGCCACACTTAATTTTCTTATTATGCTGTTGCTGAGTTGCTACAGCAGTTGTGTTAATTTTTATTAGATTTTTATGAATAACTCCCCTTTTTGGTTTTAAGAGTTTAAATGGTCGCTGGGCAGACACAGTTTCTATTCTATATTGGGTGTGCAGCTGCTCTAATGGAGGCGCAGAGAAGCGTGTAAGACTGCAGCTCTGCTTACTGGTCCAACTCTGGTATGTCATGAATTAGGACTAATAAAACTTTCTATATTTCTAGACAGGAGAGCGGCTCCAGCCAAAGTGGGATGGATACCATCTCTCCTAATCAGGCCAATGTAATTCTATTTTTCTAGACTTGATATATTAAAATTAAACTACTTTAGAGAAAAAAACAGGATGGAATAAGGTCAAGTAGAATAAAAAGAGTTGACGTGTCGCTCTGTAGGACTGACGAATGACGGCGAACAGAAACATGAAAATCTCGTCAGGCTGAGAAAAAAGTGAAATAAACTTTAAAACACATTTAAAATGTCCATGTTGGGAAATAAAACTGAACAG